>OV702284.1:358828809-359428809 GCA_916181665.1 Avena sativa | reverse complement strand
TTAGTTTCAGACTGAAATTAATGATCATGGATGGTAATTATGATAATTGCTTAGCTTTTCTATCGTAATGTTTACTTTTCATTTTCAGGCCTCAGTGTCTTGTGCGGTCTCAGGACTCTCACTTCGTGTTTCAGAATGAGAGAATCCAGTTGGTTTAGGTTCTTTCTTTTGATAGATGCATGTTCATGCTACACCGGTTTGCTTCTCAAGAGATGCAGACAGCTCACCACTCATCGAGACATATCCTGATATAGGATGAGCCGCCTTTGTATATCTTGTCGAATATCTGTATATACTATAGGTTCAGTAAAATTCACATAACGCATATTTTATTCGCATATTGTCCTTTATCTAGAGGTCTATTCGAGTGTTCACTTAATTCTGTTACTACGTTTCAAAGACATTTGATTCTTACAAATTAGAAGAAACGTGTTGCATATTAACTATCATTTTGCATGGAGTATACTACACTATTAGGAGACAGTCTGTATTTAATGTTTCCTTCCGCGTATTTAGCTTTTACAAGCATCTCGACTCTTCCTCATTAGGATGGCCCTCACGAACCTCAGCGGGGAGATATCGTCGGCGGTACCTCTGTTTTTGGTTGAAAGTTGCCACCGGTCGTTGAAGCTTGTTTATGCTAATTTTGGCTAATCAGAACATATGGGGAGAGGAAGTGTAGAGAGATGCAGCAGTCATAGATTTATTTCCGACAGTTTATTTAGGTGAACTGCCATGTTATGAAGAAAATATAATTATTAATTTCTGGTAGTTTACTAATTCGTGGTAAATTTCTTGTGTAAAAAAGTTAAACTGAAATAACCATCGAACTACTTGTGTTTGGCAGTTCACCGGAATTACACTACTTCAAAATAATTCTAACTTATGGGTCTCATGTCAAACCTGATTGAGTGGTTGTGTTCTGAAGGTCTGAAAACGACAGCTAAGCAGAAAGACAGTATTGACTCAAAAGAGAAGGAGAAAGTTCTTGTTGTGTAGAATGATGTCGAACCATTTTGCTTAAGTGGCTTCATGGCATACATCATCTTATCAGATACATTGATGTCGCGAGTGTGTGACTCTCATTGCAGAATTTCAGATTTTACCTTAACAACACATAAAAAGTTAGTGAACCGTGGCAACGCACGGGCATTCAGCTAGTAGTATATAATTTGTCTTACCCAAGCACCATCGCGATGGATAAGCCAAGTTGAGTTCGGACGAAAAAAAAAACAAGTTGAGTTCGTTTCGGTTTCCTACTTTTCCGTTCGCCCCGATCTAATAAAACAGTTAACATCTCATGCGTGAGTCGGCTTCACATCAGGCATCGTGCAAAGATCAGCCTCCTCATGGATCAGCATTCAGCCACAGACTGAGCCCAAGGTTTGGATGATGATTTATCCGGTCCTTATGCTCTCGCGATCCTGACGAGCAATTTTTCCTAAGCTGCGGCGCCTCCTGTGAGAAGAGGCGGAGCGGACGCTAGACGTCTCTTGCGTCGATATGTGTCAGCGTTTATCGATGGGAGAACTCGAGAGAGGGATAGATCCAGGAGCAATAGCAAGCTTTAGACTTGCCAACTCTCATCGGTTGTACGCTGCTACCGCTGCAAAGTCTTTGCCCGGCGAGATTTTCGTCCTTGAGCTGCAATGACGAGCGGGGCTGCCGGCCGGCGAGGAGCTCTCGGTGGCGTCAGGGTCCTAGGGACGTCGTGGATGCCTGAGCTAGCTAGCGCGACCTCAGGCTGTCGGCGACGCTGGCCGACGCACTCTCGGGGACGGCGGACAGTGGAAGAATAGCAGCGGGTACCCGTGGAGGATGTACTGGTGGTCACTCCATCGGCGAGCGACCTCCCCCATCGAAGGCCTGCTCCCCGGCCTGGATCCCGCTGCTCTGTGGGCTTGCCATAACGGTGGCGCTGCCCGGTGAAGTCAACGACGAGCCCTAGGTCGTGGTATGTGCCCCGCGGGAAGTCGACTTTCTTGGGCCATCATCCCTGCTCCTCGATCGGGTGAGTGGCGCCGGTGCCGATAAGCCGGGCCGTGGTCCGCGTCCTGCAGTGCGTGTGCCGCACGGGTGTCTACGACGGCCGAACAGCGAAGCCACAGTTCATGTTGAGCCACGCCCACCGACTGGTAGCAGACCAGGCTCCCGGCCGGTGCCGGCACCCGGCGTGCAGGCCGAGATGGAGGGGACGGGAGGCAAGGGAGTGAGGAGAGTGGTGCAGGACTGGAGGAGTAGAGATGGAGTCCGACAGCTGCTACTTTACAGGAGAGAGACAGAGAGGACAGATTAAGAGACAACGACATATCAGGAGAGTTGGGGGAGGTTGGCATCAGTAAAGTGTTTTTTTGGTTTCAGTTTGTAGACTGGTTCACCGTGGCCTTTTACTTCCAACTGATAGAACATGCACAGGTGACGCCCAGCCACAGCTGACATATAATCAAAAGAAATTTCATACATGACATGAACAAGGACATTGAAACTTACATGTTTCACCGGGTCAGGACAATCTACACTGCATTCTTAATAAGTTAGTGTTTGCTATTATATGTAAGGCTGATATGTACCCAGTCCTGTGTGTAAACGAACATATTATGTGTTAACTTTAAACACACTAATACTTACGAGATAACACACTTCTTATGTTTGGCAAATATGAAAAATATGGAGTACTGATGGAAATTTTCCAAAGCATCTATTGTTTGATGCTATCCTTTTCTTTTCACCTTATGTACTATCTAATTTGGCCAACATGAACCCATGAAAAATATAAATCAGTCATGTGACATTTTAATTGGTATTTGAAATTCCTAGCCCATGTTAGAATTTAAGCCAAACTTGACAGCATTCAAAACATTTGGAGAAGATTTATTTTGGGTTTTAAATAAAACAAGACAAGGGAGGGCATTTAACGTGGGCACAAGCGTCTACAAAAAAAATCAACTATGATATGGTATATCAACGTACCTAAACTCTGCATTTATACCAAAGCAATAGTGATGTTCTTTTTAATTTAACAAAATAAGATATCCGATGTTTGTCATGATGCCCGAGACGGTCAAATACTCATGCTGTAAAAGAGGACAAAATTTTCAATCAATTTTTGTGTTTTTTATTATTGTCCCGTAGCAACACAAGGACATTCAGCTAGTAATATATAATAGATGGCTACCGAGATACATTGTCCTGATGTAGCAAGTACTATATAGTTTCATAGCAGCGTGTCAAATACGTAGTTACCATAAAGTACCGCCAGCACATAAGAAAAAAAATCAGGCTGACAAGACAAGGCCATCTTCAAAAATCATCTGCCTGCAAAGATGCTCGGAGAATCTCTGCTCGTTCTTTCACATGTTCCAAGACTTCTGAAGATCATCGGCAGCATCAAGGCCATCTTCAATCGTAGAAATCTAGCCCCGGTTCAATTCTCTGATCCGCCGAGTGGCCGTGTTTAAATCTTGTTGGAAAAGACTAATCTTAGCTTCAGCCATGCACCATATTTTTGTTTGGTTCCTAGAAATGGCTGCACCATTGGCACACTGTTGAATATCTGTGCTACGAACCTCCTTGGCAGAGACATGATCATGCACTTTCTTCTGCAAATTGCAGTGCAGCAAATCAATCAATAAATAACACAAGCAAGATGCAACAAATACCCATATTTCTGTACCAGTTGTGTTGTGCCGAGCGGGGCTACATCTGAATGTCCAAAACTCCTCAGGTTTGGTTGTCATTGATTCTCATTGGGCAGTACATCAACTTCCACGCCTTGCAAAAAAATATACTAGTACATGAGAAGGCAGGGCAATCAAATGATGAATTACTCCCGAAAATACATATATGTAAAGTGGAGGCAAACCTTTGTCTAAGGAGAATTGTTGGGGGTTATCATTGGGTTGTCGAGGTCTTGTACTAATGCGAGATAACCAATTTGGCTTCACGACTCGTAGTTGTCTTCTTTTTTCTTGGAACCGATCCCGCAATATAGCAACTAGCATGCATTATTATAAATATAATAAGGAACTGCAAGGAAGAAGATATGAACTATATTCGAAAGTAAAATGAAAGGAAAGTGGGCACAGGAAGTGTGCAGAAACCTTCGTATTGGTAGTATGGAGTTTTAATAGTCGCCCTGGTGAGGGGTCCGAGTGGCTTACACATCTCTCGGTAGCGGCGGTGGGGAAGCAGACACTCTACCGTGCAACGGGGGAAGCAGATATGACGAAGCAAACTCCGACGAGGTGGATGATGGCATCGCTAAGCAGGTTCCAGCGAGGTGGAAGTCTGCTATGGAGGGACGAGATAGAGGATGATGAGGGGATAGTGGTAGGGATCAGCGAGAGAAAGAGCCATAGGCCCTGTCAGTATGCAAGTAGCTAGGAGGATCATGCCAATATACCACTAAAATTTTGAAATAGAAGAAGATCCCGCCAATATCACACCAAAATTTAGTGCCAAGTCGCGCTTGGCTCACCTCCCGAGTAATAAAAATATTAAAAGTAAGGCTCGAAATGCAACATGCATCAAATGCGATTGGACGGTGGTGTGTGCATCTTGTGAAGAAAGGTGGTTGAGTCTAGTATGGTTGTGAGGGTGGTGCTTTTCTTTTCTTTTTGCGAATAGTAAGGAGAGGATAACTCTCGGTGGTTGCCGATATAATGCTAATTGACCCCTCCTGGGTACCTCCAAAAGCTTTTCCATAAAACTTTCAAAGAAACCCACAATTTACTTGTACTTAAAATTTGACATAATTTCGATAAATCGACATAAATTCATTCAAGTGGGCAGAGTTAGGTAGGAAGTTTGAAAACTCATAAGACATGGGATTCGAAAGTACAACATGGCGGTCCACTATATATGATTGAAAGCTTGGCTTGTGGCATTCAGATCCATATTTTTTGGACTTCCTTTACGAAAAAGAACAATCTTGTTATCACTTGGAAAATTGAGAATGTCCTTTCCTAGTTGAAAACTCACGCCAATGACACTTTTTACTAAAAGAAGATGCACCCATCTACCTTAAAAAAGACAATTAATTTAAGAGCAATTCATCACGCTTACTGGTAGCTCAAGTTTAACCTAATTTCGTTAAATTGTCGAGATAAATAGTCAAAAATCTAGATGGTGGTTTGTGATATATTAAATGACCCCCCTATGGTTACCTCCAAAAAAATTCTCAAAACTTTCAAAGCAACCCACATTTTACTCGTAGTTCAAATTTGACTTGATTTCGATAAATCAACATAAAGCCGTTCAAGTGGACAGAGTTAGCTAGGTCAAAGTTTGAAAACTTGTGAAACATGGGAATCATATAAGTAGTACACAACATGTCGGTCCACTATATATATATATATCTGAAAAGCTCTACTTGTGACATTCAGATCCATATTCTTGAGACCTTCTTTACGGAAATGAACAATCTGATCATGACACGGAAAATTGAGAATGTTCTTTCCTGATAGTTGGACACTCACACCGTCGACATTATTGTTTACTAAAAGAAGATACACCCATCTAACTCTAAAAAGACAAATAATTCAAGAGCAATCTATCGCGTTTACTAGTAGCTCAAGTTTAACCTAATTTCGTTAAGTTACCAAAATCATAGCAAGAAGTTGAACCCGTTTTCAAAATTCTCGATGGTAGTTTGTGATATATTAAATGACCCCCCGATGGTTACCTCCAAAAACCACAAAACTTTCAAAGCAACCTACAATTTACTCATAGTTCAAATTTGACCTAATTTTGATAAAACGACATAATGCCATTCAAGTGGGCGGAGTTAGCTAGATCGAAGTTTGAAAACTCGTAAAACATGAGAATCATATAAGTAGTACACAACATGTCGGTCCACTATATATAAATATATATATATATATATATATATATATATATGGGAAATAGTGGGCTATTTAGGATGCTACCTATGCATACTAATCCAACCATTGGATATTCTATAGAGAGCATGAAGTTGAGCAGCAGGAGCACAAAATATCTAACGGAAAACATCACATCCCATTACATAGAGAGCATTTTATTGCATGCATTGCTAGTACATGCAAGTACACATGCAAGTACAAGAACATGCATGCAAACTAGCAACAGCTCACACATGCATGCAAGCTAGCAATACTAGTAGACCACTAAACTGACTAAAATTTCAGCACGCATTCTAGCAATATATTCAGAACATTGAACCGGCCAAAATTTTAGCACGCATTCTAGCACCACATGTAGACCATTGAACGAACAATTTTTCTAGCATGTAAATTAGCACCCCACATAGACCATTGAGCAGACCAATATTTGAGCAACCCAATCAAACAATCTCGCTAGCACACGGCGGTTCATACAAGCATAGTACTAGTTATCATACATGGAATTGAATAGGAAAAGCACACATCATTTGTTCATACAGAGCATGGCACTAGTTATCATCCACACGCAGGAAATCAAATAGTACTACTTTCGGCTAGCCCCTGTAAGTTATTTTTTGATTACCGATTCAACCGCTCAACTAGAGCAACCTCCCTTTTGCTTTTGATTTTTTATCTTGGTGGTTTACATCATACGAATGATTGGAAAAAAGATGCCGCATGACTCTTGTTTCCCTCTCTTCTTGCAGTTGATTTTAATTTTGTGTACGGATGATCAAAAAACAGTCCCGCATGGCTTTTGTTTCCTAGTCTGAGTGCATGTGGGGCAGTGCAATCTACCCTCGTTCTTGCAAATCTTCCATCTATTGATATGCAATATTTTTACTTCACCGCCAGCAGATTTTTTGTCAATTTGTTTTATGCGGGGGGGAGGGGGGGGGGGATACACGGGTTTGGTCGCTACTAGCCGTGATATCACGGTCCAGTCTAGCTAGGACAGCACGATCAACTAGTGAGCATCCTTCATTTTTTTTGGTTTTTCATTTTCATCTTGTTTACATATCAGGGACACCCGAGACAAACTCGCAATGAGCAACGGCAGTGCATCTTGGACGAGCAAAAGAGGACGCACACCCAAGAATCCGCCGGCTCGGGCGGACGATGAATGCAATGCCACTAAACAAGTGCCGTACGGCAACTCACACATGCTGGTCCAACTCAACGACATAGTGGAGCAGTTTACAGAGCGACAGAAGGAATTGGCGGAATCAACAGGGTTCAAGTATTTCGCCAAGCCCATACATTTGATTCAGTTTGATAGACAATTCACCATGCATGTGGCTGCTCCCCAAGGTAAACACCATGGCTAGATCAATAGGCGAACCAGGCATAAAAAAGATCATGATCTTTCAGGAAGATGTTGCCAAAGTTGGTATGCCCCTCAGTATAACGCAAACCTGTTCCGGGCTTATATTTTTTCATCACCTCATCCCCACCTTGCACACCTCCTTTTTCAGAGGCACACCATGTGTTTAACATCTCCATTTTTCATGCAGCCAACACCAGAATGTGCTACACATGCGGAGCTCCTTTTTCGACGTACTTCACCTAAATAACAACACAGGAAGCCTCCCTCCACAGTTCATCCAGGAAATCGACGAATGAAGGCAACCATCACTGTAGGAAAAAAAGAACGAATGGCGCATGAAACAAAAGCAAGCATTTGTGTTGCACAAGCATCATGGGGTGGGGACGGGCGCCACCCTAGCCATGCTTTGTTACGGTAGTCTCCACCTTTTTTCGGGGCACCCCTTTCAAAAATGGAATGTAATGTAATAAGCTTTGTATATTTTCAATCAACGGTAATATATTTCGAGTCGTCCCAGTCAAAGTTAGCAAATTCAAATTGCGCAACATAATGTTGGCGTAGCGGGAGAAGATGGCGAGGGGGGCTGGCGTAGCCGACCAGATGTTGGGCTAGTTTCACCCGAGTAAGGTCGGCCGACTCCTGCACCAGCCCGAGAGAAACCATAATTTTTTTTACGAATATGTGCGGAAACATTATTATCTTCCTTACAACCATACCAACATGAGCAAGTAAATTACCTAAGTAAAGTGGGGCAGATTTTCTTGTCTCTATTTAATCTGAGCCACCTAAGAAATTCATTTACGTGTAGAAAAACAAACGAGAACATGAGCGAGACTGTCGGTCGGATTACAAACCGTCTATTCGCGTGAAATTCGGAGCATACAGATAACCTTTTCTCCCGCTGCACGAGCGTGTCAGGTCGTGGCTGACGAACCCATTTTTTCCCGACAGAGAAGTGGCCTGAATTAATTGTATTTTTCTTTCCATTGCAACTACTTAATCGTTTTACAAACTTTTTATAGTAGGGATATAAACTGTGCGCCATTTATTCCCGCATAATACATTTATCAATATTATAGTTCAATTTTTTTTGCTTCTTCTAAAAAATAAACTAAGGAGTCGAATAAACGAGAGTATCGGCCACCGTTTAGCTGCCATTTACATCCCAATCACCATTTCAAAGATGCCAATAGCTTCTAGACTATTCTGCACACCTTAACCGTCTGAAACCGCAAACATCTCGCAGGTATTTCGACCGCCAGAGTCGGCCGTGAAACCAGACAATATTTCAACCGTTTATCCGGCGTACACCACACCATTCCGATCTAGCCAATATACGTGAAAGGGGAGCTGCTAGGGAGAATGGTCTAAAATCCTGTCTCTATATAAAAGAACAAGTTTTGCTTTTGTACTGAAAAAAAATTTAGCGGGAACGCGGGAAGCACTCCCGCGCTAAAACAGAAACCAAGTGCGGGAAAATTGGCCAAAAATCGTGCAACCCTCATGGTTAAATTTATTGCATGCTAACTTGCTTGATATATTGGTCTACTCTCATGGTTAAAATTATTGCAGAAATTCTTGCATGTTTTCGTGCTCATATTGACACTAAGGGTGTGTTTGGTAGACTGTGTCAACCCAGAATCACTATCTCCACTCATACAAGTTGCCCTTAGACAAGCACAGTTCAGAATTTGTTGCGTGTTTGGTATCCCGGGTTTGCTGAAACGAGATGGACCGAGATGTTGTTTGGTGGCTTGTGTGAGTTAAAACAGGTTACTGTCCACAGTTTTACATAGAGGTCCTTGGACATAAAATATAAAAGCAATCGGGTCCTTAGACTGAAAACAAAAAAAACAATCAAATCCTAAGAGGCCTTGCTGAGCTCGCGTGCGATCTTGACGGCGGGCTAGGGGCTAGCGCCGGCGCCGGCAAGACGAGCTCGAGTGCGGCTTTACACCGGTCGTGCTGGGGCCGCCGGTCGAGCGGCTTGACGTGGCTTGGCAAGAGGAGATGCGGGCAGAGGAGCTCTGCGTCATGGCCATCGGAGCAGCTGCGAGCGGATGAGCGCCTGGACGAGCTCTACGCCGAGCTGGGGGGCCCCGGTCGTGAGACTCTTGGCCGCCGGTCATGCAGGTGCCGGGCGAGCGGAGGTGACGCGGGCGGACGAGCTCTGCGTCGTGGAGGCTAGGCGGCGACAGTTGTAGAAGGGGAGGATAGGAGCGAAGGGAGAGACGGGGGAGAATGATTCGCTTGAGGGAGTGCGGGACTGTGACCCCTGCGGGCTGGAGCGAGCGTTCGGGATGGACTCGGCACTGTCCGCCTGTGAAGCTCGATCTGAGCTTCCGAACTGGGCAGGGCTGAGGGGTACTTTTCGTATGAAGTGGGCACTGCTGACTGAAGCCGACCCGGTCTAACAAACAACAAAAGGTGGGATGATGAGAGAATATCTGAATTCGCCCGGGCTACCAAACACGCCCTAACATGCACACATCCCATCACCTAGTACAAGCTAGTAATGTCTAGTGCAAACAAGTACTACTGGCATACCGTATGTAGTAGTTGATATATTTGGTCTATTCTCATGGTTGAAATTATTGCAGAAATTCTTGCATGTTTTCATACTCATATTGATACTAACATGCACACATCCCATCAACTAGTACAAGCTAGTAATGTATAGTGCAAACAAGTACTACTAGCACACTGTATGCAATTTGTAGAAATTTTTGCAACAATAAATACGGTTTAGTACGCTACAATAAAGGCTGGTCTTGCAATTCTACAAACAGCAAATAACACCGTTAACTGCATGCAAGATTTTGGCTCTGTCTCATCTTGGCAGCTAGTAATAGTACTCCCTGTATCCAACGTCAATGCTTGCGTGTATTGGTAGCATCCTAGATAGCAAATCCGCGTTGATATGAAAAGCTTTGATTGTGGCATTCAGATCCATATTTTTGATACCTTATTTATGGAAAGGAATAATCTGGTCATGACTTGGAAAATTGAGAATGTTCTTTCCTGATAGTTGAAAACTCGCACCGACGATATTATTGTTTACTAAAAGAATATTCACCCATCTACCTCTGAAAACACAAATAATTCAAGAGCAATCTATCGCGCTTACTGGTAGCTCAAATTTGACCTAATTTCGTTAAATTTTCAAGAATCTTAGCAAGAAGTTAAACCTGTTGTCAAAATTCTCGAAGATGGTTTGTGATATATTAAATGACCCCCCGATGGTTACCTCCAAAAAACATAAAACTTTAAATGCAATCTACAGTTTACACTATAAGAAATGTTTTCTTCCGCAACGACTGGGCCCATCGGTCGTTGTAGAAGGTGCGTCTTCCGCGACGAAAATCTCAGCTCGATTGTGGCCGATGCAAAACTTTTTTTTTTGGTTTCGCGCCCCTTTACTATGACGAAACCGTTAAAAACATGGACGAAGCTCAATGGGCGCGTGACAGAAGTAAGATTTCCGGTTCCTCGCGAGATGTTGACTCGCCGAAGTATTTTTTTGTGTGGGGGTCCTATATGTTAGTGAATTTAGCGGACCAAACTTTTCGGTCGTGCCTCCCTGATTTGAACTCGATAATGTAGTTCAATGCCTCTTCCATTTAGTCAGGCTGCTAGGTCCCGCATGTCTGCCTCATATTAGAGGAATCGTGTGTATGATGGAATTTTTTTCCGTTCCCTATTCCGAACTTGATAACGTTGCTCGATGCATCTGCCATTTAATCAGGCTGCTGGGTCCCACGTGTCATCCTCACACTAAACGTGTGCATGATGAATTTTTTCCCTTGGCTCGTGCCTCCCTGATATGAACTCGATAACATTGCTCGATCTATCTGTCATTAATCACGATGCTGGGTCCCACATGCCAGCCTCTCATTACAAGAACCGTGTGTATGATGGATTTTTTTCCTTCGCTTCCGCTACCCTGCTCCAAACTTGATAGCGCTGCTACATGCATCTACAGTTTAATAACGCAGCTGGGTCCCACATGTCATCCTCTCATTAGAAGAAACGTGTGCATGATAATTTTTTCCTTGGCTCGTGCCTCTCTGATTTGAACTCGATAAGGTTGCTCGATCTATCTGTCGTTAATCATGATGCTGGGTCCCACATGCCAGCCTCTCATTAGAAGAATCGTGTGTATGATAAAATGTTTTCCTTCGCTCCCATTACCCTCTTCCCAACTTGGTCGCGGTGCCATTTAATCACGCATCTGGGCTCACATGTCATCCTATCATTAGAAGAAACACGTGTATGATGATTTTTTTTGCCCTCGTTTGTGCTACCCTGTTCCGAACTTGATAGCGCTTCCAGATGCATAATCACATAGCTGGGCCCCACCTGTCATACTCTTATTAGAAGAAACATGTGTATGATGGAATTTTTTATCTCGGTCTCGCCTTTGTGTTAACTTGATAGCATTTCTCACTGCATCAGCCGTTTATTCAGGCTGGTGGGTCCCATATGCCAGCCTCATATTAGAAGAATCGTGTGTATATGATTGAATTTTTTCCTTCTCTACCGCTACCCTGTTCTAACTAGATAGCGATGCTCGAAGAATCTGCCGTTTGGTCACGCTCTGGGGTCCCACATGTCAGCATTTCATTAGAAGAACGTGTGCATGTTGGACTTCTTTTCTCGCTCACGCCTTCGTGTTTCGAACTTGACAACGTTGCTCGATGTATCAACCGTTTATACAGGTTGGTGGGTCCTCGTGTCATCCTCTCATTAGACGAAACATGTGCATGCTGGACTTTTTTCACGCTCACTCCTCCCTGTTTCGAACTTGGCAACGCTGATCGATGCATCAAACGTTTATACAGGCTGGTGGGTCCCCCATGTCAGCCTCTCATTGGAAGAAATATGTGCATGCTAGAATTTTTTCTCGCTCGCGCCTCCCTCTTTGGAACTTGGCAACGTTGCTCGATGTGGCACCACGTGTATAAGGTCTCGCTGGTGGGTCCCACATGTCAATATCTTTTTTTTGAAATGACATGTCAATATCTCTGTAAATGAAACGTGTGTATGATGGACTTTTTTCGGCTATGTCTGCTGTTTTGACCTTCGAAACATAGCTAGATGTGGCAGTCATGTATGGTCTTGCTCCTGGCGCCCACATGTCAGCCTCTCTGATATGTCATGGTTAGTGGGTCCCTGATGCCAGCCTCTCTGTACAAGTACTTAACTTATTGTTTCAAACATGCGCATTAAGAGGGACATTGCAGGCTGGTGGGTATACCATGTCAGCCTCTCCATATATAAATACTTGCTAGAAGAAAATTAACACGGACGCTGCAGGCTGGTGGGTCCGCTATGTCAGCCTCTCCGTAAAGCAATATTGCTAGAAGACAATTAAGAGGGACGCCGCAGGCTGGTGGGTCCGCCATGTCATCCTCTCTGTAAAGCAATATTGCAAGAATAAAATTAAGAGGGACGCTGCAGGCTTGTGGGTCTGCCATGTCAACCTCTCCTCAAAGAAATATTGCTAGAAGAAAATTAAGAGGGACGCTGCAGGCTGGTGGGTCCGTCATGTCAGCCTCTCCGTAAAGCAATATTGCTAGAAGACAATTAAGAGGGATGCTGCAGTCTGGTGGCTCTGCCATATTAGCGTCTGCATAAAGAAATATTGCTAGAAGAAAATTAAGGGAGACACTGCAGGCTGGTGGGTCCACCATGTCAGCCTCTACGTAAAGCAATATTGCTAGAATAATATTAAGAGCGACGCTGTATGCTGGTGGGTCCGTCATGTCAGCCTTTCTGTAAAGAACTATTGCTAGAAGAAAATAATGTAAACCCCAAAAAAATTTGTCAAGCACAGAGGATTCAAACTCAAGACATCACACATATAACCGCGTGCGTTTCCACTACAACAAAGAAATAAAAAGATACTAGATTTCATCTCGTTGTTACTAAACTTTGTATTCTGCTGTGGATCCACCATATTCAGTACAAAGACCTCATTGACGGAGGGGAAAAAGCGATAATTATTTTGACAGATATGTTCACTTAAAAATATCAAAAGAACCAGAAACACACATCGCTTGTGCCAAAACTGGTATCCAATGACTTTACTTGGTGAAATCACACTCACCACTGTCCAAAACATAGCCAACGGTTCCGATGAAACACATGCAAAAACTCTAGTGCAAACAATCCAGCACACAACAACAGAACTTTTCACAAATTCAGTAGCATTTGAATGATTCAGCAGTATAGAATAATACATAGAAAATAAACAGATTTCTAGTTCGTATTCAGCATCACTTGACCAATTCAGCAGCATTTCAAAATGACTGATTCACCAATACAAACACTAAAATCAATAACAGTATAGAGGGAACCAGACCTCACCGATGGAGTGGGAAAAGACAATAATTCTTTTGGTTTGACAGATATATTCATGTAAAAATATATAAAGAACCAGAGACACATACCACGTGTGCCAAAACTGCACTGGTATCCAATGACTTCACTTGGTGAAATCACACTGTATCTTTACCCTCTCTGACTCTCATCACTATCCAAAACACAACCAATAGTTCTGATGAAACACAGGCAAAAGCTCTAGTGCAAGCAACCCAGCAGCAGCGACAAAACTTTTCACAAATTCAGTAACATTTGAATGCTTCAGCAGTACAGAACTAGATAAATAAAATATCAACAGATTCCTAGTTCATATTCAGCAACACTTGACCAATTCAGCAGCATTTCAAAATGACTAATTCAGCAATACAGACACTGAAATTCAATAGTAGTAGAGAGGGAACCAGTTCTTGTTTCAGCTCTAAAAACCATGCCAACAATCAATTTTTCCTTTTCTCCAAACACGCTCAAATCACTGGAGTGAGCAAAACTGACAATCAATTCTGCTTCTGTGTGCAACCTCCTCCTCACATATTAAGATGGAACACAATCATTGTCATATAGTTGGTCTTGGTTATATAGGGCACCGTCATATAGATACAAATATAGCATAGTAGTACGTACTAGTCATAGATCCAATCCAGAAAAAGGTTATCACAGTTTTACTACCCATATATAATGAGTGGAGATAAGACAACTACATAATTAATTATGATAGCATGCGACCAAAGAGCTAAAATCCTAGGAACTGCATGATCAGACTGCTGCATTCAGGGTAGCAAGATACATCAACCTTGTCCATTCTTCCAATGGTAAGTTTGGCTGTTTTTCGGAACTTGGTCCACCTAGAAGTAGCTGCCACGCGCCCATCAGTACAGTTAATGGCGTAGCATCCCTCGACTTGCACTCCTTCGCTCTGCATCATGAATAATATTGTGCCCTTTTGTCTGGCCTCTAGTTGCTTTGTTGCACTCTTAGGCAATTTCTAAGTCAAAGAAAGAGATAGACGCATAATTAATAAGAGCAATGAACTGAATCATGTGAAACTTGAGAAGACACTGAGATAAGTTTATTTTACGCCACTCACAAACATAATCTGGTGCGACCTTGAGATGACACATGTGTAGGATACGATCTGACAAGGAGCTTGCGCCGGTGCCTGTGCTAGGGCTGGTGCAGTAGCTGGTGCTGGTGCAGGAACAAGGACTGGCGCAGGAGATTGCGCCATTTCCTGTGCTAGGGCTGGTGCTGGTGTAGGAGTTGGTGCCGATGCAGTTAATGGAAGAGGGGCTTGTGCAATATCTAGAACCGGTGCCGGCGTCGACGCCAGTAGCTTGATGCTAGATTTCTTCTGACGGGTAGGTACGCTGACTTTAGGGATGGTATATGCATATGAGATGCGTGTAAGCAAAATGGTTCTTATTCTCCAACAATTACTCACAAGACAGTGATCAGAGGATGTGATGAGTATACAAGCAAATTAAGTTACTACTACCTCCAATCTTTCTCCTTCGGTCAACAGGTGTCGGAGTAGGAACTAGGTCCTGTGCCGGTGCGGGTGCCGGCGCCAGCAGCTTGATGCTGGTTACCTTATGGGGGGAGGTAAGGGGACTGCATGAGTGGTCATAGAGGCATATGCGATGTGTACAAGCAAAATGGGTCAGAGAGGCATATAGATAAAAAAAGAGAAGAGAAATAATGCACTATTCCCATGGTAAATAAAGGATCGCTGAGATGCTCACTGTCTGTTGCCTTGTCATTTTGATATGGGATAGCTCCTGTATCATGGGGAAAGGGGTACCGTTGGTGGTTATCTATGATACACATGTATTTACAATGACAAGAACTTACCGGTAACTAAAGTTGAGTAGCATGAGGAACGACCCTCGTACTCAAGGAACATGAGATTTCCAGTTTATGGTCTGTCAAGCATATAACTCATATTGGACCTCACTTTAAACCTAACCATCTAAAGATGCCTATGATAGGGGCAATGAGATCTCAAAGCTAATGAGTACCATACTTTCAGCATTTGGAAGCCTTTCAAAATTTTCAAAACCTTTTCACTTCTTTGTTAAGTCACCACTTATTCTATGAGCACGTTCTTGAGAGCATAGTTGCCATTCTTAGTATAATGTGCTTGTCTCAAAACTTTGTTAATTATGACATAACTTTGATGCTTGTATCTTTGATATCTTTACTTCTAGCCTTCAATTGAACTTCAGAGGTGCCTTGGTATTTTTTTTTGCTCCACAATCAAAGGCAAGCGAGATACCACTTTATCATACCTTCTTATGAGCATTACAATGTTGCTTATGCTTATGTCTCATGCTACTTATTATTATTATGTTGGAACCTCATCATAGCTTGCATGACTATTGAGTAGACTTAGTTGCATACTCCTTATTATGAATTTTCTAAGTATCTACTCATGTGCTGATAATATATACATCATATGAAGCAAATGTGTTCGTGAAAGTTTCTTTTATCGCACTCAGTTTTCAACTGAATTTCTTAAGGACAAGCAATAAGCTAAGCTTGGGGGGAGTTGATACGTCCAAAACGTATCTACTTTCTCGAACACTTTTGCTATTGTTTCTGCTCTAATTTGTGTTATTTGGATACAACTAACACGGACTGACGCTGTTTTTAGCATAATTGCTTTGGTGTCTAGATTTTGTGCAGAAAATCAACTTTTAGGAAAAATCCAGGAAACTATCGCAAAACTCCTATTTTACTAGAAGACTCAACGAGCCATAAGATGAGACGGAGGAGGGCCACGAGGGGCCCACACCCCTGGCCGCGCGGGCCAGGCCAGGCCGCGCGGGCCAGGCCAGGCCGCGCGGGCCAGGCCAGGCCGTGCCTGGGGGAGGTGTGGCCACCTCGGGCACCCCCTCGGTCTCCCTCTTCGCCTACATAAAGCCTTCTGACATAAAAATAGAGGGGGTTCGACATTTTTCCAGATAGAGTTCCGCTGCGCCGCCACCACTAGAAACCACGATTTGGAACTAGAAACTCCGTTCTGGCACCCTGCCAGGACGAGGAATTGGAGGAGATCATCGCCATCATCATCATCGATGCCTCTCCATCAACCATCCATGTTTCCCCCATCCATGAGTGAGTAATCCCCCGCTGTAGGTTATGGGGATGGTAGGGATTGGATGAGATCTATCATGTAATCGAATAAGATTGTTAGGGCATGGTTCCTAGTATCTTTATTAGTGCTATTTCACTTTGTTGCGACTTATTGTGCTTAATGCTTGTCACTAGGGCCCGAGTGCCATGATCTCAGATCTGAACATGTTATTGATTCATGATGATAGTATTGTTTGTGATCTTATATACAAGTTGTTTACACATATCATTGTCCGGAACCAAAGGCCCTGAAGTTATAGAAATTGGGACAGCCGGAGGGGATGGCTGTGATATGAGGATCACATGTGTTCAAGGAGTGTTAATGCTTTGCTCCGGTACTCTATTAAAAGGAGTACCTTAATTTCCAGTAGATTCCCTTGAGGCCCTGCTGCAACGGGCTGGCAGGACAAAAGATGTTGTGCAAGTTCTCATTGCGAGCACGTATGACTATATATGGAACACATGCCTATGATTATTTAGTACTTGGATGCTTTATATTATTTATCTGCAAATGCCCTAGATCTTGAAGTTACATGAATTGTCTCCTCCATGCAACGCCCGTCCATCCATCCCTATGCCTACCGCACTCAAATCCTACTGTTTGCTACTATTGTTGCTACTGCCTTTGTTTTACTGCTGCTCTTACTTTGCCATTTCTACTACAAAACTGTTGCTACTGATAAATTACTATGAGCAAGACTATTTCCAGGTGCAGCTGAATTGACAACTCAGTTGTTAAGGCTTATAAGTATTATTTTGGCTCTCCTTGTGTCGAATCAATAAATTGGGTTATACTACCCTCGAAGACTGTTGTGATCCCCTATACTTGTGGGTCATCAATACTGTTTTCTGGCGCCGTTGCCGGGGAGCATAGCTTTATTTGTAAGTTCACTTGGATTTATTATTGTTCGCTATTATCCTTTTCATCATGGGAAAGTCTCATGATGGAAATTTTCCTATTTTACCATCCACTACAAGAAGAGATATAGTTCTAAACACCTCTACTGCTCTTGATTCACCTTCTGTTATAAGTAAGCTTGTTACACCACCACCACATACACATGCTACACACCCTGCTACTACTGCTGAATCTGAAATTGCTTCTGATGCTCATGATGTTACTTGTACTGTGCTTGATGAGAGTTGTTCATTAGGTCCTTTCCTAGATGCTAAAATTGCTAGAACTATATTGGGAAACACTAAAACTCCTAGTGAAGACAATATTACACCTGTTAGCTCACCTAAGTCTAGAGAGAGTTATGATATTAATGATGGTTATATTGAAATGACTGATGAATTTATTGAAGAATATCGAAACACACGTGGTGCTAGTGCTATTAGGAGCCTCCTTGAGAAACATACTATTATACCTAAACTATCTCCTGATGCGAAGTTTGATACTTCTCTCATAAACATTAAAGATAAAGATTATGATTTCTATCTTGATTTATCCTATATAAACATTGTTGAGAAAGAACCTTTTTGTGGGACTGAGAATGAAAGGGCCGTGGCACATATGATTGATCTTTCTACTATGAGTGCCTTATTTTCCGATGATGTTAAGATGCGTACCTACTTTGTTGCTAATTTGTTCTCTTTTTCATTAAAAGGAGAAGATAAAGCTTGGTTTAATAGTTTACCTCTTCGATCCATTGATAGCCCTGATTGCTTGATTCCTACTTTCTTTCAGAAATATTTCCCTCCTAGTGCTTGGCATGCTATTTTGTAGAAACTTTTTGATTTTAAACAGGGAGAAGAGGAGAAATTGCTTGAGTCATATACAAGGTTTTGTGCCTTGATTCATGCACATCCTGGATGTCCATTACCTAAAAATGAGTTTCTTGATATATATTATAATGGACTAACTGATGAATCTAGGACGTACCTGGATAGTTTTGCTGATTGTGTTTTCAGGAAAAGAACTCCTGAATAAGCCAGAGAATTAATGGCTAAAATAAGCAAGAATTATGATGATTGGACTACAACTGAACCAATTACACCTGAGCCAACTACACCTGAACCAATTGTGCCTGAACCAACTCCAACTCCAACACCAACACCAAAGAAGAGGGGAGTGATTGAATTAAATGATGAAGTGATGAAAGAAGCTAAGAAATGTCTTAAGGGGAAGGGAATTAGATCTGAAGATGTGAAGAATTTACCTCCTATAGAAGAAATATGTAAGCCAATCTCCCACTCATCCACTATTGAGGTACACTCTCTCCAACACTTTGATGAAGGCGATATTCCCGATGGTAAACCTCTTGATCAATGCTTAGAGGAACTTGATACTTTTATTGTTAAGCAAGGTAATTTTAATAAAAAAGTTCAGAATCTTTTATTGGAAAACTCTAGAGCTCTTAATGAGTTCAAAGATATTGTGGAAAGAACTGCTAATGATGTTAAAATGCTTGTTAAACACTTTCAAATGGTTCAAACTCAAATTGATCAACTAGCTAAAGTACAAAAATTTACGCTAGTTAATGCTTCTAGAGATAAACATGCTTATAAAATTATAACTAGGAGTGGTCCTACCAATCAGGATCCCTTATATCCCGAGGGACATCCTCAAAGAATTGAGAAGGATTCTCAACAAGCTGAAAATAGTGGTACTCCTTCTAGGAGAAATAAAAAGAAACATAAGACAGTTGAGGAACCTTCTGAACCTGCTATAGATCCTAATAGTATATCTGTCTTTGATGCTGAAACTGAAAGTGGTAATGATAAAAATGATGCTCCTAATAAGGAATAAATTGAAGAACCTGAGAAGCGCACTAAGAACACTAAGTACACTAAGGAAGATTTTATTGCTAATAAACTTGGTAGTGAAAGAGAACCTTGGGTGCAAAAACCAATGCCTTTTACTAATAAGAAACACAATTCAAAGGAAGAAGAACACTATAACGAGTTTTGTGAGTGGATGAAACCTTTATTTTTGCAAATTCCTTTGACTGATGCTATTAAGTTTCCTCCTTATTCAAAGTATATGAAGGATATTGTCTCTAATAAAAGGAAGATTCCTAATGAGGAAATTTCTACTTTGCTTGCTAATTATTCATTCAATGGTAAGGTTTCCAAAGAAACTTGGTGATCCAGTTATTCCTTGCTCTATTAAAAATAATTATGTTAGAACTGCTTTGTGTGATTTGGGAGCTGGATTTAGTGGTATGCCTTTTTCTCTCTACAAGAGACTTCAACTAGAAAATTTGATACCAGCTGATATATCTTTGCAAATGGCTGATAAGTCTACTAATATTCCTGTTGGTATATGTGAGGATGTTCCTATTCAAGTGGCTCATAATTGCTTGGTATTAACTGATTTTGTTGTGCTTGAGATGCCTGAAGATGATAATATGTCTATTATTCTTGGGAGACCTTTTCTTAATACTATAGATGCTGTCATCAATTGTAATCAAGGAAAAGTAACTTTTAATATTAATGACAAAGATCATATTGTCTATTTCCCAAAGAAGATTGATAAGAGCTATGGCATGTATTCAATTGAAAATATTGGGAGCATCAAAGTTGGAGAAATATATTGTCCCATTCCGCAAGAAAATTTTGAAACTATTATGATTGGGACTATTGCTATTAAGATTGAGGTAACACAATAATTTTGTGAAATGCAAAATTTTGTTTCATATAAGATTGTTTTGGTAACAAGACTTGATCAACCCTGTTAACAAAGGAATTTTAATGAACAAAATAATGCTTTCACTATGGTTATACTTGCTCACCTTTATTTTTTCTCCTTTCCAATCTTTGCTCTTCGTCTTGTTCATCTTAGTTTTGCTAGTTGTTTGCTTTTTAGAGTGTCTTATAACTTCTATAGTTTTGATTTTTGTGTCTTTCAAAAATCTTTTTTCTGCGAGAATTAATTTTCATAACCTGAAAATTGGCCAAAAATAAAGTTTCCTGAAAAATTCCAGAAAATTCATTTTAAACGTTTTCATGAAAAAGGGTCAAAGGGGCACCTGGAGTGATCCAGGGGGACCCACCAGGCCAGCAGACCCCCTGGTGGCGCGGCCAGCCCCAGGGCACGCCTGGCCCAGGTGTGGTCCACCCGTGGCCCTCCAACTTGACTCCTTCCAACCACTTATTTTTCTCTCCTGAAAACACCAGAAAACTTCTCAAAGCTCGAGTTCCTGATGTTCTTGCTCCCGAATTTCGATCTCCTTGCTCAGCCCATCTTTGCTGCTGATTTTTGGAGGGATTGCTCTCCGGTATGTGCCTCCTCCGCTTGTCCAATTAGATTTTTGATTTGTGGATTGTATCTTGAGTATTTTTCTACAGTGGGTGACAAGTTGTGCGAGCTTGCATGCTTGTTCTATGCTTAGAAATTTCATTTTGATGCATTTTTATCCCTCTAGCAAGTTCCTATAGTAGTTATCCATCATTTATCAACTTGGAAATCACTTGGCTTGATGTTTGTCTAAAAATTTCAGAAAAGGGCCATGGACAACCATACCTTTGGAGAAGTGTTTGAAAGTGATGCACCTAGGAGGACAAGGCCTTCGAGATTAGCCTCTCGAGCTAGGCCATCATAAAATGAGGATGTTATTACACCGCGCTTTGGCAATGAGGGAGATGAGGGGGATGCGCACCCTTCTACCTTCCCTTGTGAAAGAACATGTGGTCCCCCATGTGTGGTTTTGGTAATAAATGACAATATTTATGGACTAATGTGTGTATTAAGTTGCACTTGTAGGATTTGTCCATTGGCATCGCTTGGAGCATGTGTTGGCTTCAAGCTCGATAATATGAAGAAGAAGATGTGTTGTGCAAGGTCAAAATGCGCCATCTATAGAAGATCTCATGTTTGATGCTTGCCATCCTGGGTGATCATGGATCAATGATGAGGAATCAATAAAAGCGTTCCATCTTGAGAAGGTCAAGTTCGTCTACATCGAGCTCAAGTGGAATGCTCAAGGCAAAGGTATAATCTTGATAGGTTTTCCCTTTTGCCGGTCTCATTGGAGAGACCGGGTTTAGGATAGATAACCGTACTATCAAGAGGGGCTCTCGAATGAGTAACTCGATCATATCGTTCGGAGAGAGCTCAAACCTTTGCATACTTGCATCATCACATTTGGTTATTATTTGGTCTTATCCATGTGAGGATTTAGAGCTTGTGGTAATCTCCATAACAAGCTCTTGTTCATCAAAATCGGATCTTCCGTTTGTATCTTGTTGCAATTTTGATCTTGGCGTCTTTTCGGTTTCTCACCAAGTGAGGTATCTCACATTATAGGGAAGCTCATGTCATCCTCTTTCCAATGCAATTGGAATCGGGTCGATCGGAGTTACCAGTCAAAAGTTATAGTCGTTTAAATATCTATCAGTCTTATTTAAAAATAAAGTCTGTTTCTGGTCCGGCCGGTACTACCGGACTCGGTACCGGCCGCGCCTGGCCCCGTGCTATTATCTTCTGCCTCCCCGGGTAGTTTGGTCTGGCACTACCGGCCCAGCCCGGTAGTACCGCCTAGACGGGCCGGTACTACCGGCCGGCCCGGTTGCCAGCTGCTCCCGCGTGGCCCGCTTTCTCTATGCACGTCGCACGTTCCCCGCTCCGGCCCAGCTGCGCGCTGCCTTGCCGCCGCTCGCGCACGCGCGCGTGCCACTCTGTCCTCTGTCGCGCGCTAGGCCCGCCCTGCTGCCTGCCGCCAATCCCGCATGCATCGCGCGCGCAGCCGCCGCCTTTCCTGCGCATCGCCCGCGTTGACTCGTGCGCGTCACCCCAGCTTCTCGCACGCGTGTGCTGGCTCGCTGTGCTGCGTGTCCTCCAGCCTGGCTCGCTGTGCCGCGCGTCCTCCAACCTGGCTCGCTCGCCCACAGGCCCCACTCTCACGCGTGCAGGCTCGCGCTGGCGCCGCTGCCGCGTTGACCGCTCGCATGCTAATGCTATGTTATTTTCGCTGGTTGGGTCCGGTAGTACCGGACCAATCCGGTACTACCGGTCCGTTTATAAAAATCGCCCCAATGGGCAGAATTTGCCTTGACTTTTAAATAGCTTTTCCCGTTGAGCGTTTTGACTGCTTCTTCCTCCTCTAGTTGTCCAAGCTTTTCCCCCATTTACTCTCACTCTAAAAGCTTGATTAATCTCTTCCCCTCCAATGATTCTTGCCCGTATTTGAGTGGAAGAGAGAGGAGATCTAGATCCATGTTTTTACCAAACCAAAACATCTCTTTGTGAGTGTATCTTTGGGATCTAGATTTTGGGAGATTTTGTATCCCTCTTTGTGTTCTTCCTCTCTTGTTCCACCAATAGCTTTAGTAGATTTATTGGAACTTGAGAGTGAGGGATTGGAGCATCTTTATGGTGTTCTTGCCTCTTGCATTTGGTACATCGGTTTGAGTTCTCCTCGGAGGATTTGGTGATTGAAAGTTGAGAAGCTTTTTTACTCTTGGGTTCTTGGAACCCTAGATGGTTTGTTGGTGTTGTAGGTTGTGGACTTGGTGGCGTTTGTTGGGAGCCTCCAATTAAGTTGTGGAGAAGTGCCCCAACCTTGTGAGAGGTTCCAGTTTGCTACCGACAAGTGCACCGATAGTGGAAGTGTGGATCGATCCCGTTGGGGTGAGATTCACCGGAGAATAAGGGAGGCCTTTTGTGGCGTAGGTGGTTAGATACCAGCCCCTCTCCAAACGAGACATACTCCATGTTGGGAGGAACTCGGTAAAATATCGTCGTCCCCGCGTGCCTCGGTTATCTCTATACCCAAGCTCTTACTTATGCACTTTACTTTGTGATAGCCTTCGTGCTTGAAGTATATATCTTGCTATCACATAGTTGTTTGTCTTGCTTAGCATAAGTTGTTGGTGCACATAGCTGAACCCCAGATTGTTCTAGGTTTTGTGCTTAACAAAGTAAACGTTAGTTTTATTCCTTCTTTGTTGAGCCACTCTCGGAAAAGTTTTAATCGCCTATTCACCCCCTATAGGCGACATCTATATCCTTTCACCTTGTTTTACCTTTTTGCAAGCTGCAGAGATTCTCGATGATTTCTTAACTCTTGTTCAGAGGGTTGGTCTAACCGATTATATGCAGGATGAGAGTGAGCAATATGCTTTGCTCACCAAAACTTTTGTGGAGAATTTCACTTTCACTAACACCCCTTTCAGGATAAATGTGTCATTCAAAATCTATGATAAGCCTATCACCATGACATTGAAAAGATTTTGCAGCATTATAGGTATTGGCATGGCTGGGACGGTGAAGAAGATTCAAGGTCGACCCGCTAATTTTTTGGAACTCTACCGTGGAGTAACAAATGATGATGACTGCACAACCCAGCACGGGAAGATAAGAAATATTCAACTCCCAGCTGTTAGATATTTTTCTTATTATCTTGCCACTACCATTCTTGGTAGGGAGAACACTAGCAATATTTCCAACTATCATTTGGATTTTCTAGCTGCTGCACTTAACAAGGAAACCAGGTATAATCTTGGTTCTCTCATTGCTTGCCACCTAGCTACCTTAGAACTTTTTCTTGATCTGAATGATACAGTATTGGCACCATAGAGGCTCGATCTAGCTGCCATGAAAGCGCATCACTTTGTTACTGCTAGCTCTATCCTTGAGAGTTTAGTTGTGGCAGACCCGAACCCGACTTGGTTCAAAATCCCTGTGATTACAGTGCTAGTCACTGGATCGAATAGCTAGCACCCACAATTTAAGATGTAATATCAAGATACAAAGGTCATATTACATCGCATGATCAAGAATATAAATACTTATTACAATCTCATAGCCATAGGCTAACTTATTACAAAGCAGCGAATAAAAGTAAAGTATGGAGTCCTTCATCTTCATGTGCCACAGGAAAACATGTTGGGTGCAGACTCGTAACCACTACTCATCAAACATCACTATCACCAAGTAATCCTGCAACATGATAAGTTACAGCCACAAGGGTCAATACATTTGAATTGTATTGGCAAGTTTCACTACTATGTGGAAATAAGTTGGAACCTATCAATACATGCATATTTGGTTAAGTAGAGTTTAGGCTCATTTGCATAAAGCAATATGGTTTTATCCTACCTTTTCAAAATAGTTTTGATCTTTTAATAACTCTCTGAACACCTTGGCAAACTCCAAGTTCTTCTAATCCCTTGTTGACACCATCAAGTTTTACTTAGAGAAATTGGAATGTCGAGATCTTCCATAGCTTCAGGCCTTAGTTGCTCAGAGTTGTCCATAACCGGGGACACGGCTAAGTACTTAGAATTTGATCTTCTGCAGAAGTTATACACTTTACCCACATGACACAATCTCGTCTTGATGCCACCAGTGGCCGCTGGATAAGTACACACCAAATGGAGTACCGGCAGATCGAGAATATGACAAAGTCTTTCCATAGAAGTACTTCCAATACATTATGCTAGCACATCTACCAGGCACCAATGTAAGGATATACTTCAAATACATAATTCTAGTTAACCTGAATAGGTACCAATGCAAGGGTCTTCCACTATGTAATTGACTAAGCCAGAGCCCATTTAGCATGTGGCTGTACACGGAAACCATTGTACAAGAAACATGTTCAATATCTAAGTCCCTGGGTGGTTTTCTTCTAGTGCACACACGAAAAAGATAGCCATATATATATGGCTCCTTCGCTGCCACCTTATCCACAACCGAGTATCCACATTCCACCCAGGTGATTCATTGAGTACTTGTTTTATTATATAAAACATATATTTTTTCAACACTTCATATAATCATAACATGGTATTCCACCCCGAATATATAGCAGGGCTAAGCATACTACAACTACGATGTTTCCACTAAGGAAGATATAAAGTATATCCTAATAGGACATAGCATAGCATAGTAACATAGTAGCCCTATCATGCATACTACAAAAATTCCACTACGTGTATTGAAAATAGTAGGACATGGATGATAGTGCCACTTGCCTTAGTAGTTGATGGTGTTGGTACATTGTTCGCAATAATACACTTGATAATCAACACAATCTATCAAGCAAAACAACCAAGACAAAACAATCACAAGATCAATACAAATGACAACACAAAAATCATGCAAAGTATGCAAACATGCAAGACGTCATTTTTTATTGTACAAATTGTTATAACAAGGTTCTGAACATATTATATTTTCAAGATTACAAATGCAACCATTTGTGCAATTGTAGCAATTAGCAACATTTTCTAACAGTTGGAAAGGCCATTCTCACTAAATAATTTCCACGGTCTTATTTATACTAGAATAAAATTATATTTTGGTCTTACTGTACAGAGGGTTCAATTTACAACCATTTAAAGGATTCACTTAAAAATAATTTACACAAAATTTTTTATACTCAAAATACTCCACAAATGGTTCTGTATAAAACGTGATTTTAGCAGACTAAAAAATACCGAATTATGGCTCCACTATGTTCTACTCGTTTTTGTGAATGCATAGACATATTATTTGCTAAATTTGGATATATAGAACTAAAGATATGATTTTTACAAGTTTCTATTTTCTTATGTCTAAAAAATCCGGAAATAGGAATAGATATGACACTTGGCAGATTCTAATTGGAGGATACCCCTTCGTTTAGTGATTTATGATGACCTTTAGATGAAGATCTAATGGTCCAGAATGGATCATCGGAAAAGCTCGCCGGAGAAGTTCGCCGGATTTGCGGGCACGGGCTTGGCGTTGTCGTTCCCGTCGCTAGAAACGTATCCGGAGTAAAAGAAGATGAAGATGGCGTAGAGGACGTCGAGGCGGTGCTAATGGATGTGATTTAGAGCTTGTTAATCTCCAGCGGTGACGGCAATCCACGGTTGGAGCAACGTGCGACGTCGGCGGCGCGACGAACTGCAACAATATGATGAACAATCATGTCCTGGAGGTAGGCAACATCAAGAGTAGTCTTATGGTAGAAGAAATTGACAAGGGACTCATCGAGGGCGACACGATCTAACGATGAACTCTGTTTTTAGGCTGTTTTTGGCATGGTCGGTATGTGATCTATAGAGCTCCTCGCGAGAAAGTTTAGGAACAAAAATGATGGAGGAGGAGGAGAGGAAAATGGTGCTCACTTCGGTTTTCTCTAAGGTGGTCTGTGGAGGGTGATCGGGAGACGTATGCCGCCGAGTGACGTTCGGTTCACGAGAATGGTTTTAGAGATTAAGACATTTAGGTGGGATGTAAATTGCCTGAATGAAATGACAAATGAATTTTGAGTAACTTCCGTGTTCAAGTCGAAGCAAAAACAGTCACACAATTGATGAGGACATAGAGAGAAAGATGTTACATTAGCCATGGCTAACGTTCCACTTTCTATATGTTCAAGATGAGGAAGATGATAGGTCGATCGGTTTTAATGGGCCAGGATTCAGCCCAACAAGAAAATGAAGGGGAAAAAAGAAAGACAAGGGAGTTGGGTAGATAGGCTTGGGCCGCTGCTGTTTCTTTTTTTTCTTCAACGTTTTCTTCTTTTCTTTTTCTGTTTTATTTTCCAGTTTTCAATTTGTCTCTTCAATTTAATTTAAATTTGTACCAAACCTTTTTAGAAAATTTATATAAAATATAAGTTGATAGTTTACTTTAATTAGAATATTGGAATATTTTTTTAATAAAGTATAATTCATTTTCTTAAAAAATTGATTATGATACGTACATCTAGTTTTATATTTTCTACTATATTTTCTTATAAAAACCATATCTTTTGACTTAGGACTCCAAAATGGTTCAAACCAATTTCCTTAGCTTTATAATTTTATTCTTTATCATAATCACTCATTTAAGAATACTTTTATTTCGTTTTTAGTCATTGCCTTAACTTGACTTTACTTTTCTTCCTATATTTTTATAAATTCAATATCATTTTATCTGGAGCTTCAAATAGAGTCAAACTAATTTCTATGACTTTATAATTTTATCCTTTATCTTTTTAGCTCACTTATGAATTCTTTTGTATATTTTAAATTTGGAATATATCCAAAGTCTCATGCTGTTAAGTGGTCAATTCAATTTTGAGAAGAAAGTTATTTCTCTTAGTTTTAAAATGCAACCATGCATGCTTCATGATTTTGAGGTTTTGAGAACATGCATACAACTTCTCAAACAAAATTGTTTTATTTAACTTTTGTTTTGAAGGAGTTATATTAAATAGTCAAAAAGTTTTTGTTCCCTATGAATTTCCAAGACTTAGTTTTTCATTTTGTTCAAGTTTTTCCACATTTCAAAATTTGCAAAATTTTGGGATGTGACAGACTACCACCCTTAAAAGGAATCTCGTCTCGAGATCCGAGAAGGCTAGAAATAATAGGTTGGGTTTTATAATAACTTGGGTGCTACCACCCTTAAAAGGAAATTTTGTAGGGTTTCGTTGATGGTTCAATTGACGATGGGTTCAATAATTGACATCCAAACATGGGATCCTTATATGACTGAACTGAGTTAGCTAAATCTTACCATCCACATCATCTAATTCTTCAAGGGTTCCATACATGTTGATGTGGTTCACATGTGCTTTCTGGGTCACATTGGAATTGCTCCCAACACTCTTCTTCTTCTTCTTCTTCTTCTTCTTCTCAGGACAGTCTGATGCATAGTGTCCAAGTTGCTTACAATTATAACACTTCAACTGGCTAATGTCCTTCCTAGGATTGTTATGCTGGTTCTGACCAAGGTTATCTCCATTATTAGTAATATTCTCATTGTTATTACCACTTCCATTGTTGTTGTGGTGATTCTTGTGATGATGATGAGTGTGTCCATTTCCTTCATGCTGATGTGGTCCAGAATCTCCATTGCTCTTTTTGAATGAACGCATCTTTTGTGATGATCCCGAGTAGTACTTGTCAAAGCTATGCTTCCTCTTCCTGTTCTCAACTTGCTTCATCTTGTTCTCTAAAATTGTAGCTTTGTCACATAGTGATTGATAAGTTGGAAATAAGCAACTGATAACTGCAGGAACATTTCATCATTTAGTCCATCTAGGAACTTTTCCTTCCTCTTAGCATCTGTGTCAGTATCATCTGGAGCATAACGTGAAAGATTGTTGAATTCCTTAATGTATTCAGCGACGCTGCGGTGACGCTGTTTAAGGTTGTGAAACTCCTTCTTTAAACTCATCACACCTGAAGAGATATGGTTAGTGCGAAAACCATCTTCAAATATTTCCCAAGTCACTTCTTCAATGGGGTAAGTGACTTGAAAGTTGTCCCACCATATAGCTACAGGGCCTTCAAGCAAGTGTGTTGCAGATCTCACTTTCTCGGCATCAAATCATCTAACAGTCACTAAATCTCTGTTCACCGAACGTAACCAGTCATCGGCTACCATTGGATCAGAAGTACCGGAGAACTTTGCAGGTCTCAACCTTAGAAATCTAGTAAGCATATCTAGAGGTGGTGGATTGTTGTTGTTCTAGTAGTAGTAGTAGTAGTTGTTGTTGTAGTAGTAGTAGTAGTAGTTGTTGTTGTTGTTTTTTTTTTGTTTTTTTTTGTTGTTGTTGTTTTTATTGTTGTTGTTGTTGTTGTTGTTGTTGTTGTTGTTGTTGTTGTTGTTGTTGTTGTTGTAGTAGTTGTAGTAGTAGTAGTAGTAGTAGTAGTAGTTGTAGTAGTAGTAGTAGTAGTAGTAGTAGTAGTAGTAGTAATAGTAGTAGTAGTAGTAATAGTAGTAGTAGTAGTAGTAGTATTAGTTGTTGTTGTTGTTGTTGTTAGTAGTAGTAGTAGTAGTAGTAGTAGTAGTAGTAGTAGTATTAGTTGTTGTTGTTGTTGTTGTTGTATTAGTTGTTGTATTAGTTGTTGTATTAGTTGTTGTATTAGTTGTTGTTGTTGTTGTTGTTGTTGTTGTTGTTGTTGTTGTTGTTGTTGTTGTTGTTGTTGTTGTTGTTGTTGTTGTTGTTGTTGTTGTTGTTGTTGTTGTTGTTGTTGTTGTTGTTGTTGTTGTTGTTGTTGTTGTTGTTGTTGTTGTTGTTGTTGTTGTTGTTGTTGTTGTTGTTGTTGTTGTTGTTGTTGTTGTTGTTGTTGTTCAGATTCTGATTCTGATTGTTGATGGTTGCCATGAATTGTGTCATCATCTGCATTAGTTGAGCTTGTGCAGTCATCATCTGTTGTATCTCATTTCCATTGTTGTTGTTTCCATTGTTGTCACGGTTGTTTGCACGTCTCGGAGGCATCTGTTGGTTTAATAGGGATAAGTAATGATAGATAGATCTAAATAAGTCCTATCACACAACCCAAAACAAACAATTTCAATCAAACAATCAACAAGCAACTAATCACTTAACAACTTATGAGTTTAACTCATGACTTGAAGAAAAGAACAAGTTTTCTTGAAACAAGCAACCTAACATAGTCATTCCACATAGGTCGGTATGATCCATACACTAACACGATACATAAGTCTTACATAGCTGGTAGGCAATCTAATGTATCTTGGGTCACACTATGATAACATCAGTGGGAGCTCTTTTTTGAGTTGGGCAATCATCGTTGAAGTGTCCTGTCTTCCGGCAGCAATGGCAAAACACTTTTGTCATGTCTCGGGTCCTTTTCCTTGAAGAGTTGTTGTGGTTGTCTTGAAGTTCGTTCTCTCGACATTCATTGATGTTGTGTCCTTCCTTCTTGCATTTGGAGCAGGTGATATGGATAAGGTTTTCTTCTATATTCCTTAGAGCTTGATACATCCCATCCTTGATTTGTTCTTTCACTTGTTGCACTATGAAGTCGAGATGGCACTTGGAAGGATTGTGGTTGGTTCCTTCACATAGGAAACAAGTGACTTGAGATATGGGGCATTCTTCAATTGGATGGTTGGAATCACAATAGGGACATTGATCTCGATGTTCCTTAGAGGTGTGGCCTACTTATCCACATATTTTGCAAGCTCTAGGACTTGTCACAACTTGTATCTTGAACTTCTTATTGACACGATCCATCTTCAAGGTCCTTAGAGAAAGCAAAAGGCTGGTCTTCTACATGTTTGAAGGAGAAGAGATTTAGTAAAGAATGATCAAGGTATACGAGAAAATCTACGAAGTATGAAATTATAAGTTCATTCCTAACAAGGTTCTTTGTCCAAATCCTAGGGTTACAATCCTATAGGCAACACAGTGCTCTGATACCATCTGTAGCGGATCCGAACCCGACTTGGTTCGAAATCCCTGTGATTACAGTGCTAGTCCCTGGATCGAATAGCTAGCACCCACAGTTTAAGATCTGATATCAAGATACAAAGGTCATATTACATCGCATGATCCAGAATATAAATACTTATTACAATCTCATAGCCATAGGCTAACTTATTACAAAGTAGTGGAATAAAAGTAAAGTATGGAGTCCTTCATCTTCATGTGCCACAGGAAAAGCATGTTGGGTGCAGACTCGTAACCCCTATTCATCAAACATCACTATCACCAAGTAATCCCGCAACATGGTAAGTTACAGCCACAAGGGTCAATACATTTGAATTATATTGGCAAGTTTCACTACTATGTGGAAATAAGTTGGAACCTATCAATACATGCATATTTGGTTAAGTAGAGTTTAGGCTCATTTGCAGAAAGCAATATGGTTTTATCCTATCTTTTCAAAATAGTTTTGATCTTTCAATAACTCTCTGAACTCCTTGGCAAACTCCAAGTGCTTCTAATCCCTTGTTGACACCATCAAGTTTTACTTTGAGAAATTGGAATGTCGAGATATTCCATAGCTTCAGGCCTTAGTTGCTCAGAGTTGTCCGTCACCGGGGACACGGCTAAGTACTTAGAATTTGATCTTCTGCAGAAGTTGTACACTTCACCCACATGACACAATCTCGTCTTGACGCCACCAGTGGCTGCTGGATAAGTACACACCAAATGGAGTACCGACAGATCGAGAATGTGACAAAGTCTTTCCATAGAAGTCCTCCCAATACATTATGCTAGCACATATACCAGGCACCAATGTAAGGATATACTTCCAATACATAATTCTAGTTAACCTGAATAGGTACCAATGCAAGGGCCTTCCACTATGTAATTGACTAAGCCAGAGCCCATTTAGCATGTGGCTATACACGGAAGCCACTGTACGAGAAACATGTTCAATCTCTAAGTCCCTGGGTGGTTTTCTTCTAGTGCACACACGAAAAAGATAGCCATATATATATGGTTCCTTTCGTTGCCACCTTATCCACAACTGAGTATCGACATTCTACCCAGGTAATTCATTGAGTACTTGTTTTATTTTATAAAACATATAGTTTTCCAACACTTCATATAATCATAACATGGTATTCCACCCAGAATCTATAGCAGGGCTAAGCATACTACAACTACGATGTTTCCACTAAGGAAGATATAAAGGATATCCTAATAGGACATAGCATATCATAGTAACATAGTAGCCCTATCATGCATACTACAAAATTTCCACTAAGTGTATTTAAAATAGTAGGACATGGATGATAGTGCCACTTGCCTTAGTAATTGGTGGTGTTGGTACACTCTTCGCAATAACACACTTGACAATCAACACAATCTATCAAGCAAAACAACCAAGACAAAACAATCACAAGATCAATACTAATGACAACACAAAAATCATGCAAAGTATGCAAACATGCAAGACGACAATTTTTATTGTACAAATTGTTATAACAAGGTTCTGAACAATACTAAGTGATTTATGAACATTTTATATTTTCAAGTTTACAAATGCAACCATTTGTGCAATTGTAGCAATTAGCAACATTTTATAACAGTTGGAAAGACCATTCCCACTAAATAATTGCCACGGTCTTATTTATACTAGAATAAAATTATATTTGGTCTTATTGTATAGAGGGTTCAATTTACAACCATTTGCAAAAGGATTCACTTAAAAATAATTTACACAACAATTTTTATACTCAAAATACTCCACAAATGGTTCTGTAGGGTGTATCTGCTCATAGATCTGTAGCTGAAATGTTGAAGAAGAGGGCAAATGATACATTGAAGCGAATTTCCATGTACAGATCTATTATTGAGGATACCAACACTGTAATTTTTAGAATGCAGATCTTGTTTAATGATGTGTTGTAATAATTTTTTATTGTTGCAATAAGTATTTTAAATTTTTGCATGTGTATCAATGGGCGTCTTGGCCTTCGTGTGATGTTCTGCAAAATAATTCGGTTGTTCTAAAAAAAGGCCAAAATAGTAACAGGCTAGAATAGAATGATCAATAAAACGAGCATGAACGTGAAAACAGTGACAATCCTGATCTGTATGTGACCAAAATCCTAATGGGCTGCAAAAGTAACAGGCCTGAATACTAATAGTACCAAATAGTAAAAGGCTAGATTGTTGCGGTGACCCAGCATACCACTGCATGATGTAGTACACTATAGTCGTTGACATAACACCAATTAAACACCGTTCACTAGTATTACATCCCTCAGAATGGCACAACTGAAACATAGCGGGTCCAATACATGGCTTAAAGGTTACAACTCACTCTTTACATAGGATCCAGAGAACACTCTAGGTTAAAGAGAGAGAAAGAACCTCTTACGAAGAAGAATCAAAGATAAATAACGCAAAACTATTATACTATTAAAACTAGTATTTAACTAAGGAATTGACATTGCTGTTATTGCAATGCACTACTGAGATAGGTTCTTTGGCTAGAGATTGTATTTCTATATAATCAGTAACTTCGTCTTCACTTGAGTTGAGTTATATGTTGTCTTCCTTGTCTTCATTGAAGAGCTTTAGCTGGTTTTGATAAGTCCTGGAGCATAACTTGATGAAGACATCATTTTAATGGCTTTAGAATCTAGCAAGGGTTAAGAAGATACTTTGAGTACGAGCGTACTCAGCAAATTCACTAGAAAAGGAGTGTTTGATGCACTATAACTACAACCACAAATCGTAGGTCATAGGCAATGCAAGTTTTCATAAACATTTCTTCAAAGGTTGCTTTTATTCTGAAAAACTATGTCCGTCAGCCTTCACGGGTTTACTAGAACTTTCATGGAGTTCCTTTCCCGCCACGTTCGCAGCTCCTTCCCGGAACAGGGAGTAACAAGTTACAGTTCTTACACTCTACAGAGTTGCGTTACTTTACCCATGAGAGATCAACTCTTTGTTGCACAACCGGGCAGCTTATTCCCTTCCACAATTCCATGATGTGGGGCCCAGAAGATGATCCAAGCCAATCACTTCCCCCTTCGCGACCCCGCATGCCTCCTTGGTGTACACCATGCCCACATAATGAATTACGACAATGGTTTGTACAAACAGTTAGATGCCAGAACTATCATGTGACGATGAGGGTTCCCACCCATATGATGCATATCCTCTACGAGTTACCAATTAATATGCACGCTACAAGGATAACAGCCACGAGCTGCACATCCGGCTTCATGCGAGAGGAAAAGATACAGCTGACTTCTTCGTCCCATTCCAAATCTCATGGTCAACGCGTAATATACGGCGCAAGAATCACTGGCGACATTGGTTGTTAAGTCCTAGGTGATATAGTTCTGAATAGTGGTATCCCAACTGTCAAATTTAATAGATTAGCTGATCACCCTGGACCAGTAATCAATAGTTCTCATTGTTATTGAAAATAGTGTTTTCTGTCCTTTTTTCAAATGCAGGTGATGACAACACTGGATTTGTAAAATACTTTACAGAAAATAATCAAAGGACATGAGCAAGTGTGAACTTGCCTTTTGTGATTGCAAGATTATGCACTCACGGTCTTCGAGTCAGTATAAGATCCAAAATCTGAAATCAACATCATTCGTCCGGTAAGGACTAATGTTTAAAGAAGCAATATGCTTTTATGCATAAGTATTGTGATGCACGTTCTAAGCGCAAATCCTGGGAATAACGTTGTCCTAGGGTTTGGATTCCGAAATTGGTTACTTTGGAATGTGTGGTCCTTTTAGATAAGTTTCATAGTTGTACTTTTATTAGAGTTTATGAGTGGTTGTAATGTAGGAATAAAGTGTACATACTTATGGCATACTAGTTAGGATTACTTATACAAGGTTTCTTATTTAAAGTGGCAAAAAGGATAACCTTCGAAGATAAGGTTTCACTTCTAAGGTCTAAACAAACTTTGTGGTTAGTTAGTAGTGGTTGATGTCATTTGTTTGCTCAAATGGTTTGGCTTGAGTTGCTTTATGGTTTAACTACTTCAGACCAAAGTTAACTATAAAACATATAATAATGTTTATAGTGTTATATTAAGATTTTGTAGACTAAAGTTAACTTTAAAGTATAGATAGTTTTGAAAGTATCATACTTATATATTTGTATCTTGTATGTCTGAAATGTGTTCTTCAAGTTACTTAAGAATGTTTATTCTGTTACTTGGGTAATGGTTTCTTGATGTGAGTATAGTTTATGAACCCAACATAATGTTACTTAACTTACTTATGGATTTATATAGTGTTGTAGTGGTTTTTTGTAATTTGGTGATTAATATGGTTTAGAAAAGAACTGGTTGTTCACAAGTTGTTCTTTAAGGATTTTATTATTAGTGGAATTCTTTTTAAATTAAGAACATTTATAATGTTTTAAACCATTATGGCATTAGATTATTAATATTTAAGACTAATACTACTTATTAGACTTATTTTAGGAATATTAGTAAATTTTATTTATTTTTATATGAATTATTAATGAAGTAAATAAGTTTGAATTTGAGTTATTAAAATATTTAATTTTCTTATTTACCTCAAAAGGAGATTATTAGATTTTTAACATATAAATAATATTTTTGTGATCATTTTGGTATATCATATTTATTTTTGTGATTTATAAACAATAAGATATAATTTTTATAATTCTTATTACTTTTATAATTAAATATTAAATATTTAATTAAGTGAAATAATAATACATGATTATATTTTTAAATTAGAATTCTTATTTTTCTAAGATTTTTGGTATTTTATTACTATTATTAATGTTTATTATTATAAAAATATAAATCATCAAAGTTTTATTACTTATAAACTTTTATTAAATACTATTTAAATAAATATTCATCATACTAATATTTGTAATAGTTTTAAGTTGTAGATTTTATATTTCTGAAAATTTTCATATATTATACATATTTTTCTGAATTATAAATCAAAAGTTATTAATTAAACAAGATTTAATCATTTATTAAATTTTTGGAATAATATTAATTGGATTATATCATTTTATTTCTTTCTAAACAGCAAAATACTTTTTACGCCGCACCTAGAGCTAGCCCCAGTCACTGATTAGTGGGCCAGCGTCCACCTCAGCTCTCAGATGAAAGAGATGCACAAGTTACAGACCTCCTCTCTACTCACTATCGATGACATGTGGGCCCTGGTCCATGTCATCCACCATGCGAGGCAAAGACTAGTCAAACGGCTGACGTGGCTCGATCATGAGGTAAGCATGGCGTCAACATCGCCACCGCTGTCGGTGAGTAGTCACCGGCGACGATCTATTGCACCCCAGCAAGCAAAATAGGTCTAGCTCGAATCAGTGCAACCTAATGAACCTAATAGTGGCAGCGTCGCTCGGGAATGGTCATCGGAGGGTCATCGACGACGAGCTACTGCGGCGGCCAGCGGCGATGCTCAACAAATCTAGACCTACAGTGTGAATCTGCAAACGAAACTAGGGTCCAGAGATGCGTATGCTTACCCTGATGACGATAGAGTGGTCGACGAGGATAGGCGCGACCGGAATCGAGTTTCCCGACGAGGATTCCGACAAACTTCTGCAAAGGAAAATGACCAAATTCACCCTCTCCAGTGCTCCCCTTGATGAAAGCTTCTACCCAGAGGATCTACGGAGGATGGCGCTTCTCCATGACGGCTCAGAATGGTGTGGGGTGACGTGGTTCGACGACGAGAGGTGGCTCCGACGAGCTAGGGTTTCGGTCTCGTTTGTATCTGAGAGGATAAGGAGGGATTGGGGATAGGGATGGAAGCAATGCGTCGCGGTGGCCTTCTTATCCCCTCCCGGCAACAGCGGCGAGTATCTTGGCGCAATGATGACGATGACGGCATCAGGCGGCGGCGAGCTCCGCCAGCGAGCTGCCTGTGTTCGGATAACCCCCTGGCGATTTCTTTAGCTCAACCTGTGGTCCTCTCCTGACCCCACTTGTCAGTCTCAGATGGAAAAGGAACTGGGCTGGTTACCGGGCTGTTGTGGGCTGCACAGAGCGTCAAATAGGTGTAGGGTGTTGGGCTGCGGCTAGGCTTGGTTTTTATTTGTTTTAACCTTTTTCTATTTTCTGTTTTCTTATTTAGATTTGAATTGATTTATATTTTGAACCTTTATTTGTATAATTTGTTTGCTGGACATATACAACAATATTTAAATATATTTGGTAACCTTTGTGAACTTTTATTATGCCTTCTTTTATTTACTCAATAAGAACACCTTTTTAATAATTGGAAGAAACTTCTTCTTATTATTTTTCTCTTCTATTTTTAATTAGGAATTTATTGAATGATATATTCTTATCTGTTTATAACTCAACTTTTTGTGAGCTTATAGTTTGAATGGAAACTTGAGATATATGTATAATGATTCTATACCATTCTTTGATGCACACAATATAAAGACATTGATATGATGATTATTACTCCCATTAAGTTGGAAAATAACAATGTATGTGATAAACAAAGAAGTTTAGGGTTTTGAATTATTAGTACTTCCCTTGGCTTTAGGGTTTTGTATAAGCTTAGATTCCTTTTAAGAGTTAAGATTTAATAACTAAGTATATTGTCTTATGTGTATAGTATTGGATGAAGTCTCCCTTTTTTTAGTAGAAGTTATATTTATAGTGTTTTATAGAAGTGAACTTATAAAAATATACTTAGGCAGACATAGTGATGATGGTTGAAAGAGATATGCTTATGTAATTTGTTATAGGAAAATATTTCTATAAAGTGTTATAAGCATCAGGTGATGGGTCAACAGTATGAGATGGCTATTATGTTTGATTTGAGATGTAGAGTTGATTGCTTAACCAGATTAAAATAGGAAGTTGATTTATACATATAATTATATTTCAAAATCTTGGATCTCTAATTAAGGAATTCCTTTCCTAGATATAATACCTCTTTCTATCCATCACCATGATTAGTTTGATGGTCTTACTTATTAAAATCTTCTTATTCAATATATCATTCTTCTAAACTTATGGATCTATCCAATGAGTTTGATACAAAGGCATTTTATAATTTGTTCATATCCTTGGTTGGTTGTATTTACTATTCTACTGTTGATTATCTTCCATCACTAATCTTTCTCTAAAGTTGATTATTCTTGAAGATGAATAACACCATATTAATTACTTAGCCCTCATGACTTACACTTAAATCCTTGAATTATATTTATGGGGTTTGCAAAGACTTCTCTATGATCACTTATCTTTACTAGGGTTCCAATCATGTTCTACCCACCAGTATTACCTTACTAAATATAAGCATTCCATGTTGGTGGACAAAACATTACCATTATAATATTTTAATCATTTATTACTGAAATTCTTAGTTGGCTAAGCAGGGCTTTATCAATCCTATCTTTTAATGTCTGGAAATTAACTTCTTAGTATCTTATATTGGATTATGGTTATTAATGGACTATGCCCTCATTAGAAGATTTGAGTAGATGTTCTGATAAGATCAAATAATAGATCAAAGACTAATATTTAAAAAGTTTGTGAATCAATGGGGAATTATCCAACATTGATGAACAACAAATATTGAGATAATTTCCATAAAGATTGTATATAAAGAAAGATATATATATATATATAGTGGATGATCTTGACTTAATCTCTTTCCAACTCCAACTCATCAAAAGAGTTTTTAAGATTAGATGTTACTATGAGTCTCAGAATGTATGCAAATGGAATTTTAAGATATAGTGGTTACATTCTTATTATTTGTTTTATATCCTTAACTTGGTACTTATGAGTGATTATAATAAATTTTATAACATGATCACCTAATGATCAAATATAATTCACATTATATTAAGGTTTAACTTATAGTACATTTGAGCTACCCTTAGATCAAATCTCTCTTACCCAAAATGAGATTTTAACAAAGGTCTTATTGAAACTTATCGCAGTCAACTGGATGATCTACTTCAATTCCATCAAGCTAAAAGAAGCTTCAATCACTTTGACAAGTTTTTTTTAAGAGCACGAAAATTATTCGGATTTTCTATGCATGAATGCAATGCACACATCTGGATTCAACTTATTTCTAGGCTCTAATGCTGGGATGTTACAATTGTCAGCAGGCCGGAACAATAAAAGGCCAGAATCACAGGAGGCTAGAACGGTAAAATGCTATATTTCTAGTAGGCCGGAACAGTAAATGGCCAGATTTACAGCAGGCCGGAACAATAAATGGCCTGATACACAGCATGCCAGAACAGTGAAGGCTAAATTGTCAATAGACCGGAACAGTAAAAGGCTAGATTTCTAGTAGGCCGGAACAGTAAATGCACAGATTTAAAGACCGGCCAGAATAGTAAATGCCTAGATACATAGAAGTCCAGAACAGTGAAAGGCTAGATTGTCAATTGGCTGGAATAGTAAATGGCTAGATTGTAAGCAAGCTGGAACAGTAGCTGGCTAGATTGACAACAAGCCAGAATAGTAAAAGAACAGATTCACGGCATGCTAGAACAGTAGATGGCTAGATTTTTAGCAGGCCAGAACTGTAAATGGCCAGATACACAGCAAACGGGTAATAGTAAAAGGCCAGCAGGCTGGAAGAGTAGAAGGACGGATTCGTAGCAAGGCGGGACAGTAAAAGGCTAGATGCATATCAGGCCGCAATAGTGGAAGGCTAGAATAACAGTGAGACGAAATAGTATAGGGCCTGAATATATGACAGACCAACTTGTGGGCCCATTTCAAACAGTGCTGCTCTAAACAGTAACGGACCGACTTACTATTGAGCTTTCATAATGGGTCGACCCACTTAATAATTGTCAGGCCTTGACTGGGCCTAGCTTTTACCACAATTTCCATGACAGTTAAAGGCGGTAATCGGCCGTTAACGGCGTTCGTCATGTGGTAGTTTGCATGATGTCAGTAGTCAATGGGGCTGGCGAATAGATCTACGACGGAACGACTTTTCATGGCTGAAGGGCGCGATCCGCCACGGTCGAAAAAACCCGTCATGGATTCATTTGTGATGAGGATTTTACCACAAAGGGCATCCGTCGTAGAAGACTCTCCGGCCATGAAAAAAGGGCCTTCAACCACGAAAATCGTCCGTTGTAGAAGGAAATTATCGTGGTGGTGTCACGGCCGATGCCATGGGTAGGCTTAAGTTAGGGGCCGAATGGACGCTTGTGGTAATCGGGGAGGGAGTGCACAGTCTAGCCGTGCACGAAGAACAAGATGAACTCTCCACCCCTAGGATTTCTATTGATCCAAGAAGTTTTACAAGTGCTCCTAGAGCTGTACGAGCAAAGCCATAGGGCACTAGTTTCCTACTTGGTCCAACCTCCTTAAACCCTTGCTATGCCCCTTCTTATATAGGCTATGGCCAGCTAGGTTACATCCCTTTGGGTCTGAGGGTTACTATTTGGATGTTTGTCCTTACTGTGTGGGCTGGGTCATGGGCTAGCCCTGAGCCCTTGACCCAGTCCACGAAGCCTTACAGCTAACTGTCTGCTCGTACGTAGCCTCCAACTCTTTTGGGCGTCACACAGTGACTTTGTACGTCAGCCCTTGCTTTGGGCGTCACCCGGCTCCTTTTGTGTCACCCGGCGTCGCCCTTCTATTTTGACCATGCTTTACCATGGTCCCTCCTGAATATTACTAGGAAAGCTGCCACGCGTCCTCTCTGACTCGGCCTTCCCTCGTGAGACTCGGCTCGTTGCTTCCTGCAAGGTAAACAAATTTGTCTTATGCGGGCCGACATAATTCTTATGTCAGCCACACACGACCTTCATACTTGGCCGTTGTTACCCGGCCTGAGACATCTTAGATTCGGCATAAGCCAAGCTGGGCAATGTTTTACCCCTTATGACCCTACCGGGGGTTATCCCCCCAACATTAGTCCCCAAAGCTGGTGAGGCCTAGCAGGATTTGCTGTTAGGCGTCTCTAGGTTCCTTTAATGTACTTGAACTTCCTTTTTCTCTTAGAATTTATTGGGCAGGACGCACTGTTTGGCGCAATCTTGATCTTTGCCGAGTCTATCCTGTCCTATCTGAGTATCACCTTTGACTTTCCGGGTGACCTTTGCCTCGTTCCGAGTCATTTTCGACATCGCCGAGTCATTTTGCCTCGTTCCGAGTCATTCTCGACATCGCCGAGTCACTTCGGGCTTGCCTTAGCCACTTACAGGCTGTGATCATGATTGCTTGCCTCAAATTTTGTCTCAAATTCTGACTGCACAGTGATGGCGGCGCAGTAACTCCCCGTCACTGTGGTAGTCCCATCGCTCAGCGCCTCGTGTTCTGCGCAACGTGACGTGTCTCTGGATTTTCCGTGTATCGCCTAAATGTGGTGCTCACTAATGCGCTCACTTGGCCAAATACATGACAACATAGTGGCCACACGGCGCAAAGGGATCCCATGCCAGGGGTTTCTACTCTTCTTAAGTAGAGGTGCGGGGAACTTAACCGCCCTTCCCTGTTCAGTTTCCCCCTTGCCTTCTTCTTCCTTGCGCCTCCCAATCCTAAACCCCCCTTGCTGTTCCTCTCTCCTACCGCTCCACTCTAGCGATTCTCTTCTTCTCCTTTCGATTCTCCGACGGGTCCTTGCGTTTCCATGTCTCTTCCAACGGTGGAAGAGCCTGAATCACGTGATATCATGGACGCCTGAGTGCGGCGGCTGGGAGGGCTCCGAGGTCATGTTGGAGGAACATGAGTGGCTGCGCTCCACCAGGCGCATTCTGCTTGAGGTTGATTGTCGCCTCCCCCTAGGTGAGATCGTTCCCAAGCCCGAGCCCAACGAGAGGGTCGTTTTTCTCTCACACTTTGAGCGTGGCTTCACTCTTCCAGTTAGCAATTTCTTCATGTCTTTTCTTTCCACTTTCCAACTACAAACCCATCATCTGCCTGCCAATGCCTATGGCTCTCTCTCTTGTTTCATCTCCGCCTGCGAAGGCTATCTTGGTATCTGGCCCACTTTTCTTCTTTGGGCCAGGTATTTTAATTTTCGAATCCAGGTTGTGCCTGATCCCGGTGTTCCTCGCACTGAGAAGAGACCCACCAGGTGTGGTGCTGCTAGCATCACGCCCAGGAGGGATTCTGTCTTTCCCCAGGTCACTGGCATCGAGTCATGTAAGAAATGGCATATAACTTTTTTCTATGTCAAGAATAGCAGGTCCAATGACTACATTCGGCTTCCCCTTTCAAGGACGAGGTTCCCAGCAAGGAGCTATGGAAGATTGACCCATGCGACAAGAATCCAGCTATGAACGAGGCTCACGTGATCATCGAAAGGCTACTTGAATCGGATGAGAACTTCCACTTAACCGAGGAAGACCTCATGTGTGCCTTCATCGCACGTCGAGTCAGCCCCATCCAGGCCAGAAGCCACAAGATGTGCTTCATGAGCGGCCCACGAGATCCTACCCGGCATTCCACTCTGGAGCTCATCAATGATTCAGTGGCCCGCCGAGTCAGCTCGATCTTCAAGCTGAACTTAGCGGAAAACTGGGCCTGGTGTTTTCCCCATTTTAGCCGAGATAGGCCTGTCCCGTGGGTAAGCATCCGAGTCGTTGAATCGCTGCCGACATAGCATCCTTGCGTTTACTCGCTGTTCTGTTTCTCTACTGATTTCATTTTGTTTGTCTTTCGGAGAATATCGTTCACCAGGTTGATGACAACACCGCCCTCTTAGCGCTTATTTTGATGATCGCTCTGATGTTGACGAGGTCGAGTACGACTTGGAGTGCTTCATGCCAATCCCGCATGCTGGCGTCGCCCCTGCTTTGGATAAGACCTTTACTCGAAATCCTTTGCAAGATTGGTCTAATGACGACGATGTGGATTGTGAAGTCTTTAAGGTAATTGTCCTTCGACCTAACTTTCTGACTTGTCCCATTGAGTTTTTATTTACTAATGCAGCTGGACAGGTACACGAGGAACCTCCTATTGCCGTAGGCGGATACGGCAAGCTCTCGGCTGCTAAGCCGAATAAGCGGCGCGGGGTCTCCTCCAGCACTCAGCCCTCCAAGAAGCCCCGAGTCGATCCTGCCGCTCCTTCTGTAGCCACGTCCCCTAGTCTCGCAAGACCACCACGCGCCGAGTCACTACTCGTCGCGCCCCGCGTGATCCGTCCATCTCTGGGTAACTTTAGCTGTCTGTTACCTTTCATTCTCTTTTTCCTTTCTGTGTTCGTTCTCTTATGGAACTCTGTTTTTATTTACAGCGCTGCTATGTCCGCCAATCAAGCTGATCCTAGTATGGTTTCTTCCCATTCAAGACCTGTTTCTCCTCGTCGCTCTGATCCTGTCGTGCAGAGCCCCGTTCGGGTCACTGCCTCCATCCCTGAGACTCACGAGTCTCAAAGTGGGGCTGACCCAATGGCGCACCCGACTGAGGAGATCCGGCCTCCCTCTCCAGTTCTCTTTCTGATTAGAACCTTGGACTTGGCGCCAGCAATATCGGCACCGAGTTCGCCTAGAAAACCTCTGAGACTGCTCCCCTTGTTGTCAGTTTTCTAGTTGATCCAGGCGTTGTTCCCTCGTCTATTGTTGAGCCTGCTCAGTCGGCTCCTTTATCTTCATCAACCAGTTTCAGACCTGCTCCTTCTGCCTTTTTGGCTAAAGACAAGACCCGACCTGCTACTCAAAGCCAAACTCGCTCCGCGACTAGCAAGCCATCAGCTTCCAGGCAAATGTATTTGATTCACGTTGCAGGCTCCGCTCCACAGATTTGGCCCGCACCACCAACAATGACACATGCTCGTACGGGTCAGTTGGGAGAATCTGTCGTTGCCGGGTTCGGCAACGTTTCTAAGGCTGGCAGCTTGCACACCAGTGCCGCCGCTACCCGTGCCGGGGTGGGGACTAGCCTGAAGAAAGGGCAAGTCCTTACTCGGACACTCAGCGGGCAAGGCCTTAGCTCTGTAGAGCGCTATGCGATAGCCTAGAACGTGGCCGGCGAGCAAGAAGTGATCTCCTGATATAGCCAGAAGCAGAAGCTGGGCCCCAAAGCTGTCTCCGAGATGACCCAGCAGGCCATCACGCTGATGGCCAAGGCAGATCATGTCAATGAGGTATCTAATTCCTTTACTCTTTTGTGTATTGAATATTTTTATATTATACATGTTCCCCACTCCTATCACATAACAAAATTTTCCAAATTTTGAAATGTGAAAAAAATAAACAAACAAAAGAAATAAATGTTGAAATTTAGGGTGAAAAGAAACTTTTTGCTTCTAAATGGAAACATCAAAAACCTACTTTAACAAAATTTGAATGAAAAACAACAAACATTTCTAAATGACCAAAAATGGCAAATAAAAATATTACAAAATCATGGGATTTGATTTCATTCAATTTGGAGCCATGGATAAAAACCTATGATTTTAATAAGACAAAAGAAAGTAATTCCCAAGGCTAATAAAGCTCCTAACAAAAATCAACACTAAATTTTGAGCAAAGTAATCCTAAAAGGATTTAAAAAGATAAATAAATATTAAATAAAATTATACAAAGTGGAATCACCAATTTTGGAGCTATAAATAAAAATATATGAATTTTATAAGATAAAGAAAGAATTAAATAAATAAGAAATATTTAAAAGACAATTTAAATCTTGGACAAATCCATAAGAAAATGGAATAAAAGTAATTCAAATAAAATAAATATAATAAAAGATTATTTAAATAAAATTATATGGGTTTATGAACCATATTCAATTTTATTTAAATAAAGACAAAATGCCTCACTTATTTTAATTGGATATTAAATCACAAGAAAAATAATTGAGTTGGACTAAATAACACACTAATAAATGGATTAAACCTACGGAAAAGTTTTGGAAAAGGTTTGAATTCAAATTTAAATTTGAATCAAATGTTCAAATAAAAACAGAAATAGAAAAAAGAAAAACATTTGAAAAAAATGGAAAACAGAACCAACCCAGCACCCCCAGCCCAACTAAGGCCAACAACAAGCCCATCTAGCCCACACGGGCCACTCACCCCTCTCTCCCCGCGGATCCTTTCTCATCGCGTGGTCACCCCGCACCCTCCCTGACAACGCGACCCCACCGCCACGTCACTCCATCGTTCTCACCACGCAATGAACACGCTCCTCCCCGAACATTTCTTGCTGAAATTCCTCGGCGTCAATTCGTTTAAATGGCGCAGTAATCCTTCCCCGTGACCATGCTCGCTTAAACACCTCCCTCTCCTCTTTGTTTCCCCTCATTCTCCCATACCCGAGCGCCACTAGGCTGCCCTCAACTCAAGCCACAACGCCGCTGTCTCCGGCAAATTCCGGAGCCGATTCCGGCAAGCACAGACCCCCCTTGACCCTAGCTCACACTAGCTCACTCTCCATCGTCTTGCGCACCTTACAGAAGTCTCGGTTTGCTAGCGCGTGCCCCTGACGCTCGACAATGACCTCGTCTACGACCACCCAACGCCGACATGAACTCCGGTGAGGGATTTCCATCGACCCCGTGCGCGCCTTGTCCTCAAATTCTTGCTGTCTTGTTCTCCCTTGTCCTATGAGTCTCCTGATGCTCACCGTTTCCTCGCTCGTGACCTGTAGGATCACCTTCGATGACGATAGCACACACCCGACGGTAGCAGCAATTCCGGCGAGAGATTGGCGACGACCCCGTGCGCCCCTTCGCCAGCCACGACCACCTTGAGCATCACCACGTCCCCGCGACCACGGTAGCACCCTCCCCTCCCCTTATTACCCCTCTAAACCGATGGTGCGCCGCCACCAGACGCGCCGCTGCCGCCGCGCGCAGCAGTCAGCGCAGCCCATCTGTGGTCAGTGCAACCTGAACCGTTAGATCTAGATCACAAGGTTAGGATATAATCACTTAACGAAGAGGTACGCATTGATCTGATCTGTGTGATGTTAGTTAGATCCTACGGCCTATGTTGCTCGATCCCCCCGAAGTGGTATAGTCCAGTAAAAACAAGACACGTGGCCAGACCTTTCAGACAAAATTCCAGAAAATGAATTTAGATGTTTAAATTTGCAAAAATCATAACTTTTGATCTGTATGTCCAAAAATTGCAAATTTGGTGTCCATGGATTCAGAAAAATGTGTACTTTGGACTTATGGCCCTGATTTGGTCATTTGTTTCGAAAATTTAGTTTTTTATGCAAAAACATTAATAGGACTATTTTGAGTGTAAAAATTGTTCTAAAAATTATTTTTGAGTAAAACCTTTTGCAAATGGTTTTTTAACCCTATGACCATAAACACTAACATTGGAATTAAAAATATATTTTGATAACATTAGGAATTATTCCTTTGAATAAAAGCATTTCTAGTAAAACACAAATGATTTAAAAGGCCTATGTTCACTAACTTGATTTTAAATGATTTTTCCACTTTGATAAAAGACAAGTGGGTGTTTTGAAATGTTTAGAGCCTTGTTAAAAAACCATTTTTTCAATAGAACAACCATTTGCATGCTTTCATGCATTTCTTTGTTTTTATTATTTTGTGTTGTGAATTGTTTGAGTCCTAGTTTTGAATATGTGCTTTTGCTTGAATGTATTGTAGTGACCTTTGAGGAGTGTGACAATTACAAGATCAAGGAGAGTACCTAGATTCTCTACTAAAAAGGCAAGTGATACTTTGGTCATCAAAAGTCCTATCTTTTCAATATTGCATTAGTGATATTTTTGTAGTATGCATGATAGGACTTTTTTTATATATTGCTATGCTATCGTAGATCCTATAGAATATATCTTGGTAGGAATCTTCCTAAGTTAAGAGACATGTTATGCTAGTATGATTAGCCTAGCTATTATAATTCAAGCGTGGAATATTCATGCTTTGATATAATGCAAAGTCTATGACTATGTTTTTGATTAATGAAACAACTATGTGAATGAATAACCTGGGTGGAATGTGGAGATTGGTTTATGTTGAGTGGTTACACAAGGCCCATGTCTATGGTTTACCTTGTGTATCACACTTGTGGATGGCCACCCAGGAACAAAGAGATTTGAGATGTTTTGTGTTGAGAAGCTTCTAGTGCAGCCACATGGCATATGGGCTCTGCCTTGACCAACTAGGTTGCAAGAACTCAGACAGACAGACAGTTGGTGGTAGTGATGATAGGATGGAACGCGTCTGTGCTGATCTGAGAGATTGTTTCTCAAAAGTCTCGTCTCGATGCATGTCGAGTCTTGTGGTAAAAGTGCACCACCTCTCAAGAGGGTAAAACCTAAGTACTTAGCCGTGTCCCCGGTAATGGACATTTTGAGCATCAAAGACGTTGAACTGATCAAGAATCTCCTCATCCCAATTTATCTAAGGTAAAACTTGTTGGGTGAACAAGGGAAGCACCTGGTGTGTATCCAGTGTGTCATTGTGTGATGAAATGTTTTGATAAAAAGAAAGACTATTTTCAAAGGATAGTAAAAACTTGTTTTATGCAAAGGCCAGCCAAAACTCGACTTAGCCATATATTCATGTAGATGTTAGATTCTCCATATCAATATGAGATCACTTGCCAATACAATTCAAAGGTATTGACCCTTATGGCTGTAACTTATTATGTTGCAGGTTTGTTTGATGTTAGTGAAGTTTGTTGAGTAGGGATTACAAGTCTACAATCAACATGATTGCCTGTGGCACATGAAGATGAAGGACTCCATGCTATATAGTTGTATCTGGTGCTTTGTAATAAGATAGCCATATGAGCTATGTAAGATGTAATGATCTATTTTATTCCTGGTTATATGTTGTAATATGACCTTTGTTTCTTGATATTACATCTTAAACTGTGGGTGCTAGCTATTCGATCCAGGGACTAGCACTGTAAACACAGGGACCTCTACCTTATCAGGTTGGGACTTCTACAGATGGTATCAGAGCACTGTGTTGCCTGTAGGATTGTAACCCTAGGATTGGACAAAACCCCTTAGAGAAATAAGAGTTGTATTTGTTCAAACTTATTTACAAACAATCTTGTAAACTCTTTCCTCAACATTTTGTTTTGATTCTACATCTCTCCCTTTTCTACTTGATGGACAAAAACTTAAACATGAGCATGGAATTCACCATCACCAATGACTTCTACTTCAATTTCACCAAGGACTTCCACTTGGACATCACTAAGGACTTCAAGTGAGATAAGAAAAATACTGAAGACTTGGAGACAAGGAAACACAACTTAGGAGGAACCATCATCACCTTTGAACTTTGTGACCAAGATGCAGGAGTTTCTTCCAAGGATACCATGACCTTGTTCATGATGTATCAACTAAGAAGAATGGAATGATCTCAAGTTATACCCATAGTTGGACCACCATACTAGTGTTTAGTTTAAATCGATTTATTGATCACACCAACTTATGTGGTGTAGCAAAAATATTTTGTTTCCTAAAATATGCTTGAATCTTGTTGTTTGAGTGGAATGCATGATTGTGATTGCTTGCACATTACTTTGTGTGATTTGTTGTGTGCGAGTAAATTTCTTCCTCTAGAAATCTTTTGCCTAATATAATCCCAAATCCAACCCAAGCAGACGACTTCTCCAAGAGACCACAACTCCAACATCAAGGATGGTGACAACAACCTAGAGATGCACATGATAGAACAACTGCTAGCAACCCAAGCCCAGTTGAATCAAGTGACAACTCAGTTTTTAGCCAACAACATTGAGTTAGACCCAGCCATGCTAAAGTTCTTGGAATCCCAATCTCATTTGTTGCAAAAGATGACCCATTAGATGATCAACATGAGAAGCAACCCATGCCAAAGAGATTGTGAAAACAATGATATCAAGGATGATATTATAGAAGGAACTCAATCCTGCAAAATCTGTGGAGACATAGGACACACTTACAAAGAACATGTGGACCAATTCCCTAATTGTGAATAGAAACATCCAACTATACAATGTCCCACATCTCAAGTTTCTTGTTTCCTATGTGAATGAAATGATCATGTCCCTGTCCAATGCCATATCTATCCTATAGTTCAACAGATGAAACATCAAGCTAAGGATGGAAAACATCAAATATTTGGAAACATTCATGAATGTAACTTCTACCAAGAATGATGAAGGCAAAGTCAAACCTCAGTATCCTAGCCTTGGAGAGACCCAAAAGGAAGAAGGGCCAAGGAAATAAACAAGAGATAGATATACCAAATATAAAGAGAGATATTAGCTAGGTGATGTGCCACAAATGCAAGGAGCTAGGCCATTATGCATCAAATTGTCCAGAAAAGGAGAAGACCAAGACAAGCAAATTTGGAAAGGATATCAACCTTGTCACATGTTTCAAATGTGGTAAGAAATGACACTATGCAAACAACTGTCTAGAGAAGTTACATCAAGACACCATGTAAGCCAAGATGTAATCTAGTTAAAAATCTTTTAAGGGTGGTAGTACCCTAGTTGTATTGAAGCCAACTTGTTGCTTCTAGCCTCCCTGAATCTCGGGACAAGATTCCTTTTAAGGGTGGTAGTCTATCACATCCCAAAATTTTCCAAATTTTGAAATGTGAAAAAATAAACAAACAAAAGAAATAAATTTTGAAATTTAGGGTTAAAATAAACTTTTTGCTTCTAAATGGAAACATCAAAACCCTACTTGAATAAAATTTGAATGAAAAGCAAAAATCATTTCTAATTGACCAAAAATGGCAAACAAAAATATTACAAAACCATGGGATTTGATTTCATTCAATTTGGAGCCATGGATAAAAACCTATGATTTTAATAAGATAAAAGAAAGTAACTCCCAAGGCTAATAAAGCTCCTAACAAAAATCAACACTAAATTTTGAGCAAAGTAATCCTAAAAGGATTTAAAAAGATAAATAAATATTAAATAAAATTATACAAAGTGGAATCACCAATTTTGGAGCTATAAATAAAAAGATATGAATTTTATAACATAAAGAAAGAATTAAATAAATAAGAAATATTTAAAAGACAATTTAAATCTTGGCCAAATCCATAAGCAAATGGAATAAAAGTAATTCAAATAAAATAAATAGAATAAAAGATTATTTAAATAAAATTATATGGGTTTATGAACCATATTCAATTTTATATAAATAAAGACAAAATGCCTCACTTATTTTAATTGGATATTAAATCACAAGAAACATAATTGAGTTGGACTAAATAACACACTAATAAATGGATTAAACCTGCTGAAAATTTTTGCAAAAGGTTTGAATTCAAATTGAAATCTGAATCAAATGTTCAAATAAAAACGGAAAACAAAAATAGAAAAAATAAAAACATTTGAAGAAAAAATGGAAAACAGAACCAACCCAGCACCCCCAGCCCAACTAAGCCCAGCAACCAGTCCATCTAGCCCACCCGGGCCACTCACCCCTCTCTCCCCGAAGATCCTTTCTCACCGCGCGCTCACCCCGCACCCTCATTGACAACGTGACCCCACCGCCACGTCACTCCATCATTCTCACCGCGCGATGAACACGCTCCTCCCTGTACGTTTCTTGCTAAAATTCCTTGGCATCAAGTCGTTTAAATGGCACATTAATCCCTCTCTGTGAACATGCTCGCTTAAATGCCTCCCTCTCCTCTTTGTTTCCCCTCATTCTCCCACACCCGAGCGCCACCAGGCTGCCCTCAACTCAAGCAACAACGCCACTGTTGTAACATCCCAATAATACTAAACTTGGAACATCCAACTCTAATCATCAAGATTGGGGTTAACAAAAACTTTTCTAATTAAAATTATGAATGCATGCATATGTGTATGCATTGATTTTGAAATTCTTTTAAACCACCTTGTTTGATTGTGTCATTGCTTGTAAAATGTTTCTTAGGTGAAATAAACATCATCTAAAACATTTCCCACACTTTTCCTAAAGACAAGTAAATCAAAACACATATATTAAATGAATGGTCACTTTGACCAATTTAACTCTCATGCCTACTTTGGCTGTCTCAAACTTTCAAAATCTAACAGAAACCTTTCTGGATCTTTGCACCCCTTGAATGTACTCATAACAAAGTATCAAGGCCCACTTTGTGATCATCCAGAAACTTTCAAATGCATAGTTTAAATGACAATTCAAAATTGAATCTTTATCATATGGGAAGATCCCACTTTTTCAAAAACCACTCAAACAAGCTCAACTTTCAAAACCCAAGCATCTGCAGACTCACCAGCACCAATCTAGCAAACCCACCAAAAATCTTTTCAAAATTCAAAACTTGATTTCATGCGGCCATTTCATCAAAGAGGTTGCAGACACAAATCAAACAAACACCAAACACTATAGTGTGCAGTAAAATTGGCCTAACTTGTTCCCTATTTAGCTCACAACCAGCTCAGTAGATCATCTAGGAAGATTAACCAAGCACTAGCACCACTGTGAGCTTGCCATTTCCATCAATGGTGAACAGCCGAGCACACCCTTGCCACCCCATAGTCGACATCAAGCTAGGAGCAGCAGCAAGCCTAGCCAGCATGTCTGGGAGGCAGCCCACCGTCCACCGCCACTCCCTGTCCACTACTCGAGCCTTGCCAAGCCCTGGACCACGCGCACAAACCGCGCCCAGACCGCCAGAGACCATGCCGAGCGTGAGCCAGAGCACCACCCTCGACCGAAGCCCACAGACCGCGCGCCGCCCTCTCCGCGTGCATACACAATCCCCACCGACCCAGGAGACTGCCAGACATCCCCGTTCGCCGCCCCGTGACGCATAGCCACCACTGGCCGTCGAAGACGTCGCCTCTGCCGCGCAGAGCATCGCCCGTTCCAGACCAAGCCGCACCGCCCCATGCCTCAAAACCATGTCGTTGAGCATCGCCAGGAGACACCACACCGTCCCCTACCCTTGCCCATGCCAATAGCCGCCTGTAACATCGCCCCCGACGAGCTCACCGTGCACCCCGACGGTCCCCTCGCTCGACTATAAATAGAGGCCACCCCCGCTCGATTTCTTCACACCATCTCACTCCCCTCTCCTCACTGATCGTGCCACACCGTTCTTAGAGCAAGGCGAGCACCACCCCGCCGGAATTTCACCGGAGCTCGCCGCCTCTGGAGAAGAAGGGAGCCATCGATTTCGTCCACCCCAGGAGCTGCCGCGACCACCCCTGAGTTCGCCGTCGTCGACTTCGTCGTTCGCCCGCCTCGCCGACCCTCGCTAGTACCCCGGTGAGCCCCCAGCACCCCCACTGGCCGCGCTAGGTTTCGTTCTCGCCGGCGTTGTCTCGCGTCGACGATGACTAACAACCATTAGATTAGAATCAGATCGAACGACCCACGTTGCCCCATACCGCTTCGCCCAGCCCCGTGTCACTGACGAGTGGGGACACCCACTTAAGCAGCCCGCGGGAGCACCGTGCTTAGTAGGCCGGCCCGTTAACTTTTCCCGCGCAACCCAGTGATTTGAATTAAATCTTTTCTATTTTAATTCAAACACACTTCTGTACCCAACTTCAAAAATCAACCCAGATCGATTCAGTGCACCAATTTGAATGAAACCAATTTTGTTGGAAAGGTCTGTGAATGCTGAATCCAAGCCCGTTGGATTCAAGTCATTTGGATCTGTAGATCATCCTTAGTAAAAATAACAAGGCAGAAGCTTTTCTGCATTCAAACATTTTTCAAATTTAAACCATAATAGCTTTTGAGTTGATTCCAACTCTCAAAAATCACATTTAACCATACCTTTCAGAATATGTAAAAATATATAGGTTTACTTGCAGAAATAATGTTCAAGTAATAAAATAATGCTACATAAGCATTTCTAGACACATTAATTAATTAGAATAAAAGGGTAAAACCTTATTAAATTGTGACACCAGTTTAAATCACATTCCCATGGACTACAATATGTGGTGATGACATGTGTCAACATGATCCCATGTTTGGTTTGGAGAATATTAAATCTTATGTAGTTTTCCAATGAGTAGAAATTATTTGTCTAAAAATAAAAGGAACTAAATCAAGCCTTAACCTTGTAATGTTAGAGATGAAGCTAGATCATCTATAGGACCCTTTTGTGTGATGATTGCAAGTAGTTAAGTATTGTTTGGTGATTGTGTACCTCATATTTATTCATAGACGCTAGTACCGACCAAGGATACGAGGAGGAAGAAGGATACTACGAAGAAGAAGCCGAGGAGAACTTCAACCACTGCTCTGCCCAAGGCAAGCCTTACTAATCAAGTTGACCTATGCAAGCTAACACTTGCAATTTAGCAAGCTTATACTGATTTTGTGCAAGCAAATACTTGCTTGTTACTATGCATACTATATGCCTTAAGCATATGTGACCATACCCACTTGATAAACCAATCCTAGTTTTATTTGCAAGCTTCTTACTTTATTTCTTTATCAAAGCTTTAACTTAGAGTTGACTTAAGTGACTTGTAGATTCTAGAAAGATAATTGAAGGTTGCATAAAGAGCATAAAATTTGGCCTAAGTTAGAATCCTTGATATCATCCTAAGATATAAGGTTGTACTTAGTTGAAACTCCACTAGTTCACCACCCCTCATTAGTACTACCCCCACCTGTAGATGCTAGTGCTAAGCATAAAACTTGATCAACTTTAGATGGGTTTACTTGGTGGAAAAATGGTTATGAAAACCTTGGAATGATGGATCATTCTATTGAAATGTTTTGGACATGTGTTTCCGAACACTTGATGATTTTGGTGATGAAAACGTTGAGGCATGAGCCTTAGCCCTTTATAAAACTGATGGTTGTCTGGATGCGATACCATTCCAATTTTATCGTACAACCACAATACCCGAATATTGGGTAGGGCTTGACTGGAAACTTATATACCTTAGTATTAGTTCCCTCATGGCCAAGGTCTGAGCTGAGGCTACCTTGTGAAGATTGTCCACCTGTGCAGTACCCAAGATGACAGTTGGTCATGGTTGGGATGCCAAACTCACAGGAGAGGTGCTTATACTAGGGCGTGTAATTAAAAGGTTAGGATTGATTATCCGCATACTGAGTATGGTGAATTCAGGATTTGTTCCTGACGGATGTATCGAATGTTGTGGTGAAAGTATACAATCTCTACAGAGTGTCAAACTATTCGAATAGCCGCGTCCGCGGTTATGGACAGTTGGAGTGGCCATACTGTTCCCCCGTCAGACTTTTCAAAATGACTTGTGAAATGAATTGAGACTTTGACTTGACCACAACAGAGTTGTGACCTGAGTTACAAGATCCCACCTAGGAGTTATAAAATAGTGACTAGCTTCGGAACTTAGTAGAGATAAATCTGGCTTTTGCAAAACAACCCTAGAGCCTTGTGTCCTATTATCCAAAAACCCCTTTACCTGTTAGTATTAGCTTGCGAGTACTTAAAGAGTACTCATGGCTTTGTCCCTGGCTATTCCCATGGCCAGACTATGAAGAGGATTACCTGGAAGATGGACCCCAGGGAGGTTACGACAACTAGGATCATCTCCCATCGTCAGCATTACCTGTGACCCCGAAGATGGAGCTTCGCCTATGCTACCATTATTATTACGTATTCCGCTGCTTGAAGTTGTATTAAGAACTGGATCGTGAGATCCCTATTTGTGTAAGAACTTATGTATCGTTTGTAATGGATGCTGTACTATGGTATCCAATTCTGTTATGTCTTGCAAAAGTGGTAATCCTGGGATTGCGATGTATGGCATAACAGGCATCTAGGATTGAAAAATCCGGGTGTTGACAAGTTGGTATCAGAGCCATCCTGACCATAGGAGACCCTAGTTAGATTGGACGTTTGAATCAAAAACTTAGTTTCCAAAACCAAAGAAAGCAAATATTTACAAAAACTTATTCTCATTCTTACCTCTTGGACTCTTTCATAAAAATTCACGCTACTCCAAAATTATTTCAAAGCTTACATCAAATTTTGCACCCTATATCACTTTTAGTAAAACTCACAACTACGCTAGTCCCCAAACGTAGTGAGTAGTATTCGGTCCCACTGTATCGTAGTTCTCAGAATGGTTCTTAAAACCATCTGTTTTTCTTTGTTGTGGTGTGTGTTGTACTGTGTGCTATGAATGAATGAATAAAAAAGCAAGTTGCTAGAAAAATCTGAGTCAAACCTTTAAAACTTTTCAAAGTCCCCGAAACCTTAGAAATTTCCCTCTTTTCTCATGATCTATCTAAATCTTCAGATGCCACGTGGAGGAAGTGGTTTAGCCCCGGACCCGATGTTGCAGATCCTGCAAATGTTGACTTCTGACCGCGAAGCTGAAAGAGCGGAACGTCAAGCCAACCTAGCGAATCTGCAACAGATAGCCCAGCTAGCCCACAACAACCAAGGCCACGGAAATCAGGACAACCATGGATCTAAGCTCAAGAATTTCCAGAATACCAACCCACCTGTTTTCACTAAGTTAGAAGAACCTCTAGACGCCGATGATTGGTTGCAAACCATGGAAAATAACCTAGAAGTCGCCGGAGTGGAAGCCAACGAGAAAGTTCTGTTTGCCACCCATTATCTAGCCGGAGATGCCAGGGCATGGTGGAACAGCGTTCGTGCAATGACCGGAGGCCAGATGATGACCTGGGAGGAATTCAAGGTCAAGTTCAGCAGAACCCATGTGCCACCGGGTTTGATCAAGAGAATGAGAGACGAGTTCAGAGAGCTGAAGCAAGGAAGGATGACTGTAGTGGAATACCGTGACAAATTTTTGTCATTAGCTTGGTATGCCCCGGACGAGATAGACACGAAAGCCAAGAAGAAGGAGAGGTTCCTGAATGGTCTGCATGACGAGATGCAGACGGTGTTAGTCAATATTCCCTTTGCGGATATTGAAGCCCTTATCGACTTTGCCATCCAGATGGAAGGAAAGATCAACCAAGCCAATGAGAACCGCAAGCGTCGTATGATGCATCAGCCAGGAACCCATCAGACCCCAAAGTATCGCCCCAACCCATCTCCAGGATTTGCCCCAAGAACCAACAGACCCCCGATGAACCCTCCGACCTATCCCAACCGTGGAAACCCTAGACCCGGAGGAAATCACAACAACCCCGGCAACTCTAGCAATTTCACCCGTGCCCCACCCAAATTCAACAACAACAATGCTACCGCCAACACCAACACTGCCCCTAGGACTGGAAGCAATGCTGTGCCTGTCGCAGCCAAGGACAAGTCGCAAGTGACTTGTTATGACTGTGGAAATAAAGGCCACTATTCCAACGAGTGCCCCAACAAGAAGAATGCTACAGCCCCCAATGCCAATGTCCCAGCTCAGCAGCAGCGTCGTGTTCAGCCAGGGAGAAGATTTGCCCCAGGGAATTCACTCAACCGCAATGGCCGTCTTTTTCTCATGCATGCTGAAGAAGCTCAGGAAGCGCCAGACGTCGTGCTGGGTATGTTTTCTGCTAATTCAGTACTTGCAAGAGTGTTGTTTGATTCTGGTGCATCGCATTCATTTGTCACCGAAGAATTTGCATGCACTAGTAAAATTCAACCAACCAAACTGAAGCATGTTATGATTGTTCAAATTCCCGGATCAACCACCAAGGCTAGGCAAATTTGCAAAGCCGTCCCTATCCGAATCCATGGCATAGACTTTTATGCTAATCTGATAGTACTCGGAACTAAAGGTTTGGAAGTAGTACTAGGAATGGATTGGATGTCCAAACATAAAGGATTGATTGACTGTGCCAAGAAAGCCATCACCATGACCAGTACAGCCGGAATATCAGTCGAACATATATCTGAAACCTTACCTCGCCAATTCAAATGCAACAAGAGTATAGCCCAACCTACCATTGACCAAGTCCGGATAGTCTGTGAATACCCTGATGTATTTCCAGATGTTTTGCCCGGTATGCCCCCAGATCGAGATATTGAGTTTATCATTGAACTAATCCCCGGAACCGGACCCATAGCCCAGAGACCCTATAGTATGAATCCGTCAGAGCTCGCAGAACTGAAGAAGCAACTGGATTCCATGCTAGAAATTGGATTGATTCAACCAAGTGCGTCCCCATGGAGATCACCTGTCTTGTTCGTGGACAAGAAGGATGGAGGTAACCGTTTGTGTATGGATTATCGGAAGTTGAATGATGTCACCATCAAGAACAAGTACCCCTTGACCAAGATAGAAGATTTGTTTGATCAGTTGACCGGTGCCAAGGTGTTTTCTAAGATTGATCTTAGAACTGGCTATCATCAACTCAAGATTCGTGCAGAGGATATTCCCAAGACTACCTTTACCACCAGATATGGATTGTATGAGATACAGTCATGTCTTTCGGATTAACCAATGCCCCCGCTTATTTCATGAACCTCATGAATAAGATTTTTATGGATTTCCTGGATAAGTTTGTCGTTGTTTTCATCGATGACATTCTGATTTATTCCAAATCAGAAGAAGAACATGAGATACACCTAAGGACCATTCTTGGAACCCTTAGAGAGCATCAGCTGTATGCAAAGTTTAGCAAATGTGAATTCTGGTTACAGGAAGTAGGATTCCTCGGTCAGATTGTATCAGCCGGAGGAATTGCCGTTGACCCTGCCAAAGTGAAAGATGTAGAAGATTGGCAAGCCCCAACAACTCAAACCCAAGTTCGTGCATTTCTCGGATTGGCGGGATATTACCGCAAATTCGTAGAAGGATTCTCTAGTATCGCCAGACCCATGACCCAATTACTGAAGAAGGACAAGAAGTTTGAATGGACCGACAAATGTGAAGCGAGTTTTCAAGAACTCAAAAGGAGATTGATTTCAGCCCCAATCTTGATCATGCCAGATATCACGAAGCCCTTCGATGTGTATTGTGACGCATCCAAGATTGGTCTCGGATGTGTGCTAATGCAAGAAGGCAAAGTTATATCTTACCTATCTCTACAATTGAAGCAACATGAGCAAAACTACCCAACCCATGACCTCGAACTCGCAGCCGTAGTTCTAGCCCCAAAGACATGGAGACATTACCTGATGGGAAACCGTTATGAGATTTATTCGGATCACAAGAGCCTAAAGTATATATTCACTCAGAAGGAGCTGAATATGAGGCAGAGAACATGGATTGAGCTAATCAAGGATTATGACCTGGACATTCACTATCACCCTGGTAAAGCCAACGTGGTAGCCGATGCCCTTAGCAGATTGCCGTGCCGCTTGAACTCCATGATTTTGAAGGAGCAACCAAGTTTGCACAAGGAGATGGAAGATTTTTGAATGGAATTAGTAAGTGAAGGATTTTTGGCTAGCATAGAACTCCAGCCCACTTTGATCAGTCAGATTAAGGAGGCGCAGAAGGAAAATGCTAGTATCGACGGAATCAAGCGTCGTATCGATACAGGCAAAGTACCCGGATTCACCGAGGACGAAGAAGGAGTGTTGTGGTACAAAGGACGCCTTTGTGTACCAGCAGATTCTGAATTGAAAGAAGTTATTTTGAAGGAGGCTCATGATACTCTTTATTCTATCCATCCCGGAGGAACTAAAATGTATCAAGATTTAAAAGAGCAATTTTGGTGGCATAAGATGAAGAGAGAAATCGGAAGCTATATCGCCAAGTGTGATATATGTCAGCGAGTCAAGGCAGGACATCAAAGACCCGCTGGATTGTTGCAACCATTGCAGATTCCGGAATGGAAATGGGATTCTGTAGGAATGGACTTTATCACTGGACTACCTACTTCTAGTAGGGGAAATGACTCTATCTGGGTCATAGTGGACAGATTGTCCAAAGTCGCCCATTTCTTGCCCGTCAAAACCACATATCAGAGTTCGAAACTAGCGGAGTTGTACATCGCTAGAATTGTCAGTTTGCACGGAGTCCCTAAGAACATAGTATCGGATCGAGGAACTCAGTTTACCTCGAGATTCTGGAAGAAAGTCCAAGAAGGTTTAGGAACCCGTCTAGACTTCAGCACCGCATATCACCCTCAGACCGATGGACAAACGGAGCGAGTAAACCAAATACTCGAAGATATGGTGAGAGCATGTGTGTTAGAATATGGATCCAAGTGGGAAGACTGTCTGCCGTTTGCAGAATTTTCATACAACAACAGTTACCAAGCCAGTTTGCAAATGGCCCCCTTTGAATTCATGTACGGAAGAAAGTGTCGCACCCCTTTGAACTGGTCGGAAGTAGGAGAGAGTCAGATTTTTGGACCCGACATCCTACGAGAAGCAGAAGAGAAGGTTCACAAGATTCGTGAGCACCTCAAGACCGCCCAATCCTGACAGAAGAGTTACGCCGGCAAGAGACGTACAGACCTCGCCTTCAACATAGGAGATTTTGTTTATCTGAAAGTGTCGCCATTGAAGGGAATGCGGCCTTTCCAACTCAAAGGAAAGTTAGCCCCCAGATATATCGGACCTTTCCAGATTCTAAACCGTCGAGCAGAAGTATCGTACCAATTGGAGCTACCTGAAGAGATGTCAGCCGTGCACAATGTGTTCCATATCTCGTTACTTCGCAAGTGTCTCGAAGTCCCCGAGAAGACCGAAGTATTCAAGAATATCGACCATCGGACCATAGAAATCAACGATGACCTAACCTATCCCGAAGTACCCATCCGCATTTTGGAAGAAGCTTTTCGAACTACCCGAACCCGAAGCATCAAGTTTCTCAAGATTCAGTGGAGCAACCACACAGAAGAGTAAGCTACCTGGGAGCGCGAAGATCACATCAGGACGGAGTTTCCCGATCTCTTCAAATCCTAGGTAATCTTTTCGTCCTTTTTCAAATCTCGGGACGAGATTTTGTTTAAGGGGGGAATGTTTGTAACATCCCAAAAATACTAAACTTGGAACATCAAACTCTAATCATCAAGATTGGGGTTAACAAAAACTTTTCTAATTAAAATTATGAATGCATGCATATGTGTATGCATTGATTTTGAAATTCTTTCAAACCACCTTGTTTGATTGTGTCATTGCTTGTAAAATGTTTCTTAGGTGAAATAAACATCATCTAAAACATTTCCCACACTTTTCCTAAAGACAAGTAAATCAAAACACATATATTAAATGAATGGTCACTTTGACCAATTTACTCTCATGCCTACTTTGGCTGTCTCAAACTTTCAAAATCTAACAGAAACCTTTATGGATCTTTGCACCCCTTGAATGTACTCATAACAAAGTATCAAGGACCACTTTGTGATCATCCAGAAACTTTCAAATGCATAGTTTAAATGACAATTCAAAATTGAATCTTTATCATATGGGAAGATCCCACTTTTTCAAAAACCACTCAAACAAGCTCAACTTTCAAAACCCAAGCATCTGCAGACTCACCAGCACCAATCTATCAAACCCACCAAAAATCTTTTCAAAATTCAAAACTTGATTTCATGCAGCCATTTCATCAAAGAGGTTGCAGACACAAATCAAACAAACATCAAACACTATAGTGTGCAGTAAAATTGGCCTAACTTGTTCCTTATTTATCTCACAACCAGCTCAGTAGATCATCTAGGAAGATTAACCAAGCACTAGCACCACTGTGAGCTTGCCATTGCCATCAATGGTGAACAGCCGAGCACACCCTTGCCACCCCATAGTCGACAGCAAGCTAGGAGCTGCAGCAAGCCTAGCCAGCATGTCTGGGAGGCAGCCCACCGTCCATCGCCACTCCCTGTCCACTGCTCGAGCCTTGCCAAGCCCTGGACCACGCGCACGAACCGCGCCTAGACCGCCAGAGACCATGCCGAGCGTGCGCCAGAGCACCACCCTCGACCGAAGCCCACAGACCGCGCGCCGCCCTCTTCGCGGGCATACACAATCCTCACCGACCCAGGAGACCGCCAGACATCCCCGTTCGCCGCCCCGTGACGCATAGCCACCACTCGCCGTCGAAGACGCCGCCTCTGCCGCGCAGAGCATCGCCCGTTCCAGACCAAGCCGCACCGCCCCATGCCTCAAAACCATGTCATTGAGCATCGCCAGGAGACACCACACCATCCCCTACCCTTGCCCATGCTAATAGCCGCCTGTAACATTGCCCCCGACGAGCTCACCGTGCGCCCCGACGGTCCCCTCGCTCGACTATAGATAGAGGCCACCCCCGCTCGATTTCTTCACACCATCTCACTCCTCTCTCCTCACTGAACGTGCCACACCGTTCTTAGAGCAAGGTGAGCACCACCCCGCCGGAATTTCACCGGAGCCCGCCGCCTCTGGAGAAGAAGGGAGCCATCGATTTCGTCCACCCCAGGAGCTGCCGCGACCACCCCTGAGTTCGCCGTCGTCGACTGCGTCGTTCGCCCGCCTCACCGACCCTCGCCAGTACCCCGGTGAGCCCCCAGCACCCCCACTGGCCGCGCTCGCCGGCGTTGTCTCGCGTCGACGATGACTCCCAGCCGTTAGATTAGAATCAGATCGAACGACCCACGTTGCCCCATACCGCTTCGCCTAGCCCCGTGTCACTGACGAGTGGGGACACCCACTTAAGCAGCCCGCGGGAGCACCGCGCTTAGCATGCCGGCCCGTTAACTTTTCCCGCGCAGCCCAGTGATTTGAATTAAATCTTTTCTATTTTAATTCAAACACACTTCTTGTCACATCCCAAGATTTTCCAAATCTTGTAATGTGAAAAAAAATGAATAAAATAAAACTTTGTTTGAATTTCAGAGCCAGAAGAAACTTTTTGAATTCAATTGGAACTTCAAACCCATTTGAATTAAATAAAACCTAAAGGGATTTAAAAAGATAAAAATTTAATAAAAGGAAAAATAAAAACATTTGGAAATATTATTTTGAAACAATTAAATGAAAAGATTTGTTTTCAAATGAAATAGAAGTTTTACAAATAAGGATTATTTTATAAAGCCAAATTAAACCTTAGCCAAGCTTTGGAATTAAAACATTTTGTTTTGAATAAAAAATAGCAAAGGTTTATTTAAATAAAATAATAGGGATTTAATATCCAAATTTTATTAAAGTAAAGGCTTTTCCCATTTTAAATAAACACTAAAACCTATTTGTTTATTTTAAATAAGTTTTCCAAATATTTTATATTCTCAAATAAAACTTACTGAAGTGTTTTGGTTTTATTTTAGATTTCAAAATAAATATCTCAATAAAACAAATCCTATTTTAATAATGAAGGTCTATTGTATTTAATTAATAATGGACCCTAAAAATAAAAGGATAGTTTGTTTTAAACAAGTTCCAAGTATTCATTATTTCCAAATAAAACCTACTGCATGGTTTTGGTACTATTGTAGTTTAAAAAAAAAATATTCTAATAAAACAAATCTTATTGGAAGTAAATGAATAAGGCCCATTTTATTTAATTGTTAATGGACCTAAAATAAAATGTTATTTTGTTTTAAACAAGTATTTCAAGTATCTTATATTTTCAAATAGAACCTACTGATTTGGTTTTGAAAATATTTGGATTTCAAATGAAGATTTTATTAAATAAATCAAACCATATTTGATTAAATAACTATGGTCTATTTTATTTTAATTATTAAATAAGATCCTAAAAAGAATAAAATATTATTCTATTTTGAAAATTTAGGTTTATGCTGATAAACAGAACCAAGTTCAAATTATGAAGTGTGGTGTTGTTTGAATTGGTTTGGTTGATATTTGTTTGTTTGAAAATTCAAAACAGAAATTAGATTCAGAAAAAGAAAAGGATTACAGGAAGAAAAAAAAGAGTTTGGGACCAGCCCAGTCGACGAAGCCCAATAGGCCCAGCGCTAGCCCAGTTCCTCTATTCACAGCGAAACGTTATCCTACCTAAACACTAACCCACACAGACAATGACCGGTGGACCCTCCCTCTCAATTCTTTTCCCACTGACGATGGACCCCGCTCTACTATTTGTCCTCCCCACCCGCACAACCCCTTCTCCCCCACCCCTCGCCGGCCGTTGCAGGCGGAATAACTCCGGCGTAATACGCCTTAATCACGCAATGAAGCTGCCTCTTGACCACGCAGGATAAATCGCCAGCGTCCCTTCTTCATTTTCCCTCTGACTCCTTCCCCAATCACGCCCCCAGGCCGCCCCAATTCCTCCTCGAGCTCCCCTGTTCCGACCACCGTCTCCGGCCAATTCAGGCCAGTGCGCGCCACCTCCTACCTTCCCGAGCACCCTAGCAGTTTCCCCACTCCCAGACGTATCTCCCAGCACCCTCCTCTCAACCGCGGGCGCACCAGAGCTTCGGCTATGACGAGCTTCTGAACGCCCCCGTGACTCGTTTCCCTCTGACGACCTCCCCTGGTAAACGCTGACCACCCCGAGCCTCCTCGTTCACGCTCCCTCACTCGCCTCGGTCTTGCGCAACTAACCATGACCTCTGTTTGTCTTTTCGTGATCAGTAGCCTCGTCTTCGACCACGGACAGAGCCGTCCGACGTTGTCTTCAACTCCGGCGAGCAATCCCTGTTGTTCCAGGATGCCCCACGACCAAACGACCACGCCCCGAGCATCACCTCGTCCTCGCGATCATGGTGAGCATTCCCATCTCGATCTTTGCTTCCTAGAACCACGACGAGCACCTCGCCTGGCCGTGCGCCGCCGCTAAGCCGCCGTCGGCGCCGCTCACTTATGGTCGAGTGAATCAGTACCGTAGGATCTAGATTGAGCGAGCGAGATTAGATCACTTAAACTCGAAAAGGTACGCAGCCAGCGCCGTGCGATGCCACTTGATCTAACGGCCTGCAGCTCGCGATCCAACCGAACCGGTACCGTCCAACCAGAGTGTGCCGCGTGTCACTGTTCTGTTTAAAAACTGATTTGAAAACAGAATATTTTGTGAATTTCAAACCCTTATAACTTTCAAACCACACGTCCAAAAATTACAAATTTTATGTCATTGGATTCAGGAGAGCAAGCCCTAGCCAACTGTGGAATTGGTTTAGCCAATAGTATTTGTTAGTTTGCTTGTTTTTGCAAAATCTTTTGTGAGCTTGTTTAGAGTATAAAAATTGTTTAAAATTGATTTTAGGGTTAAAACTTTTGCAAAATGGTTTGTTGTGACCTTACTGACCCTTGGAACCAACCCTTGGTGTTAAAAATGATTTTGGAAAGATTTAGGTTAGATTACTTGACTTAGCCATTTTCTAGCCAAATAAAAAGAATGGTTTTTGTTATAAAAATGTTTATGGAAAGAAAATTTTAAGAAAATGGTTTGATCAAACCCCACTGACCCAAAACACCAAGTTTTGCAAATTAGCAACTCATTTGGTGAACAACTTAATAGTTTTGCCTTGATAAAAACATTTTTCACCACATGAAATGATGAATGGATTTAAAAATGGTTTATGGATAAAACCCATTTGCAAATGACTTTGCCATTTTGGTAAATGACCAATTTGGAACTTACAAAGTTTAGAATCCTAGAGGAGACCATCCTTGCAATAGAACCAACCTTTGCATGCTTATGCATGACTTAGATTCCATTACTTTGTGTGATAAAAATTGTTTGTTTGACTTTGGTTTGGAATGTGAATTGAACTTGTGTTTGCTTGATTGACTTGTAGTGAAGTGTGAGACTAGCAAGATCAAGGAGTGAACCACCATTACCTACCAAAAAGGCAAGTGATGCTTCATACCTTTTGTCCCATTACTTTCTCTATGCATTAGTGATTTTGCTAAGTAAAACTTGCATGGATTTTGCTAAGTATAGACCTTGCTATAGGAAAACCTAGTAGATGAATCCTTAGTAGGATTTTCCTAAGTTAAAGATTCCTACTACTATCAAGATTAGCCTAGCTAATAGAAAACATGGGTGGAATATATATTCACACTATGGAAAAATATTCTAAGTCTGAGGACTTGTGATTTTGTCTAATAAAACAACTAAGCTAATGAATCACCTAGGTGGAATGGGATAGCTTGGTGGTGATTTGTTGAGTGGTTCACAAGGCCATGGACTTGGATTGTGTATCTCACTTGTGGTATGCCACCCAGGAACAAAGAGATTTGAGATGTCAAATGTTGAGAATCTTCAAGTGCAACCACTTGGCAATATGGGCTCTGCCATGATCATATAGGTTGCAAGAACTTAGCCATATGGACAGTGGGTGGTAGTGTTTGATAGGTTGGAACGCGTCCATTTTGGTCTAAGGGAAGGCTTCTGAAAGATCTTGTCTTGGGAAACCAAGTCTTGTGGGGAAAGTGCACCACCTCTGCAGAGTGTAAAATCTAAGTACTTAGCCATGTCCCTGGTAAAGGACAATTTGAGCATCAAGACATGGAAGCAATCAAGAATCTCATCATTCAAATTTCTAAGTAAAAATTTGTGGTTTGAACAAGGGTTGTGTGAAATCTTCAATCTTTGATGGAGAGATGCCTTGAAAGGATCTTCAAATCTTTGATTGAGAAAAATGCTTTTTGCCAAGCAAAACTTAGTATTTTCAAATGTTAAGGAAAAATATATTTTGAGCAATGCAAGCCTCAACTCCACTTAGCCAAATGCATATAGAAGATAGACTCCACTATACTACCATAGTATCACTTGCCAATACAATTCAAATGTATTGACCCTTGTGGCTGTAACTTGTATGTTGCAGGTTTGATTGATTTTAGTGAAGATTGATTGATTAGGATTACAAAGTCTACAACCAACATCTGCCTGTGGCACTTTGAAGATGAAGGACCCCATGCTTATAGTTATTCCGCTGCAATGTAATGTAATAGCCATATGAGCTATGAAAGATGTAATAAAATTATGTTATTCCTGGTTATAAAGTTATATTATGACCTTTGTTTCTTGATATTACATCTTAACTGTGGATGCTAGCTATTGATCCAGGGACTAGCATTGTAAAACACAGGAGGAATCTACCTTATTAGGTTGAGAAAAATAGGAGTGTATTTGTTTCAAAAACTTATTTACAAAATCTTGTAAACTCTTTCCTCAACCATTTTGGTTTCAACTCTACATCTCATCTATTTCAAACTTGATGGAAAAACCTACCCCAAGACCAAAGACTTCACCATATGCAAAGGACTTCTTCAACTTCTTCAACTCCAATGACTTCAACATCTTCAACTCTAATGACTTCAACATCTTCAGCATGTTCACCAAGGACTTCCAATTTGGATACCACTAAGGACTACAAGTGAGACAAGGAAATCTTGCTCAAGATTTAGTGACTGAGGGAATGCAAAATAAGAAGGAGCCATCAACAACTTTGAAGTATTGTAACCAAGAGTTTTTCCAAGGAAACCATGATCTCATACAAGAAGGATGAAACAAAGAAGGATGGAAAGATCACAAGTGAACCATATAGATGGACCACCATGTTTTAGTTAGGACAAAACCACCAACTTATGTGGTGTAACAAAAATATTTTGTTGACTAAGTATGTGCTTGAACCTTGTTTGAGTGAAATGTTTGGTTTGAGATTGCATGCACATTGCTTGTGTGAATTGTGATGTGTGTTATTAGAAATAATTCCTTAGAAATATCTTGCCTATTCTAATCTCCCTTCAACCCAAACAGATGACTACTCCAAGGAACTCCAACATCAAGGTGGATGACAACAACAACAACCAAGAGGACAACATGAGAGAACTCATAGCAACCCAAAACCAGTTGAGCCAAGAGACAACTCAGCTTTTAGCCAACAACAATGGACTAGACCCAGCCATACAAAGGATTTTGAAACTTCAATCCCAATTGCTGCAAGGATTAGTTACTCAAATGATCAACATGAGAGAAAACTTTTCCCAAAGAGCTAATGACAACAAGGGTGACAAAGATGTTAATCTAGAAGGAACCCAAGCTAGCAATATTTGTGGATACAAGGATCATGCATCCAAGGAATATGCAGATCAATGCCCCAAGAAAAGAGAAAGATCTCCCACCTATGAAGAACATGAACTAGAAGAACTCCTAGCTTTGGAGAGACCCAAGAAGAAGAAGAAATTCCCCAACACTAGCAAGAAGGATATTACACAGGTGCAATGTTTCAAATGCAAAGAGATGGGACACTATGCCAATGAATGCCCAGAAAGGGAAAAGAGCCAAGAAAACAAACAAAGGCTAGTGAAACCCAAGGAAAAGAAAGATATTAGCCAAGTGATGTGCAAACACTGCAAAGAGCTAGGACATTATGCAAGCAACTGTCCAGAAAAGATGAAGCATAAGATAAACCAGCCTATGAGGGATCTCAGCCTTGTCACATGTTTCAAATGCAAGGAACTAGGCCACTATGCAAACAATTGTCCAGAAAGGATGGAGAACAAGTTAAACAAGTCTATGAAGGAACTCAACCTTGGCCCATGAGTCAAGTATGGAAACAAAGGAACTCAATGCAAATGTTTTACTTAGAGAAGTTTTACCCAGGATCCCAAGAAGGCCAATATGTAATTTTTGTTTGAAATTTTTTAAGGGTGGTAGTACCCTAGTTGTTTTGAACATGCTTGTAACCCTAATCTTCCCAAATCTCGGGACGAGATTTATTTTAAGGGTGGTAGCCTGTCACATCCCAAGATTTTCCAAATCTTGTAATGTGAAAAAAAATGAATAAAATAAAACTTTGTTTGAATTTCAGAGCCAGAAGAAACTTTTTGAATTCAATTGGAACTTCAAACCCATTTGAATTAAATAAAACCTAAAGGGATTTAAAAAGATAAAAATTTAATAAAAGGAAAAATAAAAACATTTGGAAATATTATTTTGAAACAATTAAATGAAAAGATTTGTTTTCAAATGAAATAGAAGTTTTACAAATAAGGATTATTTTATAAAGCCAAATTAAACCTTGGCCAAGCTTTGGAATTAAAACATTTTGTTTTGAATAAAAAATAGCAAAGGTTTATTTAAATAAAATAATAGGGATTTAATATCCAAATTTTATTAAAGTAAAGGCTTTTCCCATTTTAAATAAACACTAAAACCTATTTGTTTATTTTAAATAAGTTTTCCAAATATTTTATATTCTCAAATAAAACTTACTGAAGTGTTTTGGTTTTATTTTAGATTACAAAATAAATATCTCAATAAAACAAATCCTATTTTAATAATGAAGGTCTATTGTATTTAATTAATAATGGACCCTAAAAATAAAAGGATAGTTTGTTTTAAACAAGTTCCAAGTATTCATTATTTCCAAATAAAACCTACTGCATGGTTTTGGTACTATTTTAGTTTTAAAAAAAATAATAAATATTCTAATAAAACAAATCTTATTGGAAGTAAATGAATAAGGCCCATTTTATTTAATTGTTAATGGACCTAAAATAAAATGTTATTTTGTTTTAAACAAGTATTTCAAGTATCTTATATTTTCAAATAGAACCTACTGATTTGGTTTTAAAAATATTTGGATTTCAAATGAAGATTTTATTAAATAAATCAAACCATATTTGATTAAATAACTATGGTCTATTTTATTTTAATTATTAAATAAGATCCTAAAAAGAATAAAATATTATTCTATTTTGGAAATTTAGGTTTATGCTGATAAACAGAACCAAGTTCAAATTATGAAGTGTGGTGTTGTTTGAATTGGTTTGGTTGATATTTGTTTGTTTGAAAATTCAAAACAGAAATTAGATTCAGAAAAAGAAAAGGATTACAGGAAGAAAAAAAGAGTTTGGGACCAGCCCAGTCAACGAAGCCCAATAGGCCCAGCGCCAGCCCAGTTCCTCTATTCACAGCGAAACGTTATCCTACCTAAACACTAACCCACACAGACAATGACCGGCGGACCCTCCCTCTCAATTCTTTTCCCACTAACGATGGACCCCGCTCTACTGTTAGTCCTCCCCACCCGCACGACCCCTTCTCCCCCACCCATCGCCGGCCGTTGCAGGCGGAATAACTCCGGCGTAATACGCCTTAATCACGCAATGAAGCTGCCCCTTGACCACGCAGGATAAATCGCCAGCGTCCCTTCTTCATTTTCCCTCTGACTCCTTCCCCAATCACGCCCCAGGCCGCCCCAATTCCTCCTCGAGCTCCTCTGTTCCGACCATCGTCTCCGGCCAATTCAGGCCAGTGCGCGCCACCTCCTACCTTCCCGAGCACCCTAGCAGTTTCCCCACTCCCAGACGTATCTCCCAGCACCCTCCTCTCAACCGCGGGCGCACCAGATCTTCGGCTATGACGAGCTTCTGAACGCCGCCGTGACTAGTTTCCCTCCGACGACCTCCCCTGGTAAACGCTGACCACCCCGAGCCTCCTCGTTCACGCTCCCTCACTCGCCTCGGGCTTGCGCAACTAACCATGACCTCTGTTTGTCTTTTCGTGATCAGTAGCCTCGTCTTCGACCACGGACAGAGCCGTCCGAAGTTGTCTTCAACTCCGGCGAGCAATCCCTGTTGTTCCAGGACGCCCCACGACCAAACGACCACGCCCCGAGCATCACCTCGTCCTCGCGATCACGGTGAGCATTCCCATCTTGATCTTTGCTTCCTAGAACCACCACGAGCACCTCGCCTGGCCGTGCGCCGCCGCTAAGCCGCCGTCGGCGCCGCTCACTTATGGTCGAGTGAATCAGTACCGTAGGATCTAGATTGAGCGAGCGAGATTAGATCACTTAAACTCGAAAAGGTACGCAGCCAGCGCCGTTCGATGCCACTTGATCTAACGGCCTGCAGCCCGCGATCCAACCGAACCGGTACCGTCCAACCAGAGTGTGCCGCGTGTCACTATTCTGTTTAAAAACTGATTTGAAAACAGAATATTTTGTGAATTTCAAACCCTTATAACTTTCAAACCACACGTCCAAAAATTACAAATTTTATGTCATTGGATTCAGGAGAGCAAGCCCTAGCCAACTGTGGAATTGGTTTAGCCAATAGTATTTGTTAGTTTGCTTGTTTTTGCAGAATCTTTTGTGAGCTTGTTTAGAGTATAAAAATTGTTTAAAATTGATTTTAGGGTTAAAACTTTTGCAAAATGGTTTTTTGTGACCTTACTGACCCTAGGAACCAACCCTTGGTGTTAAAAATGATTTTGGAAAGATTTAGGTTAGATTACTTGACTTAGCCATTTTCTAGCCAAATAAAAAGAATGGTTTTTGTTATAAAAATGTTTATGGAAAGAAAATTTTAAGAAAATGGTTTGATCAAACCCCACTGACCCAAAACACCAAGTTTTGCAAATTAGCAACTCATTTGGTGAACAACTTAATAGTTTTGCCTTGATAAAAACATTTTTCACCACATGAAATGATGAATGGATTTAAAAATGGTTTATGGATAAAACCCATTTGCAAATGACTTTGCCATTTTGGTAAATGACCAATTTGGAACTTACAAAGTTTAGAATCCTAGAGGAGACCATCCTTGCAATAGAACCAACCTTTGCATGCTTATGCATGACTTAGATTCCATTACTTTGTGTGTGAAAAATTGTTTGTTTGACTTTGGTTTGGAATGTGAATTGAACTTGTGTTTGCTTGATTGACTTGTAGTGAAGTGTGAGACTAGCAAGATCAAGGAGTGAACCACCATTCCCTACCAAAAAGGCAAGTGATGCTTCATACCTTTTGTCCCATTACTTTCTCTATGCATTAGTGATTTTGCTAAGTAAAACTTGCATGGATTTTGCTAAGTATAGACCTTGCTATAGGAAAACCTAGTAGATGAATCCTTAGTAGGATTTTCCTAAGTTAAAGATTCCTACTACTATCAAGCTTAGCCTAGCTAATAGAAAACATGGGTGGAATATATATTCACACTATGGAAAAATATTCTAAGTCTGAGGACTTGTGATTTTGTCTAATAAAACAACTAAGCTAATGAATCACCTAGGTGGAATGGGATAGCTTGGTGGTGATTTGTTGAGTGGTTCACAAGGCCATGGACTTGGATTGTGTATCTCACTTGTGGTATGCCACCCAGGAACAAAGAGATTTGAGATGTCAAATGTTGAGAATCTTCAAGTGCAACCACTTGGCAATATGGGCTCTGCCATGATCATATAGGTTGCAAGAACTTAGCCATATGGACAGTGGGTGGTAGTGTTTGATAGGTTGGAACGCGTCCATTTTGGTCTAAGGGAAGGCTTCTGAAAGATCTTGTCTTGGGAAACCAAGTCTTGTGGGGAAAGTGCACCACCTCTGCAGAGTGTAAAATCTAAGTACTTAGCCATGTCCCTGGTAAAGGACAATTTGAGCATCAAGACATGGAAGCAATCAAGAATCTCATCATTCAAATTTCTAAGTAAAAATTTGTGGTTTGAACAAGGGTTGTGTGAAATCTTCAATCTTTGATGGAGAGATGCCTTGAAAGGATCTTCAAATCTTTGATTGAGAAAAATGCTTTTTGCCAAGCAAAACTTAGTATTTTCAAATGTTAAGGAAACATATATTTTGAGCAATGCAAGCCTCAACTCCACTTAGCCAAATGCATATAGAAGATAGACTCCACTATACTACCATAGTATCACTTGCCAATACAATTCAAATGTATTGACCCTTGTGGCTGTAACTTGTATGTTGCAGGTTTGATTGATTTTAGTGAAGATTGATTGATTAGGATTACAAAGTCTACAACCAACATCTGCCTGTGGCACTTTGAAGATGAAGGACCCCATGCTTATAGTTATTCCGCTACAATGTAATGTAATAGCCATATGAGCTATGAAAGATGTAATAAAATTATGTTATTCCTGGTTATAAAGTTATATTATGACCTTTGTTTCTTGATATTACATCTTAACTGTGGATGCTAGCTATTGATCCAGGGACTAGCATTGTAAAACACAGGAGGAATCTACCATATTAGGTTGAGACCTCTACACTTCTGTACCCAACTTCAAAAATCAACCCAGATCGATTCATTGCACCAATTTGAATGAAACCAATTTTGTTGGAAAGGTCTGTGAATGCTGAATCCAAGCCCGTTGGATTCAAGTCATTTGGATCTGTAGATCATCCTTAGTAAAAATAACAAGGCAGAAGCTTTTCTGCATTCAAATTTTTTTTCAAATTTAAACCATAATAGCTTTTGAGTTGATTCCAACTCTCAAAAATATCATTTAACCATACCTTTCAGAATATGTAAAAATATATACGTTTACTTGCAGAAATAATGTTCAAGTAATAAAATAATGCTACATAAGCATTTCTAGACACATTAATTAATTAGAATAAAAGGGTAAAACCTTATTAAATTGTGACACCACTTTAAATCACATTCCCATGGACTACAATATGTGGTGATGACATGTGTCTACATGATCCCATGTTTGGTTTGGAGAATATTAAATCTTAAGTAGTTTTTCAATGAGTAGAAATTACTTGTCTAAAAATAAAAGGAACTAAATCAAGCCTTAACCTTGTAATGTTAGAGATGATGCTAGATCATCTATAGGACCCTTTTGTGTGATGATTGCAAGTAGTTAAGTATTGTTTGGTGATTGTGTACCTCGTATTTATTCATAGACGCTAGTACCGACCAAGGATACGAGGAGGAAGAAGGATACTACGAAGAAGAAGCCGAGGAGAACTTCAACCACTTCTCTGCCCAAGGCAAGCCTTACTAATCAAGTTGACCTATGCAAGCTAACACTTGCAATTTAGCAAGCTTATACTGATTTTGTGCAAGCAAATACTTGCTTGTTACTATGCATACTATATGCCTTAAGCATATGTGACCATACCCACTTGATAAACCAATCCTAGTTTTATTTGCAAGCTTCTTACTTTATTTCTTTATCAAAGCTTTAACTTAGAGTTGACTTAAGTGACTTGTAGATTCTAGAAAGATAATTGAAGGTTGCATAAAGAGCATAAAATTTGGCCAAAGTTAGAAACCTTGATATCATCCTAAGATATAAGGTTGTACTTAGTTGAAACTCCACTAGTTCACCACCCCTCATTAGTACTACCCCCACCTGTAGATGCTAGTGCTAAGCATAAAACTTGATCAACTTTAGATGGGTTTACTTGGTGGAAAAATGGTTATGAAAACCTTGGAATGATGGATCATTCTATTGAAATGTTTTGGACATGTGTTTTCGAACACTTGATGATTTTGGTGATGAAAATGTTGAGGCATGAGCCTTAGCCCTTTATAAAACTGATGGTTGTCTGGATGCGATACCATTCCAATTTTATCGTACAACCACAATACCCGAATATTGTGTAGGGCTTGACTGGAAACTTATATACCTTAGTATTAGTTCCCTCACGGACAAGGTCTGAGCTGAGGCTACCTTGTGAAGATTGTCCACATGTGCAGTACCCAAGATGACAGTTGGTCATGGTTGGGAGGCCAAACTCACAGGAGAGGTGCTTATACTAGGGCGTGTAATTGAAAGGTTAGGATTGATTATCCGCATACTGAGTGTGGTGAATTCAGGATTTGTTCCTGACGGATGTATCGAATGTTGTGGTGAAAGTGTACAATCTCTACAGAGTGTCAAACTATTCGAATAGCCGCGTCCTCGGTTATGGACAGTTGGAGTGGCCATACTGTTCCCCCGTCAGACTTTTCAAAATGACTTGTGAAATGAATTGAGACTTTGACTTGACCACAACAGAGTTGTGACCTGAGTTACAAGATCCCACCTAGGAGTTATAAAATTGTGACTAGCTTCAGAACTTAGTAGAGATAAATCTGGATTTTGAAAACAACCCTAGAGCCTAGTGTCCTATTATCCAAAAAACCCTTTACCTGTTAGTATTAGCTTGCGAGTACTTAAAGAGTACTCATGGCTTTGTCCCTGGCTATTCCCATGGCCAGACTATGAAGAGGAGTACCTGGAAGATGGACCCCAGGGAGGTTACGACAACTAGGATCATCTCCCATCGTCAACATTGCCTGTGACCCCGAAGATGGACCTTCGCCTATGCTACCATTATTATTACGTATTCCGCTACTTGAAGTTGTATTAAGAACTGGATCGTGAGATCCCTATTTGTGTAAGAACTTATGTATCGTTTGTAATGGATGATGTACTATGGTATCCAATTCTGTTATGTCTCGCAAAAATGGTAATCCTGGGATTGCGATGTATGGCATAACAGGCATCTAGGATTGAAAAATCCGGGTGTTGACAACTGTCTCCGGCGAACTCCGGCGCAGATTCCGGCGAGCACAGACCCTACTTGACCCTAGCTTATACTATCTCACTCGCCATCGTCGTGTGCACCTTCTAGCAGTCCCCGTTTTCTCGCGCATGCCCCTGATGCTGGCAACGACCTTGTCTGCGACCACCTGACGCCGACGCGAACTCCGGTGAGGGATTTTCATCGACCCCGTGCGCGCCTTGTCCTCAAATTATTGATGTCTTGTTCCCCTTGTCCTGTGAGTCTCCTGATGCTCGTCGTTTCCTTGCTCGTGACCTGCAGGCTCACCTCCGACGATGACAGCACACACCCAACGGTAGCAGCAACTCCGGCGAGAGATTGGCGACGACCCCGTGCGCCCCTTCGTCAGCCACGACCACCTTGAGCATCACCAAGTACCCGCGACCACGGTAGCACCCCCCTCCCCCTCTTACCCCTCTAAATCGGCGGTGCGCCACCACCATACGCTCTGCCGCCACGCGTAGTAGTCAGCGCTGCCCATCTGTGGTCAGTGCAACCTGAACCGTTAGATCTAGATCGCAAGGTTAGGATAGAATCACTTAACGAAGAGGTATGCGTTGATCTGATCCATGCGGTTTTAGTTAGATCCTACGGCCTGTGTTGCTCGATTCACCCGAAGTGGTATCATCTAGTAAAAACAAAACACGTGGCCAGACCTTTTAGACAAAATTCCAGAAAATGAATTTAGATGTTTAAACTTACAAAAATCATAACTTTTGATCTGTATGTCCAAAAATTGCAAATTTGGTGTCTATGGATTCAGAAAAATGTTTAATTTGCACTTATGGCCCTTATTTGGTCATTTGTTTCTGAAAATTTAGATTTTTATGTAGAAACATTAATTGGACTATTTTGAGTATAAAAATTGTTCTAAAAATTATTTTTGAGTAAATCATTTGCAAATGGTTTTGTTTTGAACCCTTTGACCATAAACACTAACATTGGAATTAAAAATATGTTTTGATAACACTAGGAATTATTCCTTTGAATATAAGCATTTCTAGTAAAACAAAAATGATTTAAAAGGCCTATTTTCACTAACTTGATTTTAAATGATTTTCCACTTTTATAAAAGACCAGTGGGTGTTTTGAAATGTTTAGAGCCTTGTTAAAAAACCACTTTTTTTAATAAAATAACCTTTTGCATGCTTGCATGCATTTCTTTATTTTTATTATTTTGTGTTGTGAATTGTTTGAGTGCTAGTTTTGAATATGTGCTTTTTCTTGAATGTATTGTAGTGAACTTTGAGGAGTGTGACAATTGCAAGATCAAGGAGAGTACCTAGAGAATCTACTAAAAATTCAAGTGATACTTTGGTCATCAAAAGTCCTATGTTTTCAATATTGCATTAGTGATATTTTTGTAGTATGCATGATAGGACTATTTTTTTAAATATTTCTATGCTATCATAGATCCTATAGAATATATCTTGGTAGAAATCTTCCTAAGTTAAGAGACATGTTATGCTAGTATGCTTATCCTAGCTATTAGAATTCAAGGGTGGAATATTCATGCTTTGATATAATGCAAAGTCTATGACTATGTTTTTGATTAATAAAACAACTATGTGAATGAATCACCTGGGTGGAATGTGGAGATTGGTTTGTGTTGAGTGGTTACACAAGGCCCATGTCTATGGTTTACCTTGTGTATCACACTTGTGGATGGCCACCCAGGAATAAAGAGATTTGAGATGTTTTGTGTTGAGAAGCTTCTAGTGCAGCCACATGGCATATGGGCTCTGCCTTGACCAACTAGGTTGCAAGAACTCAGACAGACAGACAGTTGATGGTAGTGATGATAGGATGGAACACGTCTATGCTGATCTGAGAGATTGTTTCTGAAAAGTCTCGTCTCGATGCATGTCGAGTCTTGTGGGAAAAGTGCACAACCTCTCAAGAGGGTAAAACCTAAGTACTTAGCCGTCTTCCCGGTAATGGACATTTTGAGCATCAAATACATTGAAATGATCAAGAATCTCCTCATCCCAATTTATCTAAGTTAAAACTTGTTGGGTGAACAAGGGAAGCACCTGGTGTGTATCCAGTGTGTCATTGTGTGATGAAATGTTTTGATAAAAAGAAAGACTATTTTGAAAGGATAGAAAAAACTTGTTTTATGCAAAGGCCAGCCAATAATCCACTTAGCCATATATTCATGTAGATGTTAGATTCTCCATATCAATATGATATAACTTGCCAATACAATTCAAAGGTATTGACTCTTGTGGCTATAACTTATTATGTTGTAGGTTTGTTTGATGTTGGTGAAGTTTGTTGAGTAGGGATTACAAGTCTACAACCAACATGATTGCCCGTGGCACATGAAGATGAAGGACTCCATGCTATATAGTTGTATCTGCTGCTTTGTAATAAGATAGCCATATGAGCTATGTAAGATGTAATGATCTATTTTATTCCTGGTTATAAGTTGTAATATGACCTTTGTTTCTTGATATTACACCTTAAACTGTGGGTGCTAGCTATTCGATCCAGGGACTAGCACTGTAAACACAGGTACCTCTACCTTATCAGGTTAGGAATTCTATAAGTCCTCGAGGTTACTGCCGAGTAAGGCACTTATTCTGCTGTAAGCTCAACCATTTGCATACATCTTATGATTAGATCTTTTTTGTGTAGCTCACGTATAACAAGCATACCAAGGTGCATCAGGCTCTCATCCTGGAGTATCGAAAGCTTGAGCTGGCTCATCAAGATTTGAAAGCTGAGGCTCAGGGGCCAAGGTATTATTCCTACTCGGCTTGCTTTTATTCAACAGACCTATTCTGTTTCATCTTCTTGAATTTTTCTCGTTGTCTTTCCACAGCTTCTGCCCAATGCACCATCGATGCACTGCACAAACAGAACAACGACGCTGAAAGTAATTCCCTTTTCCTTATAAATCTTGTGACTGCTCCACATTTATGTTTACCCATTTTCCATCTTTGTCTTGGCCGATCCGAGATGGCTTGCTGTTACTGACGAGTCACATGTTCTGAATAAGCATATCATCACCAAGTCGAGCTCCAGAAGGAGCGAGACGAGGTGATTCGGCTAAAGCAACAGGTGGCAGATTTGGAGCAAAAGCACGAGTACGAGTTTGTCACATCCCAAGATTTTCCAAATCTTGTAATGTGAAAATAAATAAATAAAATAAAACTTTGTTTAATTTTCAGAACCAGAAGAAACTTTTTGAATTCAATTGGAACCCCAAACCCATTTGAATTAAATAAAATCCTAAAGGGATTCATAAAGATGAACATTTAATAAAGGAAATTAAAATGTTTTGAAACTACTATTTTGGATCCTTCAATAAAAGATTTGGTTTTCAAAAGAAAAAGTGGATTTATAAATAAAGATTATTTTGTAAAGCCAAATTAAACCTTGACCAAACTTTGGGAATTAAAATTTTTAGTTTGAATAAAAAAAACAACAACAAAGGTTTATTTAAAATAAAATAATAAGGAATTAATATCCAAACTTTGTTTAAATAAAAGGTTTTACCAATTTAATTGAAACATCAAAACTTATTAAAATTGTTTAAAATAAGTTTTCCAAGTATTTGATATTCACAAATAAAACCTACTAAAGTGTTTTGGCTTTATTCTAGGTTTTAAAATAAATCTCTTAATAAAACAAATTCTATTTGATTTAATAACTAAGGTTCATTTTTATTTAAATATTAAATGGATCCTAAAATAAAGATGATATTTTGTTTTAAACAAGCTTTCTAAATATTTCTTACTTTCAAAAACAACCTACTGAATGGTTTAAAATCATTTAGTTCTCAAGAGGAATTTTGAAATTAAGTCAAAACCTATGGGATTAATAATTAGAACATCCATTTAATTAAATAGTAATAGCTCCTATTATTAAAATTATTGATTTGAATTTGGATTTTGATTCATATTACTAAACAGAACTAATTTCAAATATTACAAAGTTTGAGTGTTGTCTGAATTGATTTGAACCTTGTTTGATTGTTTTAAAATTCAAAACAGGAAATAAATTAGAAAAAGGAAAAAGAAATCAGAAACAGAAAAAAATAAGGATTAGACCAATCCAACCCAGCAGCCCACTAAGGCCCAGCGCCAGCCCAGCTCCTCTATCCACAGCGAAACGTTTCCTACCTAAGCACTGACCCAAACAGACACTGACGGGTGGACCTTCCTCACACTTCTTTTCCCCGCTGACAGGTAGACCCCACCGCTACTGTTTGTCGTGCTCACCCGCGTGACCCCTTATTCCCCAAACCGCGCTGCCGTTCCCTGTCGTTAATCCGCGCGCTTAATTCCTCATAATGACTGCGTTAATCTCGCCTCTGACCTTGCGTACTTAAGCGCCAGAGCCTTCCCCTCCTTTTCCCCCAGACCACTCCCTCTCTCTGCCCCTAGGCTGTCGCCAATCACTCCTGCACCGCCGCTGCTCCGACGAGCTTCTATCTCCGATTCCGGCCAACACCGCAACGCCCGAGCCTCCTCGACCTAGCACACACCTCCTCCACTCTCAGACGCTTCTCCCCATACCCTCCATTCATCCGCGGGCGTCCCTGAACGTCGCCTTCGTCAAGCTTCAAGCACCGCCGTGTCTGATTCTACTCCGACGAGCACTTTCGGGTATGCATCTGACCACCCCGCGCCTCCTCGTTCACACTCCCATACTCGCCACACCTTTCTGCATCTGACCGCATCGTTGTTTTGCTTCGGGATGATCTACAGCGTCGCCCTCGACCGCAGACAGAACCACCCGACGCCGACCTCCACTCCGGCGAGCAATTGCCGCAGTACCCGAGCTCCCCTTGTCAAGCCAACAGCACGACGAGCGTCACCACGACCCTGCGATCTCGGTGAGCCTTCTCCTCTTCTTCCTTGCGTCCTGAATCACCGGCGACCACCCCGCCTGAGCGCTGCCGCCAGAGCGCCGCCGTCAGCGCCGCCTACTTTAGGTCAAATTCGCCAGTACCGTTCGATCCAGATTTAGCGGCCACGATTAGATCACTTATTGTCGAAGGGGTATGTCCTCTGGGCCACTCGATCTAACTAGATCCAACGCCCCACAGCCGCGATCCAACCGAAACGGTATGGACCAATAGGAACACGACGCGTGGCCAGGTTTAAAACTAAAAACAGATTTGAATCTGATTTAATTGCAAACTTCAAACCCTTGTAACTTTCAAACCACATGTCCAAAAATTATAAATTTTATGTCGTTGGATTCAGGAGAACAAGCCCTAGCCAACTGTGACCTTAGTTTAGAAAATAGTACCTGTTAACTTGTTTGAATTTGCAGAAACATTTGTGTACTTGTTTAGAGGAGAAAAATTGTTTAAAATTGATTTTAGGATTAAAACTTTTGCAAAATGGTTTTTAGTGACCATACTGACCCTAGGAACCAACCCTTGGTGTTAAAAATGATTTTGGTAAAATATAGGTTGAATTATTTAACTTAGCCATTTTCTAACCAAATAAACTCATTGATTTTATTATGGAAATGTTTTTGCAAGGAAAACTTTGGGAAAATGTTTGGACCAAACTTACTGACCCAAAACACCAAGCCTTGCCAAGGGCAACTCACTTGGTGAAAAACCTAAAGTTTTGCTTTGATAAGAATAATTTTCACCACATAAAATGATGAATGAATTTTAAAATGGTCTTGAGATAAAACCCATTTGCAAATGACTTTGCCATTTTGGTAAATGACCAATTTGGACCTTACAAAGTTTATAAACCTAGTAGAGACCAACCTTGCAAAAGAACCCTCCTGTGCATGACTTAGATTCCATTGCTATGTGTGTGTGAAATTGTTTGTTTAACCTTGGTTTGGAATGTTAGTTGATTTTGTGTTTTGCTTGATTGACTTGTAGTGAATATAGCAAAGTGTGAGACTAGCAAGATCAAGGAGTGAACCACCATTCCCTACCAAAAAGGAAAGTTACACTCTCATACAAAAGTCCTACTATTTTCATTATACTTAGTGGATTTGAAAACATGCATGAAAATGATTTATACTTATGCTATGCTAAATCCTAATAGGATGCCCTTACTTTCCTTAGAGAAAATCTTGTAGTTGTACATGCTTAGCCATGCTATATGCTATATTTTGAAAAAGAGATACATGTTGAGATTTTACAAAGGTTGAGAAAAGGACTTGTGTTTTACATAATAAAACAAGGACTCAATGAACCACCTAGGTGGAGGATACTTTAAGTTTTGGAGAAGGTGGCAACAAAAGGGAACCATGTCTATGGTAGTCACTTTGTGTTGGGCTCCAAAAGAAAACCACCTAGGAAACTTAGAGATCAAACATGCTTCTCCAACTATGGCTTTCATGTGCAACCACATGCTATTATGGCTCTGTCTTAGTCAATTACATTAGGAAGACCCATACATTGTCTTTAGTTACTGGACATGTGGATCTGGAATGCTTCATGGGGGCTGAAGACAAAGCTAGCAATGATGTATGGGAGGACCTTTTGGAAAGACTTCGTCACATTCTCAATCTGCCAGTACTCCATCTTGGTGAGCACTAATCCAGTAGGCCACTGGTGGCAAAAGGATGGGATTGTGACATATGGGTAAAGTGTACTCCTTCTGCAGAAGTAAATAAAATCTAAGTACTTAGCCGTGTCCCCGGTTATGGACAATACTGAGCAACTAAAGTTTGAACTATGGGAGATCTCGACATTCCAACTTCTAATATAAAAACTTGATGCCCTTGTGTGTCTACCAAGGAATTCAAAGAGATTTTGTTAAACTTGTTGCACTTGGGGTTACCAAGGTGCTCAAGAGCATGATGTACTTGGGGTTACCAAGGAACTCATGGGTTTTGATTAAAACTTGTTGCATTTGGGGTTACCAAGGTGCTCAAGAGATTTTGACAAGGATTTGAACACTTGAGTTTCTACCAAGGAGTTCAAGGAACTTGGAAAAGAAATTTGACAAAGGACTTTAAAAACCCTTTTTGAAAAGATAGGATAAAACAATGCTTTATGCAAATAAGCCTTAAACTCTACTTAGCCAAATATGCATATAATGATAGGATCCACTCTTATTATACATAAAAGTGAAGCTTGCCAATACAATTCAAAATGTACTGACCCTTGTGGCTGTAACTTGAAATGTTGCAGGTTGATTGTTTTTAAATGAAGATTGTTTGATTGACTAGGACTACAAAGTCTACAACCAACATCTGCCTGTGGCACTTTGAAGATGAAGGACCCATGACTATAATTATTCCGCTGCAATGTATTGTAATAGCCAAATGAGCTATGTTTGATGTAATAAACTTATATTATTCCTGGTTATAAATTTATATTATGACCTTTGTATCTTGATATTACATCTTAACTGTGGATGCTAGCTATTGATCCAGGGACTAGCATTGTAAACACAGGAGGAACCTAACTTATTATTGGTTGGGACCTCTACAGAGTTGAAGGGCCTACGCGAAGAACTTGCCGAGAAAGATGGTCATCATGCTGCCAGTACTGAAAAGACTAACCAACTGCTTATGGAGGCCGAGTTAGCAGTTCAGTCGTCTCATCAAGATCTGGAAGCTCTTCAGGCCAAGGCTAAGATCTGGCAGAACAAGCTCGACACGATCAACTCATTCCTTGGTAGTGAGTTCTTACCCTTTTCATTGTGCCTCTTGAAGGGAATATGCTCTGAGAGGCAATAATAAAGTGTTTATTATGTGTATTCCAAGTATATGATAGATGTTTATTTTGCATGCTATAATTGTATTAATAAGGAAACGTTAATACATGTGTATTTAATAAACAAACAGAAAGTTCCTAGTTATGCCTCTCTCATAAACTAGCTTGTTGATTAACAAGATGATCAAGGTTTCCTAATCATGGACATTGGATGTTGTTAATAACGGGATCACAACATTAGTGTAATGGTGTGATGAACATTCATCTGAAGTATAGCATTACGATCAAAGTCATTGAGTTTATATTGCTATAACAACTTACGAAGTGATCCTAATCCTTAGACCTTGAGATCATGTCAATCACTAACACCGGAAGAGTTTCTTGATAACATCAAACATCACACCGTAACAGGGTGATTATAAAGATGGATTCAGAAATAATAAAGTGTTATGTTGAGGCTCATGGATCGAGAGTGGAATTTGTTCATCCCGATGACGGATAGATATACTCTGGGCCCTCTCGGTGATATCACATTGATTAGCTTGCAAGCAAGTGATTTGATCACTAGAATGTTATATCACAGGAACGAGAAAAGAGTGCATGTCGGTAACGAGATCAAACTAGGTATGGAGATACCGATGATCGAATCTCGGACATCTAATATATCATGAAACAAAGGGATTAAGATACTAGCGTAAAAGGTTCCGACGATCACAAGAAAGTCATCGTTGAATGTGTGGGAGTCAGTATGGGTCTCCAGATCCCGCTTCTGATTATTGATCCGAGAGGGGTCTCGATCATGTTCGCATTATTCACGAACCGTAGGGTGACACACTTAAGAGACACCGACATCCAATTGGAGCAAATGTTTCATGCCGAAAGAATGAACAAGCGCAGGAATTTATTTCACTAGATACCGAAACAGGTTTTCGGGTGAAATTGCATAAAGTGGTTATGCATGTGAAATAGAATTCTAGCAAGGGGTTATTTATGAATGTTTGTCATTAAAGTAATTGACAAAATTCTGAATAAAATAAAAGAGTTTTAGTTAATGAGAGTTTGCATTAAATTTGGTGGAAATTTAATGGGAATTTGAGTGGACTTTTGAGTGGAGGGAATTTAAAGGAGATTTGTGAGTGGAGTGTCCACCCACATGAAGAGGGGAGGGCAAGGGGGCAGCCCCATGCGCCGGCCAGCCCCTTGGGGTTCCCCCCTCCTCTAGAATTTATTCCCCATGGTCTCGGACTAGCGAGATACATGTTCCCGGTGGCTATTCGGCAAGAAAGAGTTGTGCTTCCGCTGCATCGCTGGAGCGAGGAGGCGGAGGTTGCTCGGTGCCTCGAACGTGTGTGCGAGCACGGATGCGCTGCTGATTTGCGGCGCTAGGACTTCCTCTCGATCTTGAGATCGGCAAGAGATCGTCTACATCAACCACGAGTTGAACTCGTTAAGCTTTGTCGGTCTTCAAGGGTATGTTCTCTACAGATATACATCTGCCCGTTGTTTGTATCTAGTAGATAGATCTTGGTATATAGTTCACATCATAGGAAATTTTTTGTTTTCTATGCTGCGAACCCTACAGTGGTATCAGAGCCGGATCTATGCGTAGATACTTTACACGGGTAGTACACATATGAGTATGTGGGCGATGATGATCATGTTGTTTCTCCTTTGTTGTAATTTTGGATATTGGTGGCATAGTGGGATGAAGCGGCCCGGACAAACTTTACATGTCCTCGCACATGAGACCTGTTCCACGCTTGACATGCAAATAGTTTGCATAAGTGGCTAGCGGGTGTCTGTCTCTCCTACTATAGTCAATATCTATTTTGCAAGCGAGTTATCAACAATTTGATTATCCTCGTTGTGGTTCATGTTCGTAGGTAAGAACGGTTCTATCTCAAAAGCCCTAAGCCACGTAAAACTTGCAATGGATAAATTAGAGGCGTCTAGTTTAGATTGTTGCTGGGCTAGTGTTATGATATGATGGTGTTGTAAGTAGAAGTATGAGATGATACTCTTACAACACACATAGCGTGTAAAATCCATAGACCTTGGATTTACACATATAGGTATGATAGTGATCATACCACGATGCACATGATAGATATCATCTGCGGGAACCATATAATTTCACTAATAAACATATGATGTTTGATAGCATCTTATATTGCTTGTTTAGCGCTTTGTTAGCATAATAAGATGATCCCTCATTTAAATATCAAGATAAGAATGTGTTCTTCCTTTAGTATGCACTGATTATGTTTTCGTCGCTCCAAGACATCACGTGATGATCGGGTGTTCTTGGATCCATGACCATATTTCGGGTGTAAAACAGTTACACACGTGAATACTAAGGTTCTAACTTGGCGAGCCTAGCATGTACAGACATGGCCTCGGAACACGGACCGAAAGGTTAAGCATGAGTCATATAGTTGATATGATGCCCATTTGATGCTCGCCTTTGAAGCTATACCGACTCACGTGATGATCGGACTTGGTGTAGTGGATTTGGTTCATGTAATCACCAAAAAGGCACGAGGGATGTCGTTTTTGAGTGGGAGTTCATTCGTAATATAGATTAGTTGAACTCAATCTATCATACACTTAGTCTAAACTTTACAAATTTTGTTGTAGATGGCACCACCTGCTTTTAATTTCAATGTGTTCATGGAGAAAGAGAAACTAGCAACGAACGGTAGCAACTTTACCGAATGGGCCATGAATTTGAGGATTCTCCTCTCTGCTGCACAAAAGCAATATGTGCTAGAAGCGTCGTTAGGCCCCCGACCTTTAGATGATGCCCCTGACGAGGAGAAGAATGTCTATCAGACTCGTCAGGAGGACCACAACTTAGTTCATTGCGGCATATTGTATGGGCTAGAGCCGGAACTTCGAAAGCGTTTCGAAAACGGCAATGCATTTGATACAATGGGTGAGTTGAAAATGATTTTCGACACACATGCTGCTGTAGAGAGCTACAACTCTTCAGAAAAGTTCTTTAGCTGCATGATGGAAGAGCACAGCTCCCTTAGTGAGCATGTACTCAAGATGTCGGGTTACGCCGATAAGCTTGTGTCCTTGGGAATATCGATTCCCATTGACTTAGGCATCCATCGTGTTCTGTAGTCTCTGCCACCTAGATATAAGAGCTTCGTGATGAACTATAATATGCAAGGCATGAAGAAGTCTCTCCCCGAGCTTCTGTCAATGCTTAAAACTGCAGAAGTGGAGATCAAAAAGGAACATCAAGTGTTGATGATCAATAGGAACACTGGTTTCAAGAAAGACAAGAAGGGAAAACGGAAGGGAAGTAAGGGCGGCAAGCCGGTTGCCGCGCCTGAAAAGAAACCCCGAGTTGGACCTAAGTCTGATTCCGAGTGCTACTATTGTAAGGGGACTGGCCACTGGAAGCGCAACTGCCCCAAGTATCTGGCAGACAAGAAGGCCGGCAAGGAAAACAAAGGTATATATATGATATACATGTTATTGATGTGTACTTGACTAGTGCTCGCAGTAGCACCTGGGTATTTGATACCGGTTCAGTTGCTAATATTTGTAACTCGAATCAGGGGCTGCGGAACAAGCGACCGCTAGCAAGGGGTGAGGTCATGATGCGTGTCGGCAATGGATCAAGCGTTGATGTGATCACCGTCGGAACGCTGCCTCTCCACTTACCGTCGGGATTAGTTATAAACTTGAATAAATGTTATCTGGTGCCTGCACTGAGCATGAACATTGTATCTGGATCGTGTTTGATGCGAAGTGGTTATTCATTTAAATCCGAGAACAATGGTTGTTCCATTTATATGAATGAAATCTTTTATGGTCATGCACCGATGATGAATGGTTTATTTCTATTAGATCTCGATGATAATGTTACACATATTCATAATGTTGATGCTAAAAGGATTAAACTTAATGATGATATATCCACATATATGTGGCACTGCCGTCTAGGTCATATTGGCGTTAAACGCATGAAGAAGCTCCATTCGGATGGACTTTTGGAATCACTTGATTATGAATAATTTGATACATGTGAGCCATGCCTTATGGGCAAGATGACTAGAACGCCGTTTTCCGGTTCAATGGAACGGGCGACAGATTTATTGGAAATCATACATTCTGATGTATGTGGTCCAATGAGTGTGTCGGCGCGAGGTGGATATCGTTATTTTGTTACTTTCACGGATGATTTGAGTAGATACGGTTATATCTACTTGATGAAACACAAGTCTGAAACCTTTGAAAAGTTCAAGGAATTTCAGAATGAAGTGGAAAATCATCGTAATAGAAAGATCAAATTTCTACGGTCCGACCGTGGAGGTGAGTATCTAAGTTACGAGTTTAGCGCTCACATGAAAGAGTGTGGAATTGTTTCACAACTCACACCTGCCGGAACACCACAGCGAAATGGTGTGTCGGAACTTCGTAATCGTACTTTATTAGATATGGTTCGATCTATGATGTCTCTGACGGAATTGCCATTGTCATTTTGGGGTTATGCACTAGAAACTGCTGCATTCACTTTAAATCGGGCACCATCTAAATCCGTTGAAAAGACACCGTATGAATTGTGGTTTGGAAACAAACCTAAGCTGTCATTTCTTAAAGTTTGGGGATGCGATGTTTATGTGAAGAAACTTCAACCGGATAAACTCGAACCCAAAGCGAAAAAATGCGTCTTCATAGGATAACCTAAAGAAACTATTGGGTATTCCTTCTATCACAGATCCGAGGGCAAGGTTTTTGTTGCCAAGAATGGATCCTTTCTAGAGAAAGAGTTTCTCGCGAAAGATGTGAGTAGTCGGAAGGTAGAACTCGAAGAGGTTGTGGAACCTTCTCTTCAAAGTATGGCGAGTAGCACAGCGCCGGAAGTTGTTTCGGAGTTGGCTCCACCTGTTGAAGAGGGAACTAATGATAATGATCATGAAACTCCGAAAGAGAGTACTACCAAACCTCGCAGGTCAAACAGGACGCGTGCAGCTCCCGAGCTGGACGGAAATCCTGTCATGAATTTCATGGTTGATGAAAATGATGACCCTGCGACGTATGAAGAAGCTATGATGAGCCCGGATTCCAACAAATGGTTAGAAGCCATGAAATCCGAGATGGAATACATGTATGAAAATCAAGTTTGGAACTTGGTGGAATTACCTCACGACCGAAAGGCCGTGGAGAACAAATGGATTTTCAAAAGGAAAACTGATGCTGATGGTAATGTGACTGTCTATAAAGCTCGACTTGTCGCAAAGGGGTTTCGACAAATTCAAGGAGTTGACTACGATGAGACTTTCTCTCCCGTAGCGATGCTATAGTCAGTTAGGATTATGTTAGCAATTGCTGCATATTTCGATTATGAGATATGGCAGATGGATGTCAAAACCGCGTTTCTCAATGGTAATATTGAAGAAGAGTTGTATATGATACAACCAAAGGGTTTTTTCGATCCTAAGGATGCTAACAAGGTGTGCAAGCTTCAGCGATCCATCTATGGATTGAAGAAAGCATCACGAAGTTGGAATCTCCGCTTTGATGAGGTGATCAAAGAGTTTGGATTTGTCCAAACTTATGGAGAAGCTTGTATTTACAAGAAAGTGAGTGGGAGCAATGTGGCATTTCTGATATTATATGTGGATGACATATTATTGATCGGAAATGATATAGATCTTTTAAACAGTGTTAAAAGTTATCTAAACAGCAAATTTTCAATGAAGGACCTAGGTGAAGCGTCATACATATTAGGCATAAAGATCTATAGAGATAGATCTAGGCGCCTAATAGGGCTATCGCAAAGTACATACCTTGATAAGATTTTAAAGAAGTTTAAAATGGACGGAAGTAAGAAGGTTTTCTTACCTATGTTGCAAGGCAAGACATTGAGTAAGACTCAAAGTCCGGCTTCGGCGGAAGAAAGAGAGATAATGGACAAAGTCCCCTATGCTTCAGCCATAGGCTCTATAATGTACGCCCTGCTATGTACAAGACCGAATGTGGCACATGCTATTAGTTTGACTAGTAGGTACCAATCGGATCCAGGTTCGGAACACTGGATAGCGGTCAAGAATATCCTTAAGTACTTACGAAGAACTAAGGATATGTTTCTTGTATACAGAGGTGAAGAAGAGCTCGTCGCTAAGTGTTATGTCGACGCTAGCTTTGACACCGATCCGGATGACTCTAAGTCTCAATCCGGATACGTATTTCTCATGAATGGCGGAGCGGTTAGTTGGAGGAGCTCCAAACAACCTGTGGTAGCGGGATCAACAACGGAGGCCGAATATGTTGCTGCTTCAGAAGCGGCTCAGGAAGCAGTTTGGATGAAGGAGTTCATATCCGAACTAGGAGTGGTGGCAAACGCGTTGGACCCAATGGTGATCTATTGTGACAACAATGGTGCCATTGCCAATGCCAAAGAGCCAAGGTCTCACAAGCATTCCAAGCATATTAAGCGCCGGTTTCACTCCATCCGCGAGCATGTCAAGGATGGAGATATAAAGATTTGTAAAGTACATACGGATCTCAATGTAGCAGATCCGTTGACTAAAACTCTCCCTAGAGCAAAACATGATCAACACCAGAACTCAATGGGTGTTAGATTTATCACTATGTAACTAGATTATTGTCTCTAGTGCAAGTGGGAGACTGAAGGGAATATGCCCTGAGAGGCAATAATAAAGTGTTTATTATGTGTATTCCAAGTATATGATGGATGTTTATTTTGCATGCTATAATTGTATTAATACGGAAACGTTAATACATGTGTGTTTAATAAACAAACAGAAAGTTCCTAGTTATGCCTCTCTCATAAACTAGCTCGTTGATTAACAAGATGATCAAGGTTTCCTGATCATGGACATTGGATGTTGTTAATAACGGGATCACAACATTAGTGTAATGGTGTGATGAACATTCATCCGAAGTATAGCATTACGATCAAAGTCATTGAGTTTATATTGCTATAACAACTTACGAAGTGATCCTAATCCTTAGACCATGAGATCATGTCAATCACTAACACCGGAAGAGTTTCTTGATAACATCAAACGTCACACCGTAACAGGGTGATTATAAAGATGGATTCAGAACTAATAAAGTGTTATGTTGAGGCTCATGGATCGAGAGTGGAATTTGTTCATCCCGATGACGGATAGATATACTCTGGGCCCTCTCGGTGATATCACATTGATTAGCTTGCAAGCAAGTGATTTGATCACTAGAATGTTATATCACAGGAACGAGAAAAGAGTGCATGTCGGTAACGAGATCAAACTAGGTGTGGAGATACCGATGATCGAATCTCGGACATGTAATATATCGTGAAACAAAGGGATTAAGATACTAGCGTAAAAGGTTCCGACGATCACAAGAAAGTCATCGTTGAATGTGTGGGAGTTAGTATGGGTCTCCAGATCCCGCTTCTGATTATTGATCCGAGAGGGGTCTCGATCATGTCCGCATTATTCACGAACCGTAGGGTGACACACTTAAGAGACACCGACATCCAATTGGAGCAAATGTTTCATGCCGAAAGAATGAACAAGCGCATGAATTTATTTCACTAGATACCGAAACAGGTTTTCGGGTGAAATTGCATAAAGTGGTTATGCATGTGAAATATAATTCTAGCAAGGGGTTATTTGTGAATGTTTGTCATTAAAGTAATTGAAAAAATTCTGAATAAAATAAAAGAGTTTTATTTAATGAGAGTTTGCATTAAATTTGGTGGAAATTTAATGGGAATTTGAGTGGACTTTTGAGTGGAGGGAATTTAAAGGAGATTTGTGAGTGGAGTGTCCACCCACATGAAGAGGGGAGGGCAAGGGGGCAGGCCCATGCGCCGGCCACCCCCTTGGGGTTCCCCCCTCCTCCTATAAAAGGAGCCCCCCTCCTCACTTGTCTCTCACACCTCCTCGTGAAGGATCTCTCTCCCCCTCTAGAATTTATTCCCCATGGTCTCGGACTAGCGAGATACATGTTCCCGGTGGCTATTCGGCAAGAAAGAGTTGTGCTTCCGCTGCATCGCTGGAGCGAGGAGGCGGAGGTTGCTCGGTGCCTCGAACGTGTGTGCGAGCACGGATGCGCTGCTGATTTGCGGCGCTAGGACTTCCTCTCGATCTTGAGATCGGCAAGAGATCGTCTACATCAACCACGAGTTGAACTCGTTAAGCTTTGTCGGTCTTCAAGGGTATGTTCTCTATGGATATACATCCGCCCGTTGTTTGTATCTAGTAGATAGATCTTGGTATATAGTTCACATCGTAGGAAAATTTTTGTTTTCTATGCTGCGAACCCTACACCTCTATCCTTACTCTTTACCCCTTTTCCACTGTTTTTTATGTTTGTCCATTTTTGTAGAGAATTTCCCTAAGGCCGACATGTTCGCCTTAAGGGCAATAAAGAAAGTGCGAGCTGAATCTGGAGCTCCAGCGGACGGCGAAGTCACCATCGACGAGAATCTTGCCACGCTCTCAGAGCGTGTGACCACACTAAAGTCATGCAGTGTCGACTTACTTAAGTCGCCAATCCATGCATTTAGGATGCTCTGGCCGGAGGAAGATGTGCCTACGTAGCTTGAGCCCTTGGCTGCCAAACTGCTTCTCACCGAGGAAAGGCTTGATCAGTGGCGCGAGTCGGCTGGTCGTGTCGCAGCGGACAAGGCCCTTGCTTTCATGCTCTCATGGTATGAGGATATCAACCTTGATGTCCTTCAGCACATGAGGGATGAAGGAAAGTGGATCCACGAGCCTGAACTCATCAAGAAACGCCAAGAGCGAGCCTACGCAATGGTGGAGTACACTTTGGTGCACGCCTGGTGCGATGGGCCCAGCTTCCTCGATCTTGGTGAGCCGCTTGCCGAGACTATTGACGATGATGGTGCTGATAGCGAGGCCACCGAGTCAGATATGGTAGACTCGGCTGATGCGCCTGACTCGGCCGATGCTCCAGACGATGCTCCCATCTCTAGCCCCAAGAATGCTCCTTCGAGTCCAGCTGCCTCTTAAGTTGGTTATATATAAACACTTAATTCTGATGAGATACCTAGTATGCCGGGTGCAGATGTAAGATATACTGCAATCATTTTGGGTATGTGCCTTTGCTAAGGCTTAAAATTTATTTTTCTTGAATGGAAATTATCCAGGGGCAAGTCCCCGAGTTTCATTTGCCGTTTTCCTTATCCCTGAATTTGGCTCTTGTCTACCTTTTTTGGCGTTCGACATTAGAGTCTCAAAGTTCTAAGGATTCAGTTAGCGGATATGAAACTAGACAACTTTACCTAGGGTCATTCGACACATAAGCCGATATATCTTGCGATGAGTTATTCAAAATCATACATAGAGCCGACTCGCGTTTCCCCCTTTACTTATCCGCTGTTCATGTTTACTCGTTGTTGATCTTTTCCTCTTGCTTGCCATGAAGTCGTGTTTTCAGAAAACAACATAGTCGAATGCCATGCCCTTATGGAATCAAGTCTTCGTACGTAGCCACCAGCAGATGCCTCCAGCAGATGCTCACGAATCTTGTGAACTTTCTCTTCTGGTTCTCGTAGGATGTCGGGTCCAAAAATCTGACTCTCTCCTACTTCCGACCAATTCAAAGGGGTATGACACTTCCTCCCATACATGAATTCAAATGGGGCCATACATTTTCCTCTATGTATGCGAAATCAAGTATTGATAGCTGTCCCATTTAGATCCATACTTTAGAACACAGGCTCTCAACATATCTTCAAGTATTTGATTTACTCGCTCTGTTTGTCCATCTGTCTGAGGGTGATACGCTGTGATAAAATCCAATCTTGTTCCTAATCCTTCTTGGAATTTCGTCCATAATCTCGAGGTAAACTGAGTTCCTCGATCTGACACAATGTTCTTGGGGACTCCGTGCAAACTGACGATTCTAGCGATGTACAACTCTGCTAGTTTCTAACTCTGGTAGGTGGTCTTGACTGGTAATAAATGGGAGAATTTGGACAATCTATCAACTATGAACCAAATAGAGTCATTTCCCCTACTAGAAGTAGGCAATCCGGTGATAAAGTCCATTCCAACTGAATCCCATTTCCATTCTGGAATCTGTAGTGGTTGCAACAGTCCTGTGGGTCTCTGATGTCCCGCCTTGACTCTCTGACAAATATCACACTTGGCGATGTAGCTTCCGATTTATCTCTTCATCTTATGACACCAAAATTGCTCCTTCAGATCCTGAGACATCTTCGTTCCTTCGGGGTGGATAGAATAAAGAGTATCATGGGCCTCTTTCAAAATAGCTTCCTTCAACTCTGAATCTTCTGGTACATAGAGACGTCCTTTGTACCACAAAACTCCTTCTTCATCCTCGATGAATCCGGGTACTTTGCCTGTACCGATGTGACGTTTGATTCCGTCGATACTAGCATTTCCTTTCTACGCCTCCTTGATCTAACTGATCAAAGTGGGTTGAAGTTCTATGCTAGCCAAAAATCTTTCACTTACTAATTCCATTCTAAAATCCTCCATCTCCTTGTTCAAACTTGGTTGCTCCTTTAGAATCATGGAGTTCAATCGGCACGGCAATCTACTAAGGGCATCTGTTGGAGGCTATACAAAGAGTTGATTCCATAAGTTATCAAGCTAGTTTGCAAATGGCCCCATTTGAATTCATGTATGGGAGGAAGTGTCGGACCCCTTTGAATTGGTCAGAAGTAGGAGAGAGTCAGATTTTTGGACCCAACATCCTACGAGAATCAGAAGAGAAAGTTCACAAGATTCATGAGCACCTCAATACCGCCCAATCCAGACAGAATAGTTATGCCGACAAGAGATGTTGAGACCTCACTTTCAATATTGGAGATTTTGTGTATCTCAAAGTGTCGCCTTTGAAAGGAATGCATCGTTTCCATCTCAAAGTAAAGTTAGCCCCTAGATATATCGGGCCTTTCAATATTTTCATTCGTCGAGGAGAAGTATCGTATCAATTGGAACTGCTGGAGGAGATGTCAGCAGTACATAATGTGTTCCATATATCATTACTTCGCAAATGGCTAGAAGTCCCGGAAAAGACTGAAGTTTTCAAGAACATTGATCACCGCACCATAGAGATCAAAGATGACCTGACATATCCCGAAGTACCCATCCGTATTTTGGAGGAAGCTTTCAGAACTACCAGGTCCCGAAGCATCAAGTTTCTCAAGATTCAGTGGAGTAACCACACCGAAGAGGAAGCTACCTAGGAACGAGAAGACTACATCAAGATGGAGCTTCCTGATCTTTTGAAATCCTAGTTTTCTTCTTTCTTCTTTCTTCTTTCTCAAATCGGGGCGATATTTTGTTTAAGGGGGGAAGGTTTGTAACATCCCAAAAATATTGAACAATGATTATCAATTTCAAATCACCAAAATTAGGGTTAACAAAAACTTTTGTTAATTAAATCATATGAATGCATATGTGTATGTGATGATTGTATGAATGCATGAATGGACTTGTGTGATTGTTGTAAATAGCAAGGAATGGTTTAAAGATGAAAAAAACATCATCTAAAACTTTTCCAAGCAGAAACAAATCAAGAGAAAATAAAAACAAACAAAACAAGCAAATGGTCATTTTTTCCAATCTTGCTCACTAGGCCACTTTGAGTGTTTCTAGTCCAAGATTTCAAACAGAAACAATTCCATTTCTTTTCACCACTTGCTAGATCAAGTAAAAGTTAACCCAAGCCCACCTTTCAAACTTACAGAAACATTTGGCAACTTGATTCAAATGAAAATTCAAAATTGAATCTTTAACATATGTGAAGATCACCCATTTTTAAAAACCAACCAAATCAATTCACCTTGACCTTTCCAACTAACCAGAGACTACCTAGTATGTAACTAGTGCACCCACCAAGTTTGAACCAAAAATTAAAATTCAAATCTCTTTTGGCCATTTCATAAAACACCTTGCAAACACAAAACAAACAAACAACAAACACCATAGTGAGCAGTGATTTGGCCAACCTTGTTCCCTCTCTGGCTCACAACCGGCTATTAGAGATCATATAGCTTAGTTATCAAGATCTAGCACCACTGTGAGCTTGCCATTTCCATCAATGGTGACCATGCCGAGCCTCACCTTGCCACCCCTTGGTCGACAGCAAGCTAGGAGCAGCACCTAGCCTAGCCACCTTGTCTGAGGCATTGACCACCGTCCACCGCCACCCCCTATCCAACGCCAACGCCCTGCCAGCCACTAGACCACTCTATAAACGCTGCACCCTATGCCTCTGCGCCATGCCGAGAGCGCGCCAGAGCGCCGCACTCGACACGCGCCCACAGGCCGAGCGCCACCCTCGCCGCGTGCAAGCGTGATCACCACCGTCCCAGGAGACCGCCAGACAACCCCGTTCGCCGCCGCGCGATCCGTAGCCGTGGTGCGCCTTTAAAATGCCCGTCGGACCCGCCCAGAGCACCGCATCGTTCCGACCGTCTCGCACCGCCCCACGTCTCGAGACCACGCCGTTGAGCTTCGCTAGGTGCACAGCACCACCCCCTACCATCGCTCAGTCCATTAGCCCACTTTGCAGATGACCACAATAAGCTCCACCCGCGCTCTTTGGTCCCCTCTTGGCACTATAAATAGAGGCCACTCCTGCTCAATTTCTTCACACCAATACACTCTCCTCTCTCTCAGAACCACACCCACTCATCCCCGGAGCAAGGCGAGCAGCAGGTCGTCAGAATTTGGCCGGAGTCTTCCGAGGAGGAGGAAGAAAGGAGCCAGCGATTAGTGCCGCCCCAGGAGAAGCCACCGGTACCAGGAGGTTTGCCATCGTCGACTTCGTCGTTCGCCCCCATCGTCGACCCTCGCCTGAGCACCGGTGAGCCCCCAAAGACCCCCACTGTCCGTGCTAGGGTTCTGTCTCGCTGGCGTTGCCCGACGGAGACGACAAGCCCTAGCCGTTAGATTAGATGTGGATCGCACGGTCTAGATCACCCCGTACCGCTTTGCACCCCCTGTCTCGCTGATTGGTGGGGACACCCAGTTAAACTCACCCGCGCGTGCTGTGCGCCGTGGGCCGGCCCATTTACATTCCCGTGTGATCCAGTAATTTGAATTTAGGTTTATTCTTTTAGTTTCACACTCAGTTTTGTACCTAGATTCAAAAATCAACCCAGGTCAATTCACTAAACCATTTTTGTTAGATACGTACATGAATACTTAACCCAATCCCGTTTGATTCAATTCATTTGGAGTTATAGATCACCTATAGTAAAAATAATAAGGAAGAAGCTTTTCTGCATTCAAACATTTTTAAAAATCCAACCCCAAAAGCTTTTGAGTTGATTCCAACTCTCAAAAATCACATTTTACTAGACCTTTCTGAATATATAAAAATATCTAGGATTACTTGCATAAATAATGGTCAAGGAATAAAAGAATGCCCCATAGGCAATTCTAGTAACTTTATTTAATTAAAATAAAAGGTTAAACCTTATTAAATTGTGACACCACTTTAAATCACATTCCCATGTACTGAAATATGTGTTGATGACATGTGTCAACATGATCCCATGTTTTAGTTGGAGAATATTAAATCTTAAGTAGTTTTTCAATGAGTAGAAATTACTTTTCTAAAATAAGAGAAATAAAAATATTGCCTTAATCTTTGTGATGTTTGTGATGATACTAGATCATCTAGTGAAAACCTTGGTGTGATAAATAGAAGTAGTTAAGTATTGTTTGGTGATTGTGTACCTCGTATTTATTTATAGACACTAGTACCAACCAAGGATACGAGGAGTTTGGAGACTACTACGAGGAAGAAGCCGAGAAGAACTTCAACCACTACTCTACTCAAGGCAAGCTAACACTTTCAACTTAGCAAGCTAACACTTGCAACTTAGCAAGCTAATCCTTGCAAGCTTATACTAATATCTTAGCAAGCTACTATCTTAGCAAGCTAAGCTAAACCATGCAAGTTTTACTTGCAAGCTTACATCACTTGATACCCAATCCTAGTTTTACTTGCAAGCTAAGTATTTTATTTCTTTATCAAAGCTTTCTAGTTAAGTTTACTTGGTAAATTGTAGGGCTTAGAAATATTATTTAAAGGTAGCAGAAAGAGCATAAAAATTGTCCTAAGTTAGATAACCTTGATGTCATCCTGAGGCATGAGATTGAACTTAGATCATTCACCTTTGTTTACCACCCCTCTTTAGTATTTACCCCCACCTGTAGTTGCTAGTGCTAAGCATAAACTTGATCTCTTTAGATGGGAATACTTGGTGAAAATGGTTATGAAAACCTTAGAATGATGAGTCATTCTACTGAAATGTTTTGACATGTGTTCTTGAACACCAGATGATTTTGATGATGAAAATGTTAAGGCATGAGCCTGAGCCCTTTACAAAACTGATGGTTGTCTGGATGCAATACCATTATAATTTTACCGTACAACCACAATACCCAAAATTTGGGCAGGGCTTGACCAGAAATTTATATACCTTAGTATGGGTTCCCTTGCGGCCAAGGTTTGAGATGAGGCTACCTTGTGAAGATTATCCACCTGTGCAGTTCCCAAGATGATAGTTGGTCATGGTTGGGAGGCCAAACTCACAGGAAAGGTGCCTATACTAGGGCGTGTAATTGAAAGGTTAGGATTGATTATCCACATACTGAGTATGGTGAATTCAGTATTGTTCCTGACGGATGTATCGAATGTTGTGGTGAAAGTGTACCACCTCTGCAGAGTGTCAAACTATTCTAATAGCCGCGTCCACGGTTATGGACAGTTGGGTGGCCATACTGTTCCGTCGTCAGATCTTTTCAAAATGACTTATGAAATGATTCTTGACTTTGACTTGACCACAACAGGGTTGTGATATGAAATTCAAGTTCCCACTTAGGTGTTATAAAAATTTCAACTAGCTTTCTTTGCTTCTGAACTCAGTTAAGGTAAACCTTGCTTTTTGCAAAACAACCTAGAGCTTAGTATTCTTACTCAAACCCACTTCACTTGTTAGTCTTAGTTTGCGAGTACTTAAAGAGTACTCATGGCTTTGTCCCTGGCTATTCCCGTGGCCAGACTATGAAGAGGACTATCAGGAGGACGGACAACAGGAAGGTTACGATAACTAGGATCATCTCCCATCGTTAGCATTGCCTGTGACCATGAAGATGGAGCTTCGCCCATGCTATCATTATTATTACGTTATTCCGCTACTTGATTTGTATTAAGACTGGATCATGAGATCCTTTATTTGTGTAAGACCTTATGTATAGTTTGTAATGGATGATGTACTGTGATATCCAATCTGTTATTTCTCACAAAAATGGTAATCCTGGGATTGCGATGTATGGCATAACATGCATCTGGGATTAAAAATCCGGGTGTTGACACTAAGTATGCTCACCATGATGAGTATATGTACAAAAATGAAAACAAATAAAGTTCGTTACCAGCCTCTTACCACACCTCAAGTTGTCTTAATCTTCATTATTGCCCTTCACTTGTGTGACTTGAACAATAACATGAAATCAAAATCCACTGAGGACGGCTGAACCCTGCAAAGAACTCACAAAAACAAAAGAAGAACAACAAATATTTTTGGTGTTTTCGATTTTTTCAAACGAGCCAACAAAGCAAAAAAAAACCAAACAAAGCAAAATATTTTTGGATTTTTCTTTAAGGCAAACCAAAGCTAAAAATCAAAGAAACAAACCAAGAGAAACAACGAAAATATTTTTGGTATTTTTGTGTTTTAAGAAAGCAGAAACAAAAACCAAAAAGAAAGCGAAACCGTGGATACACAAAGAACCGACCGAACATGATATATAGATGAGTGTGATGTCGGTATACCTCCCCCAAGCTTAGGCTTTTGGCCTAAGTGGGGCTCAACTCCATGGTGACCAAGTAGGTGCACCTCCGTAGTACGTCGAGGAGGCTCCCTCGTCCTGGTACGAGCTTGAGGACTCCCCTGTGTAGTACACAGAGGGGTCGCATGAGGGCGCGTCCTCCTGATAGTGTCCATGGAAGCCAAGAATGCGCAGCTTGTCATCCATCTCCTCCTTGGAGCGTGAAAAATGTCCCTAAGAAATACCGAAGAAAGTGGTTTGGGGGAGAGGGATTTCTCTCTCTTCCCCGTCAATAAACAACATTCTATAAACCAAACTTTCAAGGGTAGAGCCATTAGTGACAAAGTGGTGCACCTTCATGGCAGCAAGATCAAGCCTCTGAGGAGACAAAACTGCATCATTTGGATCAGTAGCAAGGTCCAAGACAACAACAACACGTGCAGCAATAATTCCCCCATAAATGGGTCCCTTAGCAGCTAAGCGATGAGCAATGAGAGAACTAAGATTTTACTTAGTTTCATTGTTGAGCGCAGAAGCTATGAAGGCTAAATGATAGTTGGAAATATTACTAGTGTTCTCCCTACCAAGAACACTAGTGGCAAGATAGTAAGCAAAGTACCTGATGGCTAGGAGTTGAATATTTCTTATCTTTCCCCGTTGGGCTCTTCGGTTATCATCATTGGTTATCCCGCGGTAGAGCTCCAACAAATCAGCGGGTTGAGCTGGAATCTTCTTTGCCGACCCAGCTGTACCAAGTCCCAAGGACTGATGACTCCTTGGTGGCGCCAGAGAACTTGGTGCTTGACATGGAGTCTGTTGGGAACCCAAGAGTAATGTGTAAAGCAGGACAGCAACAAGTTTTCCCTCAGTAGAGACCGAGGTTATCAAACTGGTAGGAGGAAGGAAACGTCACACAGGTGTTGCAAGCAACGCGGATACCTGCACAACACAAACTCAAGACTTTGCCCCAACGAATCAGTGAGATTGTTCAGCTCACCGGTTTGTTGTAATAAAGGATTAAACGTATGGTGTGGAAGGTAATGATTTTCAGCAAGTAAACAAGTAACAGTGGAAGATGTATCAATGGTAAAGATTGGACCGGGGTCCATAGTTCACTAGAGGTGCTCTCCTTAGACAAACAACATGGCATGAAGGGTAAACAAATTACAGCAGGGCAATTGACAGGAACTGAGCAAGGCATAACAATGCAATTACTAGTTAGAAAGATCCTATGAGATTCGATTGGGCAATACAACAAGATACATAGACCTCCATCCAACTGCATCTATGACTATAAGTCCACCTTCAGGTTATCATCCGAACCCCCTCCAGTATTAAGTTGTAAGCAACAAACAACTGCTTTAAGCAAAGTGTGTAAGGTAAACAGTCCACATGTTCCATGAACAAGAGACCTTTGTTTTCTCCATAGTAGCAACAACACATCTACAACCGGTGAGATTATTGTCACTTCCCTTGGAAACTAGAGGCATGAACCCACTATCGAGCATAAATACCCCCTCTTGGAGTAACTAGCAACTACTTGGCCAAGATAGCTACTAACAACGGAGAGCATGCAAGATCACAAACAACACAGACATGATAGAATCATAAAGACAAAACCATTAATCAAACCAACATAAAATCTCAATATCCATCGGATCCCCCCAAACACAACATGCATGATTACAAATAGATTAGATCTTGATCATGAATGGAGCTCACAAGATCTATACATGAAAGCACAAGGAGGAGATACAACCATCTAGCTACTACATGGACCTACAGTCCAATGTGGAACTACTCATGCATCATACCGGGGAGAAAGCCTCCGGGATGATCTCCCCTCTGGCAGGGTGCCGGGAAGAACTTCAGATCCCCCCGATCTAGGGACGACAGTGGCGATGGCTACAGAAGGTTTCGTGGAATATTGATCGGGTACTTAGGGTTTTTGCATCGGGGGCTTCTTATAGGCGAAGGGGGAGGCAGAGGCGGTGGCCAGAGGCCCCACACGCTGCCTAGGCACGGGGCAGGGCCCACTTGCGCCTAGGGGGGTGCGGCTTCCCTGGAAGGCCTCTCCGTCTCCCCTCTGGACTTCTTGTTCCCCACGGAAAGTTATTGACTTTGACGTTTGTCCTGTCCAATTCGGAGAATATTTGCTTACTAGATTTTTTGGAACCAAAAACAACAGAAAACATGCAACTGGCACTATGGCAACTTGTTAATAGGTTAGTACCAGAAAACATGTAAAAATCACCTCAAAGTGTAGACAAAGCAAATAAAAGTAGATACTAAACAAGCATGGAGCATCAAAAATTATAGATACGTTTCCGATGTATCAAGCATCCCCAAGCTTAACTCCTGCTCGTCCTCGAGTAGGTAAGTGATAAAAATAATATTTTTTAGGTGACATGCACCCTCACAATAAAGATCCAACCATTTGCAAGAATTGTAAGCTGGGATCAAAGAACTCTAAACATGTGCATGAAAGATGGAGTTCTGACAATATGACATAGTAACTATGCATGCAACATGAAAGGCTACAAACAAAGATCATGAATAACATGCATTGAAAAACGTTTGTTTGTTTCACATACAGAAAACATAGCATAGTGGCATTCAGCTTGTCCCTCATAGAGTAGCAAATAAATGCATAGGACACCTTCAAAGTTCACAAGGGTGACTAGAAACAAATAGCACAAGAACAAGTAATATCACAATATGCATCAATCAATAAGCTTTGGAACACTGCACACAGAATGACAATTATGCTATCATAATGTTGCCTAAAGGTAGAAGGTGGAGACTCAATAATGGTGGAAGAAAGGCCCTTCACAAAGGGAAGCAGGGATTTAAAGTTTCAAAAAGAGCTTCCAAAAATTATGGCACTTGTTAGCTTTCAGCCCTCATTGCCCCTATCATAAGCATCTTGAAGTGATTAAGGTTAAAGTGCACAAACATGGAGTATATTCTTGACAAAGTATAAGTTGGTAATCTCAAGTCCCTTGAATACGAGGGCCACACCTCATGCTACTCAACTTTAGTCACCTGTAAGTTCTTGTCATTGTAAGTATTTGCATATCATAGAGAACCGCCAACGGGGTACCCCTTGCACATGGTATAGGAGCTTTCCCATAGCCAAAATGACAAGGCAAGCAGACAATGAGCATCTCAACAATCTTTTTATTTACCATATGCATAGCTTTTTTATTGAGGATGCTTCATAGATATCTCACTATGGTGATGCTGCAAGTTTCCACCATGATTAGGCATGGCTTAGGCTAGCGGTCCAGGCGTTTCTCTAACATAGAATACAAACTCCATGGACTTACAAGTTCCCTCTTTATTTCACACCGGTGACATCCAAAAACAAAAGAGAATGATATCAACTGAGTACAAAGTACAAGTGCAATGTTGAAAATGTTCCCCGTGACAGCATGGTTCTGCTAATTCCAATGTATAAGTGCAAGCATATACAACATAGATGACACAATGGTTCAAGTTTATTAGGGGCAAATAATATAAAGTGTGCCATCAAGTTCGTGAGGGCTTTAATCACTAAGTTCTCACATAACAAAATAGTTTTTAATTGGAAGATAGCTGAAAACAAGAATATACTTGGAATAGTGTAACACACCATGCATAGGAGTTTATAGTGGACACTTTGGAATAACTTCGTTTCTTGGTAATTGGAAGCATGAGTAGAACTTACTCATACAAGTGGAGGCTAGCAAAAGACTGGGAGCAACCAAATAAGAGAGCAATAATGGTCATAATCATGTAGTGCAACAAAGCATTACCAATCAAAGCATAGAGTGGTACTACAAGTCAAGGACTAAATTATCATAGAGGCTATGGTGACTTGTCATAGTCATAACATGGTGTGAGCGTGTGCCAAGTCAACCCAAGCAAAGCATCAAAGGAGAATACCACAATACTATGCTTTTGCATGCTAAAACAACACATAATTTATTCAAGGCACACTAAGCAATGCCAATTGTTTGGAACAAGACATGCTACAGCAATAATCACTAAGCATAAGGTCAAAACAACACCTATCATGTCATGCTAAAGTGTAAGTCACAGTCAATGCAAGCTCCTCTTGCACTTACAAGCAAGAACTTACTACTCCTTTCCAACACCAAGCAACTTATTTGCAAAACAACACAGCGAGAACGGGGTTACAAAATACTTTATTCAAAAAAACTAAACAAACCTAAGCAAATCAAACGAAAACTAAGATGCTCCAAGAACAACACAACTGTGCATGAAACAATTAAAACGAAGTGTCTAGACAGACCCGAGATTTTTATTGATGAAGAAGGGGATGCCTTGGGCATCCCCAAGCTTTGAAGCTTGTACCTCTTGGATATTTCTTGGGGTGACACCGGGGTGGCATCCCCAAGCTTGAGCTTTTGTCCATTCTTCATCTCATTACATCATTCTCTCTCTACACCTAAATTTTTTTCCTTCATACAAAACTTTACCCAATCTTCATTAGCAACATTAGTTTATTCAAAAGATATTAGACCTCTGGAAAAGCTTTGTAACAACAAGGTTTTTCACTAAAAACACAAGCTACTGTAGCCACTCCTTCAAAAAGCTCAATTCCCCAAAAGAGAACTCAAAAGGAATCAATAAGAAGCAAATGCAAATAATGGCAGAAATTTGTCAAAACAGACCAGCAGGTAGAAACCGATATTTTCGAAAATCTTTTGTTGCTCAAATCAAAAAGTGTTGTACTAACGAACGTTAGCTAACATACTGTGGGATCTATTCGTAAATTGTGAGCTCAATCCGAGTTACAGAGACTCCTCATGAATTTTCATGTTGGAGGATAGAAATCTGTTTCGGGACAACAACTCCCCAAATCTTACTTCCCTCTCATTAGAGGTCATTCTTGGCACAAAAAGCAAAAAAAAAAAGGATAAGGATAGGTAATTTCTGAAGTAATAACTTCCAAGACTCAAGGAAACTGTTGGGTTATCTCCCAACAAGTACTTTTCTTTAACGCCTTTAAGTTAGGCACAAGAAGGAAGAAGAATCAAGTATTTTCAAATGAAGAATTGAGATTAATACTTGTAAAGTCTTCTACTATGAGAGGTATCTCATCCAAATGAGTTTTGGAGGATCCTTTCTCATCTCTCTTGGCTTTACTACTTTCATCAAAAGGATTTTCAAGAACAATCCAATCAAAATTCTTTTCAAAGGCCTCATGCATCCCAACAAGCTTAAAGGGTATAGGTATCTTAAATTCATCTCTAGGATTTGTTTTATCTGAAGTACCCACAACATCTACACATGATCCTAGCATATTAAAATGCTCAAAGACCTTTTTGGCTTCCCTAGCAACATCATGGAACTCTTTGAGTAAAGTTTCAAGAATAAAATCTCTCTTTTCAGCATTCTTTTCTTCTTTTAGTTTTAAGAACAAAATTTGCATCATGGGGTTAAGGCTAACAAACCTAGCCTCCAACATATGAAATAAAGAAGCTGAAGCAATTTCATAATTAGGAGCAAGCTCTGCTATAGATTTATCCTCATGCTTGCTAACATAATTAAAGAATTCGTCAATATTATCTTTCCCAATTATGGAGCCACTACCTATAGAAAGGTCCTTCAGGGTGAACTTGGGGAGCAACATGGTGAGCTAGAGCGAGGTGGAAACTAGAGTAGGAACTATTTTTTTGTGTTTTTGAATAAAGCAAGCAAACAAAACTAGACTAATTTTTTGGGTTTTTTAAAAGAGGCAAACAAAACCAAGCAAAAGAAACAAAGCAAACTAAAAACAAAGTAAAGAGAGAGGAAGTGGAGGACTCCCCAAGTGAAGACGTCCTTAGCCTCCCCGGAAACGGCGCCAGAAAACTTGTTGATGACTCCTTGGTGGCGCCAGAGAACTTGGTGCTTGACGTGGAGTCTGTTGGGAACCCCAAGAGCAAGGTGTGAAGCAGCACAACAGCAAGTTTTCCCTCAATAGATACCGAGGTTATCGAACCAGTAGGAGGAAGGAAACGTCACACAGGTGTTGCAAGCAACACGGAGACCTGCACAACACAAACTCAAGACTTTGCCCCAATGAATCAGTGAGGTTGTTAAGCTCACCAGTTTGTTGTAACAAATAAACGTATGGTGTGGAAGTTAATGGTTTGCAGCAAGTAAACAAGTAACAGTGGAAGATGTATCAATGGTAAAGATTGGACCGGGGTCCATAGTTCACTAGAGGTGCTCTCCTTAGACAAACAACATGGCATGAAGGGTAAAAAAATTACAGCAGGGCAATTGACAGGAACTGAGCAAGGCATAACAATGCAATTAATAGTTAGAAAGATCCTATGAGATTCGATTGGGCAATACAACAAGATATATAGACCGCCATCCAACTGCATCTATGAATAGAAGTCCACCTTCAGGTTATCATACGAACCCTCTCCAGTATTAATTTGCAAGCAACAGACAACTGCTTTAAACAAAGTGTGTAAGGTAAACAGTCCACATGTTCCACAAACAAGAGACCGTTGTTTTCTCCCTAGTAGAAACAACACATCTACAACCAAAGAGACTATTGTCACTTCCCTTGGAAACTAGAGGCATGAACCCACTATCGAGCATAAATACCCCCTCTTGGAGTCACTAGCAACTACTTGGACAAAATAGCTACTAACAACGGAGACCATGCAAGATCACAAACAACACAGACATGTTAGAATCATAAAGACAAAACCATTAATCAAACCAAAATAATAATTTCAATATCCATCGGATACCCGCAAACACAACATGTATGATTACAAATATATTAGATCTTGATCATGAACGGATCTTACAAGATCTATACATGAAAGCACAAGGAGGAGGTACAACCATCTAGCTACTACATGCACCCATAGTACAAGGTGGAACTGCTCACACATCATACCGGAGAGAAGGCCTCTGGGATGATCTCTCCCCTCCGGTAGGGTGCCGGGAAGAACTTCAGATCCCGCCAATCAAGGGATGACGGTGGCGGCGGCTACAGAAGGTTTCGTGGAATATTGATCGGGTACTTAAGGTTTCTGCATCGGGGGCTTCTTATACGCGAAGGGGGTGGCAGAGGCGGTGGCTAGGGGCCTCACACCCTACCTAGGTGTAGGGCAGGGCCCACCCGTGCCTAGGAGGGGTGCAGATGCCCTGGCACGCCTTTCCGTCTCCCCTCTAGACTTCTTGTTTCCCACGGAAAGTTATTGACTTTGACGTTTGTCCTGTCCAATTCTGAGAATATTTCCTTACTAGCTTTTCTGGAACCAAAAACAACAGAAAATAGGCAACTGGCACTGTGGCAACTTGTTAATAGGTTAGTACCAGAAAACATGTAAAAAGCACCTCAAAGTGTAGACAAAGCAAAGCAAAGTAGATACTAAACAAGGATGGAGCATCAAAAATTATAGATACGTTTCCGACATATCGGGGCCTCACAAAATTTCTCCAATGTCATACTGTAAGACCTGCCATAAATTTTGAGGGATACATCTGGTTTGAACATGCTGTTAGTAAAAGAAAAGCTCTCCACAAATTTTTTAGTGAGCGTTGCATATTGCACGCTCTCATCCTGCATATAGTTTGTTAGTCCAACTCTCCGAACCAAGGTCATAAAATCATCAAGAATCCCAGCAGCCCGCAAAAAGGTCATATTTCTCCAACCTTGATGCGCTCAATATTTTCAATGGAATTCAGGCAATAGCTCTTAGCAACCTTCTTGGGGAAATAAACGATATGCTCTTTGTCATTAATATTGAATGTTACTTTTCCTTGATTACAATTGATGATAGCACCTGCAGTATTAAGAAAAGGTCTCCCAAGAATAATAGACATATTATCATCTTTAGGCATCTCAAGCACAACAAAATCAGTGAAAACCAAGCAATGATGAGCCACTTGACAGGAACACCCTCACATATACCAACAGGAATAGTAGTTGACTTATCAGCCATTTGCAAAGATATATCAGTTGGTATCAAGTTTTCTAGCTAGAGTCTCTTGTAGAGAGAAAACAGCATAACACTAACTCCAGCTCCCAAATCACATAAAGCAGTTCTAACATAATTATTCTTAATAGAGCAAGGAATAGTTGGTATACCTGGACCACCAAGTTTCTTTGGAACCTTACCATTGAAGGAGTAATTAGCAAGCAAAGTAGAAATTTCCTCATTAGGAATCTTCCTTTTATTAGAGACAATATCCTTCATATACTTTGAATAAGGAGAAAACTTAATAGCATTAGTCAAACGAATTTGCAAAAATAAAGGTTTCATCCACTCACAAAACTTGTTATAGTGTTCTTCCTCCTTTGACTTGTGCTTCTTACCTGGAAAAGGCATAGGTTTCTGCACCCAAGGTTCTCTCTCACTACCATGTTTCTTAGCAATAAAATCTTCCTTAGTGTACCTGGTATTCTTAGTTAGCTTCTCAGGTTCTTCCTCAACTTCCTCCTTATCAGGAGCATCATTTTTATCATTAATACTCTCAGTTTCAGCATCAGAGACAAATATACTATTCGGACCTACAGCTGGTTCAAGTGGTTCCTCAACTATTTTATGTTTCTTTTTCTTTCTATTATGAGGACTACCACTACTTTCACCTTGTTGAGAATCCTGCTCAATTCTTTTAGTGTGTCCTTTAGGATATAAAGGATCTTGAGTAGCTATACCACTCCTAGTTCTAATTCCATAAGCATCTTTATCTCCTGAGGCATTAACTAGCATATCCTTTTGTACCTTAGCAAGTTGATCAAATTGGGTTTGAACCATTTGAAAGTGTTTACAAAGCATTTTAATATCATTAGAAGTTATTTACACAATATCTTTCAAATCCTTAATAGCTCTAGAGTTTTCCAATAAATGATTCTCAACTTGGTTATTAAAATTACCTTGTTTAATAATAAATGTCTCAAGTTCCTCTAAGCATTGATCAGGAGGCTTACCATAGGGAATATCACCTTCATTAAAGTGGAGAGAGAGTGTACCTCAATAATAGATGAGTGGGGGATTGGCTGGCATAGTTCTTATATAGGAGGTAGATTCTTCACATCTTCAGCGCTCTAATACCTTTCTCCTTTAGACATTTCTTAGCTTCCTTCATCACTTCATCATTTAATGCAATAACTCCCCTCTTCTTTGGTGTTGGTGTTGGAACTAGTTCAGGCACAACTGGTTCAGGAGTAATAGGCTTAGGTGTATTTAGCTGAGTTGACGTCCAATCATCATAATTCTTGCTTATTTTAGCCATTAATTCTTCAGCATCTGTAGGAGTTCTTTTCCTGAAAACACAATCAGCAAAACTATCTAGGTATGTCCTAGAATCATCAGTTAGTCCATTATAATAAATATCAAGAAGCTCATTTTTAGGCAATGGACATCTAGGATGTGCATGAATCAAGGCACAGAACCTTGTCCATGACTCAGGCAATTTCTCTTCTTCTCCATGTTTAAAATAAAAAAGTCTCTACAAAGCAGCATGTCTAGCACTGGGAGGAAAATATTCCTGGAAGAAAGAAGCAATCAAGCAATCAGGGCTATCAATGGAACCAGGAGGTAATCTATTAAACCAAGCCCTAGCTTCTCCTTTTAGTGAAAAAGGGAAGATCTTAGTAACAAAGTACTTGCGCATCTTAAAATCATCAGAGAATAAAGCACTCATAGTAGAAAGCTCATTCATATGAGCCACAACACTCTCATTTTCAGTCCCACAAAAAGGTTCTTTCTCAACAATGTCTAAATAGGATAAATCAAGAGAGAAATCATAATCTTTATCTTTAATATCTATGGGAGAGGTGGCAAACTTAGGATCAGAGGACAATTTAGGAATAATGGTACGTCTAGCAAGGATATTCTTAATAGCACTAGGACCATGTGTGTTTCGGCACTCTTCAACAAATTCATCAGTGAACTCAATGTAACCATCATTAATATCATAACTCTCTCTAGACTCAGGTGAGCTTATAGGTGTAACAGTGTCTTCACTAGGAGTTTCAGTATTTCCTAGACTAGCCATAGTAGCATCTAGGAAAGGACCTAATGAACCACTCACATCAAGCACAGTAGAAGTAACATCATGAGTATCAAAATCAGTTTTAGACTCAGCAGTAGTAGGAGTGTGTGTAGCATGAGTATGTGGTGGTGGTGTAACAAGCTTACTTATGACAGATGGTGAATCAAGAGCAATAGAGGTGTTTATGAGTGTACCTCTTCTTGTAGTGGATGGTAAAATAGGAAACTTTCCATCATGAGACTTACCCATGATGAACGGAGTAGCAATGAACAATAGTAGATCCAAGTGAACTTACAAATAAAGCTATGCTCCCCAGCAACGGCGCCAGAAAATAGTCTTGATGACCCACAAGTATAGGGGATCGCAACAGTCTTCGCGGGTAGTATCACCCAATTTATTGATTCGACACAAGGGGAGCCAAAGAATACTTGCAAGCCTTAACAACTGATTTGTCAATTCAGTTGCACCTGGAAATAGTTCTTGCTCACAGAAATTTATCAGTAGCAACAGTTTGGTAGTAGCAACAGCAGCAACAAAACAAGAGCAATAGTAATAGTAGTAGCAAACAGTAGGATATGAGCGCAGTAGGCATAGGGATGGATGGGCATTGCATGGGCGAGTCTAAACATGTAACTTCAAGATCTAGGGCAATTGCAGATACATAAGAACAAGCATCCAAGTACCAAACAATCCTAGGCATGTGCTCCGTATATAGTCATACGTGCTCGCAATGAGAACTTGCACAACATCTTTTGTCCTGCCAGCTCGTGGCAGCGGGGCCTCTAGGGAACTACTAGCAATTAAGGTGCTCCTTTTAATAGAGCACCGGAGCAAAGCATTAACACTCCATGAACACATGTGATCCTCACACCACAACCATCCCCTCCGGTTGTCCCAATTTCTGTCACTTCGGGGCCTTTGGATCCGGACAATGATATGTGTACACAACTTGCTGATAAGATCACAAACAATACTATCATAATGATTCAATAATAAGTTCAGATCTGAGATCATGGAACTCGGGCCCTAGTGAAATGCATTAAGCATAACAAGTTGCAACAAAGTCAAATAGCACTAATAGAGATACTAGGCACTATGCCCTAACAATCTTATTCGATTACATGATAGAACTCATCCAATCCCTACCATCCCCATAGCCTACAGTGGGGGATTACTCACTCATGGATGAGGGGAACATTGATGGTTGATGGAGAGGCGTTGGTGGTGACGATGACGATGATCCTCCCCAAATTTCCCGTCCTGGCAGGGTGTGAAAACGGAGTTTCTGGATCCGAATCTTGGTTTCTGGTGGTGGCGGCGTAGCGAAACTCTTTCTGGAAAAACGTCGAACCCCCCTCGGTTTTTAGGTCTAGGGGTAACTTATAGGCGAAGAGGGAGCCCGAGGGGGAGCCTGGGGTGTCCGCACCCCCTTATGCGCGGTTGGGCCCACCCGCGCCTAGCAGGGGTGTGGGCCCCCAGGCCTCCACTCCATCTCGTCTTCTGGATCCGTGGATCTTCTGGCGAAATAGGATTTTTGGCATATTTTATGGTATTTTTCCTAATAGTTGATTTTCTGCACAAAAACTAGACACCAAGGTAATTCTGCTGAAAACAGCGTCAGCCGTGTTAGTTGTATCCAAATCACACAAGTTTAGAGGACAAACAATAGCAAAAGTGTTCAGGAAAGTAGATAAGTTTTGGACGTATCACCCTCACTCTGGTACTGCTCAATCTCGACGGGGAGCCTTCCATTTGGGAGCCTTCCATCTTTCTTCGTCGAGGGGTAGCAGCGAGGAAGGGGGAGCACATGCGAGGGGGAGGGGGCAGCGGGGGAGGGTGAGCACAGGCGAGGGGGAGGGGAGCACGGTGGAGGCGAGGGAGGGAAACGGTGGCAGCAGTGGCGGCAAGGGTTTCACAGAGAGAAGGAGGGGAATGGCGCATGGAGATAAAGAGGAAATAGGACAGCGGTGAGTGGATTTTTTTTGAGCGGGCGAATACAAAATATTTCGATCGAAATTGAAATTTTCCAGTTTTGCAGCCAACTATGGGACTAGGATTTGCTCCCACAGATGGCCAAAATTTTCGCCGTCTCTAAGAATAAATGATCTGGGACGTCCAAGTGAAATCCAACACCGCAGATCGGTCTTTTAAGGACCTCAGACGATTAGAATTTTTAACCATCTATACATATGAATTAGAGCCGGTTTGCATTTTCGACCTCCTCTAATATGTTTGAATATGTTTTAATTGGAAAAGCATCCTTCTTCCTCCTATGTTCTTCAAGCCTACGAACCCTAGCCACCGCCGCCACTGACGCCGCCGCCACCCTCACCTTAGCCCATGCCGCCGCTGTTGCCGCTGCCGCTACTGCTCCAGCGCCTCCGCGACCCTCACCCTAGCACATGCCGCCACCATTATTGCCGTTGCCGCTAGTGCTAGCTCCTCCGCCGCTGCCCACGCCGCGCTCCTCTCCTTTGCATCCCACGCCGCCACCGCGCCACCGCTCTCCTCGTCGTCACAATGTCTTCTAAATCAGGTATGTAACCCTAGCTACTCCATTTTTATTGTTGTGGTAAAGGTTTAAGGTACTGCTTTATGAGTTCTTGTTGATTCGATATAGATTTCCATCCTTTATTATTTTTAAATGTGTGCCAAATCCTGCAATTTGAAAATATATGTGATTTTTACTTGCTTGTCATGGAACATATAGAGTTTACTTGTTGTCCTTGCAATATAATTTACAGGTTTTTTGTAATTGTATTGTTGCTTCAATACAAAATGAAGCACTTACACTAATAAGTTGATATCTAAAATTTTGCTAATGGATAACTTGCTGGAGCTACTCTCCCAAGTTTACTAGCCAGATAAAGTTAACTAATATGGATAATTTGTGAACTAATTAAATTCCTTTTCATATCTTATATGATAGGTTTAAGTGAGGATGAGCTTGAACAAGAAGAGGTTATGGAGAGGGCTGATGGTGTTCCTAGGAGGGCCAATCCTAAAAGAACCGCGAAGAGGTGTGCTGATTATTCAATGGCAGCTAGGTCATCAAATAATCCCCTGCAGGCAAAGAGGGCCAAGAAGCAACGGAACTCCGTTGCTCGCAGAGTATTGCCTAAAACCCAAGAAAGCTTGACGACAATGACTGAGCGGAAGTATGAAAGTCTTCGTTGGGATCAGAATTAGTATGAGCTGAAGAAAGAGACCAAGTGTGGCCTAATGTTCCGCACAGTCATTCAACAGAAGATCTTTGAAGAGATTATTCTTGCACTTGACATTATGATTGCTCCTCAAAGGGCAATAGACTTTTAGAACATCAAGGAAAATATAAAGTTCGCCAGTATATTTGACACTTGTGATTGACTAGGCTTAGTGGACATCATGCAGTTCAAGCATCACTACGACGAAGATGTGGTGACACAGTTCTATTCTACCCTTTATCTTGAGAAGGATCATGACAAGCATTTTTGGTGGATTACTGGGAATAAAGAACACCAGTAACCACTTAGTTCATTTGCTGAAGCACTTGGCCTGCCGTTGGTGAAACCAAATGACATCGGTTTCTTCCATCTCCATGAGGATGAGCTCACAAAGAAGCCCGTTGAAATGGATGGGTGCTACTTTCCTAGTAGCTCATCTGGTGGCCAACGTGTTGTGCATGGGCATATCAAAGGCCTCTTTCCCTTCTTTGACACACTGAACAAGCTTTTTCGGTGGATCTTGTTCCCAAAGGCGAGAGACACCTCTTACATATGTGGATATGAAAAAAACCTCCTTTGGTACATCCTACATGGGAAGAAAGGAAAGGTTGATGTCCTGGATCTCTTGTATCAAGAGATAAGGAGGAACATTGTTGATTGTCGGAGGTCACTGGTCTATGCTCCATACATTCAAGCATTCATTGAGCATGTCACCCAAATGACCTACACATCAGGAAAAGCGTTCAAGAAGCATGGTATTCACAAACCCGCCGTGGACAAGCCACTCAAAGGTGCCACGAAATCCCTACAGAACAAGGCCACTAGAGAAGTGGAGTTGTCGTGGTATTGCCGACTAGTACGCCATGGAGGGGTCCTTACAGTGCATGTTTAGAGACGTGGGGTAAGGCAGACGATTGACGGGTACGAGGTAACATAGCTTACCCAGGTTCAGATCCCACAACGGTGGCAGAATCCTACTCCTGCTATAAATCACTATAAGGGAAATACGCCGAGTTACAGGGATTGGTTCACTGTGCGAGGTTGTGTGAAGTTGTCTATGATCGTCTGAGATTGTGCCCTAAAGGCTCCCATAGGCCCGACTTATATAGTCGTCAGGTCCTAGGGTTACAGGGAAAAGTCCTAGCCGGACAGGTTACAGAGTCCTACACCGTCTATTACTAGTCTTGTGTATCTTGCACTCCAAGGCTCCGGGTACGTTGGTGACTCCACCGTAGCCTTCCTTTATCTGGCATGGGCCTCCCTTCTGGATCCATCTAACTGGGCCGCCCAGCAGGCCATAGGCCATGCTACCGACTATGGGCCACCCGGGTTATCTGGATAAGTGACATGCTATGAGGATACCCATATAGCATATCCCCAACAGTAGCCCCCGGAGAACTCCGAGATCTTGCGCCGTCTTGCCTCTTCAGATGAATGCTTCGTCTAGTTGGATGTCGGCAAATCGTCAAACTATATCTTATAGTCCTCCCAAAGAACCCTGCAAAACCTTTCTCCGTCTTCAACTTGTAAGCCAGAAAAATGTTGAGTCTTCCATTGTACTCTACCATAGTCGGATTGAATCTGTCTATGTCGGAATCTTCGATGTGACGGCTCATCTACTCATGTCAGCTACTACGACGTAGGCTCATGTCAGCGACGCCTCATAACTCACACATGCAGAGAACGCAATCATATCCGATTTCCCGCGCGAGCGATACGAACCGTTGGCGGCGACGGTTGGAGACGTGGCAAAATTTCCGCGCACGTTCGCGAACACGTCGTCTACGCGGCAACCGTCCGATCAAGCTGCACGAATCTTGACGCCGAGGATGATAAATAGTAACCGTGGGGAAATTTCCACTTTTTACCTCATTCTCCTTGCATCATCTTCTTCCTCTAGCCGCGTGTCTCCTCGAGCTCTCCGCGAGAAACCTCGAAAAAACCCTAGCGCCAATCTGCACTAGTCGCACCCAATCTTCACCCCATGGCTAGCAGCAGCACTTCCCCATCAATGGCGGCGTCGAGCGAAGCCGCGGTGAAGCCGGGGAGCTCCATCGTCGTGCCCCCAGAGGGTCTGGTCATCCCCGCATCAGCGGTGATCGAGTCCACCGGCGGCGACCCAAATTTGGCGGCGCTAGAGCCACTGGAGGAGGAACCAGACTCGCACAAGGGCGACTAGTGCGGCTCGGACATCACCGACCGCGACATCCAAGAGATGGTCGCCGAAATCTACCTTCCCACGACGGAGGGACTTGCCTGGCGGGCGGCGCTGGTCGGCGAGGTGACACCTTCTCCCCAAGCCGGAGAAAAGGTGTACCTAAAAGCTCAACTGGTACGCGACGTCTCCCTGCCCATCTCCAACTTCTTTCTCTCCGTCTTAAACCACTATAAGGTCCAGCCCCAGAACCTCTCCCCAAATAGCATCTTAGTTCTTAGCAACTACGCGGCACTTTGCGAGGGATACCTAGGGATAAAGCCTAGGTTAGACCTTTTTGTGTACTTCTTCACTGTCAAACGTGAAGCCGGACATAGCAAGGAAGAGCTTAGGAACTGTGGCACCATAAGCTTCAAGATTTGACCTGGCCGGCGGTTCCCCGACATCGTCGGCCACGAGTCCTGCAAGAATTGGCAACAGACGTACTTTTACGGCCCAGACATCCCTCTGGCTGGCCGACAAGTTACATACTCGGACTTCGTTGACGGAGCCGCCACTGATGCCTCGTCATGGAGATCCCAAGCCTCCCTTCCCTCCGACCTCGATGCTTCTCGGGCCATAAGGCGGATCAAGTATTTTGTAGAGACGGGTCTGGCCGGCTTGGTCCTAGCCATGTGCTGGTTCATCAGGCGAATCCAACCTCTGTAGCACCGCACGAAGCTCATGCACGAGTATACCAGCGACAGAAGGGATAGTCTCCGCATCTCCGTGGACAACTTCTCGAGCGACTCCGTCAAGCTCCGCCTTAAGGACATCGTCAAGGTGAAGGATAAGAAGTGTGGCTTCACCATCACCTACGACATGTTCGTAGACAGCAAGTGCCCAAAGGTAGGTATTTATTTTCCGTATATGACATATACTCCAGTTCTTCCATCTTGCAAATGTCATTTTATCTAACACGGTGACTTCTCACTTAACAGCTTAGCGATCTAGAGGAGGGCAACCTGGCTGCCCAAATCTATGATCCAAAGATGAAGGAAGTCACGGTCGTGTCCGACGACGAAGCTCCGTTGGCGCGAAAGCGGAAGAGATCCACCTCTGACGCTGCCGACGGAGGAAAGAAGAAGAAGACGGAGGGTGGAGCCTTCAAAAATACTACCGCCGCCCTGGAGGCGGAAAAGAGAAGAACCACCGGGATCTTTACCAAAACACCCCCACTAGTGTAAGCTTCTCATTCCCCGACATTGTCTATTTATCTGTCTTGTTCCTGTACTTACGCATTTTGCACGTTTCAGGAAGAAAGCCACGACCAGCCTCAAGAAGACCTCCAAAACTTTGGGGGCTTATCGAAATATAAAAGACATGCTGCATCGCGACGCCTCCCCTGCCATCGCCCCTGCTACTCCTGCCGCCAAGCCCTCGTTTGCCCCGACAAGCTCACAAGCTAAGGAGGCATCAGGCCCTTCCGCCATGGAAGTGGATTCTGGTGCCTCTACTGAACTTACTGTTGTCGGCGAGCAGCCAACACAGGAGAGCACCACTCAACAAATGGCTGAAGCTCCGGCTAAGGATGCCATCGGTGGCGGCAAGGCGGTGATGGAAGCTGGTACTTCTGTCGTTGGCAGCTCCCCCGCATCCCAGAAAACCATAGTCTATCCGAAGATAGTCTATCGGTACTTACACCGGGTAGCACTGCTTTGGTTCCTGGTGCGGCGCCGACCTCTCCGACATGCGGTCTGGAGGAGCTTCTCCTTCAAGCAGAAATCTTGCAAGGAAATAGCGAATCCTTTGGCAAGCTGCTGGCCGAGAGTGCTACAAACCTCAAGATCATAACACTTGTAAGTTTTCTTTGCCTTTTGCTTTTCATATGAGTATCCCACTGTAGCCCCCGAGGATGTAGAAGGAAAACCATAGGTTTTGCATCTATATGCTCTAAGAGTGACTAAGTTAGAAAAAACTCTCACTGTAGCCCCCAAGCATTTAGATGGAATGAACTATTCCGACTAGATGCTTTAAGAGTAGCATATGTAGTGTTTATAAATTTCAATACTGTAGCCCCCAAGCCTCTAATCGAGAACTGAATTAGTTCCGACTAGATGCTTAAAGAAAATCTAAGCATATATCCGAGTTAAAAACTTTATACTATATCTCCCAAGCTTCTCATCGAGAACTGAATTAGTTCTGACTAGATGCTTAAAGAAAATCTAAGCATATTGCTAAGTTAAAAACTCTCGCTGTAGCCCCTGATCGTCTAGGTGGAAATTTTCCGACTAGATGCTCCAAGAAGACTAAACAGCGTTTTAACTTTGTTCTTTATTCCACAGAACGAGAATGCTCGGAGGGGTATGGCCAATGACAAATACCAGAAGATGCGCGCAGATCTTGAAGCTGAAAATGGTAAAACTGCCTTCTTAAAGGAACAGATCACCAAGAGCAAGCGTTTGTTTTCTAATGCGCATTCCGACTTGATTTTGTGCCCACATTCTCCGAGTACTCACTGTGTACTTTTCTTTCTCCGACTTGCAGAAACCATCGCCAAGGCTAAGAACATTGTCGAGCAATCCAAGCATATTCAAGAGCTGGATAGCGAAAACAAGATTCTTAAGCAGGAGAGGAAGGACATGCTGAAATGCATGAAGAGTCAATGAAGGCCTTGCAGGATTCCGCCACCAAGGAAATGAACCGCTTGAAGGAGGAGATCGCGATCTTAAAAGATCAAAAGCGATCTGCCGATGAGCAGAATCACCGCCATGGCGAGGCGTACAAGCTCCTTCAACAAGAGAAACAATCCTTGGTGGACACCCTTTGGCAAGTTGAGGCCAGAATCTTCAGTAAGTTTTCTCTGCCTTGGATTTCTGTAGTCTGGATACTTCGAATTGTTGAACTCATGCGCTCCTTGTCGGAATTTTCAGCTCCGATGGGTTTAACCCGATCACCTCCTCTGGCCAAGGAATGCATGGTTCTTGCCGGCAACTTCAACAACACTGCCATCACCCAAGCCAAAGAGATTGCCAAGCCCCTCCAGATAAACATCAAAGCATCGGACTCTATGGCGAAGTACTTGGAGATTCTGCGCCGAGCCCCCGAGCGTATCACAAATTGGAAAGCTTCATGTGCACGGGCTGGCACAAGGATGGCGCTTTCAATGGTGAAGGCGCACTACGAAGGTGCCGACATTGACACGGTGACCTCTGGTATCCCCAACGTCGACGATGACGACAAAGAGATTGATCATGAAGCCATCTTGTCGTCACTCGCGGGTTATGACACCAGAGTTGCCGAGTTGGTGGGCATCGACGTCTTCGTGCCCATGAACACCATCGATAGCGGCAACCAAGATTCCTCCAAGTCCCACCACAGTGCCGATGTTGAGTGTGATTCCCTGGCTGGTGATGATGCTGCTTCCAAGTCTCCTGCACCAAAGGAATGAAAAACAACTTTGTAATATTTGCTTCACCTTTGGTGTATACGCGAAAAAACTTGTTGATGTAACTTAAGGAGGAAAACAATGGTTGTTTATTTCCTGCTGCTTAAGAACTAGTTTCCAGCATTTATATATATATTTTTAAGCAAGTACTGGCTTACCCATTACTTTGGTTCTTATGCTTGACTTTTCCTGAGTCGGAAGACTCGTTGTCGGAACCATGCGCTTATGTGATGATGCCCAATGGCACCGTCAATAACCTGAGCACAAAATCGCCGACAATAAGTGCCGAAAGTCACTACTCAAGAATCCACATAAAAACGACAAAGAACGTGTAGACCAGAAAACTTAAGCTAACGCCCGTAGGCGGAATTTTCACAAGTGCAAACGCAAGACTTGTGCATAAAGGTTTTACATGATCCAAAAATGAACACTAAAGGAGGCAAAAGACTCAGAAATATGAGTGAACCAGAGAACTTTATTTCATTGATCATATAAGAGATACACAGTTAGATAAAAAATGCTAAGTGTAAAAAGGACGTAGCTGTGCTATGTTCCATGGCCGATCAAGCTCTGGGTAGTCATCATCCGGGTCACGTCGCTTATGCTTATGATCCTTGTTGGGTCTATCCTTTAGTTCACGGTTGTCAACAAGGTAGTAAGACCCATTGAGTAGCGCCTTGCTTATGATGAACGGTCCTTCCCATGGCGGGGATAGTTTGTGCGACTTCTTCTACTTAAGTCGGAGCACAAATCCCCCTCTTTAAACGAGCGATGCCGAACGCGGCGACTATGGTAGCTGCATAGCTTCTGCTGGTAGATGGCAGATCTTTGGCATGCCAAAACACGCTCCTCCTCGAGAAGGTCCACATCTAGGAGTCTGGATTCTTCAGCATCATCCTCGTCGTAGGCGGCAACTCTTGGTGCATCATGAAGAATGTCGGAAGGTAGGATGGCTCCTGCTCCATATACCATGAAATAAGGGGTGTAGCCGGTGGATCTGTTGGGTGTAGTCCGTAAACTCCACAGCACAGATGGTAACTCTTCCGCCCAGGCTCCAGCTGCTCTATGTAGCGGTGCCTCAAGACGTGGCTTGATTCCCTACAGAATTAATCCATTGGCTCGCTTGACCTGACCGTTGGATTGTGGGTGTGCCACAGATGCAAGGTCAAGCCGGATGCCTTTCTCCCAACAATATGCCTCCACTTCTCCAAGTGACAAATTCCTGCCGTTGTCGGTGATAATGCTATGTGGGAGACCAAATCTCACCACTAGATCTCAAACGAACCTGAGGGCAGTTGCCCCATCAAGCTTTCTAATGGGTTTAGCTTTTATCCATTTAGTGAATTTTTCAACTGCTACAAGCAGATGTGTAAACCCACAAGGTGCCGTCTGTAACGGTCCCACCATGTCCAGCCCCCATACTGCAAACGGCCAGGTTATTGGTATTGTTCGCAGTTCTTCAGCAGGAACATGTGGTTGTCGGGCATAATACTGGCATCCCATGCATGTTTCAACCAGCTTGTCGGCGTCTGCCTTCGCGGTCAGCCAGTAGAATCCTTTCCGAAAGGCTTTTGCGACCAACGATCGAGGAGCGGCGTGATGCCCGCAATCTCCGAGATGGATTTCGCATAGGATTTCCATACCTTGTAGCTGGGAAACACACTTTAGGTATACACCAGTAGTGCTCCTTTTGTAGAGTTGCCCATTGAGTATGGTATAATCCTTTGCTCGTCGTACTATTTGCCGTCTTTCGACTTCGTCGTCGGGCAAAGTTCCGTGTTCGAGATATTCCATGAACGGTTTTGTCCAAGCCGGAGGGACCTTAGTCACCATGTTGACGAAAGAGTCAGCTTTATCCGGGTTGTCGATGTCGGCCCCCTTCACAGATGGTGTGCGCAGGTGCTCTAGGAAAACTCCTGGCGGAATTTGCTTGCGCCCTGATCCAAGCTTAGACAGCAGATCAGCCGCCTCGTTTTGTTCCCTAGGTACATACTTGACTTCGTAGCCCAAGAAGCTCTTGGCTACTCGTCCACTTCGTCTCGATATGCCTCCATCATAGGGTTCCGCGCATTCCAGGTGCCAGCCACCTGCTGGGCAACCAAGTCGGAATCTCCATAGCAAACTATGCGCTTGATGCCAATATCCTTGGCTACACGCAGGCCGTGAATGAGTGCTTCATACTCCGCCATGTTGTTTGTAGCCTTGAAGTGGATATGCAGAACATAGTGTAGGTTGTCTCCTGTTGGTGACTGTAGCAATACACCAGCCCTCGATCCGTTGAGCAGCTTTGATCCGTCAAAGTGCATCACCCAGTACTCTGGTTCTAGCAACGGAGTAGCATCTGGCATCTCCGTCCAATCCACAACAAAATCCGCCAAGGCTTGTGACTTGATAGCGTCGCGCCTCTTGTAGGTGATCTCGAAGGTGGCGAGTTCAATGCCCCACTTCGCGACCGTTCCTGTAGCGTCACTGTTATTGATAATGTCGGACAGTGGAGTTTTGCTCACCACTGTGATTGGGTGCTCCTGAAAATAATGCCTCAGCTTCCGAGGAGCAAGGAATAATCCATAAGCTATCTTTTGGTAGTGCGGGTAACGCTGCTTGGACTCCGTCAAAACCTCGCTCACATAGTAAACTGGTCGTTGAACTCCGTGCTCATAGCCTGGTTCCTTCCGCTCTACCACGACAACGATGCTGATAACCCGGTTGGTTGTCGCCATGTAATTTAACAGGGGCTCTCCAGGCTCGGGTGCTGCAAGGATTGGCACTAAGGAAAGAATTTCCTTGAGCTGCTTCAATGCTACATCTGCTTCATCCATCCACGTGAATTTGTCCGCCTTCTTCAGGAACTTGTACAGCGGCAGAGCCTTCTCTCCAAGTTGGCTGACGAACCGACTAACTGCTGCAACACAACCTGTTAGTCATTGAATGTCCTTTAGGCATGTCGGACAGTTTATGTTTAAGATGGCCTTGATTTTCTCCGGGTTGACCTCGATTCCATGTTGGGAAACGATGAAGCCCAACAATTTGCTGTCTGGAACCCCGAAGACACACTTCTTAGGGTTAAGCATCATGTTGTATTTCCGGAGATTATCAAATGTTTCTTTTAAGTCGGAGATTAAGTCATTTGACTTTTTAGACATCACCACGATATCGTCCACATAAGCGTGAACGTTCCGACCAATTTGGTCGTGGAGGCAACGTTGCATTGTCCGCTGGTACGTAGCACCTGCGTTTTTCATCCCAAAGGGCATCGTGACATAGCAAAACGTGTCGTATTGGGTAGTGAACGAAGTGGCCAATTGGTCCGACTTCCTCATATTGATCTGGTGGTATCCTGAGTATGCATCGAGAAAACACAAAAGTTCCGAGCCAGCCGTCGAGTCAATGACTTGGTCAATGCGAGGCAAAGCAAACGGATCTTTGGGACATGCTTTGTTCAAGTCGGTGTAATCAACGCACATTCTTAACTCATCGGTTCCCTTTTTGGGGACACGTACAGGATTGGCCACCCATTGGGTGTGAAGGACTTCTCGGATAAATCTAGCCTTAAGTAACCGAGCTATCTCTTTGCCAATGGCGCGTCTCTTCTCATCTCCAAAGCGTCGTAGAGGTTGTTTCACTGGTTTACATTTTGGACCAATGTTTAAGCTCTGCTCGGCAAGTTCCCTAGGTACACCTTTCATGTCGGCAGGTTGCCATGCAAAGATGTCCCTATTCTCACGGAGGAACTCGACGAGCGCGCTTTCCTATTTGGGATCCAGGTTCGTCCCAATGGCGGTGACCTTGGAGGCATCGCCTACTACAAGTTCCACCAGCTTGGTCTCGATGGCGGCCTTGAACGCAGGAGCGGATTCGGAGATCTGCTTCTTCGACGCGGGCATCTCTCAGTCATCTACCTTGCTCTGGATCTCTTTGAATTCTTCGCTGTAGAGGACAACTTCTGCAATGACTGCTTCATTGATCTCGCAGTCCCTTGCCTTGGTAAAGCTTCCGGATACGGTGATGATACCGTTTGGTCCGGGTATCTTGAGTTTGTTGTAGACGAAGCATGGCTTGGCCATGAACATGTGGAATATGTCGTGGCCGAATATGACGTGGTACACGCTCTTGAAGGGGACCACCTCGAAGGTCATGTGCCCTTGGCGGTAATTATTAACATCGCCAAAGGCAACCTGAAGTGTAATGCACCCAAGGGACCGGGCCTCCCGACCAGGAACTACGCCATGGAAGATGGTGTTGGTCCGCCTTAGGTTTGCCTCCGTCAAGTTCATGGTCTGCAGTGTATCCAGGTACATGACGTTGATGCTTCTTCCACTATCCACCATACACTTGGTGAACTCCACGCCGTCAATCAAGGGGTTGATGACCATGGCGTACTGGTTCTCCGTAGGTATAAGGTCTGGGTGGTCCGTCCTGTCCCAAGTTATTGGAACCTCCTACCAGCGCATGTACTGGGGAACTGGGGGGGAGAGTGGCCATCAGGATCCTCAGAGAGGTCTTCTATTGTCGGACGGTGGGGGTGCCAAGGAAAGTGTGGTAGACTGGAGCCTTCTTTGCGAAGGGGTTCTTGCCCTTGTCGTCGCTCTTGGCGGCGTGCTTGGGGTCAACGTCTTCGTCCATATCACTTGAATCCTTGGACTCCTCCTTCTTCTTCCCCTTGCCCTTGCCCTGCGGTATGTTCTTCCGACTTCGCTTGTAGCCGGACTCCGGGTCTTCCTTGAGGTTGTTGACGAATTTGCAGTGTCGATTGGTATGGGTGGCCTTGCCGTTGGCGTCGAGGTGTACGAGGCACGGCATATCGCGGTACTCCTCGTAGGTTTGGGGAACACGGAGCGGCGCCGAGGTGGTTTCACTTCCTCGTTGCTGCCCACGACCGGCTCCTCTTCCTCGGCCACGTTGTCCGCCATCACCTCGTCCTGCAAAAGTCATAGCGAACATGTCGGTAGATTGCTTTTCTTCTAGAGCGGTTTTCCTCTTTGTACTGCTGTTCCTCCGAGCTTGAATTGGAACGGCTGTTGCCGGCAAGGAGCCACGAGCATCGTCGTGGGCGGCTGCGAACTCACTAGCCAACTGAATCATCTGGTTCAAGTCAAGCTGGTGATTGTCCTGCAAGCGCTTCAGCTTATGTCGGAGCAGCGTACCCCTTTCCAACCCATCGATGAAGGCGGCCATAGCGGTCTGAGCGTGCACTTCTGCGCAGGAATTCTTCATATCCAGCCAGCGGGAGAGGTAGGCGCGAGATGTCTCGTCTTTCTCTTGCACGCACCGCTGTAGATAGCCCACAGTGCAGGGACACTTGTATGTACCCTCAAAGTTCTTGGTGTACGCTTCTTGCATGTACAGTCAGTTGTAGATAGATTTCTCCGGCAAGTCGTCGATCCATTGACGGGCCGTGCCTGCCAACATTAATGGGAGGTACTTGACGGCGATGTTGGGGTTGCCTCCGACAAACTCCACCGCGTTGCCGTAGTCCTGCAACCATGTGGCTGGATTTGCGGTGCCGTCATAGGGCTTGATGGTCTTGTCAATCCGGAAACCTTTGGGGTAAGTTGCGGACTGTATTGCAGGTCCAAAGCAACGTGGTCCCAGGTATGGTCCTTCCCGGGCCTCGTGGATCTAATCGATCCGCGAACGTGCATCGTATGACTTCGGGTTCTTCTTCTTTTTGTCAACAGGGGATGGGCTGCGTGAACCACGCGGGCCTCCTCCGCCATGGTGACTGCTTGGTGGTGACAGAGGCGGAGGTGGCAGTGGGTTAGCTTTCTTGCTATTACCCTCCTGCGATGCCTCACACCTGTCACGGTTGGTTGTCGGACGTGGAGGGTCATGGTGTGACCTGCTCCTGTGCCCGTGGTTGCGCTCTCCATCATGACGGGTCTGCTCCGCATTGTCGCAGATGATGATGCCACACTGCTTTGGTGGGAGCATATCCGTACGACGGTGAGCCTTGTAATCTTCACGATGTCGGGGGGATCGGGGCGGTGGCGACGGGCGACGAGGTCAGGCCTTTTCTCCATGGTCGGAGGATATGGGGATGGCATCCTTCCTGTTGCGCGCGTCCCTCCGTCTTCGCTCTGATGAACCCGTCTGAGACCCGACATCAAGAGGAGATCTATCCCTCGGTGGTTTGTACTGGCTAGACTGGCAAAGCGCTGGGTCAGACTCGAGCCTCTGAGAGGTGGCCTTTTCCTGCTGCTTCACCGCCTTGGCCACTAGGTCATAGACCTGTTCCACTGCCTCAGGCGATCTATCCTGCTCCAAAAGGGTCTTGGCGACGGCGAGGTTAAGGAGTGGGGTGGGCATCACCTGCTTTCCTTCACTGTCAATGTATGGCTTGGCCTGTGCCGGCTTCGAGGGAGCCCATCCTAGGTTACGCCACACACCAGGATCATTGATGACGCGAGCTGGAGCTTTCTTAGCCTTCTGCTGCTGCAGTAAAGTTTTGTATTCAGCCTCCATTGCTCTAGCTTTCTCTATGGACTTCTGCTTGTTGAACAGATCTCGATCTAGTTTAGCGCCTTACTCCGTGATGGCCTGCGCTTCCTCCAGCAGCTGCTGGCGCTTCTCGTCAAGCTAGGCCACGTTCCGGATATGAGCAATGGTTAGTGGCTCGACGAGGAGATTGCCGTACATCATTCTATCAGCTGGAGTAACTTGGGCTGCTGCAGACATAGATGCTAGAGGCGGCAAGTTTGCGGTGTTGTTGTTGCTCGGGCCGGTTTTGAGTTCCTGCGGCTCCTGCACTAGGTTAGGCGGAGGAGGCATGACTTCTGCGCGATCATCGTCAGCAGCAACAAGTGGCCCCTTCCCCTTTTCCAGTGCCGTAGGCGGAGCTCGTCCGGGTTGATCTTGATCCATCGCCGTCCCAATGGTGACGAACACCCCTCGGGACGTGACAATGTTGTTGGCTTGCTCGTCGCGCGAGTACTCCTCCTCCATCTCCTGCATAGCGGAGTCTAGCTCTTCTGGACTGAAGTCTATCTCCTCTGAATCTGCACTAAAATCAGCATAAAGCGCGTCAATGACAGAGTCGGAGGGTGCCAGGACTTCCTCGATGACGGGCGGTGGAGGTGCAACGGCCTCGACGATGACTAGAGGTGGTGGTGCTGCGACGATGGCGGCGGGAGGTGGTGGCGGCGGCTGCTGAATCGGAGGTCTCCGTATCTGAGCGCAAGCTCCATCTGGGTGCTGCGTCAGCTGCCGCGTAGCTATTGACGGTGCTCACCATCTCTTCAAGGGTAAGACGTCCTGTTGCCTGCTGCCGTCTTAAAGAATGTCGGAGAAGCATGCCACGGTCCAGTCCTTCCACGAAGTGATACAAAGTGTTATCATCGGGGTAGTGGGCTAGATCGGCTCGTATACGGAGCCACCTGGCCAGGTAATCGCGGGGGTTCTCGCTCTCTCTCTGAACGCAGCGCGCCAGATCGAAGATGGTAACCACGCCGATCGAACTTGGATCTCTGTTGTCCAGACGCACAGACGAAGCTGGCGGATTTGCAGTGATCTTCCACCTTTATATCCTGCACAGGGGCGGTTTGGGTGGGCCTTGAATTCTTCCGATCTTTGTCAACAAACTCCGAGGAGAGATACGACATCGATCCTTCCGCGAACGTATCCTGCCCGTAGGCGGTCTGTGCGGGCCTTAATGCTTTCCGATCTTTGTCGGCAAACTCCAAAGAGAGATCCGACATCGATCCTTCCGCGAACGTATCCAGCCCGTAGGCGGTCTGTGCGGGTCTTGATGCTCCTACGACTCCCAGGAAACTAGTGCCCGAGTCAGTTTCGTCGATGAAGAGGTGGATGTCTCCGATAGGAACGATTGAACATCGTGTAGGGTTCGTCTTCACCGGGATCCAGAACTCGTCAGGAGGGACGATCGGAACGTTGCCGGAGAAGAGAAATCGACCGATGGCTACGGTTTCGCCGATTCCCGCGAAGATCTTGGTCCTCACCCGCTGAAGAGCCTGAAGCGCCTCTTTCCCCACGGTGGGCGCCAACTGTCGTGGTATTGCCGACGAGTACGCCTTGGAGGGGTCCTCACAGTGCGTGTTTAGAGACGTGGGGTAAGGCGGACGGTTGACGGGTACGAGGTAACACAGCTTACCTAGGTTCAGATCCCACAACGGTGGCGGAATCCTACTCCTGCTATAAATCACTATAAGGGAAATATGCCGAGTTACACGGATTGGTTCGATGTGCGAGGTTGTGTGAAGTTGTCTATGATCGTTTGAGATTGTGCCCTAAAGGCTCCCATAGGCCCGACTTATATAGTCGCCAGGTCCTAGGGTTACAGGGAAAAGTCCTAGCCGGACAGGTTACAGAGTCCTACACCGTCTATTACTAGTCTTGTGTATCTTGCACTCTAAGGCTCCGGGTACGTTGGTGACTCCACCATAGCCTTCCATTATCCAGCATGGGCCTCCCTTCTGGATCCATCTAACTGGGCCTCCTAGCAGGCCATAGGCCATGCTACCGACTATGGGCCACCCGGGTTATCCGGATAAGTGACATGCTATGAGGATACCCATATAGCATATCCCCAACATGAGTATATGGATGTTCTGGGCTCCACTGGCTATGAGAGCAAGAAGAGGCAGAACCGGATCATTCGTGGTCTCGGGACGTGGTATTGCATCTACATGGAAGATCGCGAGAAGCGTCATAGGGATCGTGCTAGACTGAAGCATAACAACAAGATGCTCAAAGCAATCATCAAGCACGTCAAAATTGATATGCCGGTTTTAGCAGGGTCAGAGGATGAGTCGAGTGATCAAGATGAGGAAGGGGATGAATTTACGACCGATGATGAATTCGAAGAAGCACAGTCACCGCCTCCTGAAGCAGCAACTGAGGATGAAGGAGGAGTACATCCACCTGCAGCTGACAAAGGAAAGGTGTCACGTGCAATAGTAGTGACTGACGGTGAAGATGGCGATGAAGATGGCGACAACTCGTCGTTCTAGGGTGTCTCTAGTTGTATAAAACTTTATTTCTGTGTTTTCCATGCTCGTGTGACGAGCGCTAGACTACTACTATATAGGTCACAGATTATGTGGGTGTGGTAGGTACTTTTGAACTGCATATGGAGCTAGAGTACTATCTATTGTGGCTGTCAGTTTATTATCTTTTCTGGTTCCATGCATTCTTTACATATCTAGGTTTATTTTTCTTGCTTGATGTAGTGTCAACTAATTTATGTCCAAAATTGAAGCCATAATCAACACTAATTTCGCAGAAATCACTAAAATGGCCATATTAATCCCAACTCTATTAGTTCAGCAAAGAATTGTAAAGCCTGGAAAACATGTGGGAGACGATCAAAAATTCAAACCGTCTCCAATAGTACTATATCCGGACCCTCCGGGACAAAACCCATACACTCCAAAGTTGGCCAAAACTAAAGAAAAGCAAAATTTTCGAAAAAAAGGGTAGACAAAGGTTCGTATAGTCTTAGAATTGCTAAATAAAGTCCTACAACTAATATAAGGTCCTTATGTTGAAGCAAATATATCACGTGGCATAAACCTTGGATTCTACCCTGAAAGGTAAGATGATTCCTACCCAGATGTACTTGTTGAAACTCAACATTGGTGAAATTGTTCTAAAAAATTCTAAAATCTTTACCACACTATATAGGTACCTTAAAATGGACACTTGGCAAGTTTCATATTCTTTTTACATTTTTTAGATATTATAAAAATTCAAAATCCCTATAACTACCTATGTAGCTACAAACTTCGTCAAGATGTCTAATGATTTCTATTGTAAGCTTATGAATTGAGCTAATGTGGTTATAGGGGTACCCAAATATGATTTTTCCATCCATTTAAAACCTTTTTTATGCATGCTTAATTCAAATAACAATTTAAATCCTCTAAATAGCCAAATATTCATTTAATTAAAAACAAAGCCCAATAAAATTTTAAAATATTCTATAAAATCACATTTGCAACATTAAGTTGTAATTCAAGTAAAAAATGCAACAACAAAGTATAGAATAATATTGTAAGGTTCCCAACCTTTAATAAGGTAGAGATCCCTGTGTTTACAATGCTAGTCCCTGGATCAATAGCTAGCATCCTTAGTGAAGATGTAATATCAAGAATCAAAGGTCATAATACAACTTTATAACAAGAAATAATATAATTTATTACATCTTACATAGCTCATTTGGCTATCTCATTACAATGCAGCAGATTATAACAATAGCATGGTGTCCTTCATCTTCAAAGTGCCACAGGAAGACATGTTGGTTGTAGACTTGTAATCGTAATCAATAAACTTCACTAACATCAAACAAACCTGCAACATAACAAGTTACAACCACAAGGGTCAATACATTTGAATTGTATTGGCAAGTGATACTATGGTAGTATAGTGGAGTCTATCATCTATATGCATTTGGCTAAGTGGAGCTTAGGCTTTCTTTGCTCAAAATAGATTTTCCTTATCATTTGAAAACACTAAGTTTTTGCTTGACAAAAATCACCCAAGGAACCACCAATAGAAATTGGTGAACCTTACACCCTTGTTCAACCACAAGTTTTTAACTTAGAAATTTGGATAATGAGATTCTTGATAGCTTCCATGTCTTGATGCTCAAATTGTCCTTTGCCAGGGACATGGCTAAGTACTTAGATTTTACACTCTGCAGAGGTGGTGCACTTTCCCCACAAGACTTGGTTTCACCAAGATAAGATCTTTCAGAAGCCTTCCCTTAGACCAGAATGGACGAGTTCCAACCTATCATCCCCTACCACCAAATGTCCATTTGGCTAAGTTATTGCAACCTATATGATCCAGGCAGAGCCCATAATGCCAAGTGGCTGCACTTGAAGCTTCTCAACATTTGACATCTCGAATCTCTTTGTTCCTGGGTGGCCATCCACAAGTGAGACACCAAGTTTTCCCCAGCATACTGGACTTGGTGATGCCCAAGTTTTCCCTAGCATACTGGACTTGCATGACCACTCAACACAAACCATTCCTTCCATTCCACCCAGGTGATTCATTCACTTAGTTGTTTTATTAAACAAAACACAAGTCCTCAGACTTAGTAATTTTTCCATAGTGTGATTATATATTCCACCCTTGTTTTCTATTAGCTAAGCTAAGCATGATAGTAATAGGAACCTTAACTTAGGAAATTTCTACTAAGGTTTCATCTACTAGGATTTCCCATAGCATAGTTTATACTTAGCAAAATTTCCATGCAAGTCTTACTTAGAAATATCACTAATGCATAGTGAAAATAATGGGACAAACGTATGAAGCATCACTTGCCTTTTTGGTAGAGAGTATAAGTTCACTCCTTGATCTTTGTAATGTTCACACACTTCAAGTCACTACAATTCAATCAAGCAAACAATATTTCAATCTACCATTCAAGCAATTCATCACTTAAAATGATAGTAACAAAACAATACATGCAATCATGCAAGAGATGGTTTTATTTGTAAAAGTGGTTTCTAATGGGTTATAAAAATTTGAAAACACCTAATGGTCATTTTATAAAGTGGCAAAATCATTTGTATAAGATTTTACTTCATAAACCATTTTTAGATCAAGTCATTATTTTATGTGGTGTAGAAATGCTTTTAATAAGGCAAAATTCTATAGGTTTCACAAAATATGTTTTCAAACCATATAACCTTGTGTTTAGGGTCAGAGAGTTTGTTTCCAAAACATTTCTCAAAGGTTTTCTTCCAAAACCATTTTTAATGATTAAACCACATTTTTATTTGACTAGAAATGGTTTAAATCCAAGATTCATTCTTTTGCTTCACCAAATACATTTTTGAAACCACAATTTGTTTCCTATGGTCAGTAGGTTCAAAACACACCATTTTCCAAAGATTTTATCCTCAAAAAAATTTTGAAATAAATTTTATATCCTAATCATGCATACACAAGTTTCTGCAAAAAAAATCAATTTAACAGAAGATTTTTACTAAACAAATAGCATGGTTGTCTAGGGTTTGTTTTTCTGAATCCATTGATATAAAGTTTGCAAAATTTGGACGTGTAGATTAAAAGTTATGGATTTTTCAAATTGGAACATCAATTAGATAAGTTTCTGGTTTTTAAATCAAACAGAGGCCACGTGGCGTGATACTATTAGCTGGTACCGGTTCGCACATATCGGCTCTGTGAGGCGTTGGATCTAACTGAAAACGTGTGGCACAGATTGCGTACCCTTTCGCTTTAAGTGATTCTATCTATGCCCTACGATCTAAATCCGAAGATGCACAACAGCTGGTCAAGAACGGGCGGCGCAAGCGACGGGGGTTGGCGGCGGCGCGGTCAGACGGCGGCGGAGCGGGCGAAATAGGAAGCAAGGGGTCAAGGAGAGTGACTCACCAGAATCGCCTTGACGCACTGATGCTCAATGTGGCTTTCTTCGGTCAAGGGGCGTACGGGCGTTGTCAGGATTGCTCGTCGGAGATGCTCCTGACGTCAGCACGGTCGGGAGTCTTCGGAGGCGAGGTTGCAAGCCATGCGCGAGTGATTGGCGAGCACCTGGAGATGCAAAAGACACATACGAACCAAACGGCATGATTCACTGGTCAAGGCGCGCACGGTGTTGAGTTCTAGAGCTCACCGGAGTTGCGGGGGTCGTCGGTGGCGTACTGGTGGAGACGTTGCCGATGTTCTAGGGCGCGCGGGGGCAAGCTGGTGCTACGAGGTGGTTCGCCAGGAGATGGGGATCACGTCTGTGTGCTCGAGGAGGCAAGGGGCAGAGGAGACTGGCCGGAATTGGCCGGGAAAGCCGTCGGAGACAGAGGTGATGTTGCAAGAAATTAGCGCAGCCTGGGGGCTCCGGTGGGGTGTGGTCTGGGGGAGAAGGGAGAGGGAAGCCTGGCGTTTATTACTGCGTAGTCACGGCGAGGGATTAATGTAACACCCTCAGAATCGGACCTATGCAAGTTTGAGCAAAATTCGCCAAACCCGCATAGAAACGATTCAAAGGTGCCCACCAGGCACTTTCGTGCGGGTGGAAAACGAAGTAATAACATTACACAACAGTCCTCGATGGGTCCCACAGAACAGATATATATATAACAGCGACCCAAAGAGTCAAGAATACAGATATAATATACAAAGATCCAAATCACCTTGAAAACGATAGAGCGTCCAGCTACGGACAAGATGCAAATGGGGCTAAGAGCCCTGAAGAATAACCAATGGCGTCCATAACCCTGCCCAGGCCAAGCCGGAGGGGTAACCCTGCTAACGACGTCGATCTCAAACCTGCTTAAACAAAAGGGGTGCCGGCAAAGGGCAAAGGAAAAAGAAGGAGCGTCAGTACTAAGGCCAGTACACGGCGAGGCTAGAATTCGGCGGTCCTCGCCTACATAGGTATGGTGGACTGAAGCGGCAGCGGCAGCATGCACTAAACAACCTATAGAGACTCGGTACAACTGGCGGTAATCAGTGAGGGGTAAGGGTGACCTATCCGGATCCAACCTGAAGCTAACACCAAACAAAACCCATCCTGGTGTTTCCCCCTCGACACCGATCGAGGAAGTCAACCGAGGAACTCACACAGTTGGCAGTTTTATTTATTCGATTATCGTTGCAGCAATTACTAGTCAGGTTTAGATAATCGTCCTGATAAAATAAGCAGTGGGCACTTTTAGTTAACCATTTCGTTGTAGTTGCAACAATTACTAATCAGATACAGATAGCATGAGATAAACCCAAAACCCAGCAGTTGTTGGTACTTTTATTCAGCCATTCCGTTGTAGTTGCAATACTTACTAGTCAGATACAATGGTCGCAAGCGACACTCCAAACAAGCAATTGTGGGCAGTATTATTTAGCCATTCCGTTATAGTGAAGCTGATTACTAGTCATTATAAAGTCAAATTTATAGCAGTAAACTTTAGTTATGCTTGTCTATGGTCGAGATACTGTGCTCCAAGTCGTCCATAACCGCTCACACGGCTTTCAGAAAGTTTTAACCCGGCCGGGGTGCACAAATAGCAACACACACACGATCAACCTCGGAAAAACCAAATCAAAACCCAACGAGGTCTTCACGACAGAGCAATCACAAGATTCAGAAATATTTCAGGGGGCCACCCCTTTGAGTAGATCCCGCAACGGAGTAAGCAAGCTCCGAGACGGACTCAAGGTTGCGCCAATGGCTGTAAGCGACTGGGAACCCGAAAGTGTGGCTGGGCTTGTCGATACCGCGTAATCACTCCGCATACCTAAACAGTACAGTGTGCTCCTCGCACAATTTTAAATACATAAGTAGCATGGCATAAGTACAGGATCGTAAATAAAACCTCAAACTAGTTGTGGCCCCAAGAAATAAGACGGAATCAAGCTCTGGCTAAGGGGGGCCCATACTCCCCATATGTGGATAGCGCGATAAATCAAGGAACAGGTATCAAGTACTCGGGGTCCTACGGGACACAAGTGGGCGTTCGGAAACCAAATGTTATCTATCACCCACCGATGCCTCTGCTTACTTCAATTTTAGTTGTTAAACAGGAATTGAAGTGGACGGTAAGTAAAGCTATGATCATCTCCAACATTAACATGCGGCAATACATCAACAACTGTGGCACTTGATGACACGCAACAGCACTAGAGCAAGCGACTACGACGCGCAAGTCCAACTAGCTACCAAACAACAGGTAATAGGATGTGTCCAAAGCAATATAAGGCTGCAAGGGATATCACAGGTACGAAAACTAAAGCATCGCAACACAGATAGCAATAGATCAACAGGAGGGAATAAAGACTATAAAAGTAAGATAGGTAGAAAGGGGGAGATGCTCGCCTGAAAACATTGTTGAAGGGTTCAACCGAAGATCGGGGCGAAGCTCACATCAACTCAACGGCCTTATCCGCGAAGAAGCAAAACGCTAGAAGAAACACCGGATGTACTATTTAATACAACGGCAGAAGATCGTCATGATGCATGTATGTTGTATGACATGGCAAGGTGCGATGCAATTAGGTCAGATTAAGCGGAAACCGGGGTCCCGACAATTAATTATATGGTTCGAGTTATTTAGAAACCCCCGCAATTAAATGTTGTTTTACATGGCAAAAGATACTACGGGTTCGCTACACAAGTTTAAATGAGGCCAATATGAGACTAGATTTGCCCGCATATGGGCCCCATATTTAATTATGAAGTGAATCGGCATAAGGCCCCCAAACCACATGATGATATGCATGCGAGAATGACAATTTAATATGCAACAGGTTTTATATTTAGCATTTATAAAATAGGGCTCGAGGAAAGGGTCACACATTTAGGGGGTCTCGACGAACTTGAGGTTCCGGGGGTCCGGGGTTCGGTCTCAGGGTCCAGGGTTCGACGGATCGTTCTCGGACAGTGGGGGTAGGTCTTGACGCATTCGCGGTGGTCGGCCATGTTGTCGGTCTTGGCGTTCGGGATGAGGCACTTGTCGCACCGGGGTCTCGGTGTCCGGGGGAAGTTCATGTCGTGTCCGGGTAGACGACCTTGACGTTTGTTTTCTCGGCGATCTTGTCGGCCGGAAAGGGTACTTGTCACACCGGAGTTCGGCCTTCGGGGTGAAGCACTCGGCGTCCTCGAGGAAAATACTTGTCGCATCCGTGTCGGCGAACTTGGCGTACCGAGGGTTCGGTCTTCCGATTCCGTGAGGGGGATCTTGATGTTCCGGGTAGGCGATCTTTGGGTGCGTCGAATCCATGCGGAAGGTCTTGTCGCACGGTGTACGGGTAGGCGATCTTGACGGTTCCGGTCCCGATTGTCGGTGATGATCTGGGAACGCACCGACGGTCTTGCTGTCCTAGTGAGGTACTCGTCAGACTTGTTCGATGGAGGTCGCTGAAGTTAGATAAAATGCCACTGATCCATCGCCATCGCAACATCGACGCAACCCATGCTCATGAACAAGCCAAAACAAAACGCCTGAAGCCAACTCTCTGGTACTAGAGGAACACTCAAAGAGGCAGGAAACCCAGCTAGCAGGGAAGGCGGCGGCAGCGTCAGGGCACGGTCGGTGTACTGGCCGACGGCGACGAGGCGGGCCCGGCGAGGTCGCGTCCAGCGTTGGGCACAGGGGCGCGGGCCTGGGCGGGCTCGCCGGCGGCGCTCGGCTTGCAGGGCGAAGGAGGAGGGCCGGAGGCGGACGGGGTCGGCCTGACGCGGGCGCGGTGGAAGACGCGGGGTGGTCCGGGTCGAGGAAGGCCGGTGACGCGCGGGCTCGGCGGTGCGGCAGGGCGGTGGAGGCGACGCCGGCGACGAGGACGGAGGGGCGGCGCCTGGCACGGATGACGAGCTCGCTTCGGGGCGACGCGGGACCGTTCCTGGCGGCAGAGGTTCGAGGCGGGGGTCGCTGGCGAGGAGGAGGCTCGGGGGAGAGGCGGTTGCCGGCGGCGAAGAGGGTGGTCGCGACGCGCCGGGGCTTGGGGGGGCTCGCGGGGCTGCGCCGTGATGGAGGAAGAAGGGAGGAGCGGGCGACGCGCGGCCGACGGAGGGTGCTGGCGGCGGAGCGGAGCGAGGGGAGGACCGGCGGGCGAGCTTGGGAGGCCGGGAGGAAGCGCGGCGGCGGAGGGAGCTTGCAGGGCTGGGCGGAGGCGAGGAGGTGGGGGTCGCGTGCGGGGAAGAAGGCGAGTGGAGGGGAGGGAGATTGGGGACTGGCGGGGTGGGCCGCGTGTGGGGCCCAGGGGAGTGGGTCCCGCCTGCAGCGCGTGCGTTGCGTGGGATTGTGTGGTTGTGAGTGCATGCGTGTGTGCTGTGTGCGTGCCAGCGTGTGTAGAGTGTGTGGGCAGGTTGGGAGGGAGGAGAGAGGGAGAGAGAGGGGTGATGTGGCAGGGAGGGATTGGGTGAGGGAGAGAGAGGGGTGAGGTGTCACTAGGGGATTGGGTGGGGTGATGTGGCCAAGGGGTGTGGGTAGATTAGTTGGTAGGTTTAGGATTTGGAAGGGCTGGTGTAGTTGGACCGTTTTAAATTCTGGGACGGTCGTTCGGGTCAATCGGCCCATTCGACTGCCCCGGTCAAATAATAAATATTTTTATTTATTTTAAACAAGGCTTTTTGCAAACCGATACCGGGCAAAACAAAATATTCCGGCGACCCGGATTTTTGGCGTTTGTATAAAGACGAGGCGTTTGGAAAACAAATCGGGCTTTGCAAAAATAGTTTTAAGCAAACAATGCATGATGATGACGATGCAATGCACAAATTCAACGCGATTTTCTAGTAGTGGTTTTTGCGGGATGCCACAATTCGACACCACTAACAATGGATCTCGCCCTCGAGATCCGCCTCATGGTACCGGGAAGAAGGTCGGCGGTCTGAATCTTCTCGCTTCGTGTAGATCCTCGCGACACCACTAACAAGAGGTCGTTGTCCGTGATCGTCGAGAGAACCCTCCGGATAACAACGGACGAAGTTAAAGGTAAGGCCACCTCTAACTTCCATTAGAAGAGGAGAAGTTACATTGATTCACCAGTTCGATGTACCGAGCGACAGTAAGAGTCGAGTAGGGTGATCAGTCCATCCCGTACCCAACTATCAACCCTATACATGAGCAGGAGAATCAGGCAACTCAACTCTCGAGATTTAGACTGAAGATCTTCATAGGCGGTTTCCGGAACAAAGGAATGCTGCCAGCAGAAATCGTATGAAAGACACACTGATTAGGTTCCGCGATGGTTCCATTGGCATGAACAACACATGCTCAAGGTATACTCCAACTTCACCAATGCTCGTCCTTCTCATATGTTTTTCAACGACACAGATATCCGGCAAGGAACACATATGGATAAAGAGCTCAAAAACAGAAGATTGGGGAAGGGTACAACAGACAAGTTGCAGATTGATGATCGTAGCACCTCCGTTACAAAAGGGAGAAAGCGAGACCCTGAAGGTACGACGAAAACCCAGCCACGAGAAATCCTGGACTCGAAGAGAGAGAAGAGAGCGGATTCAAAACACGTAGAGGTAAGAGAGGAATAGCAAAGGGGTAAGGAGTAAAGTCAGACCTAACCAGAACTATCCAACCGATTTTCAAAAATAGTTTTGACACTTCTACTTCGACCGTTAGCTAGGTTATCCTACAGGCTGGACTTGTGGGGTATCGCAACTGCTTGGCTCTGATACCACTCTGTAACACCCTCAGAATCGGACCTATGCAAGTTTGAGCAAAATTCGCCAAACCCGCATAGAAACGATTCAAAGGTGCCCACCAGGCACTTTCGTGCGGGTGGAAAACGAAGTAATAACATTACACAACAGTCCTCGATGGGTCCCACAGAACAGATATATATAACAGCGACCCAAAGAGTCAAGAATACAGATATAATATACAAAGATCCAAATCACCTTGAAAACGATAGAGTGTCCAGCTACGGACAAGATGCAAATGGGGCTAAGAGCCCTGAAGAATAACCAATGGCGTCCATAACCCTGCCCAGGCCAAGCCGGAGGGGTAACCCTGCTAACGACGTCGATCTCAAACCTGCTTAAACAAAAGGGGTGCCGGCAAAGGGCAAAGGAAAAAGAAGGAGCGTCAGTACTGAGGCCAGTACACGGCGAGGCTAGAATTCGGCGGTCCTCGCCTACATAGGTATGGTGGACTGAAGCGGCAGCGGCAGCATGCACTAAACAACCTATAGAGACTCGGTACAACTGGCGGTAATCAGTGAGGGGTAAGGGTGACCTATCCGGATCCAACCTGAAGCTAACACCAAACAAAACCCATCCTGGTGTTTCCCCCTCGACACCGATCGAGGAAGTCAACCGAGGAACTCACACAGTTGGCAGTTTTATTTATTCGATTATCGTTGCAGCAATTACTAGTCAGGTTTAGATAATCGTCCTGATAAAATAAGCAGTGGGCACTTTTAGTTAACCATTTCGTTGTAGTTGCAACAATTACTAATCAGATACAGATAGCATGAGATAAACCCAAAACCCAGCAGTTGTTGGTACTTTTATTCAGCCATTCCGTTGTAGTTGCAATACTTACTAGTCAGATACAATGGTCGCAAGCGACACTCCAAACAAGCAATTGTGGGCAGTATTATTTAGCCATTCCGTTATAGTGAAGCTGATTACTAGTCATTATAAAGTCAAATTTATAGCAGTAAACTTTAGTTATGCTTGTCTATGGTCGAGATACTGTGCTCCAAGTCGTCCATAACCGCGGACACGGCTTTCAGAAAGTTTTAACCCGGCCGGGGTGCACAAATAGCAACACACACGATCAACCTCGGAAAAACCAAATCAAAACCCAACGAGGTCTTCACGACAGAGCAATCACAAGATTCAGAAATATTTCAGGGGGCCACCCCTTTGAGTAGATCCCGCAACGGAGTAAGCAAGCTCCGAGACAGACTCAAGGTTGCGCCAATGGCTGTAAGCGACTGGGAACCCGAAAGTGTGGCTGGGCTTGTCGATACCGCGTAATCACTCCGCATACCTAAACAGTACAGTGTGCTCCTCGCACAATTTTAAATACATAAGTAGCATGGCATAAGTACAGGATCGTAAATAAAACCTCAAACTAGTTGTGGCCCCAAGAAATAAGACGGAATCAAGCTCTGGCTAAGGGGGGCCCATACTCCCCATATGTGGATAGCGCGATAAATCAAGGAACAGGTATCAAGTACTCGGGGTCCTATGGGACACAAGTGGGCGTTCGGAAACCAAATGTTATCTATCACCCACCGATGCCTCTGCTTACTTCAATTTTAGTTGTTAAACAGGAATTGAAGTGGACGGTAAGTAAAGCTATGATCATCTCCAACATTAACATGCAGCAATACATCAACAACTGTGGCACTTGATGACACGCAACAGCACTAGAGCAAGCGACTACGACGCGCAAGTCCAACTAGCTACCAAACAACAGGTAATAGGATGTGTCCAAAGCAATATAAGGCTGCAAGGGATATCACAGGTACGGAAACTAAAGCATCGCAACACAGATAGCAATAGATCAACAGGAGGGAATAAAGACTATAAAAGTAAGATAGGTAGAAAGGGGGAGATGCTCGCCTGAAAACATTGTTGAAGGGTTCAACCGAAGATCGGGGCGAAGCTCACATCAACTCAACGGCCTTATCCGCGAAGAAGCAAAACGCTAGAAGAAACACCGGATGTACTATTTAATACAACGGCAGAAGATCGGCATGATGCATGCATGTTGTATGACATGGCAAGGTGCGATGCAATTAGGTCAGATTAAGCGGAAACCAGGGTCCCGACAATTAATTATATGGTTCGAGTTATTTAGAAACCCCCGCAATTAAATGTTGTTTTACATGGCAAAAGATACTACGGGTTCGCTACACAAGTTTAAATGAGGCCAATATGAGACTAGATTTGCCCGCATATGGGCCCCATATTTAATTATGAAGTGAATCGGCATAAGGCCCCCAAACCACATGATGATATGCATGCGAGAATGACAATTTAATATGCAACAGGTTTTATATTTAGCATTTATAAAATAGGGCTCGAGGAAAGGGTCACACATTTAGGGGGTCTCGACGAACTTGAGGTTCCGGGGGTCCGGGGTTCGGTCTCAGGGTCCAGGGTTCGACGGATCGTTCTCGGACAGCGGGGGTAGGTCTTGACGCATTCGCGGTGGTCGGCCATGTTGTCGGTCTTGGCGTTCGGGATGAGGCACTTGTCGCACCGGGGTCTCGGTGTCCGGGGGAAGTTCATGTCGTGTCCGGGTAGACGACCTTGACGTTTGTTTTCTCGGCGATCTTGTCGGCCGGAAAGGGTACTTGTCACACCGAAGTTCGGCCTTCGGGGTGAAGCACTCGGCGTCCTCGAGGAAAATACTTGTCGCATCCGTGTCGGCGAACTTGGCGTACCGAGGGTTCGGTCTTCCGATTCCGTGAGGGGGATCTTGATGTTCCGGGTAGGCGATCTTTGGGTGCGTCGAATCCATGCGGAAGGTCTTGTCGCACGGTGTACGGGTAGGCGATCTTGACGGTTCCGGTCCCGATTGTCGGTGATGATCTGGGAACGCACCGACGGTCTTGCTGTCCTAGTGAGGTACTCGTCAGACTTGTTCGATGGAGGTCGCTGAAGTTAGATAAAATGCCACTGATCCATCGCCATCGCAACATCGACGCAACCCATGCTCATGAACAAGCCAAAAAAAAACGCCTGAAGCCAACTCTCTGGTACTAGAGGAACACTCAAAGAGGCAGGAAACCCAGCTAGCAGGTAAGGCGGCGGCAGCGTCAGGGCACGGTCGGTGTACTGGCCGACGGCGACGAGGCGGGCCCGGCGAGGTCGCGTCCAGCGTTGGGCACAGGGGCGCGGGCCTGGGCGGGCTCGCCGGCGGCGCTCGGCTTGCAAGGCGAAGGAGGAGGGCCGGAGGCGGACGGGGTCGGCCTGACGCGGGCGCGGTGGAAGACGCGGGGTGGTCCGGGTCGAGGAAGGCCGGTGACGCGCGGGCTCGGCGGTGCGGCAGGGCGGTGGAGGCGACGCCGGCGACGAGGACGGAGGGGCGGCGCCTGGCACGGATGACGAGCTCGCTTCGGGGCGACGCGGGACCGTTCCTGGCGGCGGAGGTTCGAGGCGGGGGTCGCTGGCGAGGAGGAGGCTCGGGGGAGAGGCGGTTGTCGGCGGCGAAGAGGGTGGTCGCGACGCGCCGGGGCTTGGGGGGGCTCGCGGGGCTGCGCCGTGATGGAGGAAGAAGGGAGGAGCGGGCGACGCGCGGCCGACGGAGGGTGCTGGCGGCGGAGCGGAGCGAGGGGAGGACCGGCGGGCGAGCTTGGGAGGCCGGGAGGAAGCGCGGCGGCGGAGGGAGCTTGCAGGGCTGGGCGGAGGCGAGGAGGTGGGGGTCGCGTGCGGGGAAGAAGGCGAGTGGAGGGGAGGGAGATTGGGGACTGGCGGGGTGGGCCGCGTGTGGGGCCCAGGGGAGTGGGTCCCGCCTGCAGCGCGTGCGTTGCGTGGGATTGTGTGGTTGTGAGTGCATGCGTGTGTGCTGTGTGCGTGCCAGCGTGTGTAGAGTGTGTGGGCAGGTTGGGAGGGAGGAGAGAGGGAGAGAGAGGGGTGATGTGGCAGGGAGGGATTGGGTGAGGGAGAGAGAGGGGTGAGGTGTCACTAGGGGATTGGGTGGGGTGATGTGGCCAAGGGGTGTGGGTAGATTAGTTGGTAGGTTTAGGATTTGGAAGGGCTGGTGTAGTTGGACCGTTTTAAATTCTGGGACGGTCGTTCGGGTCAATCGGCCCATTCGACTGCCCCGCTCAAATAATAAATATTTTTATTTATTTTAAACAAGGCTTTTTGCAAACCGATACCGGGCAAAACAAAATATTCCGGCGACCCGGATTTTTTGCGTTTGTATAAAGACGAGGCGTTTGGAAAACAAATCGGGCTTTGCAAAAATAGTTTTAAGCAAACAATGCATGATGATGACGATGCAATGCACAAATTCAACGCGATTTTCTAGTAGTGGTTTTTGCGGGATGCCACAATTCGACACCACTAACAATGGATCTCGCCCTCGAGATCCGCCTCATGGTACCGGGAAGAAGGTCGGCGGTCTGAATCTTCTCGCTTCGTGTAGATCCTCGCGACACCACTAACAAGAGGTCGTTGTCCGTGATCGTCGAGAGAACCCTCCGGATAACAACGGACGAAGTTAAAGGTAAGGCCACCTCTAACTTCCATTAGAAGAGGAGAAGTTACATTGATTCACCAGTTCGATGTACCGAGCGACAGTAAGAGTCGAGTAGGGTGATCAGTCCACCCCGTACCCAACTATCAACCCTATACATGAGCAGGAGAATCAGGCAACTCAACTCTCGAGATTTAGACTGAAGATCTTCATAGGCGGTTTCCGGAACAAAGGAATGCTGCCAGCAGAAATCGTATGAAAGATACACTGATTAGGTTCCGCGATGGTTCCATTGGCATGAACAACACATGCTCAAGGTATACTCCAACTTCACCAATGCTCGTCCTTCTCATATGTTTTTCAACGACACAGATATCCGGCAAGGAACACATATGGATAAAGAGCTCAAAAACAGAAGATTGGGGAAGGGTACAACAGACAAGTTGCAGATTGATGATCGTAGCACCTCCGTTACAAAAGGGAGAAAGCGAGACCCTGAAGGTACGACGAAAACCCAGCCACGAGAAATCCTGGACTCGAAGAGAGAGAAGAGAGCGGATTCAAAACACGTAGAGGTAAGAGAGGAATAGCAAAGGGGTAAGGAGTAAAGTCAGACCTAACCAGAACTATCCAACCGATTTTCAAAAATAGTTTTGACACTTCTACTTCGACCGTTAGCTAGGTTATCCTACAGGCTGGACTTGTGGGGTATCGCAACTGCTTGGCTCTGATACCACTCTGTAACACCCTCAGAATCGGACCTATGCAAGTTTGAGCAAAATTCGCCAAACCCGCATAGAAACGATTCAAAGGTGCCCACCAGGCACTTTCGTGCGGGTGGAAAACGAAGTAATAACATTACACAACAGTCCTCGATGGGTCCCACAGAACAGATATATATAACAGCGACCCAAAGAGTCAAGAATACATATATAATATACAAAGATCCAAATCACCTTGAAAACGATAGAGCGTCCAGCTACGGACAAGATGCAAATGGGGCTAAGAGCCCTGAAGAATAACCAATGGCGTCCATAACCCTGCCCAGGCCAAGCCGGAGGGGTAACCCTGCTAACGACGTCGATCTCAAACCTGCTTAAACAAAAGGGGTGCCGGCAAAGGGCAAAGGAAAAAGAAGGAGCGTCAGTACTGAGGCCAGTACACGGCGAGGCTAGAATTCGGCGTTCCTCGCCTACATAGGTATGGTGGACTGAAGCGGCAGCGGCAGCATGCACTAAACAACCTATAGAGACTCGGTACAACTGGCGGTAATCAGTGAGGGGTAAGGGTGACCTATCCGGATCCAACCTAAAGCTAACACCAAACAAAACCCATCCTGGTGTTTCCCCCTCGACACCGATCGAGGAAGTCAACCGAGGAACTCACACAGTTGGCAGTTTTATTTATTCGATTATCGTTGCAGCAATTACTAGTCAGGTTTAGATAATCGTCCTGATAAAATAAGCAGTGGGCACTTTTAGTTAACCATTTCGTTGTAGTTGCAACAATTACTAATCAGATACAGATAGCATGAGATAAACCCAAAACCCAGCAGTTGTTGGTACTTTTATTCAGCCATTCCGTTGTAGTTGCAATACTTACTAGTCAGATACAATGGTCGCAAGCGACACTCCAAACAAGCAATTGTGGGCAGTATTATTTAGCCATTCCGTTATAGTGAAGCTGATTACTAGTCATTATAAAGTCAAATTTATAGCAGTAAACTTTAGTTATGCTTGTCTATGGTCGAGATACTGTGCTCCAAGTCGTCCATAACCGCGGACACGGCTTTCAGAAAGTTTTAACCCGGCCGGGGTGCACAAATAGCAACACACACACGATCAACCTCGGAAAAACCAAATCAAAACCCAACGAGGTCTTCACGACAGAGCAATCACAAGATTCAGAAATATTTCAGGGGGCCACCCCTTTGAGTAGATCCCGCAACGGAGTAAGCAAGCTCCGAGACGGACTCAAGGTTGCGCCAATGGCTGTAAGCGACTGGGAACCCGAAAGTGTGGCTGGGCTTGTCGATACCGCGTAATCACTCCGCATACCTAAACAGTACAGTGTGCTCCTCGCACAATTTTAAATACATAAGTAGCATGGCATAAGTACAGGATCGTAAATAAAACCTCAAACTAGTTGTGGCCCCAAGAAATAAGACGGAATCAAGCTCTGGCTAAGGGGGGCCCATACTCCCCATATGTGGATAGCGCGATAAATCAAGGAACAGGTATCAAGTACTCGGGGTCCTACGGGACACAAGTGGGCGTTCGGAAACCAAATGTTATCTATCACCCACCGATGCCTCTGCTTACTTCAATTTTAGTTGTTAAACAGGAATTGAAGTGGACGGTAAGTAAAGCTATGATCATCTCCAACATTAACATGCGGCAATACATCAACAACTGTGGCACTTGATGACACGCAACAGCACTAGAGCAAGCGACTACAACGCGCAAGTCCAACTAGCTACCAAACAACAGGTAATAGGATGTGTCCAAAGCAATATAAGGCTGCAAGGGATATCACAGGTACGGAAACTAAAGCATCGCAACACAGATAGCAATAGATCAACAGGAGGGAATAAAGACTATAAAAGTAAGATAGGTAGAAAGGGGGAGATGCTCGCCTAAAAACATTGTTGAAGGGTTCAACCGAAGATCGGGGCGAAGCTCACATCAACTCAACGGCCTTATCCGCGAAGAAGCAAAACGCTAGAAGAAACACCGGATGTACTATTTAATACAACGGCAGAAGATCGGCATGATGCATGTATGTTGTATGACATGGCAAGGTGCGATGCAATTAGGTCAGATTAAGCGGAAACCGGGGTCCCGACAATTAATTATATGGTTCGAGTTATTTAGAAACCCCCGCAATTAAATGTTGTTTTACATGGCAAAAGATACTACGGGTTCGCTACACAAGTTTAAATGAGGCCAATATGAGACTAGATTTGCCCGCATATGGGCCCCATATTTAATTATGAAGTGAATCGGCATAAGGCCCCCAAACCACATGATGATATGCATGCGAGAATGACAATTTAATATGCAACAGGTTTTATATTTAGCATTTATAAAATAGGGCTCGAGGAAAGGGTCACACATTTAGGGGGTCTCGACGAACTTGAGGTTCCGGGGGTCCGGGGTTCGGTCTCAGGGTCCAGGGTTCGACGGATCGTTCTCGGACAGCGGGGGTAGGTCTTGACGCATTCGCGGTGGTCGGCCATGTTGTCGGTCTTGGCGTTCGGGATGAGGCACTTGTCGCACCGGGGTCTCGGTGTCCGGGGGAAGTTCATGTCGTGTCCGGGTAGACGACCTTGACGTTTGTTTTCTCGGCGATCTTGTCGGCCGGAAAGGGTACTTGTCACACCGAAGTTCGGCCTTCGGGGTGAAGCACTCGGCGTCCTCGAGGAAAATACTTGTCGCATCCGTGTCGGCGAACTTGGCGTACCGAGGGTTCGGTCTTCCGATTCCGTGAGGGGGATCTTGATGTTCCGGGTAGGCGATCTTTGGGTGCGTCGAATCCATGCGGAAGGTCTTGTCGCACGGTGTACGGGTAGGCGATCTTGACGGTTCCGGTCCCGATTGTCGGTGATGATCTGGGAACGCACCGACGGTCTTGCTGTCCTAGTGAGGTACTCGTCAGACTTGTTCGATGGAGGTCGCTGAAGTTAGATAAAACGCCACTGATCCATCGCCATCGCAACATCGACGCAACCCATGCTCATGAACAAGCCAAAACAAAATGCCTGAAGCCAACTCTCTGGTACTAGAGGAACACTCAAAGAGGCAGGAAACCCAGCTAGCAGGGAAGGCGGCGGCAGCGTCAGGGCACGGTCGGTGTACTGGCCGACGGCGACGAGGCGGGCCCGGCGAGGTCGCGTCCAGCGTTGGGCACAGGGGCGCGGGCCTGGGTGGGCTCGCCGGCGGCGCTCGGCTTGCAGGGCGAAGGAGGAGGGCCGGAGGCGGACGGGGTCGGCCTGACGCGGGCGCGGTGGAGGACGCGGGGTGGTCCGGGTCGAGGAAGGCCGGTGACGCGCGGGCTCGGGGGTGCGGCAGGGCGGTGGAGGCGACGCCGGCGACGAGGACGGAGGGGCGGCGCTGGCGCGGATGACGAGCTCGCTTCGGGGCGACGCGGGACCGTTCCTGGCGGCGGAGGTTCGAGGCGGGGGTCGCTGGCGAGGAGGAGGCTCGAGGGAGAGGCGGTTGCCGGCGGCGAAGAGGGTGGTCGCGACGCGCCGGGGCTTGGGGTGGCTCGCGGGGCTGCGCCGTGATGGAGGAAGAAGGGAGGAGCGGGCGACGCGCGGCCGACGGAGGGTGCTGGCGGCGGAGCGGAGTGAGGGGAGGACCGGCGGGCGAGCTTGGGAGGCCGGGAGGAAGCGAGGCGGCGGAGGGAGCTTGCGGGGCTGGGCGGAGGCGAGGAGGTGGGGGTCGCGTGCGGGGAAGAAGGCGAGTGGAGGGGAGGGAGATTGGGGATTGGCGGGGTGGGCCGCGTGTGGGGCCCAGGGGAGTGGGTCCCGCCTGCAGCGCGTGCGTTGCGTGGGATTGTGTGGTTGTGAGTGCATGCGTGTGTGCTGTGTGCGTGCCAGCGTGTGTAGAGTGTGTGGGCAGGTTGGGAGGGAGGAGAGAGGGAGAGAGAGGGGTGATGTGGCAGGGAGGGATTGGGTGAGGGAGAGAGAGGGGTGAGGTGTCACTAGGGGATTGGGTGGGGTGATGTGGCCAAGGGGTGTGGGTAGATTAGTTGGTAGGTTTAGGATTTGGAAGGGCTGGTGTAGTTGGACCGTTTTAAATTCTGGGACGGTCGTTCGGGTCAATCGGCCCATTCGACTGCCCCGCTCAAATAATAAATATTTTTATTTATTTCAAACAAGGCTTTTTGCAAACCGATACCGGGCAAAACAAAATATTCCGGCGACCCGGATTTTTGGCGTTTGTATAAAGACGAGGCGTTTGGAAAACAAATCGGGCTTTGCAAAAATAGTTTTAAGCAAACAATGCATGATGATGACGATGCAATGCACAAATTCAACGCGATTTTCTAGTAGTGGTTTTTGCGGGATGCCACAATTAACGCGGCATTAAGGCGAATTCAAGCGAGGAATTAAACGGCAGGAATGACGAGGTTTGGGGGAAGAAGGGGTCGTCGCGGGGGAGAAGATGCTGACGTGGGCGTGGGGTTCGTCTGTCAGTGAGAGAGGATGGGGTCCATTTGTCAGCGTCGCAGCGGGTGATTTCGCTGGTTCGAACCGTTTTTCTGTGGGGAGGAGAAGAACTGGGCTAACTGGGCCTTGTTGGGCTCGCTGGCTGGGTCGAGTCTATTTACATTTTTTTTGTTCTGTTTGTTTTTCTTTTTGCATTTCTTTTTATTCTGTTTTGGTTTTGTTTAATTAATTCAAAAACTTATTTGAATTCAAACCTTTGCCAAAGTTTGTGTAGGTTTAAATATTGATTAGTAGTACATTCTGATGTAAACTTTCGAAAAAAAGTTTTATTCCTTTTTGGGTCTTTTTAATTATTAAAGTAGGTCCTTGTATTAAAACAAATAGGTTTAAATAATATTTCAAACACCATTTAAATTCTTTAAACTTTCCAAAACTTTTCAGTAGGTTTTTTTATTTGATTGTTTGGGTGTCAAATAATTCATCTTGAGTTATTTGGAATTTTTTTAATATGAATCATAATCATTTAAAATGAGTATTTATTTTATTTCCAATGATATTAAATATATTTTTAATTCCCTAAAGTTTATTTGGAAGATCTCTTTAATCTTATTTAAGTTGGATCAAACCACTTTTATTTCATTTGGGTAAATTCCAAAATACTATTTCTCATGAATTTTATAATTATACTTATTAAAGATTTGTCTTTATTAAAATAGGGATAGAATGGTTAATGCCATTTTATTTTATTTTGGAAATTCTTTATCCTTCTATTTTATTTGTATTGGGATTATAATTCATTCCATTTTCTTATGGTATTGGCCAAGTTTTAATTTGGTCTTTAAATATTCTTTATTTAATATTTCCTTCATCTTATAAAATTCATATCTTTTTATTTAGGGATCCAAACTTGGTGATTCCAATTTATAAAATCTTGTTTAACATTTTTTTATCCTTTTAAATATATTTAGGATTATTTGCTCACCATTTGGTATGGATTTTAGATAAGTTCTTTATTAGCTTTGGGAATTCCATTCCTTTATCTTATTAAATTCATAAGATTTTATTTATGGCTCCAATTTAAGTGAAACCAATTTTATATGGTTTTATAATATTTCTATTGATCATTCTTGATTAGTTGTAAATTTTTGTTGTCATGATTTTATATGGATCAAATCCATAGGCTTGGAGATAACTTGGAAATGATTTTTATTCCATTAGGGTTTAGGGTTTGGATTTATTTTCCAAGTGTTTAAATTTCCAGATACATTCATTAAGGAATGCATTTCTCTTGATTTGGATTTTGTTGAATTCAAACTTTTAATTAAAGTTTGTTCAAGATGGGATTTTTAAGTTTTCATTTAGAAACAAAAGTTTCTTTTCACCCTAAAATTCAACAATAATTTATTTTGTTTATTTTATTTTTCACATTACAAGATTTGGAAAATCTTGGGATGTGACAGGCTACCACCCTTAAAATAAATCTCTTCCTGAGATTTGGGGAGGCTAGGGGTTACAAGTTGGCTCAAAGCATCTAGGGTACTACCACCCTTAAAAATTTTCCAACTAGATTACATTTTGGCCTTCTTGGGATCCTGTTGAAATCTCTCTGAGCAAACATCTGCATAGTGTCCTTTGTTTCCACACTTGAAACATGTGACAAGGCTGAGATCCTTCATAGGCTTGTTTATCTTGTGCTCCATCTTTTCTGGACAGTTGCTTGCATAATGTCCTTGGTTACCACAATTGTAACATGTGATAAGATTGAGTTCATCACGTATCTTCTATGGACAAGTTGCTACATAATGGCCTAGCTCTTTGCAGTTGTTGCACCACACTTGGCTAATCTCCTTATACTTTTGCTTCTCTAGACATTCACTGGCATAGTGTCCCATTTCTTTGCAATGACCACATTGCACATGGCTTTTATCCTTCTTTTTCTTGGGTTTCTCCAAAGCTAGGAGTGCTTCTAGTTCATGTTCTTCATATGTTATCTCAAAGGTAGGAATGTCTACTGGTCTCCTTGACCTTTTATTATTCCTTGGATAATACATATGTCTCCTCTTTGGTCCTTTAAATTGAGTCATGTTGTTGGGAGGTACAAGCTGAGATTTTCCTTTGTCTTCATCCTTCTTGGTAGACTTGGCTCTCTCATGGTAGTCTGCAATCAGTTGTTGCACTCCACCTTGTTTCCTTAGTTCAACTACGGAATAGATGGGGCATTGGATAGGGACATGATTGTTTCCTTCACATAGGTAACAAGTAGCTTGAGATGTGGGGCATTGGTTAATTGGATGTTTCTCTTCACAGTTAGGGCATTAATCTTCATGCTCCTTGGAAGTGTGATCCTTGTCTCCACAAATATTGCAAGCTTGGGTTCCTTCTAGGATAACATCTTTGTCATCCTTGTTGTCACAAACTCCTTTGGAAGAGCTGTCTCCCATGTTAATCATTTGAGTGGCCATCCCTTGCAACAATTGGGATTGAGTTTCCAAAACTTTTTGCATAGTTGGGTCTATCTCATTGTTGTTGGCTAAAAACTGAGTTGTCACTTGGTTCAACTGGGTTTGTCTTGCAAGCAGTTGGTCTCTCATGTTGTTCTCTTGGTTGTTGTTGTCACCATCCTTGATGTTGGGGTCTCTTGGAGAAGTCATCCGTTTGGGTTGTATTTGGATTAGAATGGGCAAAATATTTCTAAGATAATAATTCTAATCACACACATCACAATTCACTCAAGCAATGTGCAAGCAATCACATACAAACATTCCACTCAAACAACAAGTTTCAAGCATATTTTTAGGCAACCAAAAATATTTTTGTTACACCACATAAGTTGGTGGGTTTGACTTAAACTAAATATGGTGGTCCATCTATATGGTTCACTTGAGATCTTTCCATCCTTCTTGGTTGATTCTTCTTGGATAAGATGTTTGTATCCTTAGAGGAAATTCTTGGTCACAAAATCTTCAAAGGTGATGATGGTTCCTTCTAAGTTGTGTTTCCTTAGTCTTCAAGTCTAGAGTACTATTTCTTATCCCACTTGTAGTCCTTAGTGATATCCAAGGTTGAAGTCCTTGGTGAAAATGTTGAAGATGTTGAAGTCATTAGAGTTGATATCCAAGGTTGAAGATGTTGAAGTCATTAGAGTTGATGTAGTCCTTAGCTCATGGTGAAGTCTTTGGCCATGGAGAAGGCTTTGTCCATCAAGTTTGAAATAGAAGGGATGAAGAATCAAAACCAAAATGGTTGAGGAAAGAGTTTACAAGATTGTTTGTAAATAAGTTTTGGAACAAATACAACTCCTATTTTTCTAAGGGGTTTTGTCCAATCCTAGGGTTACAAATCCTATAGGCAACACAATGATCTGATACCATCTGTAAGGTTCCCAACCTTTAATAAGGTAAAGATCCCTGTGTTTACAATGCTAGTCCCTGGATCAATAGCAAGCATCCACAGTTAAGATGTAATATCAAGAATCAAAGGTCATAATACAACTTTATAACCAGGAAAAAATAATTTATTACATCTTACATAGCTCATTTGGCTATCTCATTACAATGCAGCAGATTATAACAATAGCATGGGGTCCTTCATCTTCAAAGTGCCACAGGCAGACATGTTGGTTGTAGACTTGTAATCCTAATCAATAAACTTTACTAACATCAAACAAACCTGCAACATAACAAGTTACAGCCACAAGGGTCGATACATTTGAATTGTATTGGCAAGTGATACTATGGTAGTATAGTGGAGTCTATAATCTATATGCATTTGGCTAAGTGGAGCTTAGGCTTGCTTTGCTCAAAATAGATTTTCCTTATCATTTGAAAACACTAAGTTTTTGCTTGACAAAAATCACCCAAGGAACCACCAATAGAAATTGGTGAACCTTAAACCCTTGTTCAACCACAAGTTTTTAACTTAGAAATTTGGATGATGAGATTCTTGATAGCTTCCATGTCTTGATGCTCAAATTTTCCTTTGCCAGGGACATGGCTAAGTACTTAGATTTTACACTCTGCAGAGGTGGTGCACTTTCCCCACAAGACTTGGTTTCACCAAGACAGGATCTTTCAGAAGCCTTCCCTTAGACCAGAATGGACGCGTTCCAACCTATCATCCCCTACCACCAAATGTCCATTTGGCTAAGTTATTGCAACCTATATGATCCAGGCAGAGCCCATAATGCCAAGTGGCTGCACTTGAAGCTTCTCAACATTTGACATCTCAAATCTCTTTGTTCCTGGGTGGCCATCCACAAGTGAGACACCAAGTTTTCCCCAGCATACTGGACTTGGTGATGCCCAAGTTTTCCCTAGCATACTGGACTTGCATGACCACTCAACACAAACCATTCCTTCCATTCCACCCAGGTGATTCATTCACTTAGTTGTTTTATTAAACAAAACACAAGTCCTCAGACTTAGAAATTTTTCCATAGTGTGATTATATATTCCACCCTTGTTTTCTATTAGCTAAGCTAAGCATGATAGTAATAGGAACCTTAACTTAGGAAATTTCTACTAAGGTTTCATCTACTAGGATTTCCCATAGCATAGTTTATACTTAGCAAAATTTCCATGCAAGTCTTACTTAGAAATATCACTAATGCATAGTGAAAATAATGGGACAAAAGTATGAAGCATCACTTGCCTTTTTGGTAGAGAGTATAAGTTCACTCCTTGATCTTTGTAATGTTCACACACTTCAAGTCACTACAATTCAATCAAGCAAAGAATATTTCAATCTACCATTCAAGCAATTCATCACATAAAATGATAGTAACAAAACAATACATGCAAGCATGCAAGAGATGGTTTTATTTGTAAAAGTGGTTTCTAATGGGTTATAAACATTTGAAAACACCTAATAGTCATTTTATAAAGTGGCAAAATCATTTGTATAAGATTTTACTTCATAAACCATTTTTTAGATCAAGTCATTATTTTATGTGGTGTAGAAATGCTTTTAATAAGGCAAAATTCTATAGGTTTCACAAAATATGTTTTCAAACCATATAACTTTGTGTTTAGGGTCAGAGAGTTTATTTCCAAAACATTTCTCAAAGGTTTTCTTCCAAAACCATTTTTAATGATTAAACCATATTTTTTATTTGACTAGAAATGGTTTAAATCCAAGATTCATTCTTTTGCTTCACCAAATACATTTTTGAAACCACAATTTGTTTCCTATGGTCAGTAGGTTCAAAACACACCATTTGCCAAAGATTTTATCCTCAAAAACATTTTGGAATAAATTTTATATCCTAATCATGCATACACAAGTTTCTGCAAAAACAATCAATTTAACAGAATATTTTTACTAAAAAAATGGCATGGTTGGCTAGGGTTTGTTTTTCTGAATCCATTGATATAAAGTTTGCAAAATTTGGACGTGTAGATTAAAAGTTATGGATTTTTCAAATTGGAACATCAATTAGATAAGTTTCTGGTTTTTAAATCAAACAGAGGCCACGTGGCGTCATACTATTAGCTGGTACCGGTTCGCACGGATCGGCTCTGTGAGGCGTTGGATCTATTTGAAGACGTGCGGCACAGATTGCATACCCTTTCGCTTTAAGTGATTCTATCTATGCCCTACGATCTAAATCCGACGATGCACATCAGCTGGTCAAGAATGGGCGGCGCAAGCGACAGGGGTTGGCGGCAGCGCGGTCAGACGGCGGCGGAGCGGGCGAAATAGGAAGCAAGGGGTCAAGGAGAGTGGCTCACCAGAATCGCCTTGACGCACTGATTCTCAACGTGGCTTTTTTCGGTCAAGGGGCGTATGGGCGTTGTCAGGATTGCTCGTTGGAGATGCTCCTGGCGTCAGCACGGTCGGGAGTCGTCGGAGGCGAGGTTGCAAGCCACGCGCGAGTGATTGGCGATCACCTGGAGATGCAAAAGACACAGACGAACCAAACAACATGATTCACTGGTCAAGGTGCGCACGGTGTTGAGTTCTATAGCTCACCGGAGTTGCGGGGGTCGTCGGTGGCGTACTGGTGGAGACGTTGCCGATGTTCTAGGGCGCGCGGGGGCAAGCTGGTGCTACGAGGTGGTTCGCCAGGAGATGGGGATCACGTTTGTGTGCTCGAGGAGGCAAGGGGCGGAGGAGACTGGCCGGAATTGGCCGGGAAAGCCGTCGGAGACAGAGGTGATGTTGCAAGAAATTAGCGCAGCCTGGGGGCTCCGGTGGGGTGTGGTTTGGGGGAGAAGGGAGAGGGAAGCCTGGCGTTTATTACTGCGTAGTCACGGCGAGGGATTAACGCGGCATTAAGGCGAATTCAAGCGAGGAATTAAACGGCAGGAACGACGAGGTTTGGGGGAAGAAGGGGTCATCGCGGGGGAGAAGATGCTGACGTGGGCGTGGGGTTCGTCTGTCAGTAGAGAGGATGAGAGGGGATGGGGTCCATTTGTCAGCATCGCAGCGGGTGAGTTCGCTGGTTCGAACCGTTTTTTTGCGGGGAGGAGAAGAACTGGGCTAACTGGGCCTTGTTGGGCTCGCTGGCTAGGTCGAGTCTGTTTACATTTTTATTGTTCTGTTTGTTTTTCTTTTTTCCATTTCTTTTTATTCTGTTTTGGTTTTGTTTAATTAATTCAAACACTTATTTGAATTCAAACCTTTGCCAAAGTTTGTGTAGGTTTAAATATTGATTAGTAGTACATTCTGATGTAAACTTTGGAATAAAAGATTTATTCCTTTTTGGGTCATTTTAATTATTAAAGTAGGTCCTTGTATTAAAACAAATAGGTTTTAATAATATTTCAAACAACATTTAAATTCTTTAAACTTTTCAAAACTTTTCAGTAGGTTTTTTTTATTTGATTGGTTGGGTGTCAAATAATTCATCTTGAGTTATTTGGAAATTTTTTAATATGATTCATAATCATTTAAAATGAGTATTTATTTTATTTCCAATGATATTAAATATATTTTTAATTCCCTAAAGTTTATTTGGAAGATATCTTTAATCTTATTTAAGTTGGATCTAACCACTTTTATTTCATTTGGGTAAATTCCAAAATACTATTTCTCATGAATTTTATAATTATACTTATTAAAGATTTGTCTTTATTAAAATAGGGATAGAATGGTTAATGCCATTTTATTTTATTTTGGAAATTCTTTATCCTTCTATTTTATTTGGATTGGGATTATAATTCTTTCCATTTGCTTATGGTCTTGGCCAAGTTTTAATTTGGTCTTTAAATATTCTTTATTTAATATTTCCTTCATCTTATAAAATTCATCTCTTTTTATTTAGGGATCCAAACTTGGTGATTCCAATTTATAAAATCTTGTTTAACATTTGTTTATCCTTTTAAATATATTTAGGATTATTTGCTCACCATTTGGTATGGATTTTAGATAAGTGCTTTATTAGCTTTGGGAATTCCATTCCTTTATCTTATTAAATTCATAAGATTTTATTTATGGCTCCAATTTAAGTGAAACCAATTTTATATGGTTTTATAATATTTCTATTGATCATTCTTGATCATTTGTAAATGTTTGTTGTCAAGATTTTATATGGATCAAATCCATAGGCTTGGAGATAACTTGGAAATGATTTTTATTCCATTAGGGTTTAGGGTTTGGATTTGTTTTCCAAGTGTTTAAATTTCCAGATACATTCATTGACGAATGCATTTCTCTTGATTTGGATTTTGTTGAATTCAAACTTTTAATTAAAGTTTGTTCAAGATGGGATTTTTAAGTTTTCATTTAGAAACAAAAGTTTCTTTTCACCCTAAAATTCAACAATAATTTATTTTGTTTCTTTTATTTTTCACATTACAAGATTTGGAAAATCTTGGGATGTGACAAATATTTATCCAAGGAATGCTCATAGGGTGTGTTTCAGAGGGTCCGGATTTGTATGGACCTTCCAGAAACTGTTTATTTCAGAGGTTTTGCCTTCAAATCCTAAAATTATACTTTATTTGGAGAAGGCTCGGCTGGAGTACACGTTGGATCAGGTGGCATTAGCATAGTTCAGTACAAGACAGATACAGATGGCCGCATCGCTTTCAACAAGGAGGCATGGAAGAATTTCATTCAAGACGCAAATCTGCAAGTTGGACAAGCCATACTTCTTACTGGCAGGAACACTTCGCGTAGGAACCTTGAGATGATGTTCATCATCGAGCTACTCGTTTAATATATATGCTAGAGAGTTCCCCGCGGGTGTGTCAGACGACGTCGGTTTTTCAAACATACAAGCCGTCTCAATTGATTTGCTAGTTTAAATTGATGTTATGAAGTAATATGGTTATATAATTACCCAAATGTGAATCCTCCATCCATTCAAGTGGTCATATTACCTAAAACCAACTTAGTTTTGCTGCCAATAAAAGTGCTTGGTAAACATGTGGGAGACGGTCAAAAATTGAAACCGTCTCCAATAGTACTATATCCGGATCCTCCGGGACAAAACCCATACACTCCAGAGTTGGCCAAAACTTAAGAAATGCATTTTTTCCAAAACAAAAGGGTAGACAATGGTTCCTATAGTATTAGCATTGCTAAATTATGTCCTATAACTAATATAAGGTCCTTACGTTGAACCAAATATATCACGTGGCATAAAACTTGGATTCTACCCTGAAAGGCAAGATGATTCCTACCCACATGTACTTGTTGAAACTCAACATTGGTGAAATTGTTCTAAAAAATTCTAATATATTTACCACACTATATAGGTACTTTAAAATAGACACTTAGCAAGTTTCATATTCTTTTTACATTTTTTAGATATTATAAAAATTCAAAATCCCTATAACTACCTATGTAGCTACAAACTTAGTCAAGATGTCCAATGATTTCTATTGTAAGATTATGAATTGAGCTAATATGGTTATAGAGGTACCGAAATATTATTTTTCAATCCATTTAAAATCTCATTTATACATGCTTACTTCAAATATCAATTTACATCCACTAAATAGCCAAATATTCATTTAATTCGAAACAATGCCCAATAAAATTTGAAAATATCCTATAAAATCACATTTCCAACATTAAGTTATAATTCAAGTCAAAAAAGTGCAACTACAAAGTATAGACTAATATTTATCCAAGGAATTCTCATAAGGTGTGTTTCAAAGGGTCTGGCTTTGTATGGACCTTCCAGAAACTGTTTATTTCAAAGTTTTTTTGCATTCAAATCCTAAAATTATACTTTATTTGGAGAAGGCTCGGTTGAAGTACGCGTTGGAGCAGGTGGCGTTAACATAGTTCCGTATAAGATGGATATAGATGGCCGCATCGCTTTCAACAAGGAGGCATGGAAGAACTTCATTGAAGCCGCAAATCTGCAAGTTGGACAAGCCATACTTCATACTGGCAGGAACACTTCACGTAAGAACCTTGGGATGTTATTCATCACCGAGCTACTCGTTTAATATATATGCTAGAGATTTCCCCGCAGGTGTGTCAGACAATGTCGGAGTCATCATATATAACTTTAAATGATAAAACTCGTTTCTAAATGTTTGTTAAGAACATGCATGAATCCATGCGGTCCCCGAAGCTATTGATTTTCTAGTTTCTAAATGTTTGTTTCTAAACTTTTTCAAACGTTACAAGTCATATCTATGGATTTGCTAGTTTATATTTATGTTATGAAGTAATGTGGTTATAGAATTACCTGAATGTGAATATTCCATCCATTCAAGTGGCCATATTACCCAAAACCAACTTAGTTTTTCTGACAATAGAAGTGCCCGGAAAACATGTGGGATATGGTCAAAAATTGAAACCGTCTCCAATAGTACTATATCCGGACCCTCCTAGACAAAACCCATACACTCTGGAGTTGGCCAAAACTCAACAAATGTATTTTTTTCCAAAACAAAAGGGTAGACAATGTTTTCTATAGTCTTAGCATTGCTATATGAAGTCCTACAACCAATATAAGGTCCTTACGTTGAAGCAAATATATCACGTGGCATAAACCTTGGATTCTACCCTGAAAGGTAAAATCATTCCTACCCAGATGTACTTGTTGAAACTCAATATTGGTGAACTTGTTCAAAAAATTCTAATATATTTACCACACTATATAGGTACCTTAAAATGGATACTTGGAAAGTTCCATATTTTTTTACATTATTTAGATATTATATAAATTCAAAATCCCTATAACTACCTATGTAGATACAAACTTAGTCAAGATGTCTAATGATTTCTATTGTAAGCTTATGAATTGAGCTAATGTGGTTATAGAGGTACCCAAATATGATTTTTCCATCCATTTAAAACTTTTTGTATGCATGCTTGCTTCAAATATCAATTTAAATCCTCTAAATAGCGAAATATTCATTTAATTCAAAACAATGCCCAATAAAATTTTAAAATATTCTATAAAATAACATTTGCAACATTAAGTTTTAATTCAAGTAAAAAATGCAACTACAAAGTATAGACTAATATTTCTCCAAGGAATGCTCATAGGGTGTGTTTCAAAGGGTCCGGATTTGTATGGACCTTCCAAAAATTGTTTATTTCAAAGTTTTTTGCCTTCAAATCCTAAAATTATACTTTATTTGGAGAAGGCTCGGTTGGAGTACACGTTGGAGCAGGTGGCGTTAGCATAGTTCCGTACAAGACGGATACAGATGGCCGCATCGCTTTCAACAAGGAGGCATGGAAGAATTTCATTCAAGACACAAATTTGCAAGTTGGACAAGCCATACTTCTTACTGGCAGGAACACTTCGCGTAGGAACCTTGAGATTATGTTCATCATCGAGCTACTCGTTTAATATATATGCCAGAGAGTTCCCCACGGGTGTGTCAAACAACGTCGGTTTTTAAAACATACAAGCCGTCTCAATTATTTTACTAATTTCAATTTATGTTATGAAGTAATGTGGTTATAGAATTACCCAAATGTGAATATTCCATCCATTCAAGTGGCCATATTTCCCAAAACCAACTTAGTTTTGCTGCCAATAGAAGTGCCTGGAAAACATGTGGGATATGGTCAAAAATTCAAACCGTCTCCAATAGTACTATATCCGTACCCTCCAGGACAAAACCCATACACTCCGGAGTTGGCCAAAACTCAAGAAATGCATTTTTTTCCAAAACAAAAGGGTACACAATGGTTCCTATGGTCTTAGCATTGCTAAATGAAGTCCTACAACTAATATAAGGTCCTTGCATTGAAGCAAATATATTACGTGGCATAAAACTTGGATTCTACCCTAAAAGGTAAGATGATTCCTACCCAGATGTACTTGTTGAAACTCAACGTTGGTGAAATTGTTCTAAAAAATTCTAATATCTTTACCACACTATATAGGTACCTTAAAATGGACAATTGGAAGGTTTTCATATTCTTTTTAAGTTTTTTAGATATTATAAAAATTCAAAATCCCTATAACTACCTATGTAGCTACAAACTTAGTCAAGATGTCTAATGATTTCTATTATAAGCTTACGAATTGTGCTAATGTGGTTATAGAGTTACCCAAATATGATTTTTCCATCCATTTAAAACCTTTTTTTTCATGCTTACTTCAAATATCAATTTAAATCCGCTAAATAGCCAAATATTCATTTAATTCGAAACAATGCCCAATAAAATTTTAAAATATTCTATAAAATCACATTTGCAACATTAAGTTGTAATTAAATTCAAAAAAATGCAACTAAAAAGTATAGGCTAATTTTCTCGAAGGAATGCTCATAGGGTGTGTTTCAAATGATCCGGATTTGTATGGACCTTCCGGAAACTGTTTATTTCAAAGTTTTTTGCCTTCAAATCCTAAAATTATACTTCATTTGGAGAAGGCTCGGTTGGTGTAAGTAGGTGGAGTTAGCATAGTTCCGTACAAGACGGATACAGATGGCCGCATCGCTTTCAACAAGAAGGCATGAAAGAACTTCATTCAAGACATAAATCTGCAAGTTGGACAAGCCATAGCCCATACTGGGAGGAACACTTCACGTAAGAACCTTGAGATGATATTCATCATCGAGCTAATTGTTTAATGTATATGCTAGAGAGTTCCTCTCGGGTCTGTCAGACGACGTCGCAGTCATCATATATTACTTTAAGTGATAAAACTCGTTTCTAAATATTTGTTAAGAACATGCATGAATGCATGTGGTCCCTGAAGCTATTGATTTTATAGTTTCTAAATGTTTGTTTCTAAACTTTTTTAAATGTACAAGCCGTCTCTATTGATTTGCTAGTTTATATTTATGTTATGAATTAATGTGGTTATAGAATTATCCAAATGTGAATATTCCATCCATTCAACTGGCCGTATTACCCCAAACCAACTAAGTTTTGCTGCCAATAGAAGTGCCTGGAAAACATGTGGTATACGGTCAAAAATTCAAAACCGTCTCCAATAGTACTATATCCGGACCCTCCGAGACAAACCCATACATTCCGAAGTTGGCCAAAACTCAAGAAATTCAATTTTTTCCAAAACAAAAGGGTAGACAATGGTTTCTATAGTCTTAGCATTGCTATATGAAGTTCTACAACTAATATAAGGTCCTTACGTTGAAGCAAATATATCACGTGTCATAGACCTTGGATTCTACCCTGAAAGGTAAGATCATTCTTACCGAGATGTACTTGTTGAAACTCAACATTGGTGAAATTGTTCTAAAAAATTTCTAATATATTTACCACACTATATAGGTACCTTAAAATGGATACTTGGAAAGTTTCATATTTTTTTACATTTTTTAGATATTATAAAAATTTCAAAATCCCTATAACTAACTATGTAGCTACAAACTTAGTCAAGATGTCTAATGATTTCTATTGTAAGCTTATGAATTGAGATAATGTGGTTATAGAGGTAGCCAATTATGATTTTCCATCCATTTAAAACCTTTTTTATCCATGTTTACTTCATATATCAATTTAAATACGCTAAATAGACAAATATTTATTTAATTCGAAACAATGCCTAATAAAATTTTAAAATATTCTGTAAAATCACATTTGCAACATTAAGTTGTAATTCAAGTCAAAAAAAATGCAGCTACAAAGTATGGACTAATATTTCTCCAAGGAATGCTCATAGGGTGTGTTTCAAAGGGTCCAAATTTGTATGGACCTTCCGAAAACTATTTATTTCAAAGTTTTTTGCCTTCAAATCCGAAAATTATACTTTATTTGGAGAAGGCTCGGTTGGAGTACGCGTTGGAGTAGGTGGCGTTAGCATAGTTCCGTACAAGACGGATACAGGTGGCCGCATCGCTTTCAACAAGGAGGCATGGAAGAACTTCATTCAAGACACAAATCTGCAAGTTCGACAAGCCATACTTCATACTGGCAGGAACACTTCACGTAAGAACCTTAGATGATATTCATCATCGAGCTACTCGTTTAATATATATGCTAGGGAGTTCCCTGCGGGTTTGTCAGACAGAGTCATCATATATTACTTTAAGTGATAAAACTCGTTTCTAAATGTTTGTTAAGAATATGCATGAATGCATGCGGTCCCTGAAGCTATTGATTTTCTAGTGTCTAAATGTTTGTTCTAAACTTTTTCAAACGTACAAGCCATATCTATGGATTTCCTAGTTTATATTTATGTTATGAAGTAATATGGTTATAGAATTACCCGAATGTGAATATTACATCCATTCAAGTGGCCATATTACCCAAAACCAACTTAGTTTTTCTGCCAATAGAAGTGCCTGGAAAACATGTGGAATACGGTCAAAAATTCAAACCGTCTCCAATAGTACTATATCTGGACCCTCCGAGACAAAACCCATACACTTCGGAGTTGTCCAAAACTCAAGAATTGCATTTTTTTTTCCAAAACAAAAGGGTAGACAATGGTTCCTATAATCTTAGCATTTCTATATGAAGTCCTACAACCAATATAAGGTCCTTACGTTGAAGCAAATATATCATACCCTGAAAGGTAAAATCATTCCTACCCAAATGTACTTGTTGAAACTCAACATTGGTAAACTTGTTCTAAAAATGTCTAATATATTTACCACATTATATAGGTACCTTAAAATGGACACTTGGAAAGTTTCATATTTTTTTACATTTTTTAGATATTATAAAAATTCAAAATCGCTATAACTACCTATGTAGCTACAAACTTAGTCAAAATGTCTAATGATTTCTATTGTAAGCTTATGAATTGAGCTAATGTGGTTATAGAGGTACCCAAATATGATTTTTCCATCCATTTAAAACCTTTTTTATGCATGCTTACTTCAAATATCAATTTAAATCCGCTAAATAGCGAAATATTCATTTAATTCAAAAAAATGCCCAATAAAATTTTAAAATATTCTATTAAAATCAAATTTGCAACATTAAGTTTTAATTCAAGTAAAAAATGCAACTACAAAGTATAGACTAATATTTTTCCAAGGAATGCTCATAGGGTTTGTTTCAAAGGGTCCGGATTTGTATGGACCTTCCAAAAACTGTTTATTTCAAAGTTTTTTGCCTTCAAATCCTAAAATTATACTTTATTTGGAGAATGCTCGGTTGGAGTACACGTTGGAGCAGGTGGCGTTAGCATAGTTCCGTACAAGACGGATACAGATGGACGCATCGCTTTCAACAAGGAGGCATGGAAGAATTTCATTCAAGACGCAAATCTGCAAGTTGGAAAAGCCATACTTCTTACTGGAAGGAACACTTCGCGTAGGAACCTTGAGATTATGTTCATCATCGAGCTACTCTTTTAATATATATGCCAGAGAGTTCCCCGCGGGTGTGTCAGACGACGTCGGTTTTTCAAACATACATGCCGTCTTGATTTACTAATTTAAATTTATGTTATGAAGTAATGTGGTTATAGAATTACCCAAATGTGAATATTCCATCCATTCAAGTGGCCATATTTCCCAAAACCAACTTATTTTGCTGCCAATAGAAGTGCCTGGAAAACATGCGGGAGATGGTAAAAAATTCAAACCGTCTCCAATAGTACTATATCCGTACCCTCCAGGACAAAACCCATACACTCTGGAGTTGGCCAAAAGTCAAGAAATGCATTTTTTTTCCAAAACAAAAGGGTAGACAATAATTCCTATATTCTTAGCATTGCTAAATGAAGTCCTACAACTAATATAAGGTCCTTGCATTGAAGGAAATATATCACGTGTCATAAAAATTGGATTCTACCCTGAAAGGTAAGATGATTCCTACCTAGATGTACTTGTTGAAACTCAACATTGGTGAAATTGTTCTAAAAAATTATAATATCTTTACCACACTATATAGGTACCTTAAAATGGACAATTGGCAATTTTCCTATTCTTTTTACATTTTTTAGATATTATAAAAATTCAAAATCCCTATAAGTACCTATGTAGCTACAAACTTAGTCAACATGTCTAATGATTTCTATTGTAAGCTTACGAATTGAGCTAATGTGGTTATAGATGTACCCAAATATGATTTTTCCATCCATTTAAAACCTTTTTTATTCATGCTTACTTCAAATATCAATTTAAATCCACTAAATAGCCAAATATTCATTTAATTCGAAACAATGCCCAATAAAATTTTAAAATATTCTATAAAATCACATTTGCAACATTAAGTTATTAAATTCAAAAAATGCAACTAAAAAGTATAGACTAATATTTCTCCAAGGAATGCTCATAGGGTGTGTTTCAAATGATCTGGATTTGTATGGACCTTTCGGAAACTATTTATTTCAAAGTTTTTTGCCTTCAAATCCTAAAATTATACTTTATTTGGAGAAGGCTCGATTGGAGTACACGTTGGAGTACACGTTGGTGTACGCGTTGAAGTAGGTGGAGTTAGCATAGTTCCGTTCAAGACGGATACAGATGGCCGCATCGCTTTCAACAAGGAGGCATGGAATAATTTCATTCAAGACTGATGACCCACAAGTATAGGGGGTGTATCGTAGTACTTTCGATAAATAGGAGTGTCGATCCCACCGAGGAGCAGAAGGTGTTGAACAGTTGTATGGAGCAGGAAATCCTAGTGAATACTTAGCAAACGGATTTTTAGTTGTTTTCTGACAAGGCAACAAAACAAAGAGCAAGTAATAGAAGTAACGAACAAATGGAGCAAGTGGCCCAATCCTTTCTTAGCAAAGGACAAGCCGGTGGAAATACTTATAAAAACCAAACGTTCTCGAGGACACATGGGAATTCTGTCAAGTGCTTTCGCTTCAAATAGTTGAGTATTCTTCACATTTATCATAAGTGTGGTGTGGGTGAACTGTTGGAGATATGCCCAAGAGGCAATAATAAAGTGGTTATTATCATATCTTCACACTTATGATAAATGTTTACATACCATGCTAAAATTGTATTAACCGGAAACATTAATACTTGTGTGATTTGTAAACTAAAATAAGAGTCCCTAGTAAAGCCTCTTGTTAAACTAGCTTGTTGGTTAATATATGATCATGGTTTCCTGATCATGAACATAGAGATGTTATTAACAACAGGATCATATCATTAGGAGAATGATGTGATGGACATACTCCTATAGATAAGCGTAGCATAAAGATCAAGTCATTTCAATAGTTCAATTGCTATATGCTTTCTGATACATAGTAACCTAATTCCTTCGACCATGAGATCATGCATATCACCTTTTCTGGATGGATGCTTTGATGTCATCAAACACCACACCGTAACTGGGTGGCTATAAAGGTGGCATTGAGTGTTCGAAAAGTATTGGTTGAAACACATGGATCAAGAGTGGGATTTGTCCATCCATATGACGGATAGATATACTCTGGGCCCTCTCGGTGGAATGTCATCCAATTATCTTGCAAGCATGTGACTGGCTCACAAGGGATCACATATCACGGGAACGAGAAAAGAGTACTTATCAGTAACGAGGTTGAACTAGGTATGCAGAGATACCGACGATCATAACCTCGGATAAGTAACATATCGTGAGACAAAGGGAAATTGGTATCGTATGTAAGTGGTTCATTCGATCGCAAAGTAATCGTAGAAATATGTGGGAGCCATATGAATTTCCAGATTCCTCTATTGGTTATTGTTCGGAGAAGTGTCTCGATCATGTCCGCATAATTCACGAACCGTAGGGAGACACACTTAAGGATTCGACGTTGTTTGAGTAGTTATGGTATTATGAGAAAGAGACCGAATGTTGTTCGGAGTCTCGGATGGGATCCGGGATATCACGAGGTGATTCGGAATGGTCCGGAGAATAAGATTCATATAAGGAAAGTCCCGTTTCGGAGTTCGGGAATGATTCCGGTGTTTTCATCGGGAATGTTCTAGAAGGTTCCGGATTGTCCGGCACTCCGGGGGGGAGGGTACATGAGTGTGTCATTGAATGATTGCATCATGTACTAAGTGTTCTTGCTGTTCCAAAAACATGAAAGTCAAATTGCCAGTTTGAAAGTCAAACGGCTAAAACAGGAAACTGTGGGAAACAGGAAACTGTGGGAAACAAGCAAGAGGAGTTGGAACCAACTTGGAGGAGGAGTCCCACTCCTCCAAGCCGGCGCCCAGCCCAAGGCCGACTTGGGGAGGGACTCCCCTCCCCTGGCCGCGCCTCCCCACCCATAAAAGGAGGGGCAGGGCTCCCCTCCTAGAACACACAAGTTCCTATCTTCTACCTCCGGTTTAGAGCCGTTTTGGTTTAGAGCTTCTAATTGCTTTAGCCAGCGGTTTAGAGCCTTCTAATTGGTTTAGAGCCTTCTAATTGGTGTGTCTAATCTCTAGACCACTAATAGCCCTCTCTCATAATCCACCATACTCGCTCCGGCTTATGGCGAAGCCCTGCGGGATCTCCCCTCTACTTCCGCTACCACGCCGTTGTGCTGCCGGAATCGCGAGGAGAGTGCTACAACCTCCGCTGCCTGCTGGAACAAGGGAGAGGAAGGTCTTCGTCGAGTACCGAACGTGTGACCGACTACGGGAGCGCTGCCGGAACGTGGCGCCGGAAGGATCGTCTACACGATCTTGAGATAGGAAAGAGTACGACTACATCACCCACGAGAATCTGCTCTCGTTAACCGCTTTGGAATCTTCGAGGGTAAGTTATTCCATCGACTCGTTGCTACAATCTAGTAGATAGATCTTGGCTTGTTTGTTTGTATGCGATAGAAATTTTTTGTTTTCCATGCTACGAACCCCTACATGAACATGTGCTAACATACTACCCTTCCTAGGACGAATACATATTTGTGATTAAACCCCCTGCAAACATCCGTAACTATAGGAAAGTAATTAAGATATAAATCTAACCACAGCCTTAAACTCTGAGATCCTGCGCTTTGTTGTGCAAAGGTGTCCTAACGGGGGTTCAGGTTTCTGTCACTCCGGAAACCCCACACTTAGTAGCCAAATACACAATGCATTCCCCTAGACCCCATAAATGGTGAAGTATCATGTAGTCGACGTTCACATGACACCATTAGAAGAATAGCACCAGAACTTAAATACTAAACCATTGAATAATAACTCATCACAGATTCACTACTAACAACATGACTTCTCCCATGTACTCAAGAACTAGACGAACTACTCACAAGACATCATATGGATCAATATCAAAGAAGATATGATAATGGATAACAATCTGAACATAAACAATAATCCAATGGTTCCACTCACAAGCATCAACTACAATAGTAGTCAACATCAGGAAGGTTTCCCCTAATGAACTAAAGCAATATCCAACACAATTGTTACAGCGGGACAGAGTGGTGATGATGGTGCTGGTGGAGATGATGGTGTGGATGATGATGATCCCGATGAAGCCTAGCTTGATGACGGTGTTGATGGCGACACTCTCCCCTCTCCGGGAAGGAATTCCCCCGGTAGAAATCTGTCTGCCGGAGAGATCTTTCTCTCTCAGTGTTTTCCGCCCCTAGAGGCGGCGGAAATCTATCTGTGGTCGCCCCCCGAGCCTTAGGATTTCGAAGGGAAGATATAGGCGAAGGGGAGGAGTCGGAGGCCGGGCAGGTGGGCCACACCTACCCTAGGCGCGGGATCAGGTGGGCCCACGCCTAGGGGGATGTGGGCCCCCTGAGGCCCCACTTCGTCCCTCCTTCTGGCATCCTTCATCTTCTGGTAAAATAATATGTTTCCATATTTTTCTGGTATTTTCTAATCTTCGCAAAATTGCACCGAAACGCCTTCTTTTCCATCAGAGTCTAGACTCCGGCAATCCATCCTCCAGGAATCATCCAACATGCATAAACAGATGAGAAGCCATAATTAATACCTCATAATAAGACAAATATCAATGAATAGAGGTAAATTATGATATATACTGGTGATGCAAATTGGGCGTATCAACTCCCCCAAGCTTATACTTCGCTTGTCCCCAAGCGCATACTGAGCTCAGTAAACATGTCCACCGGTTTATGAAGTGAAGTGTCGATAAAAATAATACGAACAAGAAGAATCACACTTACCATTGCACAACTCATAGAAGTGAGCAACTCACCATTATATAACTTAGCTTGCAACCAAGTACATTAGTCACAATAGAGATGCATAAAGATAAATCATAATTGGAATTGTAAAACTTGTTCTTGGTTAGAGAACACCTGGCAAACAGTTTCACAAAAGCTTTTTGTATAAGTTTCAAAACATGAGCACTCTTTGCTCGAAAAGGTTTTTCACAAGTGAAGGCTTTCAAAGTAATACTCAATAGATAAGAGTTTTGTGCAAACAAGGAAGATAAATAACATGATTGAATAAATCACCATATTAATGCTTGAAACACAACTCAAAAGCTTGCTGGAGATAGAGAGGAAGTAGGTTTACTGACTCAACTGGTAACTAGGAGGAAGGTCCCTTCTTAGACGGTAGCAGGGATTACAAGTCATAAAGAGCTTTCAAAAGATTATGGTACTTACTAGCTTTGAGCCCTCATTGCCCCTATCATAAGCATCTTGAGATGAGTAAGGTTAAAGTGAACAAAGATGGAGCATATGCTTGATGAAATATAAGTTGGCAATCTCATGTCCCTTGAATATGAGGGCCACTCCTCATGCATACTCAACTTTGGGCCCAGGTAAGTTCTTGTCATTGTAAGTATTTGCATATCATTGAGAACCGCCAACGGGGTACCCCTTGCACATGGTACATGATCTTTCCCATAACCAAAAGGACAAGGCAAGCAGACAATGAGCATCTCAGCGATCTTTTTATTTACTATGTGCATAGCTTTTTTATTGAGGATGGTTCATAGATGACTCACTATGGTGATGCTGCAAGTTTCCACCATGATTAAGCATGGCTTAGGCTAGCGGCCCAGGAGTTTCTCTAACACAGGATACAAACTCCATGGACTTACAAGTTCCCTCTTTATTTCACACAGTTGACATCCATAGACAAAAGAGTACGATATCAACTGTGTATAGAGTACAAGTGCAATGTTGAAAACGTTCCCCGTGACAACACGGTTCTGCTAATTCCAACATATAGATGCAAGCATATACAACTTCGATGTTCACAATGGTTCAAATCTATTAGGGGCAAGGAAATAAAGTGTACCATCAAGTTCGTGAGAGATTTACTAACTAGTTTTCACAGAACAAAATTCTTTTTAATTCGAAAGGTAGATGAAGCTTGAGAATTTGCTTGTAATAGCAAAAGCTACTAGGTAGATATGGTGGACACAAGTGGAAATTTTTTTGGGTTCAAAGGATTTTGGAAACATGAGAAGTATGCCTTGTCAAAACAGGTTTTTGGCTAGCTAGCCTGAGTAGCAAGCAAGAGAGTTGAAAGAAACAAGCAAACATACAAGTAATAAAGCCAAACATGCAATCTTCCTTGAAGACACAAAATAATCTTAAATAAAGAATACTAAGCTTATGAGCCAACAAGAAAGAAGAAAAATGATACCAAATACCTGTAAGCTTTTTCTTTCTTTCTTTTTATTTCAAACTAAAGCCACTGACCAGAACTTGGTTTGCCAAAACCAATTTAGATACACTTGATGATCCCAAAGTGGTGCAAATACTGATCAACAAGATCCATCATATAATAGAGATTGCAAACTAAAATAAGAAGTGCAAAAAGGTAAAATATGAGACTTCTCATTAATATTCCAATAAAGACACTCACACCAAGGGATACATAGATAATCAACTAAAGGAGAGATACTTCCACATACAAACCTAACTATAAGATAACCTCTCTACCACAGATATGAATCCACTAAAAAGGTAAAAGATAAAAGATAATGATGGTGATACCGCGGCACTCCCCCAAGCTTGGAACAAGCCAAGGGGATGCCAAACCTGATGACGAATTACTCCTTCAGTGGTGGTGTTATCTTGATAAGCTCCTCAATAAGTTTCCTCAACTCCTCGAACTCAAAATTAAGAGTACAGATTAGCTCCGAGTTTTGCTCTATACGGTTCATGATCATGTCAGTTTGAGAATCCCAGTTCTTGCTATTCTTTCTCCATTCTTCCAAAATAGAGCACTTGTTCCCTGCACGGTTAGAACAAGGGGTACTAGGAGGAACTGTGCACGGAGAGAGGATATGACGCGGAGTTCTCCCTCCTGTAGAAATTCGTGCTGTCCTCCTAATCTAGGTAGGTTGTGCCACCAAACCAATGCTTGCGACGGTATCGTGGGTGTCCGATTTCTTGTCCTCCTCCATGTCTCCTTCATATCCTACCGGAATCTCCTCTTCCTTGAGGACTTGAGGTTCTTCTTTCTCGGGCTTCTTGCCTTTGTTGTTGGCGGAGGCCATGGTGCTCTAAACTTGAGAAGATTTCCTGACAGAAACATATTGAAACAAAAACACGATGCACGAACCTCGGGGGATCCGAGGGGTTATATATTACGAAGTTTCAATGCATAAGGAAGGTTTTGACACGGAAACGAGGCGGAGACGGAGTTCGAGGGTGGGACACCCCTACAGGCGCGGCCAGGCTGGGCCCGCGCCTGGGGTGAGTTTGTCCACCCGGGGCTCCGTTTCCTCTTCAGTTTCGTCTGGTAACTTCCCTCATGTATTAAAAACATAAAAAATATAAAAAGATTGGGGTTTCATGAACCTTCTGTTTTCACCACTTTTACCTATTCAAAGACGAACTCTGCAGATTCCTTCTCTATTTCTCCTGAGAATTTCCTTTTTACAAAACCCTTGCACAAACTCAAAGACAACATTAGTGTAAGAAAAAACAATAAACCTTTGGTACACACTTCAACTGAAAACCCATCAAAAGAAAAGGTTCAGTAAGAGGCAAATGCAAATGACGGCAGAAATCTGTCAAAACAGACCAGTAGGTAAAGATTGATTTTTCAAAGATCTTTTGGTGCTCAAATCAAAAAGTGCAGAACTGATGAAAGTTGGGTAACAACTTGGAGAACAAGCTCAGAAAAATGCATCTCCATCCGAAGTACTGAGCTTCCTCACGAATTTTTACAATGCAGGACAAAAATCTGTCCCAGGACAGCCACTTTTCACAACTCCTCTACTTCAAAAAAGTAGTTGAACTTAACACAAAAACCAAAAAAAAAGAATAAGGAGCGGTTATTACAGAGGTAATAACTTCCAAGACTTGACAAACCTCTTGGGTTATCTCCCAACAAGTACTTTTTTAATGCCTTTAAGTTAGGCTTGAAGCTTCCAAAGATGCTTGTAACATCCCAATTTCAGAAATCCTGATTAAATGTCCAAAAGGCAAAAATCAGGGGGAACAAAAACTTTTTCTTCCATTATGTGCTTACCTGTTTGCTTTTTCTCAAGCAACTGTGCTTACCTGTTTCTTTTTTACAAAACCCTTGCACAAACTCAAAGACAACATTAGTGTAAGAAAAAACAATAAACCTTTGGTACACACTTCAACTGAAAACCCATTGAAACAAAAGGTTTAGTAAGAGGCAAATGCAAATTACGGCAGAAATCTATCAAAACAGACCAGCAGGTAAAGATTGATTTTTTCAAAGATCTTTTGGTGCTCAAATCAAAAAGTGCAGAACTGATGAAAGTTGGGTAACAACTTGGAGAACAAGCTCAGAATAATGCATCTCCATCCGAAGTACCGAGCTTCCTCAAGAATTTTTACAATTCAGCACAAAAATCTGTCCCAGGACAACCACTTTTCACAACTCCTCTACTTCAAAAAAGTAGTTGAACTTAACACAAAAACCAAATAAAAGAATAAGGACCGGTTATTACAGAGGTAATAACTTCCAAGACTTGACAAACCTCTTGGGTTATCTCCCAACAAGTACTTTTTTAATGCCTTTAAGTTAGGCTTGAAACTTCCAATGATGCTTGTAACATCCCAAATTCAGCAACCCTGATTAAATGTCCAAAAGGCAAAAGTCAGGGGGAACAAAATCTTTTTCTTCCATTATGTGCTTACCTGTTTGCTTTTTCTCAAGCAACTGTTGGTGTATTAGTTGTGTACTCCTCACCTCAACACTAGTTTACAAAAAACTATTTTACAAAAAGAGATATCTTGGCTCTTCTTTCATATTCTCAAATGTTCTAGCATTACAAAAACCTGAGCCAAAATGACTTTGACAAAACCAAATACTTTACTAGTTTCTATTGACAAAACTAAGGAGATATATAATCTCCTTATGTTTTCAAGACAGAACCTTCAACTACTCTTACCACTAGGTTTTCCAAAACCTTTATTAAAACCTTTTCATCCCAATCTTGGTAGAGATACCAAGATGGTACTTATATTACTTCAAAGCAAAACCCCTTTCAACATACCCATCCTTACCTCTGTAACATCCCTAAAATCATGTTTTCAAATATTACATATCATCCATGCATGCATAATCATTTAGGGATCAACTTCAAAAAGCCATTACAAAAACAGAAACATTTGAGTGCTTATTATTTTATGTAAGCAAGCATTGATTCAATGCTACTCTCTAGAGAGAGAATATTTGTTTCAAACCAAGATTTGTTTATTCATAAGTTGGTTTGGTTGAGTTCCAAAGCTTGGAAAAAATTTCCAAAACAAAATATGGTTTTCAAACCATTTTCATATCTTTATCAAATCTTGTGCTAAGGCACTGTTTTTTTTAAATTTCAAAGAAACCAAGCAAGTCTAATGAGACAGCAGGGTTTTATACTCAGAAATGTGCAGGTTTCATTTTACAAAAATCCAGAACAAGTTTGAAATCAAACACATTTGATTTCATTTGAATTTGTTTCCTGAAAATCAATTTAGAAAAAGAAAAAGGGTAAGGAATTAGAACTGGGCCAGGCGCTACCCTGCCCCGTCAGCGTCGTCCCAAAACCCCGCCCACGACCTGGCCTCGCCGTTTCCTTCCTCTCCTTCACTGCCGCGAATTAATCCGGTTAATTGCCATTGATTGCGTGCGTGATTCTCTCCTCCGCTCCGGCTACTTAATCCCCTCCCCCTCGCGGCCATTTTCCCCAGCAGAGCTAGCCAGAAGCGCCACCAGGCTGCCCACGATTCCACTTGCACCACCGCGGTACCGAGCAACTCCGGCGTGTGATTCCGGTAAGCATCGACCGCCCCCCTGTCTCTGATTCATACGAGCATGATCAGTGGGTCCTTGCGCATCTTCTCATACCCTTCTTTTGCTCTGTATCGTCCTAGAGCGTCATCATCGTCCACCTCTGGAAGCAACCGAAGCTCAGTGCAACTCCGGCGACACCCACTGGTAGTTCCCGACCATCCCTTCCTCTCTTCTGCATACTCACTTGTTCGCCAGGCTTGTGCGCATCTAACGGCACCTCTGGTTTGTCTTAGCGCGCACCACAACCTCGCCCCCGACGACGCCAGAGCTTGCCCAACGACAGGCTTCACTCCGACGAGCAATAGCAGCCGAGTCCGAGCGCCCCTGTCTCTCCCTCGACCACCTTGAGCTTCACGGCAGTCCCGCGAACACGGTAAGAACCCCCACTCCTCCCCGCGCGATCTGAATCACCGGCAACCTCTCTGACAGAGTCGCGCCGCTGCATCGCCGCCGCTGGCACCGCCCACCTGTGGTCGTTTGATCCGTAGCCGTAGGATCTAGATCCATCGATTAGAATTAGATCTGTAACGAAGCGGTACGCGCAGATCTGGGCCGTATGTGTTAAGTTAGATCTAACGGCCCACGAGTGTGATCCGGTGCGAAATGGTATCCACCAATCAGACGCTGCCGCGTGGCTAGTTCTTTGTTTTAAAATCTGAATTAGATCTATTAGAGTTTCAAACTTGTAAAATTCATAACTTTTGATCCCCACGTTCAAATTTTACAAATTTTATATCATTGGAATCAGGAGAGAAAATTCTATCTGTATATGCAATGTGTTTAATGTTTTGCCTCTGTAAAAAATGGTTGTTTTTGCAGAATCATTTGTAGGCATATTTTGGGTATAGAAATGATTTAAAAATCAAACAAAGTTTAATTTAGTATATTTTGATCTTGTTTATGTTTCAGTACTGTTTACTTGTCTTGTTTGGTGTAGAAAATCATCACATGGCATTTTGCATGCATTCATATATTTTTGTTTGCATATTTTGTTATGTGATTTTGGTGCCCTTATTTTATGTGTAGATTTTGGTGCTAATAGTGATTGTGGTTACGAAGATTGTTGCAACTCCCCAAACTACCAAGGCAAGTGGTGCTACATGTTCTTGTTGGAGATATGCCCTAGAGGCAATAATAAATGTAGTTATTATTATATCTTTGTGTTTATGATAAATGTTTACATTCATGCTATAATAGTATTAACAAGGAAACCATTAATACTTGTGTGATTTGTAAACTTAATTTGAAGTCCCTAGTATAGCCTCTATACTTCACTAGCTTGTTGGTTGATTAATGATTGTGGTTTCCCTATCATGAACATTGAGATGTTATCAACAACAAGATCATATCGTTAGGAGAATGATATGGTGGACATACTCCTATAGACAAGCGTAGCATAAAGATCAAGTCATTTCAATAGTTCAATTGCTATATGCTTTCTGATACATAGTAACCTGATTCCTTCGACCATGAGATCATGCATATCACCTTTACCGGATGGATGCTTTGATGACATCAAACACCACACCGTAACTGGGTGGTTATAAAGGTGGCATTGAGTGTTCGGAAAGTATTGGTTGAGACACATGGATCAAGAGTGGGATTTGTCCATCCACATGACGGATAGATATACTCTGGGCCCTCTCGGTGGAATGTCATCCAATTAGCTTGCAAGCATGTGACTTGGTCACAAGGGATCACATATCACGGGAACGAGAAAAGAGTACTTATCAGTAACGAGGTTGAACTAGGTATGCAGAGATACCGACGATCATAACCTCGGATAAGTAACATATCATGAGACAAAGGGAAATTGGTATCGTATGTAAGTGGTTCATTCGATCGCAAAGTAATCGTAGAAATATGTGGGAGCCATATGAATTTCCAGATTCCTCTATTGGTTATTGTTCGGAGAAGTGTCTCGATCATGTCCGCATAATTCACGAACCGTAGGGAGACACACTTAAGGATTCGACGTTGTTTGAGTAGTTATGGTATTATGAGAAAGAGACCGAATGTTGTTCGGAGTCTCGGATGGGATCCGGGATATCACGAGGTGATCCGGAATGGTCCGGAGAATAAGATTCATATAAGGAAAGTCCCATTTCGGAGTTGCGGAATGATTCCGGTGTTTTCATCGGGAATGTTCTAGAAGGTTCCGGATTGTCCGGCACTCCGGGAGGGAAGGGTACATGAATGTGTCATTACATATTGGAATGATTGCATCATGTACTAAGTGTTCTTGCTGTCCCAAATAAAGGATTAAATTGAATCCTAAAACAGAAAAGTCAAATGTCCAGTTTGAAAGTCAAACGGCTAAAACAAGAAACTGTGGGAAACAAGAAAGAGGAGTTGGGAACCGACTTGAGGGAGGAGTCTCCTCCCCAAGCCGGCGCGCCACCCAAGGCCGACTTGGGGAGGGACTCCCCTCCCCTGGCCGTGCCTCCCCATCTATAAAAGGAGGGGCAGGGCTCCCCTCCTAGACACACAAGTTTCCACCTCTAAATCTCCGGTTTAGAGCCGTTTTGGTTTAGAGCTTCTAATTGCTTTAGCCAGCGGTTTAGAGCCTTCTAATTGGTTTAGAGCCTTCTAATTGGTGTGTCTAATTACTAGACCACTAATAGCCTCTCTCATAAGCTCCACCATACTCGCACCGGCTTAAGGCGAAGCCCTGCGGGATTTCCCCTCTACTTCCGGTACCACGCCGTTGTGCTGCCGGAATCGCGAGGAGAGTGCTACAACCTCCGCTGCCTGCTGGAACAAGGGAGAGGAAGGTCTTCGTCGAGTACCGAACGTGTGACCGACTGCGGGAGCGCTGCCGGAACGTGGCGCCGGAAGGATCGTCTACGCGATCTTGAGATCGGAAAGAGTACGACTACATCACCCACGAGAATCCGCTCTCGTTAAACGCTTTGGAATCTTCGAGGGTAAGTTATACCATCGACTCGTTGCTACAATCTAGTAGACAGATCTTGGCTTGTTTGTTTGTATGCGATAGAAAATTTTTGTTTTCCATGCTACGAACCCCTACAGTGGTATCAGAGCCGTGTCTATATGTAGATCTGTTGCACGAGTAGAACACAATGGTCATTGTGGGCGTTGATGCTTTTATTGTCGATTGCTTCTTGTGTACTTTGCATCTTGCGGTATGTTGGGATGAAGCGGCTCGGGCTAACCTTACATGACATCGTTCATGAGACTTGCTCCACGCTTGACATGCAACTTGTATTGCATAAGTGGCTTTGCGGGTGCCTGTTTCTCCTAGCATAGTTAAGATCCAATTTACAACGGGTGATCAACAATGCTAGTATCAATGTTGTGGTTCTTGTTCGTAAGTTAGAACGACACTTATTGAAAGCCCCAAACCACGTAAAATATGCAAAGAAAGTAGAGGCGTCTAACTTTGTTTTGCAGGGGTGTGCAGTGATGTGATATGGCCATGATTGTGATTATATTTGATGTATGCAATGTTCCTTATTGTAAGTCGGCAACCGGCAGGAGCCATATGGTTGTCTTTAATTTATGTTAAGACCCGCGTGTCTATTCAAGGTAGTTGTAATAGTTGAAGCCGGTGGACGACAACCATGGAGAAGCGTCATTGACCTTGATGCAATGCCGGTGATGATGGAGATCATGTTCGTGCTTGAAGATGGAGATCGGAAGCACAAAGAAGAAAGGCCATATCATATCACATATATATTGAATTGCATGTGATGTTAATCCTTTATGCATCTTGTTTTGCTTAGTAGACGACGGTAGCATTATAAGATGATCCCTCATGCACATCAATTTCAAATCATAAAGTGTTCACCCTTAGTTAGCACCGTTGCTAAAGCTTGTTGTTTCGAAGCACCACGTGATGATCGGGTGTGTTAGATTCTGCAAGTGTATACAACGTGAGCAAGCCAGATTTGCTCATGCAGAAACTAAGGTTTGATCTTGACGAGCCTAGCATGTACAGACATGGTCTCGGAACACGGATCACCGAAAGGTAAAGCATGAATCATATAGTAGATGTGATGAACATGTCGATTGTTCGCCATTGAAACTATGTCAACTCTCGTGATGATCGGTGTTGATATGGTGGATTTGGTTCGTGTGATCACTAAAACAATGTGAGGGATATTGTTTTGAGTGGGAGTTCACCTAGTTTAATTTTATTATTAATTTGAACTCAATTTGTCATAAACTTAGTCTAAACTATTGCAAATATGTTGTAGATCAATGGCAGCCCCTACCATCAATTTTAATGCGTTCCTAGAGAAAGAAAAGTTGAAAAACAATGGAAGCAACTTCGTGGATTGGTTCCGCAATTTGAGGATTGTCCTCACAGCTGGTAATTTGACCTATGTGCTGGATGCACCGCTGGGTGACCCACCTGCAGCTGATGCTCCCGATGAAGTAAAGAATGTTTACCTCGCTCGGAAGAATCAGTACTCCATAGTTCAGTGTGCTATCTTGTATGGTTTGGAATCGGAGCTTCAGAAAAGGTTTGAGGATTCAGACCCATATGATATTGTCGAGGATCTCAAATTGATTTTTGAGACTCATGCGGCAATTGAAAGTTATGAAGCTTCTGAAAAGTTCTTTAACTGCAAGATGGAAGAGGGCAGCTCCGTCAGTGAGCATGTGCTTAAGATGTCTGGGCACGCAAACAAACTTCAAAGCTTGGGTATTGTGATTCCTAACGCTTTGGGGATTTACCGTGTCCTCCAATCACTACCACCAAGTTACAAGAACTTTGTGATGAACTACAACATGCAGAACATGAACAAGACGTTGCCAGAACTCTTTGCCATGTTAAAATCTGCAGAAGTGGAGATCAAGAAAGAGCACCAAGTGTTGTTGGTCAATAAGACCACCAAATTCAAGAAAGGCAAGTCTAAGCAAAAGGGACACTTCAAGAAGGGTGGTAAGAAAGCTACCACGCCGACGAAGAAGACCAGGGCTGGACCTAAGCCTGATACTGAGTGCTTTTACTGCAAGGGAGTAGGTCACTGGAAGCGGAATTGCCCAAAGTACTTGGCGGATTTGAAGAACGGCAACATCAAGAAGAAAGGTATATCTGATATACATGTTATTGATGTGTATCTTACTAGTACTCATAGTAGTGCCTGGGTATTTGATACTGGTTCGGTTGCTCATATTTGTAACTCGAAACAGGTGCTGCAGAATAAACGGAAGCTAGCGAAGAACGAGGTGACGATGCGCGTGGGAAACGGATCAAAGGTTGATGTGATCGCGGTCGGCACGCTACCCCTTCATCTACCATCGGGATTAGTTTTATACTTAAATAATTGTTATTTGGTGCCTGCGTTGAGCATGAACATTATATCAGGATCTTGTTTATTGCGAGACGGTTACTTGTTTAAATCCGAGAATAATGGTTGTTCTATTTATATGAGTAATATGTTTTATGCACATGCACCTTTGATAGATGGTCTATTCTTATTGAATCTCGATAGTGGAAATACACATATCAACAACATTGAGGCTAAACGTTTGAAATCAAGCGATAATTCGACCTATATGTGGCACTGTCGTCTTGGTCACATCGGAGTGAAACGTATGAAGAAACTCCATTCCGATGGACTTCTTGAATCACTTGATTTTGAATCACTTGAAAGATGCGAAGCATGTCTGATGGGTAAAATGACTAAGACTCCATTTTCTGGTATGATGGAGCGAGCTACGGACTTATTGGAAATCATACATACCGATGTGTGTGGTCCAATGAGTGTAGCATCGCGCGGTGGTTATTGTTATGTTCTTACCTTCACGGATGACTTGAGTAGATATGGGTATATCTATTTCATGAAACATAAGTCCGAAACTTTCGAGAAGTTTAAGGAGTTTCAAAGTGAGGTAGAGAATCAACGTAACAAGAAGATTAAATTTCTACGTTCTGATCGTGGAGGTGAATATCTAAGTTACGAGTTTGGCGAGCATTTGAAGAAATGCGGAATACTTTCACAATTGACACCGCCGGGAACACCACAGCGTAATGGTGTGTCCGAACGTCGTAATCGAACTCTCTTAGATATGGTTCGTTCTATGATGTCACTTACAGATTTACCGCTATCATTTTGGGGTTATGCATTAGAAACAGCCGCATTCACTTTAAATAGGGCACCGTCTAAATCCGTTGAAACGACACCGTATGAATTATGGTTTGGGAATAAACCTAAATTGTCGTTCCTTAAAGTTTGGGGATGCGAAGCCTATGTAAAGAAGTTACAGCCGGACAAGCTTGAACCCAAAGCGGAAAAATGCGTCTTCATAGGATACCCGAAGGAAACTATTGGGTATACCTTCTATCATAGATCCGAAGGCAAAACATTTGTTGCCAAGAATGGATCCTTTCTAGAGAAGGAATTTCTCTCGAAAGAAGTGACTGGAAGGAAAGTAGAACTCGACGAGGTTGTCGAACCTTCTCTCGAAATTGCGAGTAGCGCAGCACCGGAAAAAGTTCCTGTGGTGCCTGCACCAATAAGAGAGGAAGCTAATGATGGTGATCATGAAACTTCGGTTGAAGTTGCTACAGAGCCTCGGAGGTCAACGAGAACTCGTACCACTCCAGATTGGTATGATTCCGTTATGAATGTCATGGTAGTGTACAACACCGATGACCCCGAGACATATGAGGAAGCGATGATGAGCCCAGATTCCAATAAATGGCAAGAAGCCATGAAATCCGAGATTGGATCCATGTACGAAAACCAAGTATGGACTTTGGTGGACTTACCGGATGGCCGGAAGGCTGTCGAGAACAAATGGATTTTCAAGAAGAAAACAGATGCTGATGGTAATGTTACTGTCTATAAAGCTCGACTTGTCGCAAAAGGGTTTCGACAAATTCAAGGAGTTGACTACGATGAGACTTTCTCACCGGTAGCGAAGCTAAAGTCTGTGAGGATTATGTTAGCAATCGCTGCATATTATGATTATGAGATATGGCAGATGGATGTCAAAACAGCATTCCTCAATGGAGACATTGATGAAGAGTTGTATATGATGCAACCCAAAGGTTTTGTCGATCCTAAAGATGCTAACAAGGTATGCAAACTTCAACGGTCCATCTATGGATTGAAGCAAGCATCCCGAAGTTGGAATCAACGTTTTGATAAGGTAATCAAAAGTTTTGGTTTTATACAAACTTATGGAGAAGCTTGTATTTACAAGAAAGTGAGTGGGAGCTCTGTAGCATTCTTAATACTGTATGTGGATGACATATTGTTGATTGGGAATGATGTAGACCTTCTTAATAGTGTCAAGGAATATTTGAATAATAGTTTTTCAATGAAGGATCTTGGCGAAGCAGCTTACATATTAGGCATAAAGATTTATAGAGATAGATCGAAACGCCAAATATCATTGTCACAGAGTACATATTTGGACAAAGTTCTAAAGAGGTTTGGAATGGAAGAAAGCAAGAAAGGGTTCTTGCCCATGTTGCCCAATACGACCTTGAGTAAAACTCAAAGTCCGACATCGGCAGAAGATAGAGAAAGGATGAGTAAGACTCCCTATGCCTCAGCCATAGGATCTCTAATGTATGCCATGCTATGTACTAGACCCGACATCGCATATGCTGTTAGTCTAACTAGCAGATATCAAAGTGATCCAGGAGTGGATCATTGGACAGCGGTCAAAAACATCCTTAAGTACTTGAGAAGAACTAAGGATATGGTTCTTTCTTATGGAGGTGATGAACAGCTCGTTGTTAATGGTTACACCGATGCTAGTTGGAACACCGATCCAGATGATTCTAAATCACAATCCGGATACGTATTTATTTTGAATGGTGCAACAGTTAGCTGGAGGAGTGCAAAGCAAAGCATTGTGGCGAGATCTTCAACTGAATCGGAATACATGGCTGCTTCGGAGGCTTCACAAGAAGCGATATGGATGAAAGAGTTCATTACAGAGCTGGGTGTGGTTCCTAGTGCGCTGGACCCAATGTATATCTACTGTGATAACATGGGCGCCATAGCCAATGCGCAAGAACCAAGGTCACACAAGAAGCTGAAGCATATCAAGCTACGTTTTCACGCTATTCGAGAACATATCCAGGATGGGGATATAAAGATTTGCAAAGTACACACAGATCTGAATGTGGCGGATCCGTTGACTAAACCTCTCCCGAGGGCAAAACATGACCAACACCAAACTGCCATGGGTGTTCGGTATATTACCATGTAATCTAGATTAGATGACTCTAGTGCAAGTGGGAGACTGTTGGAGATATGCCCTAGAGGCAATAATAAATGTAGTTATTATTATATCTTTGTGTTTATGATAAATGTTTACATTCATGCTATAATAGTATTAACAAGGAAACCATTAATACTTGTGTGATTTGTAAACTTAATTTGAAGTCCCTAGTATAGCCTCTATACTTCACTAGCTTGTTGGTTGATTAATGATTGTGGTTTCCCTATCATGAACATTGAGATGTTATCAACAACAAGATCATATCGTTAGGAGAATGATATGGTGGACATACTCCTATAGACAAGCGTAGCATAAAGATCAAGTCATTTCAATAGTTCAATTGCTATATGCTTTCTGATACATAGTAACCTGATTCCTTCGACCATGAGATCATGCATATCACCTTTACCGGATGGATGCTTTGATGACATCAAACACCACACCGTAACTGGGTGGTTATAAAGGTGGCATTGAGTGTTCGGAAAGTATTGGTTGAGACACATGGATCAAGAGTGGGATTTGTCCATCCACATGACGGATAGATATACTCTGGGCCCTCTCGGTGGAATGTCATCCAATTAGCTTGCAAGCATGTGACTTGGTCACAAGGGATCACATATCACGGGAACGAGAAAAGAGTACTTATCAGTAACGAGGTTGAACTAGGTATGCAGAGATACCGACGATCATAACCTCGGATAAGTAACATATCGTGAGACAAAGGGAAATTGGTATCGTATGTAAGTGGTTCATTCGATCGCAAAGTAATCGTAGAAATATGTGGGAGCCATATGAATTTCCAGATTCCTCTATTGGTTATTGTTCGGAGAAGTGTCTCGATCATGTCCGCATAATTCACGAACCGTAGGGAGACACACTTAAGGATTCGACGTTGTTTGAGTAGTTATGGTATTATGAGAAAGAGACCGAATGTTGTTCGGAGTCTCGGATGGGATCCGGGATATCACGAGGTGATCCGGAATGGTCCGGAGAATAAGATTCATATAAGGAAAGTCCCATTTCGGAGTTGCGGAATGATTCCGGTGTTTTCATCGGGAATGTTCTAGAAGGTTCCGGATTGTCCGGCACTCCGGGGGGGAAGGGTACATGAATGTGTCATTACATATTGGAATGATTGCATCATGTACTAAGTGTTCTTGCTGTCCCAAATAAAGGATTAAATTGAATCCTAAAACAGAAAAGTCAAATGTCCAGTTTGAAAGTCAAACGGCTAAAACAAGAAACTGTGGGAAACAAGAAAGAGGAGTTGGGAACCGACTTGAGGGAGGAGTCTCCTCCCCAAGCCGGCGCGCCACCCAAGGCCGACTTGGGGAGGGACTCCCTCCCCTGGCCGCGCCTCCCCATCTATAAAAGGAGGGGCAGGGCTCCCCTCCTAGACACACAAGTTTCCACCTCTAAATCTCCGGTTTAGAGCCGTTTTGGTTTAGAGCTTCTAATTGCTTTAGCCAGCGGTTTAGAGCCTTCTAATTGGTTTAGAGCCTTCTAATTGGTGTGTCTAATTACTAGACCACTAATAGCCTCTCTCATAAGCTCCACCATACTCGCACCGGCTTAAGGCGAAGCCCTGCGGGATTTCCCCTCTACTTCCGGTACCACGCCGTTGTGCTGCCGGAATCGCGAGGAGAGTGCTACAACCTCCGCTGCCTGCTGGAACAAGGGAGAGGAAGGTCTTCGTCGAGTACCGAACGTGTGACCGACTGCGGGAGCGCTGCCGGAACGTGGCGCCGGAAGGATCGTCTACGCGATCTTGAGATCGGAAAGAGTACGACTACATCACCCACGAGAATCCGCTCTCGTTAAACGCTTTGGAATCTTCGAGGGTAAGTTATACCATCGACTCGTTGCTACAATCTAGTAGATAGATCTTGGATTGTTTGTTTGTATGCGATAGAAAATTTTTGTTTTCCATGCTACGAACCCCTACAGTTCTTGTCCCAATATTTTATACCTATGCATTAGAAATATTTTGTATAGGACTTGCATGATTATTTTGCCAAGTATCTATATGTTATGTTGGGAAATCCTAGTAGTTGTAGCAATGTTAGATTTTCCTTTAAGTTAAGATACTTGCTATTGCCATGCTTAGCCTAGCTAGTAGCAACCAAGGGTGGTTTATATAATCATGCTATGAGAAATATTTCTAAGTCTTTGGACTTATGTTTTGCTTAATAAAACAACTAAGTGAATGAAACACCTAGGTGGAATGGAAAGATTGGTTTGTGTTGAGTGGTTACACAAGGCCCATTTCTATGGTTTACCTTGTGTATCTCACTTGTGGAAAGCACTACAAGGAATATGGCTATATATGACCCTCCATTTTCGTCACAGAATCGTCATAGTAGTCCGTTTATGACGATTTTAAGATCGTCGAAAGCTGGGCGTCGCAAATGAACTATAACAACGTTTTTGATAAAATCGTCATAATCGTCTATGACGATATTGGATCGTCATAACGTCTATGACGATCCAATATCGTCACGGGCCATCTATCCAAGCCAGCTCAGATCCTACGTGGTCGATCCTACGTGGCAAAATTGTGACGAAATAAAATCGTCGTAGTGTGAATTCAGCCTGGTCCATTCTGGTTGCTTACATGGGCCAAGCCCATTAATTTGACCTTTATTCTTCTGGGCCATGGACTTTTAGGATCGATTATTGGGGAGCTTTTTCCTTTCCACGTTTATGAATTTTCTATTTTTAACCTTTTTTCTCTAGAATTTTATGGGCCATGGCCTTATTATAAAACTATTATTTGGTCCAATGTAAAATACAGATGTGGCCTTTTAATAGTGCAAAACTATTTAGGCATTGGCCTCTTTAGGTTCAGTTTCCCAATATATCAAACACATATATTAAATAATATAATTTTCCCGATAAATATACAATGAAACAAGTTCACAGGTTGATAGAATATAAATAACTGAATAGATCTAACTCCATTTGAATCACAAGACACCACGACATAGATCCAGGTTCACAGCTTCACACACAACGACATTATTACATAAAAGTATCTCCCAGTAATAAGTCTCTACATCGAGTAGAAGTATCTCCCGCAAACTAACACCATGTAACTTCCTCCAAGGACATTCTTCCTTGCAATGCTGGTGTTTCATTTGTCTCAAACATCCTACAGATAAACAGACAAATATTAGGCAATACTTTTGTAATTGACATTGATAATGCACAAAAGAGGGACCAAAGATATCAAATTCGAGAATCCAGTCCATCGTTCAGTCTATCAACTCAAAACAGAAGCCCTTAAAGACCAAATGCACATAATTAATGGATTTTGGCATAGGACAGCGTAGCTACAGAGATCCAAGTATGTTCAACGAAAAGTAAACATACCAGCCAAGGAACAGTGTGCAAATCAAACTAATGTAATGAACCTCCAGCAGTAGCATGAAACAAATTTACCAATGGTTCTCCCACAGAAATTGCATTGACTTTAACCTAAGCTCAACAGCCTGTAGCATAATTTCTGAATCAATTAAGCTGGATTTTCTATATATTTTACATGTTACAAACACACATGATGCTCGAGAGATAGAGCACATAGAGGAGATGGAGCGCATAGAGGAGATGGAAATCGGAACTCACTAGAGGGTTATCACAGCCGAGGCTGAACCGTCACGGGCTAGTTGCGGTGCGTCACCACCACACCAGAATCCAAGGAAGTGAGCAGCAGGAGAGCCGCCCAGGGTATGGAAGCCATCAGCGGCGGGACTCGTCCGGTCACTGCACAGAAGTTACACAAGGTCATGTCAATGTATAAGAATTTATAATAGGAGCAAAACAGTGTATCCTACATCAGCTAGCTCTACATACAACCATAAAGAAAAAAAATACATTGTCCAGTTGGTTTCCACAACCAATACACACCTTACAAGAAAAAGACTATAAAGTAGCACAATGATGTTATCTCTTAGATCTTTACATCAACACTTGAGGCACGTGTTAACAAGAGTATAATCTATGGATAACAAGTAAACAGCAGAACACATAGAAACACATGCCTGGTTAGCTCCAGTATTCTTTATATATCATGATCTTTATACACCAAAGTTAGCCCCTTCCTAATTGGTGTCTGCGGTTAACTACACATTTAAGAATAAATTTCATTGATTATTTATCTTTCAGGCGGGTGAATATAGGAAATGCACTAGATGTAACTAAGCCCAACATCAATACATGCAATTGCAAATAACATCAGATATTTGAATCAGAACTAAGGCTATGCACATCTTGTGATGCAGAGAGTGAGAGTTTAATCTTCCATTATCTAATGTAAAAGGAGAGCAATTTCTAGAAAGAAATAAAAGAATACAAACCACATGATTCGGAGCTTAGAAGCAATGGCATATAACTACCACATGATTCAGATGATTCAGCAATAGAATGAGACTACCAGATTACAAATGTATGAAACCAACATATAATTGTATAACTCAAAATCTCCCTACTGAAATCAAACCAACATATAATTGTATAACTCAAGTATAGAGATCACAATGGTGGAAGGAACAAAGTGAAAACTGGAACGTCCCAGACATTATTCAACGTCCCAGACAATGTTGAAATATTTCAATGCTCCTAGTATTTTGTCCTGATAATGAAAAAATAGACATTATTCAACGCAGTAAGTAATATCTATGTTAAAAAAGAACCACCACAAAAAAGGAATTCACTTCGACCTCTTATAAAGGTATGGGAAATCAAATAGTTTGCCATTCTGGTAGGAAGTCCTATAAATCTGAATCATTTGGCCACTAATAGAGAGATATTTAAAGTGTGAGCAAGGATTCTTGTGACTCACAAATCTACATAATGACCATGATCATGCTCCCTGGAAACTCAACATGAACAAGCTAAGAATCCTAAAATGACAAACAAAAAGGATGAATGCATAATAAAATGGGAACGGGTACTATAGCCCCTGCTCGTGAAAGGAAAATATAATCTAAATCAGAATAAACATGGGAATGAAGCTGAGATCATACGAAAAAAGAAGTAAGGCATTTTCTGAAATGTTATTCTTTGATGCATATGTAACATAATTGTTTAGTCAAACTAGTAACTCGACACCGTTGTCAAAATCCTAATTACATTGATTAAATGGAAAAGGCACACAAAACAATTCAAAGATGATTGCAACATACAAGCTGGATATTAACTTAATGGTATACGGTCCATGGGCTGCAGAGACAATGACTTCTTGTAGTGCTACGGTCCATGCATCCACCTAGCTCGTCGTTGCAATCTGCACCAGCATGCAAAGCAAGGGAAAACTCAATCTATTTGGTTTTGACATGTCGAGAGGAAAACGTTTAAACTCGGGACTTCAGATCAAAATCGCGTGTCTCCTCATTTCTTTTTCTTGTGTACGTGTGATACTTTAAAAAAAACTTCCTAGTATGAGCTTCATTTCAAAATACAAAATAAAACCGCACAAATGCAGCAAGTACTAGATTACGAAGCTACTGCCATCTAATTTAGCTATAAAGTTGGTTGTAGATCTGATTTACATTTGACTACCAGCAACCAGTATCAGTTCATCCCATGCCTAAAAGTCCTAGCAATTTACAATTTACAATGTACTGGACCTCCTAAGCCGGCCAGCAGGAACATCTAGCTAGAACCACAAAGGGTAACACCACATAGAATTAACTACAACAAAGAGGGGAAGGGAGGGAGCATACAACCTTCTTGGAGATGATGGAGAGATCCCCTGGCTGCACTCCCTGCTACAGGAACTCCCGCACTGCATATCCCTTCACGATTTTAACAAAAAAAATGAGATTTTTCAATATATTGGAGAGCCAGTATTTAGATCAAGTGCCTAGATAGGTTATTCAATATAGTTGTATTTGAAATAAGATAATGGAAGTGTAATTACATGGAAATCAAGTAAAACAATAATAGGAAATGAGCACATGTACATGGTTTGCATAGGTTTTTGGTGAACCTGTTTTATCAGAGTAGCAGAGAGACAAGATTGATCTCATTGCCATCAAAGATTACCTCAAAACAGCAATAGCTCCAGATGTTAAATCTTTTTCATGCACAGTTTAAAAGAAAGGTTTTGTTCATGGCAAAAAGTATAATACATGTGGTAATCAGTCTAAACAGATAATATAATGCAAGCACACACACAAGCAATTCAGCAATTCAACGCCCACTAGAAGTCAGTGAACTTAGTCTTGAGCTTTACACCAAGCCTGTGTTGGGGGAGAGCAGCGCAATGACCATGTTGTTGGCTTGCCTGCACAACGCAAAGTAATCAACTGAATCTTCAAGGCATACAGGCTCAAAGATATGATCAACTAAAACTATCAACAAGGCAATAGCAAGTACTGCAATCACAATGACATTACTGTAATCACTAAAGCAAACTTAACAAGCAGCAGCATATTTTATTCCCTCGTGAACACAAATCAGACCAAGCAGATGTTATACAAGGAAATGGTTCATATGAAGAGGAAAATTTATGAGTGATCAATATGAAGGAATACCACGGAAGAGTTGAATGACGGGACAATGCAAAACTTCTACACAAACTATACATTGTGTACTTCAGTTCATGTAAGAATATTCTAGCAAACAAATTGCCTTCATGAAAGTATTCTATATAGAATGAAAGTACGAGAAATCACTATAAGTGGTTAGCATCGATGGTAGTTCGTTGGGTCACTTTGGAAAATCAAGTCAGACACCAGCATAATTCCACATCAAGAACAGTTGGTATCAACATGTTAGCAGCTAGCTTCAATAAGAATGATACTCCATATGACCAACAAGGAAGAAGATTACATTGCGTAGAAGCATGCAGAACAAAAATTGCAAGGAATGTACCCCTGCCAACTAGTGCCTCTAATGTAATGGGGCCAGAACTTTGGATGCAGCGACAACAATAATGATTTTCAAGCAATGTCAGTGCAAATCACTGGTTCCTAAATACATGTTACAAAATGCAGCTTATTACGGGTGTCATATTTGAAACAAGGAAAAATCATTAACAGTAAGCAATCTTATGATGGTGCAGTCATTAAGTTATGTGATGGTCTGCATAGACAATTAAATCAAACGGATTGCTAAGAATAAAATAATAACGCAGCATATGTTTCCCTTTAGTATATCGTGTTGCTCAGATGAAGGGGATGAATCAGGACACAAGATAGTGCCACGGTCCATGTCACTGGCAAGGAGAGGAACTCACATAGGTTGGTGATGCCACCATACACCGTCGCGACGGAGAAGCACGAGCTGTCCAAAGAAGACCACCCTTTCACCAGCTCCTTGCAAAGAGATCTACAGAAAGCATCCACGGTATTAAAAACAAAATGGGAAACGTGGAATTAATCAGGATGGCCACGCCTGTCCCTCCTAGTGAGGCATTTCCCCAAACACCGTCAGTTCATAGGGGCGCGTAGTCGCGTAGAAGGCCGACTCGGTCACTCATACACAGACTGCCTGCCGTTGGTCGAACACCATAAGGTTCACAACGCATTTGACCAACACACACCCGCCCGCGTGAAGAAGCAAAATAGGGAGAAAAGCGGTCAGGAGACTTGCATGATGCGGGAAGTCATCTCCGGGAGCGGCAACGAGATGTCGACCATCGCGGAAGAGGTGGGCACCTCCGCCGGCGCCGTCGCAGCCACATCGCTCATCTTGTCCTCACCAACACCGTCGGTGACCCCGTTCAAGCTACGGCCTTCCGATCCCATACGACCTCGCGGACGCGCCTCCCTTTGCTTCCGCCCCAATCTCCCCGCCCGCCGGCTTCACCACCCCACCCGCCATTAATAAAATAGACAAAAATAAATCTTCCACCCCACATTGGATTCGCGAGACGGGGAGAGGATTCGCTCACACGCACCTGGAGTCAGCGATGGCAGCATCCGAATAGTGGTAGAGGAGCATGAGCGCGCGGGCTTGCTCGGCAGAGACTACGAGGTCGGGCCAGGGGAGCGACGTCGGAGGCACCGCGCGGCCTAGGGATCAAGATCGAGTGAGGAGAGGTAGGGGAAGTAGTTCTCCGCCCCTCTCCAGTCCTCCTGGCAGAGAGGTGAGGGCGGTGGTGGCCGGAGGTGGGGAGACGGTGGGCTGCGGCGGGTGACGGGGTGGCTGCGGCAGGAAATCAATGATGGCGGCGGCGGAGAGAAGAATAGGGTGGGCGGTGGAGGCAGGGAGAGAACTAGGGTTCTTTGGTGGGACGTAACTGGGCGCGAGGTGCGTGGCAAACGAAAATATTTCCCGGGTCTGCGCGCGATGAATCGGTGCCAGGTCATCGATCCATGGCAACTTTTCATCCATCACTATCTCAACCGTTCATTAGGTTCGTATCGAATGGCCGATATTGCCCAGTCTTATATCTTGTTGTCTATGACGATTTCACATATTAAAACTATGACGTTTTTAAGCCAAAACGTCTTAATTATTTAGGGTTTTTACTCTCTCAAACGGTTTATAACCATCTGGTATGAAATCGTCATAACTTTATGACGATTTTATCTACAGTCACTATCAAAAGGTTATAGGTTAACACATTTCTTGTAGTGAAGCCACCCAGGAACAAAGGGATTTGATATTCCAAATGTTAAGAAGCTTCTAGTGCAGCCACATGGCAATATGGGCTCTGCCTGGATCATATAGGTTGCAATAACTTAGCCATTTGGACAGTTGGTGGTAGTGGGATGATAGGTTGGAACGCGTCCATTTGGTCTAAGGGAAGGCTTCTAAAAGGTCCTGTCTTGGTGAAAATCAAGTCTTGTGGGGAAAGTGCACAACCACTGCAGATGGAAGAATCTAAGTACTTAGCCATGTCCCTGGTATTGGACAACTTGAGCATCAAGACATGGAAGCTATCAAGAATCTCCTCATCCCAATTTTCTAAGTTAAAAACTTGTGGTTGAACAAGGGTGAAGGATCACCAATTTCTATTGGTGATTCCTTGGGAAAGTTTTGTCAAAGAAAAACTTAGTGTTTTCAACTAATAGGTTAAACCTATTTTGAGAAAAGCAAGCCTAAGATACACTTAGCCAAATTCATATAGTATTTAGATGTTAATATTCTACTAAGGTATCACTTGCCAATACTATTCCAATGTATTGACCCACTGTAGCTGTAACTTGTGATGTTGCAGGTTATTCTGATGATGATTAGGGGTTATGAGTCTACACTCAACATGCTTGCCTATGGCACATGAAGATGAAGACTTATTTATCTTATTCTATAATTGAACTCTTGTATTAGGCCTATGGCCATGGAGTTTTTAAAAGACTATGTTTGTCTCTGGAATGATATGTAATAATGACCTTTGTTTTTGCGTATTTCATCTTAAACTGTGGATGCTAGCATTGATCCAGGGACTAGCATTGCAATCATAGGGATCCTTACCTTTAGAAAGGTAGGGATCTTATAGATGGTATCAGAGCACTGTGTTGCCTGTAGGATTATGACCCTAGGATTGGATTAGAAACCACTAAGGAAAAAAAATTCAACAACTTCCACACTTGTATTATTCTTCTCGTAAACTTTTCTAATCTTCTTTCTCATCTCTATTGATAGAAGGATGCTTTGATAGCCTTTAGACTAGAGAGTGAGAGATGTATTGTGCCTTGTTAGTTGGACCACCACACTTATCATTATATTTCCAAAATTTTGATTAAGTTACATTGAACCTTGGATTCTTGTAAAGAATTTATGTATGCCATGACTTGTGTGTTTGATTTGCCAATGATATGCTTGTGTCACTTTGTCTTGTGTATTTCTAGTGATGTTGTTTCTAACTTTTCTCTATCTTATAAAATAGATGCCTAATGTTACTATCAGCACGGCTGAAGAGTTCAAGGGAACTCGTTTTGGCACTCGTCTTATTGAGCTCACTAGCATGCTCAACCTTCCTCTTCCTAGCATCATGGTGCTTCCCCTTACCAAGTTTGAGAGGAAGGACCTTTGGGGCTTCAAGGTTAATCAGCCAGGACGCCAGACTGAGCCTACTACAGAGGCAATCATCTTCAAGTTTATGCATGACGACATGGAGAGAGGCCTAGAGGTAGTCATCCAGGATTTACTTGGGCGTCTGTTAGGGAGACACTCTCGAGAGATTAGAGGTACTCACTTCCACGCCTTCGGAAGTCGCGACGAGGATGGTGAGGCTATTGAGTTCGAGGATGCTACTAGAGAGACGGCAGAGCCGATTTGTCTATACCTCCAGGACCTAGAGGTTCTTCTTAGGCACCTAGATACTGATAGGACCAACGTCGTGCTTAGCAATGACGAACTCCAGGTGCAGCTTCATGAGAAGGACAAGCTCTTCGCGGAGCAAGATGAGATAGTCAAGGAAATGGAGGCCAAGTTTGAGAGTCAGGATAGAAAGTTCAAGAGTCAAGAGAAAAGAGTCCAAGATAGGAACAAGAGGATTCGAGAGATGACTGCAGAACTAGAGGCCAAGGACTTCGAGCTCGAGCATTAGCAGGGTGTGATTGAGAGGCTTCGTTCACAGAAGAGAGCTCTCAAAGCCAAAGTAGAGGCCTTGACTACCAATGTCAAGGAATACAAGACCGCTACGGAGAATGCAGATCTTACACTTGTTGATGAGGAGGATGCAGAGGAGTAGTGATGACTACTCATTTACCTTTTATTTACCATGCTTTTGATTATTGAGTTGCAATGACCATCCAACATGTGGATGGCTTGCTATTGGTGTGTTTGCTTTTCAAAAACTTGATATCTATGTTGTTGAACTTTTGTTATTTTGATGCTTGTTTGTGATTGTCTATGTGTTGTATTGTGCATAATAAGCATCTATGGGTATCTCATTCTTATCCTTATTGAAAACCACAGATGCCTCCTCGACGTGCCAACCCCAACCCGAACAACAACAATGTCACCCCAGAGATGCCGTAGCTGATGACAGCACAAGCATATCTGATGCAAATGATGACTACTTTCATGCAGAATCAGAACAACAACAACAACAATAACAACAACAACAACAATCAGAATAACCCACCAGGATTTGACATGCTCACCAGATTCTTAAGACTGAGGCCTGCTAAGTTCTCAGGAACTACTGATCCCATGGTGGCCAATGATTGTCTACGCTCAGTGAACAAGGATTTGGTAACTGTTGGCTGTACTGATGAGGAGAAAGTCAGGTTTGCAGCACACTTGTTGGAAGGACCAGCAGCTACTTGGTGCGATAACTTCCAGATCACCACTCCCATTGAGGATGTGACATGGGCTATCTTTGAAGATGGTTTCCGTACAGCTCACATCTCATCCGGAATGATGAGCTTGAAGAAGAAGGAATTCCATAATCTGAAGCAGCGCCACCGCAGCGTGGCTGAATACATTGAGGAGTTCAACAATCTGGTGCGTTATGCACCGGATGAAGTTGACACTGATGCCAAGAGGAAAGAGAAGTTCCTAGAAGGACTGAACGATGAGCTGAATCTGCAGTTAGCTGTGGCCTATGTCCTCACTTATAATCTCTTTGTGACAAGGCTGCCATCTTGGAGAGCAAGGTGAAACAGGTTGAAAGCAGGAAGAGGAAACACTCTGACAAGCACAGCTCGGGATCGTCTCACAAGCGTTCCCATTATGATGATAGTGGGATTTATGGATCCCACAAGCATGGAAAGTACAACAGCCACCACAACCACAACCGTCATCATGACAACAAACATCACCGTAGTCATGACAATGACAAGTACAAGAATCACAAGAGTGGATACAAGAACCACCACAATGGAAGTGGAAGTGGTAATGGAAGCCAGCCTGTCAAGAAGGATCTTAGTCAGGTTGAATGTTTCAAGTGCAAGAAGATGGGACATTATGCAAATGAATGCCCAGAAAAGAAAGTTGAGGGACCCAACAAGCCCAACCCTTTCCACAAAGGACAGGTGAACCACATCAATGTGGAAGAGATCTATGAGGAACCTGATGCTGTTGCTGGTAAGTTCAAACTCAATTTTGTCCCAGCATTTATTCTCTTTGATACTGGTGCATCGCATTCATTCATATCAAGAGCATTTGTTGAAAGAGATGAACTTCCAGTAGAAACTATTGGGTGTCCTATAAAAGTAAGTTCTCCTGCCGGAGAAATGATAGTGAACTCAGGATGTCATGATCTAGTCATAGAGTTTGGGAAGTATAAGTTTCCCGCTAATCTGATAATCCTAAATTCCCATGGATTGGATGTTATTTTGGGAATGGACTAGATGACTAAGCACAAGGGAGTGCTAGATTGTGCCAACCATACCGTCACACTCACAACCCCAGAAAATAAAAGGATTAGATTCAAGACTAACTTTGAATCAAAAGGGAGTAAGATAAATTCTCTTAAGGGGGTTAGCATAGACAGCGTGCCAATTGTGAGTGAATATCCGGATGTGTTTCCAGAAGAATTGCCAGGAATGCCACCAGATAGAGACGTGGAGTTTCTTATTGACTTTCTACCAGGATCAGGACCAATAGCAAAGAGACCATACAAGATGTCAGTTGATGAGTTAAAAGAACTCAAGAAACAACTTGGAGAACAGTTGCAGAAAGGATTTATTCAACCAAGTTCTTCATCCTGGGGAGCACCAGTATTGTTTGTGGAAAATGAAGATAGAAGTTAAAGGTTATGCATAGATTACCGTTCACTCAATGAGGTGACTATCAAAAACAAATACCCTTTGCCTAGAATCAATGACTTGTTTGATCAGTTGGAAGGAGCCTGTGTATTCTCAAAGATTGATCTCCGGTCAGGTTATTTCCAGCTCAAGATAAGAGAACAAGACATACCTAAGACAGCTTTCACCACTAGGTATGGATTGTATGAGTACACCGTGATTCCATTTGGTTTGACCAATGCACCAGCTTATTTCATGAATATGATGAACAAAGTGTTCATGGAGTTCCTTGACAAGTTTGTTGTCATATTCATTGATGACATTTTGATCTACTCCAAAAGCAAAGAAGAGCATGAAGGACATTTGCGTTTGATACTTGAGAAGCTTAGAGAGCATAAGCTGTATGCCAAATTCAGCAAGTGTGAATTTTGGTTAAATGAAGTTGGATTTCTTGGACACGTTGTGTCAGGAGATGGTGTAGAAGTTGATCCTGCAAAAGTGTCAGCTGTAACTAAATGGGAATACCCTAAGTCAGTAAAAGAGGTTCGTAGTTTCCTTGGCTTGGCAGGATATTACAGAAGATTTATTGAGAATTTCTCCAAGGTAGCTAAGCCAATGACGGAGTTACTAAAGAAAGACAAGAAATTTGCTTGGTCTGAAGGATGTGAACTCAGTTTCCAAGAATTGAATAAGAAACTAGTGACAGCACCAGTCTTATGTCTGCCAGACTTGGAGAAAGATTTCCAAGTGTACTGTGATGCATCTCATCATGGATTAGGTGCAGTTCTAATGCAAGAAGGGAAAGTGTTGGCTTATGCCTCGAGACAACTCAAAACTCATGAGGTAAATTACCCTACTCATGATTTAGAGTTAGCCTCTGTTGTCCATGCACTCAAAACATGGAGACACTATCTTTTGGGAAAACGATGTGAAGTGTTCACAGATCACAAGAGTTTGAAGTATATCTTCACTCAGAAAGAAATCAACATGAGACAAAGAAGATGGCTAGAACTCATCAAGGACTATGACTTGAGTTTGCAATACCACCCCGGTAAAATAAATGTTGTAGCGGATGCTCTAAGCCGTAAGGTATTTGTGAATGGCCTTACTAAGGTAGAATTGCCAGATGATCTATGTGCCAAATTTAGAGATCTCAGATTGGAGATTGTGCCTGAGGGACATCTCATGTCATTGGATGTTCAACCCACTTTGTTGGACAAAATCAAGGAAGCCCAAAAGACAGACAATGAAATTGAAGAGATTAAGGAAAAGATTGGCAAGGGAAAGGCCAAAGGATTCCATGAAGACGAACATGGTACTTTATGGTATGGAAAACGTATCTGTGTTCCACAAGATCCGGAGCTTCGGAAACTGATTTTACAAGAAGCACACAACTCACCATATTCCATTCATCCGGGTAACACCAAAATGTACATGGATTTGAAAGAAAGATTTTGGTGGAATAACCTCAAGAAGGACATTGCCGAACATATTGCTTTGTGTGATGTATGTAGTAGGGTGAAAGCGGAACATCAGAAACCAGCAGGATTTCTATAACCACTACCTATTCCTGATTGGAAGTGGGACAAGATTGGCATGGATTTCATCACCGGATTGCCAAGGACCAGGTCAGGATATGATTCTATTTGGGTAGTAGTGGATCGTAACTAAAGTGGCTCATTTCATACCCGTGAAGAGAACCTACACAAGTGCTAAGTTGGCCAAGATCTACATGAATAGGATTATATGTCTGCATGGAGTACCCAAGAGTATTGTGTCTGATAGGGGAACTCAATTCACTTCTCATTTTTGGAGGCAACTACATGAGTCATTGGGAACGAGGTTGGAATTCAGCACTGCTTTTCATCCTCAAACTGATGGACAAACAGAAAGGACCAACCAGATACTTGAAGATATGTTGAGGGCATGTGCCCTAGACTATGGAGCCAGTTGGGATGAAAGTCTGCCTTACGCAGAATTTTCTTACAATAACAGCTATCAAGACAGTATTGATATGGCACCATTTGAGTTTCTCTATGGGAGAAAGTGTACCACCCCATTGTTATGGAATGGTGTGGGAGAAAGAAATTTGTTCGGACCAAAACTAATCAAAGAGGCTGAAGATAAAGTCAAGTTAGTTAAGGACAGATTAAAGATAACACAGTCCCGACAGAAGAGCTACGCAGATCCTAAGCGTAGAGAAGTCACCTATGAAGTGGGTGATAGAGCTTATCTTAGAGTGTCACCACTTCGTGGAGTGAAGAGATTTGGAGTCAAAGGAAAATTGGGCCCAAGATATGTTGGACCATTCAAGATTCTAAGTCGTAAAGGAGAAGTAGCTTATGAAATTGAATTGCCAGAATCATTGTCTACCGTTCATAATGTGTTTCATGTAAGTCAGCTAAAGAAATGCCATCCAGAGATGGAAGAGACTTCTTTTAAGGATACTATACCTTTGGAGGAAGTTCAATTGGAAAGTGATCTCACTTATGAGGAAAAACCCATCAAGATTATTGAGACTGCAGAAAGAGTTACTCGGACTAAGACTATCAAATTCTGCAAAGTTCAATGGAACCATCATTCCGAAGAAGAAGCAACATGGGAAAGAGAAGATGATCTTCGGAAAGACCACCCTCACCTATTTGCTAGCCAATCCGAATCTCGAGGGTGAGATTCACCTTAAGGGGGTTAGATTTGTAACATCCCTAAAATCATGTTTTCAAAGATTACATATCATCCATGCATGCATAATCATTTAGGGATCAATTTCAAAGTCATTACAAAAACAGAAACATTTGAGTGCTTATTATTTTATGTAAGCAAGCATTGATTCAATGCTATTCTCTAGAGAGAGAATATTTGTTTCAAACCAAGATTTGTTTGTTCATAAGTTGGTTTGGTTGAGTTCCAAAGCTTGGACAAAATTTCCAAAACAAAATATGGTTTTCAAACCATTTTCATATATTTATCAAATCTTGTGCTAAGGCACTGTTTTTTTTTAATTACAAAGAAAGCAAGCAAGTCTAATGAGACAACAGGGTTTTACACTCAGAAATGTGCAGGTTTCATTTTACAAAAATCCAGAACAAGTTTGAAATCAAACACATTTGATTTCATTTGAATTTGTTTCCTGAAAATCAATTTAGAAAAAGAAAAAGGGTAAGGAATTAGAACTGGGCCAGGCGCTACCTTTTCGGCCCATCAACCAAAACATCCCACCCGTGTTTCCCCTTCTCCCTCTGTTTCTCACCCGACCCGCGCACACCCCCTCACTGACAGGCCTACCCACCCTGCCCTGTCAGCGTCATCCCCAAACCCCGCCCACGACGTGGCCTCGCCGTTTCCTTCCTCTCTTTCACTGCCGCGAATTAATCTGGTTAATTGCCGTTGATTGCGTGCGTGATTCTCTCCTCCGCTCCGGCTACTTAATCCCCTCCCCATCATGGTCATTTTCCCCAGCAGAGCTAGCCAGAAGCGCCACCAGGCTGCCCACGATTCCACTTGCACCGCCACGGTACCGAGCAACTCCGGCGTGCGATTCCGGAAAGCATCGACCGCCCCTGTCTCTGATTCATACGAGCATGATCAGTGGGTCCTTGCGCATCTTCTCATACCCTTCTTTTGCTCTGTATCGTCCTAGAGCGTCGTCATCGTCCACCTCTGGAAGCAACCGAAGCTCAGCGCAACTCCGGCGACACCCACTGGTAGTTCCCGACCATCCCTTCCTCTCTTCTGCATACTCACTTGTTCACCAGGATTGTGCGCATCTAACGGCACCTCTGGTTTTTCTTAGCGTGCACCACAACCTCGCCCCCGACGACTCCAGAGCTTGCCCAACGACAGGCTTCACTCCGACGAGCAATAGCAGCCGAGTCCGAGCGCCCCTGTCTCTCCCTCGACCACCTTGAGCTTCACGGCAGTCCCGCGAACACGGTAAGCACCCCCACTCCTCCCCACGCGATCTGAATCGCCGACAACCTCTCTCACAGATCTGCACCGCCGCATCGCCGCCGCTGGCGCCGCCCACCTGTGGTCGTTTGATCCGTAGCCGTAGGATCTAGATCTAGCGATTAGAATTAGATCTGTAACGAAGCGGTATGGGCAGATCTGGGCCGTATGTGTTAAGTTAGATCTAAAGGCCCGCGAGTGTGATCCGGTGTGAAACGGTATCGACCAATCAGACGCTGCCGCGTGGCTAGTTCTTTGTTTTAAAATCTGAATTAGATCTATTAGAGTTTCAAACTTGTAAAATTCATAACTTTTGATCCCCGTGTTCAAATTTTACAAATTTTATACCATTGGAATCAGGAGAGAAAATTCTATCTGTCTATGCAATGTGTTTAATGTTTTGCCTCTGTAAAAAATGGTTGTTTTTGCAGAATCATTTGTAGGCATATTTTGGGTATAGAAATGATTTAAAAAATGATTTAAAAATCAAACAAAGTTTAATTTAGTATATTTTGATCTTGTTTATGTTTCAGTACTGTTTACTTGTCTTGTTTGGTGTAGAAAATCATCACATGGCATTTTGCATGCATTCATATATTTTTGTTTGTATATTTTTTATGTGATTTTGGTGCCCTTATTTTATGTGTAGATTTTGGTGCTAATAGTGATTGTGGTTGTGAAGATTGTCGCAACTCCCCAAACTACCAAGGCAAGTGGTGCTACATGTTTTTGTCCCAATATTTTATACCTATGCATTAGAAATATTTTGTATAGGACTTGCATGATTATTTTGCCAAGTATCTATATGTTATGTTGGGAAATCCTAGTAGTTGTAGCAATGTTAGATTTTCCTTTAACTTAAGATACTTGCTATTGCCATGCTTAGCCTAGCTAGTAGCAACCAAGGGTGGTTTATATAATCATGCTATGAGAAATATTTCTAAGTCTTTGGACTTATGTTTTGCTTAATAAAACAACTAAGTGAATGAAACACCTGGGTGGAATGGAAAGATTGGTTTGTGTTGAGTGGTTACACAAGGCCCATTTCTATGGTTTACCTTGTGTATCTCACTTGTGGAAAGCCACCCAGGAACAAAGGGATTTGATATGACAAATGTTAAGAAGCTTCTAGTGCAGCCACATGGCAATATGGGCTCTGCCTGGATCATATAGGTTGCAATAACTTAGCCATTTGGACAGTTGGTGGTAGTGGGATGATAGGTTGGACCGCGTCCATTTGGTCTAAGGGAAGACTTCTGAAAGGTCCTGTCTTGGTGAAAATCAAGTCTTGTGGAGAAAGTGCACAACCACTGCAGATGGAAGAATCTAAGTACTTAGCCATGTCCCTGGTATTGGACAACTTGAGCATTAAGACATGGAAGCTATCAAGAATCTCCTCATCCCAATTTTCTAAGTTAAAAACTTGTGGTTGAACAAGGGTGAAGGATCACCAATTTCTATTGGTGATTCCTTGGGAAAGTTTTGTTAAAGAAAAACTTAGTGTTTTCAACTAATAGGTAAAACCTATTTTGAGCAAAGAAAGCCTAAGATACACTTAGCCAAATTCATATAGTATTTAGATGTTAATATTCTACTAAGGTATCACTTGCAAATACTATTCCAATGTATTGACCCACTGTGGCTGTAACTTGTGATGTTGCAGGTTATTCTGATGATGATTAGGGGTTATGAGTCTACACTCAACATGCTTGCCTGTGGCACATGAAGATGAAGACTTATTTATTTTATTCTATAATTGAACTCTTGTATTAGGCCTATGGCCATGGAGTTTGTAAAAGACTATGTTTGTCTCTAGAATGATATGTAATAATGACCTTTGTTTCTGTGTACTTCATCTTAAACTGTGGATGCTAGCATTGATCTAGGGACTAGCAGTGCAATCACAGGGATCCTTAACTTTATAATGGGAGGGATCTTACAACCTCAAGCTAGGATTGATGGTAACCCTAGTAGTAGTTAGATGAATTGCCTTGATCTGTTGGTTGATGAATTGCCTTGATCTGCTGTCTGATGAATTGCCTTGATGTGCTGACTGCATTGTTTCCTTAGGAACTAGAGTGAGATAATCTAGTAACTCATCCCTTAGGACCCAATCCTTGCTTGTGATCATCAATCTCAAAGCAAGCATCCAAGTCTGGATCTATCCTAAGCTACTCAAGTGATCATCTCATCTCATGCTTATCTCAATCCAGTGATAATCCCTATTGATGGTTTCCATCCTAGTGGATACCCAATCCAAGTTTGGATCCCCTCCTTTCAATCTATATCTAAACATCAACCACTTGATGGACAGGATAAACCCTTGCCACCCTCTCAAATGATTCCCTCTTACATACTAGTCAAAATCACAAATCTGCCAAAATGGCTAAGTCTGGATTTCTTATCTAGATTCAATCTTTGGAGCTCTACCTTTTCAAACCTATGTGCATTCGTGAGAATGCATTTGAACCATACTGTAGTACATCTTTAGTACTACCAAGGCCCACTCTTTCCCTTAGCTAATCCCTTCTTTTCCCAGCTCATCCATGACGGTTTTGTAGTCAAGATAATAATCTTTTCTGCAAATCTTATCATTCTGCCTATTTTGGCAGAAGTTCACATCTATGTGCCACCTCCCCTTAACCAACTCTTTGCTTGGTTATGACCTACTAATGATAACCTATCAACTCCCACTTCACTTGTTTCCATTGGATCCTTGTGCCTCCTAAACCCACATGGTTTAGAAGGCTACCTGATGTATCTGTTATGGCAGCCTTATTTTCAACAAAGTTTGCCATCTCATCTAGATCACCTCAAATGCAAACAAGCCCAACATTTGCTTCCATTATCATCTATATAACTTTGTATATCCATTCATATAGCCCTTGTACCAAGGTGAGCTCTGAGCTCCCTAATCCAACACTGTTTAGGTGGCATCAAAATAACTAAACCTTAGATCCTCCCTTATCTAGTTTCGATCATCTTCACCACTTTCCTTCAAAACAAAGGTTGACCTTGATTCCTACATCAAGTTTACATCATATACCTTGGATATAAGCATCCCCAAATAATTCCCACAATTATTTGGATTATTAAACTATTTTATTTCCTCTACTTACCAAATTCTCAAAATCCTTGTCTATAAAGGCAAGTTTGTTTTTCTCCAAATAACTTTGCCAAATCAATGCATAATTGAGTTCTACATCTCATATCCCATCTTCCCAACTCAAAAATAAATATTTTTGAGATTCTTTATTATTTCGTTTTGCCCTTTTTCTTAAATGGCGGAAACAAGAAATAATTCCCCAAAAATACTTTTCCACCTCAATAAATCCCAATAAAATTCCCCGACGTGTGTTATGGTATTTAGGACCATATCACATCAAAAACCAAGCCTGCCTGCTGTAAAAATAGCATCTTAGCTTCCATAATCTTTTCTGCACTTTTTGAAGAAGTGCATTTAAATGGGATTATCATATTTAGAAAAATCCCATTTAAATCATGTAGAGGTTATTTGACCTACTACACCTACTAGTACCTTTTCCACACTTTTCCCAATACAAATATATCAAGTTCCTTCACAAGCCTCCATTTGATCAAATTTGCAAACTCCATCAAATCTTGATCCAAACCAACTCTACTCCTCCCCAAATCTTGTCAAGTACTCCTCCACAGCAGCACACACACCCCTTGGTCATATGCACTGTAGCAAAAAAGTAGCACCTCACCTCCTCTTTGTCGCCTAGTGCTTGAGAGAGAGAGAGAAGGATCCTATCTTGCAAGATCTTTTGTAATAAAGGGGCAGCTACTACACCACTCCCCATCTCCCTCTCTGGTCGTGCTACAGGCCCCACACCACCCCTACCACATCCCCTCTCGCCCAATGGATAGCCCCCACCTGGACCTTGTCCTAATGGACCTTGCCCACCCCCTCTCTTGTTTATAAGGCCATAGGCCACCCCAGCTCACCCATCTGCCCTCATTTGCCCCCTCTCCCCTCCACTTACCTCCCCAAAACTCCCTCTCCCCCTCCCTGGCTCTGCCTTGCTTGAGATAAGGAGAGAAACAAGCCTCGGCCTCCTCCACGAAATCGAGCATAGCTCCACCTCCTGTGCCCCTCTGGCCCTGCATGTCATCTTGTAGCACTCCTCTCCTCCTCCTCTATCTAATCCTAGCCTTTTCTTTGACATGCAGACACCCTAGCGGCCGCACCGACGAGCTGCGGCGAGCTTCCTCTCGGTCGTCGTTGCACGAGGACCTCCCCATCGCTAGGACCCCTCGAGCCTACCATCCCCGGGACCCCCGGAGTGCACCGCGTCGCCCTGTCGCCTCCCCTGGTGAGCCTCCCCGCTCCTCCCCGTATCCTCTAGGGCTTCTGCTCCGGTGAGCCTACCCGCGCGAGGACGACGCCCCACACCCATCACATCCCACTTGATCCAACGGTCGAAAGCGCCTCATACCCCTTCGTCACATGGGCCAGCGGCTGGACCGCACCTGGCTACACGCCGCCAGCGTGCGCCCATTGCTGCTAGGCTGATTTCCCCCTAGACAGCCCACTCCCCTTGCAGATCTGGCCCGATGACCCCACTCTCCCTTTTTCCTTTTTGTTTTCCACCAGATCTGTTTTTAGCCATTTGTTTTATATCATTTTGAAAATGCAAAATGAAGGCAAATGGCTAGAACTAAAATTCCTAAGGTACTTGGGTGTCTTACCGAATATGCAGACCAAGTGTTGCACTAAATGGATGATTAGAATAAATATGATAAATCATTTCCTAAGATCTATCCGTTCCACTAAATCATTTCTCCAGAAAAATTTACCACTCCAAATGGAATAAATCCACTTAGTATAGAAAGGGATCACCCAGACCCTTCCTATCCCATAGGCCCCATCCTGTTTTGCTTCCTATTTTGCTGATGGCAAAAATAACCAAACAAAACCTTTTCTGCCTTTAGCAAATTCCCTAGGTAAAGAAAAATGAGGTTTTGACCTAATTCCAACTCCCAGATGACAACCATAACAATATTCTACATAATCCAGCAGCTCATAATTCTATGAGTCTCTGTTGAATTTTGGTGAAATAAACTCTTTTGTGCATGGTTTATTCACTAATAAAAACATTATAGTAGCTCTGCAACTCCAAAAAGGTTGATTCCAATTTATACAGAAATGTATCCTCAATACCTAACATGTGTACTTTGAATAACCTAGAAAGCTTCTATAAAATAAATCTGATGAAAAAGACAAATCTTGTCCAGTACTGCCTTTGGTAATTTCTCAAGGGTATTCTGGTAATTTTTTTGATGTGATTCCAATTCCTCTTGATTCAGTCCACCAAATACTACCTAATCACCCAAGGAAATAATTTTTGGGACTCCAGAACAGTTCTGGTGAATTATTTCCTAAAACTAGATCTTTTATCCACTATAAAATCCATGATAAATCAATGGAAAATGATAAAATAGTGAAACCACTTTTGTTGGCTTCATTTTATCAATACCTATCTGATGGTATCACTTTTATACAATGGTATCATACATATCAAGCCCTTGGTCACAAACCTCTCTTAGTTAGTTGATAGGCTTCAAATCCAAAGAGGACCCCTTTTGCCTATGCCTCCAAATCTTCCTCCAATTGAACCAAATCAAACCTCCAACATCCTACTGATGTTTATCCTTTTTTTTCTATTTTGCTTGCTTTATGGTTTGATGCTTGTATGCCTTGTATTGATTGGTGTATTGTTTGTTTGCATGTATACTCAATAACGGCGATAGTTGCGATTGTGTGACGGCGAGAAGAAGGAAAGATCGGGTTTCTCTTATTATTATTATTGTACTTGGTGTTCTGGTTATCTAACGCCGTCAAGGTACATCTCTCTGGTCACAGGCAAGCCACCATTCCTGAACTCCTATATTTACCTACTTCTGTTTATCAACTGTTTTATATTTCGTTTATAAATTGCATGATCACAGGCATGGTTTGTTTCAAATAAAAGTGCGTGAGTAAATTGGCTCCTCCAAGCTATGAATGAGCGTCCATTAGGACACCTACCCTTTTACACCTATATTTACCCCTTTAGAGTGAGGCAAAGATGATTAGCATCTTCCCTCTTGGAACCCACGGATTTTCAAGGATAAAACTATTTTGGGTTCTTACCCTACTACAAAGTTTTCAAAATAAAACCCTTGGAAATAGGCATAATTTCCGAGTGGAAGTTTTACCAAAGAAAAGATGAGGTGGACGAAGAAAAAATCAAGCAAGAGAAAGGAAGGGATGTTCTAAGCTAATGTCCGGAACAATTTATCTGTGCAACCACATTACCCCAGTCGCTGGGGCTTAGCTCATAGTTTGTGATCCTTAGCCAGGGCTGCTCATACTCGCTAAAGGGGAGAAATCCATTGAAATCCGGGCTGTCTGGGACAAGGTACTGGTGCAACAATTGGGTCTCTCGCGGACGGTATGCTTTTAGGTAGTACGGATGGAAGATTGTCACTAATGCTATCTTCCAGACTTCGGTCTGGAGATAGGGGTCAGTACGGGAGGAAGGACCAGGGTCGCCGTACCCCATACTCGTACAGGAGAGAACAACCCAAAAGGAAAAGCCGTCATTGCTAGGGATGGACAAATGAAAAGTTTAAGTTTGATTATCCGAACCCCTCTCTACCGTGTGTAGAAGGCCATGGTTTTATCCCGACGGATGTATTGATTCTTGTGGGTAAAGTGCACAAACTCTGTAGACTCTAATCTATTCGAATAGCCATGTCCATGGTTAATGATGGTTAGATTTCGGTTATGTTAAGATGAAATAAAGGATGTGACTTGGTCACGAGGAAGAGAAGAATGAGTTTGGTTTTGTCCAGAGATGATCGAATATGTTTAAAAAGGGTTTTACACCAAAACTGTTTTAAATCTTTTTAGCAAGGATGTGGAGATGTCCGGATTTTCTAGAAGGAGGCATATTTTCTAAAAACTATTTTGCAACAAAGATACATAGATGCCAGATTTAGACTTTTTTCAGAAAACAACTACATGGTAGAGCTATCTCGCCACAACCAAATATGCATTATCCTTGTTACCTTATCTCGGTGGTTTGCGAGTACATTCAAAGTACTCACCGGCATTGTCCCTGGCTATTTACTCGGCTAGATTGCAGATGTTAAGAAGTGATGAAGGTGCTGACGTTTATGCGAGCTAGGCCGTCTTCCCAGTCAGTTGCCTATAGGTTAAGGCATGGGCTCTGCGCTGAAGACTTCCGCTACTTGTGCTGTAATCGCCATAATGGCCATTCTGTAAGTTTGTACTCATTACTATATGGATGTTTTAATGATACTAGTCGGTTATGATCATGGCTCACTGATCATGGGAACGTGAATTGTATGCATAACGGGTATTCTCGGACCGTAAATCTGGGGTGCCACAATGCTCACATAGGATATATATATTTGAAGTGAAAGAGAGCATCAAGAAGCAAATAACCAACACACTTGAGTCTAACCCACTTCCTATGCATGGGGGTATCATGAGAAAACAAATTGTTGAAACAAAAAGCCACAAGCATAGGAAGACAAAACAGATGCAACTTTAAAGCTTTCAACAAAAAATGGGGAAACTTAACATCATTGAGATGCATAAAACCATGTTTCCCTCTCTCAAAATAACTTTCAGTAGCACTTTGAATAAAGTTGAAAATATAACTGTCACTGGAAACAAATCTATCATCAGAATAAGCATACTTACAGTCACCAAAAAGAGGTCCAAGGTCATAGACTGGATCAATAGAAGCAAGTTGTTCCATCCTGAAATCTTTATTAGGCAAGCTATTTTCACAAGGAGCTTTAGCAAATTTGGAAAAGTTAAACTCATAAGAATCTCCATCAAACTTAGTTAAAACCTTTTGCTTCTTATAATCAATAATAGCTCCACAAGTGTTCAAGAAAGGTCTAACAAAAATGATAGGACAAGTTTTGCTAGCTGCTGAATTAAGCACTAGGAAATCAGCAGGATACTTAATCTTACCACAAAGAACCTCCACATCTCTTACAATACCAATGGGGAAAATGGTCTCCATGTTAGCAAGGTGAATAACCACATCAATGTCCTCAAGCTCACAAGGACCAATTTCATGCATAATTTGCCTGTAAAGCTCATAAGGAATAGAACTAGAACTAGCACTAATATCACATAAACCATAGTAGCAATGATCACCAATTTTAACAGAAAGCACGGGAACACTAGATTTTCTAGCCTTACTAGGATGAGAGATAATATTAGAAGCGTCTTCACAGAAGACAAGGTGCTCATCCTCTATATTTCTAGTGACAGTGTCTTTCACAATAGCTACCACATGTTCATCTTGAAAATGCTTACCAGGATCCACAGTTTTCATGGTACCATTGTTATTTGCACTAATAATCATAGAATACTCCTTTACCTTAGCTGGGAAAGGCATTTTCTCAACATGGGGTTTAGGAACAATATGATTAGTAGTACAAACTTGAGTACTTCTAACAGGAACATGGCTAACAACATCTTTATAAGGATCATGGTACTTATTCCACTTCTTGGGAATTTCTATTTAAGAGGAAAAAGCCTTAAAACAGTTGGCAATACTTTGGGAATCACGCCCAAACTCATTGCTAATATCACGGAAGTCATCAGTTCCCATAAAAGATTTAATGCATTCATAATCATTGTTTATACCTGACTTTCTTCCTTTTCATTCTCCCAAGCTTCAGTGTTATCTTGAATATGGTCTAGAAGATCCCATTTAGATTATTCCTTCATACGTGTGAATTATCCAGCACAAGAAGCATCTAGTTAATCTTTATCATGAAGAGAAAGCCTAGCATAAAAGTTATTGAGAATAATATTGTTAGGGAGTTCATGAATAGGACATTTAAGCATTAGTAACTTCAATATCCCCCAAGCTTGATGTAACATCCCTAAAATCATGATTTCAAAGCCTGCATATCATTCATCCATGCATATAGATTTGAGATCAAAATTTCAAACTCCCTTCAGAAAAACAGAAGCATTTGATGTTATGATTTTATGTGGACAGATTTAATTCAAATGACCAACACCATTTGAAAGTTTGGAAGTTTAGGAACTTGGTTGCTTGCCTTCACTGTTGAAAAGTTTGTGTGTAGAATTTAGACCAAAGTTTTCAAATTTGAAATAATCCCAAATTCCCTATTTCAAACATTTCCAAACCAAGTGCCTAGTCTCTGTTATTTTGTTCTCCAAGCTTAACCAAGCCCTTGCAAAGCAACCCTATGATTTTATGACTATATTGGAGACTACTGCCCACTGCAAAAATCCCAGAAAAATTTGAATTCAAATTGAACTTGATTTCATTTGAAAATCTATTCAGAAAATCGAAATAGAAAAGGAAAAGGAATAAACAAAAGGAAAAGGCCGTGCGCCAGGATTCCAGCCCAGTTTCTGAATAGGCCCAGTTAGCCCACCCGGGGGTTTTCTTTTCCTCTCTCACGCGCGAGCGCACGCACTCAGTCGCTGACAGCCAGACCCCACCTCCACCTTGCGCACTTCACTGACGAGCGGGCCTTCTCCACGTCAGCATCGTCTTCCCCCTGATTCCGCGCACGACCTCCGCCGCTGGCCGTTGCAGCGCTGATCTCGCGAGCTTAATTGACATTGATTCAGCGAGCGTTACCTGTCGAGCCTCGGGCTATAAGATCCCCCCTCCTCGCGACCATTTTCCCCCAATCAATTTTGCCTTCACGCCACCAGGCTGCCCACGACTCGCACGACTCCGCCGCTGCTCCGACGACCGCACCGGCAAATTCCGGTGAGCCTCGTGTTCCCTTCTACCTCTCATTCATGCTATCTTGTTCTGTGAGTCTCGGCGCATCTACTGACACACCCCACTTACCTTCGCATGACCCGTAGCTCCATCAACGTCGACGACTGGCCGCCACCGTCTTCGGCTTCAACTCCGACGACCTCCAGTGGTAAGTCCAAACCGCCCTAAGCCTTGTCTTTCACACACACGTGTTCTCCGTGATCTTCTGCATCTGCCACACCCTTCGTTTGCCTCCTAGCGATCTACAACGTCGTCTTCGACCTCGAACAGAACCACCTGTCGCCAGATTCAACTCCGACGAGGAATCATCGCCGAGTCAGCACGCCCCTTCGCAAACCAACGCCACCTTGAGCTTCAGCAGCTTCTTGCGAATCTGGTATGACCCTTCTCCCTCTCGCGGATGACCTGGAACGCTAGCGCCGCCGTAGACTGAGCGCTCCGCCGCTCACTGACGCCGCGCGCCGCCAGGACATGGTCGCGTGCTCGAGCACCGTTGGATCTAGATCCAAGCGATAGGATAGATTCACTTATCAGCGAAGAGGTATGCGTTCAGAGCCGTGCGATTTAATTAGATCCTACGCTGCAGAGCTCGATCCGGTGCGAATCGGTACGCGCCAGTAACAATGCGACACGTGTCTAGGGTTAGATCTAAAAACAGATTTCAAATCAGAATTTGATCCAAATTTCAACTAGCTATAACTTTTGATCCACACGTTGGATTTTTGCAAACTTTATACCGTTGGATTCAGTGAGTCAATACCTTTCTGAATATCCAATGTGTTTAACAAATAGTAACTGTTAAAATGGCGTTTTATACAGAAACATGTTTAAGGCTATTTTAAGTATAGATTTATTTTGGTAAATTGTATTAGTGCCAAATAAGTTTAGTTGGCAAACTTTGTGACTTGTTAAGTTCCTGTAACATGCACATGCTTGGTAGAGTTTTCAAATTCATCACTTAGTAAATCTTGCATGCATGCATTCATATTTTTGATTGTATAAAATTGTGTGTAATTGTATGCTACCATTTTTGTGTAGATTTTGCTAGTGACTGTGATTGTGAAGAGTGCTACTCTCCCCATTACCAAGGCAAGTGATATTTCATGAACATTTCATTCCTATATTTTGTACTAGCATTAGATATTTTGCTAAGTCTTGCATGCTACTCTTGCCAAATAAAAGATTGGGAAATCCTATGTAGTTAGAATGGTAGAATTGCTAGGAATTTTCCTAAGTTAAGTTATCATGCCATGCTTAGCCTAGCTACTAGCAAACAAGGGTTGGTATAATCTATTCATGCTATAATGACTATATTTCTAAGTCATGAGACTTATGTTTTCTTAATAAAACCACTAAGTCAATAAACCTCCTGGGTGGAATGGAAAGATTGGTTTATGTTGAGTGGTTACACAAGGCCATGGATTTGGCTTGTGTATCTCACTCGTGGTATGCCACCCAGGCACCAAAGGGATTTGGAGGCCAAGTGTTGAGAAAGCTTACAGTGCAACCACTTGGCAATATGGGCTCTGCCTTGATCATATAAGTTGCTAGAACTTAGTCAATTGGACAGTTGGTGGTAGTGGGATGATAGGTTGGAACGCGTCCATTTGGCTAAGGGAAGGCTTCTGAAAGGTCCTGTCTTGGGAAACCAAGTCTGGTGGGGAAAGTGCACAACCTCTGCAGATGGAAAACCTAAGTACTTAGCCATGTCCATGGCAATGGACAACTTGAGCATCAAGACATGGAAGCTACAAGAATCTCATCACTCCAACTTATAAGTAAAACTTGTGGGTGAACAAGGGTGTAGGACCCCAATGTCTATTGGTGGTTTCTTGGGAAAGTTTTTGATAAAGAAAACTTAGAGATTTCAACTAATAGGGAAAATCTATTTTCCAGCAAAGCAAGCCAAGCTACACTTATCCAAAATGCATATAGTAATATAGTCCAATTAAATTTTACTAAGGTATCACTTGCCAATACTATTCCAAAGTATTGACCCTCTGTGGCTGTAACTTGTGATGTTGCAGGTTACTCCGATGATGAATAGGAGTCATGAGTCTACACTCAACATGCTTGCCCGTGGCACATGAAGATGAAGACTTATGTTTATTTACTTATTCCTTAAACTCTTGTATTAGGCCTATGGCCCTGAGTTGTAAAAGACTATGTTTTATCTCTGGAACGAATGTAATAAACGACCTTTGTATCTGTGTACTTCATCTTAAACTGTGGATGCTAGCATTGATCCAGGGACTAGCATTGCAATCACAGGGATCCTTTTCCTTTACAAAGGAGGGGTCTAACAGATGGTATCAGAGCCAGGTTGCCTGTAGGATTATGACCCTAGGATTGGAAAACCACTAAGGAAAAAAATTCAACTACTTCTACACTTGTCTATTCTTCTCGTAAAACTTTTCTAATCTTCTCATTCTCATCTCCATTTTGTAGATGAACTCCATCAACGAAGCCGTGAAGAAAGGGCCACTCATGACCATGACCTTGGAGTGTGAAACTGAGTTTCCCAAAATTCTCAAGGACCTCATGGTGACAATGGAAGCACATGGTGCAGCTGTTTACAAAGGCTTTCCAGTGATGGATGAAGGAGTGGAGTATTGGTGGGTGCAACTTCACTTGTACAAAAACAAGGAAGACAACCACAAAGAAAGGGGATTCTGCATGTACACCAACACTGCGATGCACACCACATTCTTTGAGTCAGCCAGAGAAGCAGCTTGGAGGACTATCAAAGAACTTAGTGCTAGAGTCAAGTGCAGGATGCTCAATCTCCAAAAAGACTTAGAGAAAGAGAAGGAACTTACCCAAGAGTTGGAAGCCACCAACCAGGAATTAAGGGGAGATATATAGACTTAGTGATGGAATCAAGTGAACAAGATAGGTGGATTGCCTCTAGGAACATTGTGTTTGCCAATAGATCTAGTGAGATAGGATTGTAAAATCACTTCATTAGTTGGACCACCACCTATCACCTTATTTTCCAAAAGGATACCTTAAATAAGTTGGACCTTGGTTGATGTAATGGATTCATGTATGCATGACTTGTGTGATTTTGTGTTCCAAGGATGTGTATGTGATGTTGTCTTTGTTTATCTTATAAAATGTTGTTCTAACTTTTCTATCTTGTAAATAGATGCCTATTACCATTAGCACTGTTTAGGAGTTCCAGGTTACCCGTTTTGGTCCTCGTATCGTTGAGCTTACTACTTTGCTCGATCTCCCTCTTCCCACCATCATGGTGCACCCACTCACCAAGTTCGAGAGGAAGGACCTCTGGGGCTTCAAGGTGAACCAGCCCGGACGCCAGACAGAGCCTACTACGGAGGCCATCGTCTTCAAGCTGATGCACGACGACAGGGAGAGAGGCATGGAGGTAGTCATGCAGGACTTGATAGGACGTCTGCTAGGCCGTCACTCCCGACAGGTTAGAGGCACCCACTTCCACGTCTTCGGAAGACGTGATGATGATGGAGAATCCATCGACTTTGAGGACGACTCGAGGGACAAAGCAGAGCCGATACGCCTCTATCTCCAGGACTTAGAGTCTCTCATCAGGCACGTGGACACGGACAGGACCAACGTCATGCTCAGCAATGACGAGCTCCAGGTGCAGCTTCGCGAGAAGGACAAGCTTTTCGCATAGCAGGACGAGATGGCCAAGGAAATGGAGACGAAGTTCAAGACCCAGGACCGCAAGTTCAAGAGTAAGGAGAAACGCGTCCAGGATAGGAACAAGAAGATCCGGGACATGACTAAGGAATTGAAGTCCAAGGATTTCGAGCTAGAGCAGCAGCAGATGGTGATCGAGAGGCTTTTCTCCCAGAAGAGGGCTCTCAAGGCCAAGATCGATTCCTTGACCACTACTATTGAGGAGAACAAGACCGCGATGGAGAATGCAGGTCTTACTTTTGTCGAGGAGGAGATTGATGCTGATGAGTAGACTTGACTACTCGTTTATTTTTCACTATCATACTTGTTATTTGTGAACTTATTATTGGACCATCCGACATGTGGATGGCTTGCCACTTGTGTGTTTTACTTCATGAACTTATTATCTGGTTGTTGAACTTTTTATTCCTGTGTTGCTTGCTATGTGTTTGCTTGTGATGTAATGTGCATAAAACATCTATGGGTATCTCATTCTTATCTCTATTTGAATAAACCACAGATGCCTCCCCGTCGCGCAAACCCCAACCCCAACAACATCACTCCAGAAATGCAACAGATGATGAATGCTCAAACACAGCTTATGCAGATGATGACAACATTCATCCAAAACCAGAATAACAACAACAACAACCCCAATAACAACAATAACAATAACAACAACAACAACAACAACCCTCCGGGTTTTGATATGCTCACCAGATTCCTGCGTCTAAGGCCAGCTAAGTTTTCGGGGACAACTGATCCCATGGTGGCCAATGATTGGCTACGTTCTGTGAACAAGGACTTAGTGACCGTGGGCTGCACGGATGCTGAAAAGGTCAGGTTCGCAGTGCATCTGTTGGAAGGACCAGCCGCCACATGGTGGGACAACTTCCAAATCACCACTCCTTTGGATGAGGTGACTTGGGCTATCTTTGAAGATGGCTTTCGCACTGCTCATATCTCATCAGGAATGATGAGTCTGAAAAAGAAGGAGTTTCACAACCTGAAGCAGCGCCACCGCAGCGTGGCTGAATATATAGAAGAGTTCAACAATCTGGCGCGTTATGCACCGGATGAGGTTGACATAGATGCCAAAAGAAAGGAAAAGTTTCTGGAAGGCTTGAATGATGAGCTAAACTTACAGTTGTCTGTGGCATATGTTCCAACTTATCAATCTCTGTGTGACAAGGCTGCTATTTTGGAGAGTAAAATGAAGCAAGTCGAGAGTAGGAAGAGGAAACACTCCGACAAGCACAGCTCGAGGTCGTCTCACAAACGATCTCACTATGATGACAGTGGAAGCTCAGGATCCCGTAAGCATGGGAAATTCAACAAGCACCACAACCACAACCGTCATGACAACAAGCATCACCGCAGTCATGACAATGACAAGTACAAGAACCACAAGAGTGGACATAAGAGCCACCACAGTGGGAATGGTAGTGGAAGTGGAAATCAGCATGCTAAAAAGGACATCAGTCAGGTTGAGTGCTTCAAATGCAAGAAGCTGGGGCATTATGCTAATGAGTGCCCTGAGAAGAAAGTTGAAGGACCTAACAAGCCCAATCCTTTTCAGAAACGTCAGGTGAACCACATTAATGTGGAAGAGGTCTATGAGGAGCCTGACGCTGTTGCCGGTAAGTTCAGACTCAATTCCATTCCAGCATTTGTACTCTTTGATACTGGTGCATCTCATTCATTCATATCAAGAGCATTTGTTGAAAGAAATGAACTGCCGGTAGAAACTATTGGGTGTCCTATAAAAGTAAGTTCTCCTGGTGGAGAAATGATAGTGAATTCAGGATGCCATGACCTAGTCATAGAATTTGGGAAGTATAAGTTTCCCGTTAACTTGATTATATTAAACTCTCAAGGTTTGGATGTCATTCTGGGAATGGACTGGATGACTAAGTACAAAGGAGTGATAGATTGTGCCAGCCATACTGTCTCACTCACCACTCCGGAAAATAAAAGGATCAGATTTAAGACCATCTTTGGAGCAAAGAAGAGTATGCTAAATTCTCTTAAGGGGGTTAGCATGGACAATGTGCCAGTTGTGTGTGAGTATCCGGATGTGTTTCCGGGAGAGTTGCCAGGAATGCCACCAGATAGAGATGTGGAATTTCTGATAGATTCGGTACCAGGTTCTGGACCAATAGCAAAGAGACCGTACAAAATGTCAGTGGATGAACTGAAGGAACTCAAGAAGCAACTAGGAGAACAGTTGCAGAAAGGATTTATTCAACCAAGTTCTTCATCTTGGGGAGCCCCAGTATTGTTTGTGGAGAAGAAGGATAGAAGCCAAAGGTTATGCATAGATTACCGTTCACTCAATGAGGTAACTATCAAGAACAAATATCCTTTGCCTAGAATCAATGACTTGTTTGATCAACTAGAAGGAGCATGTGTTTTCTCAAAGATTGATCTCCGGTCAGGCTATTTTCAACTCAAGATAAGAGAGCAAGACATACCTAAAACAGCATTCACCACAAGGTATGGATTATACGAGTATACCGTAATGCCTTTTGGCTTAACCAATGCTCCAGCATACTTCATGAATATGATGAACAAGGTGTTCATGTAATTCCTTGACAAGTTTGTTGTCGTTTTCATCGATGACATCTTAGTCTACTCTAAGAGCAAAGAAGAACATGAGGGACACTTGCGTTTGATACTTGAAAAGTTAAGAGAGCATAAACTTTATGCCAAATTCAGCAAGTGTGAGTTTTGGTTAGAAGAAGTTGGTTTTCTTGGTCATGTTATGACAAAGGATGGTGTGGCAATTGATCCTGCTAAAGTTTCAGCTGTGACAGAATGGGAATCTCCCAAGAATGTGAAAGAAGTTCGTAGTTTCCTCGGCTTAGCAGGTTACTACAGAAGGTTCATTGAAAATTTCTCAAAGGTTGCTAAGCCAATGACTGAATTGTTAAAGAAGGACAAGAAGTTTGCTTGGTCTGAAGGCTGTGAAGTCAGCTTCCAAGAATTAAAGAAGAGACTAGTGACAGCACCAGTTTTATGTCTGCCGGACTTGGAAAAGGATTTCCAAGTATATTGTGATGCGTCTCATCAAGGTTTGGGTGTCGTACTTATGCAAGACGGTAAGGTTGTGGCCTATGCCTCGAGACAACTCAAAACTCATGAAGTAAACTATCCTACTCATGATTTGGAGTTAGCCTCTGTCGTCCATGCGCTCAAAACATGGAGACATTACCTTTTGGGTAAGCGTTGTGAAGTGTTCACGGACCACAAAAGTTTGAAGTATATCTTCACCCAAAAGGAAATCAATATGAGACAAAGAAGATGGTTAGATCTTATCAAGGATTATGACTTGAGTTTGCAATACCACCCCGGTAAAGCAAACGTGGTAGCAGATGCTCTAAGTCGTAAGGTGTTTGTAAATGGCCTTACCAAAGGAGAATTGCCAGATGATTTGTGTAAACAATTCAAAGAACTCAGATTGGAGATTGTGCCTGAAGGACATCTTATGTCTTTGGATGTTCAACCCACTTTGTTGGACAAGATTCGAGAAGCTCAGAAGTCCGATAAGGAAATTGAAGAGATTAAGAAAAATATTGGTCTAGGGAAAGCTAAAAATTTCCATGAAGACGAACAGGGTACAATATGGCATGGGAATCGTATCTGTGTTCCACAAGATCCGGAGTTACGGAAACTGATTTTGCAAGAAGCGCACAACTCTCCGTATTCTATTCATCCGGGTAACACCAAAATGTACATGGACATGAAGGAAAGATTTTGGTGGAACAATCTCAAGAGAGACATCGCCGAACATATTGCCTTGTGTGATGTGTGTAGTAGAGTAAAGGCGGAGCATTAGAAACCAGCAGGTTTGCTTCAACCACTACCTATTCCTGATTGGAAATGGGACAAAATTGGTATGGATTTCATCACCGGATTGCCAAGGACCAGATCAGGGTATGATTCCATATGGGTAGTAGTGGATCGCCTAACTAAAGTGGCTCATTTCATACCCGTGAAGACAACCTATACAAGTGCCAAGTTAGCCAAAATCTACATGAGTAGAATTGTATGCCTTCACGGTGTACCTAAGAGTATTGTGTCCGATAGGGGAACCCAATTCACTTCCCACTTTTGGAGACAGCTACATGAATCATTGGGAACGAGGTTGGAATTCAGTACTGCTTTTCATCCTCAAACTGATGGACAAAAAGAAAGGACTAACCAAATCCTTGAAGACATGTTGAGGGCATGTGCCCTAGATTATGGAGCAAGTTGGGATGAAAGTCTGCCTTACGCAGAATTTTCTTATAACAACAGCTATCAAGCCAGCATTGAGATGGCACCATTTGAGTTTCTCTACGGAAGGAAGTGTACCACCCCATTGCTATGGAATGGAGTGGGAGAAAGAAGTTTATTTGGACCTGATCTTATCAAAGACGCCGAAGAGAAAGTCAAATTGGTTAAGGACAGGTAGAAGATAGCACAGACCCGATAGAAAAGCTACGTGGATTCTAAGCGTAGAGAAGTCACCTACGAAGTTGGGGATAGAGCTTATCTCAGAGTATCACCACTTCGTGGAGTGAAAATATTTGGAGTCAAAGGAAAGTTGGCACCAAGATATGTTGGGCCATTCAAAATTCTAAGTCGCAAGGGAGAAGTTGCATATGAAGTTGAATTGACAGAATCTCTGTCAGCTGTCCATAATGTGTTCCATGTGAGTCAGCTTAAGAAATGTCACCCAGAGATGGAAGAATCTTCTTTGAAGGATACCATACCTTTGGAAGAGGTTCAACTAGAAAGTGACCTCACCTATGAAGAAAAGCCTGTCAAGATTCTTGAGACTGCAGAAAGAGTCAGAAGGACAAAAACTATCAAGTTTTGCAAGGTACAATGGAATCATCATTCCGAAGAGGCAGCAACCTGGGAAAGAGAAGATGATCTTCGGAAGGACCACCCTCACCTATTTGCTAGCCAATCCGAATCTCGAGGGCGAGATTCATCTTAAGGGGGTTAGATTTGTAACATCCCTAAAATCATGATTTCAAAGCCTGCATATCATTCATCCATGCATATAGATTTGAGATCAAAATTTCAAACTCCCTTCAGAAAAACAGAAGCATTTGATGTTATGATTTTATGTGGACAGATTTAATTCAAATGACCAACACCATTTGAAAGTTTGGAAGTTTAGGAACTTGGTTGCTTGCCTTCACTGTTGAAAAGTTTGTGTGTAGAATTTAGACCAAAGTTTTCAAATTTGAAATAATCCCAAATTCCCTATTTCAAACATTTCCAAACCAAGTGCCTAGTCTCTGTTATTTTGTTCTCCAAGCTTAACCAAGCCCTTGCAAAGCAACCCTATGATTTTATGACTATATTGGAGACTACTGCCCACTGCAAAAATCCCAGAAAAATTTGAATTCAAATTGAACTTGATTTCATTTGAAAATCTATTCAGAAAATCGAAATAGAAAAGGAAAAGGAATAAACAAAAGGAAAAGGCCGTGCGCCAGGATTCCAGCCCAGTTTCTGAATAGGCCCAGTTAGCCCACCCGGGGGTTTTCTTTTCCTCTCTCACGCGCGAGCGCACGCAATCAGTCGCTGACAGCCAGACCCCACCTCCACCTTGCGCACTTCACTGACGAGCGGGCCTTCTCCACGTCAGCATCGTCTTCCCCCTGATTCCGCGCACGACCTCCGCCGCTGGCCGTTGCAGCGCTGATCTCGCGAGCTTAATTGACATTGATTCAGCGAGCGTTACCTGTCGAGCCTCGGGCTATAAGATCGCCCCCTCCTCGCGACCATTTTCCCCCAATCAATTTTGCCTTCACGCCACCAGGCTGCCCACGACTCGCACGACTCCGCCGCTGCTCCGACGACCGCACCGGCAAATTTCGGTGAGCCTCGTGTTCCCTTCTACCTCTCATTCATGCTATCTTGTTCTGTGAGTCTCGGCGCATCTACTGACACACCCCACTTACCTTCGCATGACCCGTAGCTCCATCAACGTCGACGACTGGCCGCCACCGTCTTTGGCTTCAACTCCGACGACCTCCAGTGGTAAGTCCAGACCGCCCCAAGCCTTGTCTTTCACACACACGTGTTCTCCGTGATCTTCTGCATCTGACCACACCCTCCGTTTGCCTCCTAGCGATCTACAACGTCGTCTTCGACCTCGAACAGAACCACCTGTCGCCAGATTCAACTCCGACGAGGAATCATCGCCGAGTCAGCACGCCCCTTCGCAAACCAACGCCACCTTGAGCTTCAGCAGCTTCTTGCGAATCTGGTATGACCCTTCTCCCTCTCGCGGATGACCTGGAACGCTAGCGCCGCCGTAGACTGAGCGCTCCGCCGCTCACTGACGCCGCGCGCCGCCAGGACATGGTCGCGTGCTCGAGCACCGTTGGATCTAGATCCAAGCGATAGGATAGATTCACTTATCAGCGAAGAGGTATGCGTTCAGAGACGTGCGATTTAATTAGATCCTACGCTGCAGAGCTCGATCCGGTGCGAATCGGTACGCGCCAGTAACAACGCGACACGTGTCTAGGGTTAGATCTAAAAACAGATTTCAAATCAGAATTTGATCCAAATTTCAACTAGCTATAACTTTTGATCCACACGTTGGATTTTTGCAAACTTTATACCATTGGATTCAGTGAGTCAATACCTTTCTGAATATCCGATGTGTTTAACAAATAGTAACTGTTAAAATGGCGTTTTATACAGAAACATGTTTAAGGCTATTTTAAGTATAGATTTATTTTGGTAAATTGTATTAGTGCCAAATAAGTTTAGTTGGCAAACTTTGTGACTTGTTAAGTTTCTGTAAAATGCACATGCTTGGTAGAGTTTTCAAATTCATCACTTAGTAAATCTTGCATGCATGCATTCATATTTTTGATTGTATAAAATTGTGTGTAATTGTATGCTACCAATTTTGTGTAGATTTTGCTAGTGACTGTGATTGTGAAGAGTGCTACTCTCCCCATTACCAAGGCAAGTGATATTTCATGAACATTTCATTCCTATATTTTGTACTAGCATTAGATATTTTGCTAAGTCTTGCATGCTACTCTTGCCAAATAAAAGATTGGGAAATCCTATGTAGTTAGAATGGTAGAATTGCTAGGAATTTTCCTAAGTTAAGTTATCATGCCATGCTTAGCCTAGCTACTAGCAAACAAGGGTTGGTATAATCTATTCATGCTATAATGACTATATTTCTAAGTCATGAGACTTATGTTTTCTTAATAAAACCACTAAGTCAATAAACCTCCTGGGTGGAATGGAAAGATTGGTTTATGTTGAGTGGTTACACAAGGCCATGGATTTGGCTTGTGTATCTCACTTGTGGTATGCCACCCAGGCACCAAAGGGATTTGGAGGCCAAGTGTTGAGAAAGCTTACAGTGCAACCACTTGGCAATATGGGCTCTGCCTTGATCATATAAGTTGCTAGAACTTAGTCAATTGGACAGTTGGTGGTAGTGGGATGATAGGTTGGAACGCGTCCATTTGGCTAAGGGAAGGCTTCTGAAAGGTCCTGTCTTGGGAAACCAAGTCTGGTGGGGAAAGTGCACAACCTCTGCAGATGGAAAACCTAAGTACTTAGCCATGTCCATGGCAATGGACAACTTGAGCATCAAGACATGGAAGCTACAAGAATCTCATCACTCCAACTTCTAAGTAAAACTTGTGGGTGAACAAGGGTGTAGGACCCCAATGTCTATTGGTGGTTTCTTGGGAAAGTTTTTGATAAAGAAAACTTAGAGATTTCAACTAATAGGGAAAACCTATTTGCAAGCAAAGCAAGCCAAGCTACACTTAGCCAAAATGCATATAGTAATATAGTCCACTTAAAATTTACTAAGGTATCACTTGCCAATACTATTCCAAAGTATTGACCCTCTGTGGCTGTAACTTGTGATGTTGCAGGTTACTCCGATGATGAATAGGAGTCATGAGTCTACACTCAACATGCTTGCCTGTGGCACATGAAGATGAAGACTTATGTTTATTTACTTATTCCTTAAACTCTTGTATTAGGCCTATGGCCCTGAGTTGTAAAAGACTATGTTTTATCTCTGGAACGAATGTAATAAACGACCTTTGTATCTGTGTACTTCATCTTAAACTGTGGATGCTAGCATTGATCCAGGGACTAGCATTGCAATCACATGGATCCTTTTCCTTTACAAAGGAGGGGTCTAACACTTGAGCTGTACTCTCTCCATCAAGTGGCCAAATTTTATATATAAGATTGCTATCCTTATGAATCTCACTGGGAGGATAAAATTTAGAGTAAAAGAGAGATGCCATCTCCTCCCATTCATGGATTGTCCATTCTTCAGCAGCTTATTGTAGGGTTCGCAGCATAGAAAACAAAACTTTTCCTACGATGTGAACTATGTACCAAGATCTATCTATTAGATACAAACAACGGGCGGATGTATATCCGTAGAGAACATACCCTTGAAGACCGACAAAGCTTAACGAGTTCAACTCGTGGTTGATGTAGACGATCTCTTGTCGATCTCAAGATCGAGAGGAAGTCCTAGCACCGCAAATCAGCAGCGCATCCGTGCTCGCACACACGTTCGAGGCACCGAGCAACCTCTTCCTCCTCGCTCCAGCGATGCAGCGGAAGCACAACTCTTTCTTACCGAATAGCCACCGGGAACATGTATCTCGCTAGTCCGAGACCATGGGGGATAAATTCTAGAGGGGGAGAGAGATCCTTCACGAGGAGGTGTGAGTGAGAAGTGAGAGGAGGGGCTCCTTTTATAGGAGGAGGGGGGCACCCAAGGGGGTGGCCGCCGGCCATGGGGGTTGCCCCCTCCCCTCCTTCATTCATGTGGGTGGACACTCCACTCACAAAAATCCATTCATATGCCTCCACTCAAAATCCCACTCAAACTTGCCATTAAATTTCCACCAAATTTAATGCAAACTCTCATTAAATAAAACTCTTTTATTTTATTCAGAATTTTTTCAATTACTTTAATGACAAACATTCACAAATAACCCCTTGCTAGAATTCTATTTCACATGCATAACCACTTTATGCAATTTCACCCGAAAAATTATTTCGGTATCTAGTGAAATAAATTCCTGCGCTTGTTCATTCTTTCGGCATGAAACTTTTGCTCCAATTGGATGTCGGTGTCTCTTAAGTGTGTCACCCTACGGTTCGTGAATAATGCGGACATGATCGAGACCCCTCTCGGATCAATAATCAGAAGCGGGATGTGGAGACCCATACTGACTCCCACACATTCAACGATGACTTTCTTGTGATTGTCGGAACCTTTTACGCTAGTATCTTAATCCCTTTGTTTCACGATATATTACATGTCCGAGATTCGATCATCGGTATATCCATACCTAGTTTGATCTCGTTACTGACATGCACTCTTTTCTCGTTCCCGTGATATAACATTCTAGTGATCAAATCACTTGCTTGCAAGCTAATCAATGTGATATCACCGAGAGGGCCCAGAGTATATCTATCCGTCATCGGGATGAACAAATTCCACTCTCGATCCATGAGCCTCAACATAACACTTTATTAGTTCTGAATCCATCTTTATAATCACCCTGTTACGGTGTGACGTTTGATGTTATCAAGAAACTCTTCCGGTGTTAGTGATTGACATGATCTCATGGTCTAAGGATTAGGATCACTTCGTAAGTTGTTATAGCAATATAAACTCAATGACTTTGATCGTAATTCTATACTTCGGATGAATGTTCATCACACCATTACACTAATGTTGTGATCCCGTTATTAACAACATCCAATGTCCATGATCAGGAAACCTTGATCATCTTGTTAATCAACGAGCTAGTTTATGAGAGAGGCACAACTAGGAACTTTATGTTTGTTTATTAAACACACATGTATTAATGTTTCCGTATTAATACAATTATAGCATGCAAAATAAACATCTATCATATACTTGGAATACACATAATAAACATTTTATTATTGCCTCTCAGGGCATATTCCCTTCAGTCTCCCACTTGCACTAGTATCTAGAGATAATAATCTAGTTACATAGTGATAAATCTAACACCCATTGAGTTCTGGTGTTGATCATGTTTTGATCTAGGGAGAGTTTTAGTCAACGGATCTGCTACATTGAGATCCGTATGTACTTTACAAATCTTTATATCTCCATCCTTGACATGCTCGCGGATGGAGTGAAACCGGCGCTTAATAGGCTTGGAATGCTTGTGAGACCTTGGCTCTTTGGCATTGGCAATGGCACCATTGTTGTGACAATAGATCACCATTGGGTCCAACGCGTTTGCAACCACTCCTAGTTCGGATATGAACTCCTTTATCCAAACTGCTTCCTGAGCCGCTTCTAAAGCAGCAACATATTCGGCCTCCGTTGTTGATCCCACTACCACAGGTTGTTTGGAGCTCCTCCAACTAACCGCTCCGCCATTCATGAGAAATACGTATCCGGATTGAGACTTAGAGTCATCCGGATCGGTGTCAAAGCTAGCATCAACATAACACTTAGCGACAAGCTCTTCTTCACCTTCGTATACAAGAAACATATCCTTAGTTCTTCGTAAGTACTTAAGGATATTCTTGACCGCTATCCAGTGTTCCGAACCTGGATCCGATTGGTACCTACTAGTCAAACTAATAGCATGTGCCACATCCGGTCTTGTACATAGAATGGCGTACATTATAGAGCCTATGGCTGAAGCATAGGGGACTTTGTCCATTATCTCTCTTTCTTCCGCCGAAGCCGGACTTTGAGTCTGACTCAATGTCTTGCCTTGCAACATAGGTAAGAACCCCTTCTTACTTCCGTCCATTTTAAACTTCTTTAAAATCTTATCAAGGTATGTACTTTGCGATAGCCCTATTAGGCGTCTAGATCTATCTCTATAGATCTTTATGCCTAATATGTATGACGCTTCACCTAGGTCCTTCTTTGAAAATTTGCTGTTTAGATAACTTTTAACACTGTTTAAAAGATCTATATCATTTCCGATCAATAATATGTCATCCACATACAATATCAGAAATGCCACATTGCTCCCACTCACGTTCTTGTAAATACAAGCTTCTCCATAAGTTTGGACAAATCCAAACTCTTTGATCACCTCATCAAAGCGGAGATTCCAACTTCGTGATGCTTGCTTCAATCCATAGATGGATCGCTGAAGCTTGCACACCTTGTTAGCATCCTTAGGATCGACAAAACCCTTTGGTTATGTCATATACAACTCTTCTTATATATTACCATTGAGAAACGCGATTTTGACATCCATCTGCCATATCTCATAATCGAAATATGCAGAAATTGCTAACATAATCCTAACTGACTTTAGCATCGCTACGGGAGAGAATGTCTCATCGTAGTCAACTGCTTGAATTTGTCGAAACCCCATTGCAAAAAGTCGAGCTTTATAGACGGTCACATTACCATCAGCAACAGTTTTCCTTTTGAAAATCCATTTGTTCTCCACGGCCTTTCGGTCGTGAGGTAATTCCACCAAGTTCCAAACTTGATTTTCATACATGGATTCCATCTCGGATTTCATGGCTTCTAACCATTTGTTGGAATCTGGGCTCATCATCGCTTCTTCATACGTCGCAGGGTCATCATTTTCATCAACCATGAAATTCATGACAGGATTTCCGTACAGCTCGGGAGCTGCACGCGTCCTGCTTGACCTGCGAGGTTCGGTAGTACTCTCTTTTGGAGTTTCATGATCATTATCATTAGTTCCCTCTTCAACAGGGAGCCAACTCCGGAACAACTTCCGGCGCTGCGCTAATCGCCATACTTTGAAGAGAAGGTTCTATAACCTCTTCGAGTTCTACCTTCCGACTAGTCACACCTTTCGCGAGAAACTCTTTCTCTAGAAAGGATCCATTCTTGGCAACAAAAACCTTGCCCTCAGATCTGTGATAGAAGGAATACCCAATAGTTTCCTTAGGGTATCCTATGAAGACGCATTTTTCCGCTTTGGGTTCGAGTTTATCCGGTTGAAGTTTCTTCACATAAACATCGCATCCCCAAACTTTAAGAAATGACATCTTAGGTTTGTTTCCAAACCACAATTCATACGGTGTCTTTTCAACGGATTTAGATGGTGCCCGATTTAAAGTGAATGCAGCAGTTTCTAGTGCATAACCCCAAAATGACAACGGCAAGTCTGTCAGAGACATCATAGATCGACCATATCTAATAAAGTACGATTACGACGTTCCGACACACCATTTCGCTGTGGTGTTCCGGCAGGCGTGAGTTGTGAAAAAATTCCACACTCTTTCATGTGAGTGCTAAACTCATAACTTAGATACTCACCTCCACGGTCGGACCGTATAAATTTGATCTTTCTATTACGATGATTTTCCACTTCATTCTGAAATTCCTTGAACTTTTCAAAGGTTTCAGACTTGTGTTTCATCAAGTAGATATAACCATACCTACTCAAATCATCCGTGAAAGTAACAAAATAACGATATCCACCTCGCGCCGACACACTCATTGGACCACATACATCAGAATGTATGATTTCCAATAAATCTATCGCCTGTTCCATTGAACCGGAAAACGGCGTTCTAGTCATCTTGCCCATAAGGCATGGCTCACATGTATCAAATGATTCAAAATCAAGTGATTCCAAAAGTCCATCCGAATGGAGCTTCTTCATGCGTTTAACGCCAATATGACCTAGACGGCAGTGCCACATATATGCGGATATATCATCATTAAGTTTAATCCTTTTAGCATCAACATTATGAATATGTGTAACATTATCATCGAGATCTAATAGAAATAAACCATTCATCATCGGTGCATGACCATAAAAGATTTCATTCATATAAATGGAACAACCATTGTTCTCGGATTTAAATGAATAACCACTTCACATCAAACACGATCCAGATACAATGTTCATGCTCAGTGCAGGCACTAGATAACAATTATTCAAGTTTATAACTAATCCTGACGGCAAATGGAGAGGCAGCGTTCCGACGGCGATCACATCAACGCTTGATCCATTGCCGACACGCATCTTGACCTCACCCCTTGCTAGCGGTCGCTTGTTCCGCAGCCCCTGATTCAAGTTACAAATATTAGCAACTGAACCGGTATCAAATACCCAGGTGCTACTGCGAGCACTAGTCAAGTACACATCAATAACATGTATATCATATATACCTTTGTTTTCCTTGTCGGCCTTCTTGTCTGCCAAATACTTGGGGCAGTTGCGCTTCCAGTGGCCAGTCCCCTTACAATAGTAGCACTCGGTATCAGACTTAGGTCCAACTCGGGGTTTCTTTTCAGGCACGGCAACAGGCTTGCCGCCCTTACTTCCCTTCCGTTTTCCCTTCTTGTCTTTCTTGAAACCAGTGTTCCTATTGATCATCAACACTTGATGTTCCTTTTTGATCTCCACTTCTGCAGTTTTAAGCATTGACAGAAGCTCGGGTAGAGACTTCTTCATGCCTTGCATATTATAGTTCATCACAAAGATCTTATAGCTAGCTGGCAGAGACTGCAGAACACGATGGATGCCTAAGTCAATGGGAATCGTTATTCCCAAGGACACAAGCTTATCGGCGTAACCCGACATCTTGAGTACATGCTCACTAACGGAGTCGTGCTCTTCCATCATCCTGCTAAAGAACTTTTCTGAAGCGTTGTGGCTCTCTACAGCAGCATGTGTGTCGAAAATCATTTTCAACTCACCCATTGTATCAAATGCATTGCCGTTTTCGAAACGCTTTCGAAGTTCTGGCTCTAGCCCATACAATATGCCGCAATGAACTAAGTTGTGGTCCTCCTGACGAGTCTGATAGACATTCTTCTCCTCGTCAGGGGCATCCTCAAAAGGTGGGCGGCCTAGTGGCGCTTCTAGCATGTATTGCTTTTGTGCAGCAGAGAGGAGAATCCTCAAATTCATGGCCCATTCGGTAAAGTTGCTACCGTTCGTTGATAGTTTCTCTTTCTCCATGAACACATTGAAATTAAAAGCAGGTGGTGCCATCTACAACAGAATTTGTAAAGTATAGACTAAGTGTATGATAGATTGAGTTCAACTAATCCATATTACGAATGAAATCCCACTCAAAAACGACATCCCTCGTGCCTTTTTGGTGATTACATGAACCAAATCCACTATACCAAGTCCGATCATCACGTGAGTCGGTATAGCTTCAAAGGCGAGCATCAAATGGGCATCATATCAACTATATGACTCATGCTTAACCTTTCGGTCCGTGTTCCGAGGCCATGTCTGTACATGCTAGGCTCGCCAAGTTAGAACCTTAGTATTCGCGTGTGTAACTGTTTTACACCCGAAATATGGTCGTGGATCCAAAAACACCCGATCATCACGTGATGTCTTGGAGCGATGAAACATAATCGGTGCATACTAAAGGAAGAACACATTCTTATCTTGATATTTAAATGGAGGATCATCTTATTATGCTAACAAAGCGCTAAACAAGCAATATAAGATGCAATCAAACATCACATGTTTATTAGTGAAATGTTATGGTTCCCGCAGATGATCTCTATCATGTGCATCGTGGTATGATCACTATCATACCTATATTTGTAAATCCAAGGTCTATGGAGTTTACACGCTATGTGTGTTGTAAGAGTATCGTCTCATACTTTTACTTACAACATCACCATATCATAACACTAGCTCAGCAACAATCTAAACTAGACGCCTCTAATTTATCCATTGCAAGTTTTACGTGGCTTAGGGCTTTCGAGATAGAACCGTTCTTACCTACGAACATGAACCACAACGAGGATAACCAAATTGTTGACAACTCGTTGCAAAATAGATATTGACTATAGTAGGAGAGACAGACACCCGCTAGCCACTTATGCAAACTAGTTGCATGTCAAGTGTGGAACAGGTCTCATGTGCGAGGACATGTAAAGTTTGTCCGGGCCGCTTCATCCCACTATGCCACCAATATCCAAAATTACAACTAAGGAGCAACAACATGATCATCATCGCCCACATACTCATATGTGTACCACCCTTGTAAAGCATCTACGCATAGATCCGGCTCTGATACCACTGTAGGGTTCGCAGCATAAAAAACAAAAAAATTCCTACGATGTGAACTATGTACCAAGATCTATCTATTAGATACAAACAACGGACGGATGTATATCCATAGAGAACATACCCTTGAAGACCGACAAAGCTTAACGAGTTCAACTCGTGGTTGATGTAGACGATCTCTTGCCGATCTCAAGATCGAGAGGAAGTCCTAGCGCCGCAAATCAGCAGCGCATCCGTGCTCGCACACACGTTCGACGCACCGAGCAACCTCCTCCTCCTCGCTCCAGCGATGCAGCGTAATCATAACTCTTTCTTGCCGAATAGCCACCGGGAACATGTATCTCACTAGTCCGATACCATGGGGGATAAATTCTAGAGGGGGAGAGAGATCCTTCACGAGGAGGTGTGAGTGAGAAGTGAGAGGAGGGGCTCCTTTTATAGGAGGAGGGGGGCACCCAAGGGGGTGTCCGCCGGCCATGGGGGATGCCCCCTCCCCTCCTTCATTCATGGGGTGGACACTCCACTCACAAAAATCCATTCATATGCCTCCACTCAAAATCCCACTCAAACTTGCCATTAAATTTCCACCAAATTTAATGCAAACTCTCATTAAATAAAACTCTTTTATTTTATTCATAATTTTTTCAATTACTTTAATGACAAACATTCACAAATAACCCCTTGCTAGAATTCTATTTCACATGCATAACCACTTTATGCAATTTCACCCGAAAACCTGTTTCGGTATCTAGTGAAATAAATTCCTGCGCTTGTTCATTCTTTCGGCATGAAACTTTTGCTCCAATTGGATGTCGGTGTCTCTTAAGTGTGTCAAACTACGGTTCGTGAATAATGAGGACATGATCGAGACCCCTCTCGGATCAATAATCAGAAGCGGGATCTGGAGACCCATACTGACTCCCACACATTCAACGATGACATTCTTGTGATCGTCGGAACCTTTTACGCTAGTATCTTAATCCCTTTGTTTCACGATATATTACATGTCCGAGATTCGATCATCGGTATCTCCATACCTATTCTGATCTCGTTACTGACATGCACTCTTTTCTCGTTCCCGTGATATAACATTCTAGTGATCAAATCACTTGCTTGCAAGCTAATCAATGTGATATCACCGAGAGGGCCCAGAGTATATCTATCCGTCATCGGGATGAAAAAATTCCACTCTCGATCCATGAGCCTCAACATAACACTTTATTAGTTCTGAATCCATCTTTATAATCACGGTAACAGAACAACAATGAGCGTCTGAAGGATCTTCCTCTCTCTTTTTTAAAAAAAGTTTAAAACACCATGGCGTGGGTAATATCGCCAATGGGTGGGATTTTGGGAACTTGGTGTGTAATATCCAAGTGTCACTTGGTGCGTAATATCCAAGTGTTTGGTTGTTTGGACACTTGGTGCGTAATATCCTCGTGTGCCACTCGACCTTATTTTATCTAAGCAAATGTTTACAAAGTAGGACAATCTTCTCTCCTTCTCTCTACTTAAGAAAACTAGCTTTGAGCAAATGAACTCTACAGCCTAAACTAGCCTTGCATGTAGAAATAGTCTTTTCTCTCCTTGGTGTAATTTGCCAATACATTCAAAGTATTGACCCAACTTGTTGGCTACACGTCTTATGTGCAGAATACGAAGATTGAAAGGTGCATAGGGATCGCGGGTCTACACTCGACAAGCCTGGGGCGTTGATGGACTCAAGCTACTTTTATGTTTCCGCTGTTATTTGAGCTAGCCTTATGCTAAGCAAATTTGTAATAAATTTATACTCTGGATTCTCCGTGTAATAAAGACTTTGTGTTTTACATGATATTTCATCGACTGTGAGTGCTAGCTATTGATCCAGGGACTAACATGTTAATCACAGGGACTTAGGATCCTCACCGATCCGAGGTCACTACATGGTTCATCTACTACCCTAGTAGTGGTAGTAGTTTTCCCAAACAGAAAACCAAGTGGGTTGTCCATATTGGAAACAAAGTAACAAGCAGTAACAAGAGCAATACTCACAGTGAAAGTTTCCCTTTCCATTTCCACTCTTCAATAGCGCTTCACTCCCCTGCAATGGCGCCAGAAAATAGTCTTGATGACCCACAAGTATAGGGGGTGTATCGTAGTACTTTCGATAAATAGGAGTGTTAATCCCAGCGAGGAGCATAAGGTGTTGGATGGTATGGACCTGGAAATCTCTATGAATACTTAGCAAACGGATTTTTAGTGGTTTTCTGACAAGGCAACAAAACAAAGAGCAAGTAACAGAAGTAACAAACAAACGGAGCAAGTGTCCCAATCCTTTCTTAGCAAAGGACAAGACGATGGAAATACTTATAAGGACCAAACATTCTCGAGTACACATGGGAATTCTGTCAAGTTCTTTCGCTTCAAATAGCTGAGTACTCTTATCTGGTGTTGTAAGTGTTGTGTGGGTGAACCTGTGCTAACATACTGCCCTTCCTAGGACTAATACATACTTGTGATTAAACCCCCTGCAAACATCCGTAACTACAGGAAACTAATTAAGATATAAATCTAACCACAACCTTAAACTCTGAGATCATGCGCTCCCTTGTGCAAAGGTGTCCTAACGAGGGTTTAGGTTTCTGTCACTCCGGCAACCCCACAATTAGTAGCCAAATACACAATGCATTCCCCTAGGCCCATAAATGGTGAAGTATCATGTAGTCGACATTCACATGACACCACTAGAATAATAGCACCACAACTTAAATACTAAACCATTGAATAATAACTCAACACAGATTCACTACTAACAACATGACTTCTCCCATGTCCTCAAGAACTAGACTAACTACTCACAAGACATCATATGGATCAAGATCAAAGATGATATGATAATGGATAACAATCTAAACATATCAATAATACAATGGTTCCACTCACAAGCATCAACTACAATAGTAGTCAACATCGGGAAGGTTTCCTCTAATGAACTAAAGCAATATCCAACACAATTGTTATAATGGGACGGAGTGGTGACGATGGTGCTGGTGGATATGATGGTGTGGATGATGATGATCCCGATGAAGCCTAGCTTGATGAAGGTGTTGATGGCGACGGTCTCCCCTCTCCGGGAAGGAATTCCCCCGGCAGAAATCTGTCTGCTAGAGAGATCTTTCTCTCTCGGTGTTTTCCGCCTCCTAGAGGCGGCGGAAATTTATATGTGGTCGTTCCCCAAGGCTTAGGGTTCCGTAGGGAATATATAGGCGAAGGGGCGGAGTCAGAGGCCGAGCAGGTGGGCCACACCTTCCCTAGGCGCGGGGTCAGGTGGGCCCGCACCTAGGGGGTGTGGGCCCCCTGAGGCCCCACTTCGTCCCTCCTTCTGGCATCCTTCATCTTCTGGTAAAATAATATGTTTCCATATTTTTTTGGTATTTTTATGATTTTCACGAAATTGCACCGAAACGCCTTCTTTTCAATCAGAATCCAGACTCCGGCAGTTCATCCTCCAGGAATCATCCAACATGCATAAACAGATGAAAAGCCATAAGTAATACCCCATAATAAGACAAATATCAATGAATAGAGGTAAATTATGATATAGAATGGTGATGCAAATTGGGCGTATCAAAGACGCAAATCTGCAAGTTGGACAAACCATACTTCTTACTGGCAGGAACACTTCGTGTAGGAACCTTGAGATGATCTTCATCATCGAGCTAATCGCTTAATATATATAGCATAGAGTTCCCCGCGGGTGTGTCAGACGATGTCGTTTTTTCAAACGTACAAGCCGTCTGAATTGATTTGCTCATTTAAATTTATGTTATGAAGTAATGTGGTTATAGAATTACCCAAATGTGAATATTCCATCCATTCAAGTGGCCATATTACCCAAAACCAACTTAGTTTTGCTGCCAATAGAAGTGACTTGAAAACATGTGGGAGATGGTCAACAATTCAAACCGTCTCCAATAGTACTATATCCGGACCCTCCGGGACAAAACCCATACACACCGGAGTTGGCCAAAACTCAAGAAATGCATTTTTTTCCAAAACAAAAGGGTAAACAATGGTTCCTATAGTCTTAGCATTGCTAAATGAAGTCCTACAACTAATATAAGGTCCTTGCGTTTCATCAAATATATCACGTGGCATAAAACTTGGATTCTACCCTGAAAGGTAAGATGATTCCTACCCAGATGTACTTGTTGAAACTCAACATTGGTGAAATTGTTCTAAAAAATTCTAATATCTTTACCACACTATATAGGTACCTTAAATGGACACTTGGCAAGTTTCATATTCTTTTTACATTTTTTAGATATTATAAAAATTCAAAATCCCTATAACTACCTATGTAGCTACAACCTTAGTCAAGATGTCTAATGATTTCTATTGTAAGCTTATGAATTGAGCTAATGTGGTTATAGAGGTACCCAAATATGATTTTTGCATACATTTAAAACCTTTTTTATGCATGCTTACTTCAAATATCAATTTAAATCCGCTAAATAGCTAAATATTCATTTAATTCGAAACAATGCCCAATAAAATTTTAAAATATTATATAAAATCACATTTTCAACATTAAGTTGTAATTCAAGTCAAAACAATGCAAATACAAAGTATAGACTAATATTTCTCCAAGGAATATTTCTCCGGATTTGTATGGACCTTCCGGAACCTGTTTATTTCATAGTTTTTTTCCTTCAAATCCTAAAATTATACTTTATTTTGAGAAGGCTCGGTTGGAGTACGCGTTGGAGAAGGTGGCGTTAGCATAGTTCCGTACAAGATGGATACAGATGGCCGCATCGCTTTCAACAAGGAGGCATGGAAGAACTTCATTCAAGACGCAAATCTGCAAGTTGGACAAGCCATACTCCTTACTGGCAGAAACACTTCGCGTAAGAACCTTGAGATGATGTTCATCATCGAGCTACTCGTTTAATATATATGCCAGAGAGTTCCTCGCGGGTGTGTCAGACGACATCGGAGTCATCATATATTACTTTAAGTGATAAAACTCGTTTCTAAATGTTAAGAACATGCATGAATGCATGCGGTCCCTAAAGCTATTGATTTTCTAGTTTCTAAATGTTTGTTTCTAAACTTTTTCAAACGTACAAGCCATTGATGTATACACACTTCTATTATTGTAAATAGTTGTTGGGCCTCCAAGTGCAGAGGTTTGTAGAACAGCATCAAGTTTCTCTTAAGTGGATTACCCAAGGTTTATCGAACTCAGGGAGGAAGTGGTCAAAGGTATCCCTCTCAAGCAACCCAGCAATCAAGATACAAGAAGTCTCTTGTGTGCCCAACACACCCAATACACTTGTCAGGTGTATAGGTGCACTAGTTCGGCGAAGAGATAGTGAAATACAAGTGGTAATGGTGCCAGAAAATAGCTTGACGGTGAGGTAAGGACTAAAGGAAAAAAGATGGAAGCAAGCAAACATGCAACAGATCTAGATGCAAATGGTGTTTCAATGTTTATAAACAAGGCCTAGGGATGATACTTTCACTAGTGAACACTATTATATAAATATATTCTCTTCATGATACTACTCTTAGCTACTCTCCGTTTGGACACTCTAATCCATGATAGGGCTATAACAGCACACCTCAAAGTCCGCCTTCCCTATCTTGATAATCCCACACTGTCGCCTTGAGCACTAGATGGTTCCAACAAACACCACAATTTCATAGAGACAACCAACTCAAAATATAACTCATGATAAATATATGTAACCTAGCTTAAATTCCGCACACGGTGTGCACGCTTTCACTTCCACACACGTGGGAAAAAACATAGATCTATTAAAGCACAATGAGTATTTATGTAGACTATAGCCTAAGTGCCACCATGGCGTGCACACTGTCACTTTCACACACATGGTGAGAGCAGAGATTTATTGAAGCACTTGAGTAGCAAGGTAGATCTACTTGAGTACAAAGATCAGGACCACAATATGATCATGCATAGAGAGAGAGAGAGAGAGAGAGAGAGAGAGAGAGATGAACACATAGCTACCGGTAGAGCACTTAGCCTCGAGGAAGAACTACTCCCTCCTCATCATGGGAATCAGCAATGGTGATGGAGATGGTGGTGGAGATTGATGGAGATGGCTCCGGGGGCACTTCCCCGTCCCGGCAGGGTGCCGGAACAGAGACTTTCTGTCCCCCGAATATCCCCTTCGGTGGCAGCGGCATTGTGAGGTTTTCATGGATTTCTTCTGGATTACCTAGGGTTTCTGAGTCGGGGGCTTCTTATAGGCGAAGGAGGCAAGGTCGATGGAGGGCCAGGGGGGCCACACCCCTGTAGGCACCACCAGGGCTGGCCCACGCATGGGGGGTGTGGCCACCATGGTTCCCTACTCCGTCATTGCTTCGTGGTTCCGTCTTGCTCCGGAAAAAATAATGACTTTGGTTTTGTCCTGTCCAATTCCGATAATATTGATTTTCTGCCTTTCTAGAACCAAAAACAGAAGAAAACAGGCAACTGGCACTGTAGCATCTTTTTAATAGATTAGTACCAGAAAGTGTATAAAAATACCTCAAAGTGTAGACAAAACATAGCAAAGTGGATACTAAACAAGCATGGAACATCAAAAATTATAGATACGTTTACGACGTATCAAGCATCCCCAAGCTTAACTCTTGCTCGTCCTCGAGTAGGTAAGTGATAAAAAGAATAATTTTTGAGGTGACATGCACCATCAAAATCAAGATCAAACCATTTGCAAGCATTGAAAGTTGGGATCAAAGTACTCTAAACATGAGCATGAAAGATGTAGCTCTAACAATAAGACAAAGTAACTATGCTGCAACATGAAAGGTTACAAAAAAATATCATGAATAACATGCATTGAAATACATTTGTTTGTTTCACATATAGAAAACATAGTATAGTGGCATTCAGCTTGTCCCTCATGGAGTAGAAAATAGATGTAGAGGACACCTTCAAAGTTCATAAGAGTGACTAGATACAATTAGCACAAGAACAAGCAATATCAAAAATATGCATCAATCAATACATTTTGGGACAATGCACATAGAACTAAGAATGACAACTATGCTCTCTTAACTGGTGCCTAAGGATAGAATGTGGAGACTCAATATAATGGTGGAAGAAAGGCCCTTCAAAAGGAAGCATGGATTTAAAGTTTCATAAAGAGCTTCCAAAAATTATGGCACTTGCTAGATTTCAGATCTCATGGCCCCTATCATAAGCATCTTGAAGTGATTAAGGTTAAAGTGAACAAAGATGGAGTATATGCTTGACAAAGTATAAGTTGGCAATCTCTTGTCCCTTGAATACGAGGGCCGTTCCACATGCTACTCAACTTTAGTCACCGGTAAGTTCTTGTCATAGTAAGTACATGTGTATCAAAGAGAACTGCCAACGGGGTACCCCTTGCACATGAAAAAGGAGCTATCCCATAATCAGAATGACAAGGCAAGCGGACAATGAGCATCTCAGCAATATTCTTATTTACCATGGGAATGTGGTGCTTTTTTCTCTCTTTCCTCTTTTCAATATGTCTCTTTTTTTATAAGAAGAAAGCTTCATAGATGTCATTATGGCGATGCTGGAAGTTTCCACCATGATTAGGCATGGCTTAGGCTAGCGGCCCAGGCGTTTCTCTAACACACATACATTAATCCATGGACTTACAAGATCCCTCTTTATTTCACACCGGCGACATCCATAGACAAAAGAGCATGATATCAACTGTGTACAAAGTATAAGTGCAATGTTGAAAGCGTTCTCCCTGACAGCACGGTTCTGCTAATTTCCAACATATAAGTGCAAACATATACAACACAGATGACACAATGGTTCAAGTTTATTTAGGGGCAAGAAAAATAAAGTGTGCCATCAATTTTATGAGAGCTTTAATCACTAAGTTTTCACATAACAAAATACTTTTTAATTTGGAAGATAGATGAAAACAAGAATATACTTGGAATGGTGTAACACACCATGCATAGGAATTTATAGTGTACACTTTGGAATAACTTGGTTTCTTGGGAGTTGGATGAATGAGTATATCTTACTCATACAAGTGGAGGCTAGCAAAAGACAGGGAGCGACCAACTAAGAGAGCAATAATGGCCATAATCATGCAGAGCGACAAAACATTACTAATCAAAGCATAAAGTGGTACTACAAGTCAAGGACTAAATGATCATAGAGGCTATGCTGACTTGTTCATAGTCATAACATGGTGTGAGCATGTGCCAAGTCAACACAAACAAAGCATCAAAGGAGAATACCACAATACTATGCTTTTGTATGCTAAAACAATGCATGATTCTTTCAAGGCACATTAAGCAATCCTAATTGTTTGGAACAAGTCATGCTACAGCAATAATCACTAAGCATAAGGTCAAAACAACATCTAGCATGACATGATAGATTCAAAGTCACAGTCAAAGCAAGCTCCCTTTTATACCACTATAAGCATGAAACTTTCTACTCTTTTCCAACACCAATCGACTTATTTGAAATAACTCACAAAGATAATAATCAATAAAGATTAGTTATCTTGTCTCAAAAATCCACAAAGAAGAACTAAAAAGTTCTAAGCTAAAAGCTGATGACCCACAAGTGTAGGGGATCGCAACAGTCTTCGCGGGTAGTATTACCCAATTTATTGATTCGACACAAGGGGAGCCAATGAATACTTGCAAGCCTTAACAACTGAGTTGTCAATTCAGCTGCACCTGAAAATAGTTCTTGCTCATAGAAGCTTACCAGTAGCAACAGTTTGGTAGTACCAACAGCAAAGCAACAGCAATAGTAAAACAGGAGCAATAGTAACAGTAGCAGCAACAGTAGGATATGAGTGCGGTAGGCATAGGGATGGATGGCGGCCATTGCATGGACGATTCTAAACATGTAACTTCAAGATCTAGGGCATTGCAGATAAAAAATAATAAGCATCCAAGTACTAAACAATCCTAGGCATGTGCTCCATATATAGTCATACGTGCTCGCAATGAGAACTTGCACAACATCTTCTGTCCATCCAGCCCGTGGCAGCGGGGCCTCTAGGGAACTATTAGAAATTAAGGTGCTCCTTTTAATAGAGCACCGGAGCAAACATTAACACTCCATGAACAAATGTGATCCTCACACCATAGCCATCCCCTCCGGTTGTCCCAATTATTGTCACTCTGGGGCCTTTGGATCCGAACAATGATATGTGTTCACAACTTGCAGATAAGATCACAAACAATACTATCATAATGATTCAATAATAAGTTCAGATCTGAGCTCATGGCACTCGGGACCTAGTGACAAGCATTACGCACAACAAGTTGCAACAAAGTCAAATAGCACTAATAGAGATACTAGGCACTATGCCCTAACAGATCTTATTTGATTACATGATAGAACTCATCCAATCCCTACCATCCCCAAGCCTACAACGGGGGATTACTCCCTCATGGATGAGGGAAACATCGATGGTTGATGGAGATGCGTTCTTGATGAAGATGGCGATGATCTTCTCCAAATTCCCCATCCCGGCAGGGTGCCAGAATGGAGTTTCTGGATCCGAATCTTGGTTTCTGGTGGCGGCAGCGGAGCAGAACTCTTTCTGGAAAACCATCTTGGTTTTTAGGTCAAAAGGCAGCTTATAGGCGAAAGGGAGGCCGAGGGGGTGTCTGGGGTGGCTGCACCCCCCCCCCCAGGCTCGGGCAGGGCCCACCCGCACCTGGCAAGGGTGTGGCCCCCCTAGGCCCCTTCTCCGTCTCATCTTCTGGCTCCGTGGGTGTTCTGGTGAAATATAATTTTTGGCATATTTTCCGGGATTTTTCCTGATAGTTCATTTTCTGCACAAAAACTAGACACCAAGGTAATTCTGCTGAAAACAACGTCAGTTTGTGTTAGTTGTATCCAAATCAGACAAGTTTATAGGAGAAACAATAGCAAAGTGTTCGATAAAGTAGATACGTTTTGGACGTATCAACTCCCCCCAAGCTTAGCTTATTGCTTGTGCTCAAGCAATTCAGTTGAAAACTGAGTATGATAAAAGAACTTTCACGAACACATTTGCTTCACATGATGTAAATATTCTCAGCACAGGAGTAGATGCTTAGACAATTCATAATAAAGAGTATGCAACTAAGTCTACTTAATAGTCATTGCAAGATATGAAGAGAAACCAACTCAATAATAATAAGTAGCATGAAACATAAACATAAGCAACATTGCAATGCTCATAATAAGGTATGATAGAGTGGTATCTTGCTTGCCTTTGTTTGAATAGCACAATATAAATGCCAAGGCACCTCTGAAGTTCAAGTGAAGACTAGAGATAAAGATCATGACATAATTAACCAAGTTTTGGAACAAACACAAGAATGACAACTATGCTCTCAATATGGTGCTCATAGAATAAGTGGTGACTCAACAAGGTTGTGAAAAAGGTTTTGGAAAGTTTTAAAGGCTCCCAAATGCTGAAAGGAAGGTACTAATTAGCTTTGAACTCTTATTGCTCCTATCATAGGCAACTTCATGTGGTTAAGGTGAAAGTGAGGTCCACTCTGAATCATATGCTTGACAGACCATAGACTGGAAATCCCAAGTCCCTTGAGTACGAGGGCCGCTCCGCATGCGCTACTCAATTTTGGTTACCTAAAAGTTCTTGTCATTGTAAATACATGCATATCATAGAGAACTGCCAATGGGGTACCCCTTGCACATGATACAGGAGCTATCCCGTGATCAAAATGACAAGGCAAGCAGACAATGAGCATCTCAACGATCTTTTTATTTACTATATGTATAGCTTTTTATTAAGGATGCTTCATAAATGCTCATTATGGTGATGCTGCAAGTTTCCACCATGATTAGGCTTGGCTTAGCCTAGCGGCCCAGGCGTTTCTCTAACACAATGTATAGACTCCATGAACTCACAAGATCCCCTTTCATTTCACATCGTCGACATCGGTAAACAAAAGAGCAAGGTATCAACTGGATGAGATATCCAAAATGTGTTGAAAGCGTTCACCGTGACAGCACGGTTCTGCGGACTCCCAGCATATAATTTGCAAGAATATAACTTTGATGGACAGGTCACAATGGTTTAGAATTATTAAGCGCAAGGAATAAAGTGTGCCATCAAGTTCGTGAGAACTTCACTAACTAACTTTCTCAAAACAGAAAAAACATTTTATTTCGGAAGAAAACACGGCATATAGAATATGCGCTGAAGTAGCAAATGATGCTAATAGGTAGGTATGGTGGACACAATTGGCAATATTGGTTTTGGGAGTTGGAAGCACAGGTAGAGCACACACTCAGTGCAAGTGAAGGCTTGCAATAGATAGGAATCGGCGAACGAGAGAGCAATAACTGTCATAATCATGCTTGCAACAAAACAAGACTAACTATGGCATGAAAGTGATATAAGAACTCTAAGGCCAAATAAATCATTGAGGCTTACTGACTATTGATTAGTCATATGCATGCATGAGCATGTGCCAAGTCGATTCACATGAACAGTCAGAGGAGGATACCACAATATCATACCAAAGTATGAATAAAACAATGCAAGCAAACATTCATATGACATGCTACAAACTATTAGCAAGCTGGAGCTAATCATAGACAAGCAAGAACTAATAAGAATCCATAATGACATACACCTTACACAAACAGGATAAGCATGCTCACAATGATGAGTATATGTACAAAAATGATAACAAATAGAGTTCGTTACCAGCCTCTTACCACACCTCAAGTTGTCTTAGTCTTCACTATTTCCCTTCACTTGTGTGATTTGAATAATAACAAGAAACCAAACTCCACTGAGGACGGCTGAACCCTGAAAAGAACTCACAAAACCAAAGAAGAACAATAAATATTTTTGGTGTTTTCGATTTTTAGAAACAAGCAAAGAAAAACCAAACAAGAAGCAAACAAAGCAAAATCTTTTTGGATTTTTTATTTTAAGGCAAACCAAAACCAAAAGGCAAAGAAACAAACCAAGAGAAACAACGAAAATATTTTTGGTATTTTTGTGTTTTTTGAGAAAGAATCAACAAGAACCAAAAATAAAGCGAAACAATGGATATACAAAGAACCGACCAAACATAATATATAAATGAGTGTGATGTCGGTATACCTCCCAAAAGCTTAGGCTTTTGGCCTAAGTGGGGCTCAATCCCATGGTGTCCAAGAGGATGCACCTCTGTAGTATGTCGAGGAAGCTCCCTCGTCCTGGTATGAGCTCGAGGCCTCCCCTGTGTAGTACACAAAGGGGTCGTATGATGGTGCTTCCTCCTGATAGTGCCCGTGGAAGTTAAAAGAGCGCAACTTGTCATCGATCTATAGAGGTCCCAACCTTTAATAAGGTAGAGATCCATGTGTTTACAATGCTAGTCCCTGGATCAATAGCTAGCATCCACAGTTAAGATGTAATATCAAGATACAAAGGTCATATTACAACTTTATAACCAGGAATAAAATAATACATTACATCTTACATAGCTCATTTGGCTATTACTTTACATTGCAGCAGATTATCTATAAGCATGGGGTCCTTCATCTTCAAAGTGCCACAGGCAAACATGTTGGTTGTAGACTTGTAATCCTAATCAACACACTTACATCAAACAAACCTGCAACATAATAAGTTGCAGCCACAAGGGTCAATACATTTGGATTGTATTGGCAAGTTTAACTACTATGTACAATATAAGTGGATCCTATCACTACATGCATATTTGGCTAAGTGGGGTTTAGGCTCACTTGCAGAAAGCAATATAGTTTTATCCTATCTTTTCAAAATAGTTTTGATCTTTTGTCAAATCTTTCTGAACTCCTTGGAATCCACCAAGTGCTTCAAGTCTCTTGTTGTCACTTTCAAGTTTTTCTTTTAGAAATTGGAATGTCGAGATTTCCCATAGCTTCAGGCCTTAGTTGATCAGTATTGTCCATAACCAGGGACACGGCTAAGTACTTAGATTTTTATCTTCTGCAGAAGTTGTACACTTTACCCACATGACACAATCTCATCTTGTTGCCACTAGTGGCCGCTGGATAAGTACTCACCAAGATGGAGTACTGGCAGATTAAGAATGTGACGAAGTCTTTCCATAGGGTCCTCCCAATACACAATGCTAGCTTGTCTTCAGGCACCAATGTAGGGTTCCTAGTTCCCTCATTCCAGTAACCTGAAGAGGCCAATGCATGGGTCTTCCACAATGTAATTGACTAAGCCAGTGCCCATTTAGCATGTGGCTATACACGGAAGCCACTGTACGAGAAACATGTTCAATCTCTAAGTCCCTGGGTGGTTTTCTTCTAGTGCACAACAAAAAGAGATTGCCATATAAACATGGTTCCTCTTGTTGCTACCTTGTCCAAAACTTGAGTATCCTTGTCCACCCAGGTGGTTCATTGAGTACTTGTTTTATTATATAAAACACAAGTCTTTTCAATCCTTCTCATAATCTCAACATGTATCCTTTCTCAAAATATATAGCATGTCTAAGCATATTACAACTACATTGTTTTCACTAAGGAATATATATGGGTATCCTATTAGGATTTAGCATAGCAAAATATAGTAGTCCTTATCATGCATGTTTCAAAATCCACTAAGTGTAATGAAAATAGTAGGACTTGGATGATAGTGTCACTTGCCTTTTTGGTAGAGGATGTTGGTTCACTTCTTGATCTTGCTAATATCACACTCTTCTAACTTCACTACAAATCAATCAAGCAAACATAGATTCAACTAGCATTCCAACCAATATTCAAACAATTTAACACACATAAAAGTCATACATGCAAGAATGCAAAAGATAGTTTTATTTGCAAAGGTTGTTTCTACTAGGTTCTAAACTTTGTAAGGTTCAAAGTGGTCAGTTTCTAAAGTGGCAAAGTCATTTGCAAAAAGGGTTTTACCTATAAACCATTTTTAAATCAAATCATTATTTCATGTGGTGGAAAATGTTTTTAGCAAAGCATCAAATTTATGTTGTTCACCAAAGAAGTTGTTAATTCACAAAACTTGGTGTTTAGGGTCAGTAGGTTTGAATCAAAACATTTCCCAAATGTTTTACTCAAAAATCATTTCCATAACAAAATCAATGTTTTTATTTGATTAGAAATGAGCTAATTCAATTATTCAATCCTAATCTTCACAAAATACATTTTTAAATCCATAAGTTGGTTCCTAGGGTCAGTAAGTTCACAACAAACCATTTTGCAAATATTTCAACCCCAAAATCATTTTGAAATAAATTTTATATCCTAAACAAGCATACACAAGTTTCTGCAAAAACAAACAATTTAACAGAAACTTTTTACTAAACAAATGGCATGGTTGGCTAGGGCTTGTTTTTCTGAATCCATTGATATAAAATTTGCAAATTTTGGACGTGTGGATCAAAAGTTATGCAATTTACAAGTTTGTATCTAAATCAGATTCAGAGTTTTGTTTTAAATCAAAACCAGTCCACGTGGCCTAATCTCATTGGCCGGTACCGGTTCGCACGGATCGGCAACGTGGACCGCAGGATTTAAAGCGTATCGTGCGGCACAGGATTGATCTTACCCCTTCGGCTAAGGTTCTACCGTGACCATCTGATCAAAATCTAATGGCGCATAGCACGCTTGCCAACTAGTGGCGGCGCTTAACAGTGGCTGGCGGCGGTGACGCGCTGCTGGCGGTGCTACGGCGACTATAGGAAGCGAGGGAGAGGACGGATATGCTCATCGGGTTCGCAGGGCTGCGCTGATTCTCGACGTGGTCTCCACAAGGTCAGGGGCGCACGGGGGTGAGGACAATTGCTCGCCGGAGGAATGCCTGGCGTCGGGTGCGGTCAGTCGTCGTCGAGGGTGAAGATAGAGGACGCGCTAAGACAAGTAGAATGCACTGTTAGGTTTGCAAGAGGGAGGCGAGTATGTGTGCATCACAGAGAGGTGAAAAGGAGGTCTGGTCTCACCAGTAGATGCTGCCGGAGTTGGAGAAGGAGGTGGTGGCGTGCAGGTGTCGTCGGGGGCGACGTCCTGGGGCGTGCGCGAGCGAGCTACCGCCACCGGGAGGTACGCCTGGTGCTGGCGAGCACGCTCGTGTGCTCTAGGGGCAGTGGGGTTGTCTGGCTTTGTCGGAATTCGAGCAGAACCTTGTCGGAGTTGGTGTGGTTGCAGCGACCAATTAGAGTAGCCCTGGGGCGGAGAGGAGCTGGAAACAGAGGGGAAATGGGGAGAAGAGGGAGGCGTTTAAGGGGGCGTGGTCACGGCGAGATTAAGGCGAGGCATTGAAGCGAATTCAATCGCGGCATCAATGGCAGAAAACGGCCGGGAGGAATTGCCGCGGTGAAGACGACGCTGAGGTGGCGTGGGGCCGCGCTGTCTGCGAGAGAGAGGAAGAGGGAGTGGGGCCGAGCGTTCAGTGACTCTGCGGGTTGGTTTTTTGGTGGAAAACGTTTCGCAGAGAGGGGGAAACTGGGCTGCGACTGGGCTGTTGGGCCAGATGGGTTGGGTTGAGTCCTTTAGCATTTTTTTTGTACTAAAACTTTTTCCTTTCTCCATTTGATTTTCCTGTTTTGAATTTCAAACAACAAATCAAACACCCAAATGATTTCAAATATTTGCCAAACTTTGCATTGATTTTAGTTCTGTTTAAAAACACAAAACAAAGTCCAAAAATAAAATAATATTTTTATTCTTTTTAAGATCCATTTAATAATTAAATAAAATAGTCCTCAGTTATTAATTCAAATAGAATTTGATTTGTTAAATCTCCATTTGAAATCTAAAATAAAATCAAAAACACTTCAGTAGGTTTTATTTGAAAATAATAAACACTTGGAAAACTTATTTAAAATAAAATGACAAGTTTTAGTGTTTAATTAAAATGGAAAAAGTCCTTACTTTAATAAAATGGGATATTAATAAATCCTCCTTATTTTATTTAAATAAACTTTTACTCTTTTTATCAAATAGGAATATTTTAATTCAAAAGCTTGGCCAAGATTTAATTTGGCTCTATAAAAAAATTAGTCTTTATTTATATTTCTACCTTTTCATTGAAAACCAAATATTTTTATTAAAAGATTTAAAAATGGTAATTTCACTTATACAAAATTTTCTTTATTAATTGTTTATCTTTTCAAATCCCTTTAGGATTTGTTTGATCAAAAATAGGTTTGAAGGTTTCCAATTGGAATCAAAAGTTTCTTCTCACCCTGAAAATCAACAAAGTTTTATTTTATTCATTTATTTTTCACATAACAAGATTTGGAAAATCTTGGGATGTGACACGATCTCCGCCTTCGAGCGTGACAAAGGTCCCTGAGAAATACTGAACAAAGTGGTTTGGGGTAGAGGGATCTCTCTCTCTTCCCCGTCAATAAACAGCATTCTATAAACCAAGTTCTCAAGGGTAGAGCCAGTAGTGACAAAGTGATGTGCCTTCATGGTAGTAAGATCAAGCCTCTGAGGAGCCAAAACTGTATCATGTGAATCAACAGCAATGTTCAAGGCAGCAGCAATACGAGTAGCAATAATTCCCCCATAAATGGGTCCCTTAGCAGCTAAGCGACGAGCAATGAGAGAACCAAGATTATACTTATCTTCATTGTTGAGCGCAGCAGCTAAGAAGGCCAATCGATGGTTGGAAATATTACTAGTGTTCTCCCTACCAAGAACACTAGTGGCAAGATAGTAGGGAAAGTACCTGATGGCTGGGAGTTGAATATTCTTTATCTTTCCTCGTTGAGCTCTACGATCATCATCATTGGTTATTCCTAGGTAAAGCTCCAACAAATCAGCGGGTAGAGCTGGAATCTTCTTTGCTGACCCAGCTGTACCAAGTCCCAGGGCCTTACAAAATTGATTCAAAGTCATAGAATGAGCCCTGCCATAAATTTTGAAAGACACAGCTGGCTTGAACGCGCTGTTAGTAAAAGAAAAACTCTCCACAACCGTTTTAGTGAGCAAAGCATATTGTGCACTCTCATCCTGCATGTAACTTGTTAGTCTAGCCTTCCGAACCAAAGACATAAAATCATTAAGAATCCCAGCAGCCCGCAAGAAACTTTGGCAAGGAAAGGCGGAGGGGTGTGCATCCCCTTCATCTCCCTCGTCACCAAATCGCGGAGTAATGAGATCCTCATTGTATGAGGGTCTAGTACTGGTGGATGACCTTGGAAGCCTTGCCCTTCTAGGTGCATCACTCTCAAATATTTCACCAAATGTGTGGTTGTCCGTGACCTTTCTTTAATTCTGAAATTTTTAGACAAACATCAAACCAAGTGATTTCTAAGTTGATAAATGATGAGCAACTACTATAGGAACTTGCTAGAGGAATACACATGCATCAAAATAAAGTTTCTAAGCATAGAACAAGCATGCAAGCTCAAACAACCTGACACCTATAGCAGCAAAATACTCAAGATACAATCTACCCATAACAAATCTAATTGGACAAGTGGAGGAGGCACATACCAAGGAGCAATCCCTCCAAAAATCAGCACTTGAGATGGGCTGAACAAGGAGATCGAAAATCGCGAGCAAGAACAGCAAGAACTCAAGCTTAAGCAAGTTTTATGGTGTTTTTCGGGAGAGAGAAAGAAGGTGGCTTTGAGGAGGCAGCCTAGAGGGACCTAGGTAGGCCGCGCCTACCATGGGTTTGGTGGCCTGGGGTGGCCCCCTGGGTCACTTCAGGTGTCTCTGTGCCCCTTTTTTTGAGGAAAAATTAATTTGAATTTTCTAGGATTTTTCGGGAAACTTTATTTTTGGCCAATTTTCAGGGTATGAAAATTGATTTTCTCGCAGAAACAGTTTTTTCAGAAGAAGCAAAAGCAAACCAAAAGCCAAACTACAGCAGCTCTAAGAAACTCAAACAAACAAACAAACAAACAAACAAACAAACAACTAACAAAACCAAAGCTAGCAAAAGAAAGGCAAAGACTAGGAAGGAGAAAAGTAAAAGAAAGCAAGTATAACCATAGTGGAAACATTATTTTGTTCATTAGAATCCTTTTGTTAACAAGGTTGATCAAGTCTTGTTACCAAAACAATCTTATATGTAACAAAACTTTGCATTCCACAAGGTGATTATGTTACCTCATACTTGATAGAAATGGTCCTAATCATAATAGTTTCAAAATTTTCTTGTGGAATGGGACAATATATTTCTCCAACCTTGATGCTCTCAATATTTTCAATGGAATTCAGGCAATAGCTCTTAGCAACCTTCTTGGGGAAATAGACAGTGTTATCTTTGTCATAAATATTGAATGTTACTTTCCCTTGATTGCAATTGATGACAGCACCTACAGTATTAGGAAAAGGTCTCCCAGGAATAATAGACATATTATCATCTTCAGGCATTTCAAGCACAACAAAATCAGTTAAAACCAAGCAATTATGAGCCACTTGAAAAGGAACATCCTCACGTATACCAACAGGAATAGTAGTTGACTTATCAGCCATTTGCAATGATATATCAGTTGGTATCAACTTTTCTAGCTGGAGTCTCTTGTAGAGAGAAAAAGGAATAACACTAACTCCAGCTCCCAAATCACATAAAGCAGTTCTAACATAATTATTCTTAATAGAGAAAGGAATAGTTGGTATACCTGGATCACCAAGTTTCTTTGGAACCTTACCGTTGAAGGAATAATTAGTAGGCAAAGTAGAAATCTCCTCATTAGGAATCTTCCTTTTATTAGAGACAATATTCTTCATATACTTTGAATAAGGAGGCAACTTAATAGCATCAGTCAAAGGAATTTGCAAGAATAAAGGCTTCATCCACTCACAAAACTTGTTGTAGTGTTCTTCCTCCTTTGACTTGTGTTTCTTACCTGGAAAAGGCATAGGTTTCTGCACCCAAGGTTCTCTCTCTTTATCATGTTTATTAGCAATAAAATCTTCCTTTGTGTACCTACTGTTCTTAGTATGTTTCTTAGGTTCTTCCTCAACTTCCTCCTTATCAGGAGACTCATTTTTATCATTACCACTCTCAGTTTCAGCATCAGAGACAGATATACTATTAGGATCTACAGCAGGTTCAAGTGGTTCCTCAACTACTTTATGTTTCTTTTTCTTCCTCTTATGAGGACTACCACTACTCTCACCTTGTTAAGAATCATGCTCAATTCTTTTAGGGTGTCCTTCAGGATATAAAGGATCTTGAGTAGCTATACCACTCCTAGTTCTAATTCCATAAGCATGTTTATCTCCTGAAGCATTAACTAGCATATCCTTTTGTACCTTAGCAAGTTGATCAAGTTGAGTTTGGAACATTTGGAAGTGTTTACAAAGCATTTTAATATCATTAGAAGTTCTTTACAAAATATCTTTCAACTCATGGATAGCTCTAGAGTTTTCCAATAAATGATTCTAAACTTGTTTATTAAAATTACCTTGTTTAACAATAAAAATGTCAAGTTCCTCTGAACATTGATCAGGAGGCTTACCATAAGGAATATCAACTTCATCAAAGTGTTGGAGAGAGTGTACCTCAATAGTGGATGAGTGGGGAATTGGCTTACATAATTCTTTTATAGGAGGTAGATTCTTCACATCTTTAGCTCTAATACCTTTCTCCTTTAGACACATCTTAGCTTCCTTCATCACTTCATCGTTTAATGCAATAACTCCCCTCTTCTTTGGTGTTGGTGTTGGAACTGGTTCAGGCACAACTAGTTCAGGAGTAATAGGCTCAGGTGTATTCAGCTGAGTTGAAGTCCAATCATCATAATTCTTGCTTATTTTAGACATTAATTCTTCATCATCTGTAGGAGTCCTTTTCCTGAAAACACAATCAGCAAAGCTATCTAGGTAGGTCCTAGAATCATCAGTTAGTCCATTATAATAAATATCAAGAATCTCATTCTTAGGTAATGGACATCTAGGATGTGCATGAATCAAGGCACAAAACTTTGTCCATGACTCAGGCAATTTCTCTTCTTCTCCCTGTTTAAAATCAAAAAGTATCTGCAAAGTAGCATGTCTAGCACTGGGAGGAAAATATTTCTGGAAGAAAGAAGCAATCAGGGCTATCAATGGAACTAGGAGGTAATCTATTAAACCAAGCCCTAGCTTCTCCTTTTAGTGAAAAGGGGAAGATCTTAGTAAAAAAGTACTTGCGCATCTTAAAATCATCAGAGAATAAAGCACTCATAGTAGAAAGCTCATTCATATGAGCCACAACACTCTCATTTTCAGTCCCACAGAAAGGTTCTTTCTCAACAATATCTAAATAAGATAAATCAAGAGATAAATCATAATCTTTAGCTTTAATATCTATGGGAGAAGTGGCAAACTTAGGATCAGAGGATAACTTAGGCATAATAGTATGTCTAGCAAGGAGACTCTTAATAGCACTAGTACCATGTGTGTTTTGGAACTCTTCAACAAAATCATCAGTGAACTCAATGTAACCATCATTAATATCATAACTCTTACTAGCCTCAGGTGAGCTAACAGGTGTAACAGTGTCTTCACTAGGAGTTTTGGTATTTTCTAGACTAGCCATAGTAGCATCTAGAAAAGGACCTAATGAACCACTCGCATCATGCACAGTAGAAGTAACATCATGAGTATCAAAAGCAGTTTCAGACTCAGCAGTAGTAGCAGTGTGTGTAGCATGTGTATGTGGTGGTGGTGTAACAAGCTTACTTATAACAGATGGTGAATCAAGAGCAGCAGAGGTGTTTAGGACTGTACCTCTTCTTGTAGTGGATGGTAAAATAGGGAACTTTCCATCACGAGACTTCCCCATGATGAAAGGAGTAGCAGTGAACAATAATAGATCCAAGTGAACTTACAAATAAAGCTATGCTCCCCGGCAATGGCACCAAAAAATAGTCTCGATGACCCACAAGTGTAGGGGATCACAACAGTCTTCGCGGGTAGTATTACCCAATTTATTGATTCGACACAAAGGGAGCCAAAGAATACTTGCAAGCCTTAACAACTGAGTCATCAATTCAGCTGCACCTGGAAATAGTTCTTTCTCACAGAAGTTTATCAGTAGCAACAGTTTGGTAGTAGCAACAGCAAAGAAGCAACAATAGTAAAACAGGAGCAATAGTAAAAGTAGCAGCAAACAGTAGGATATGAGTGCGGTAGGCATAGGGATGGATGACGGGCGTTGCATGGACGAGTCTAAACATGTAACTTCAAGATCTAGGGAAATTGCAGATAAATAATAACAAGCATCCAAGTACTAAACAATCCTAGGAATGTGCTCCATATATAGTCATACGTGCTCGCAATGAGAACTTGCACAACATCTTCTGTCCAGCCAGCCCGTGGCAGCGAGGCCTCTAGGGAACTACTGGCAATTAAGGTGCTCCTTTTAATAGAGCACCGGGGCAAAGCATTAACACTCCATGAACACATGTGATCATCACACCACAGCCATCCTCTCTGGTTGTCCCAATTATTGTCACTTTGGGGACTTTGGATCCGGATAATGATATGTGTACACAACTTGCAGATAAGATCACAAACAATACTATCATAATGATTCAATAATAAGTTCAGATCTGAGATCATGGCACTCGGGCCCTAGTGACAAGCATTAAGCACAAGTTGCAACAAAGTCAAATAGCACTAATAGATATACTAGGCACTATGCCCTAACAGATCTTATTCGATTACATGATAGAACTCATCCAATCCCTACCATCCCCAAGCATACAGCGGGGGATTACTCACTCATGGATGAGGGAAACAACGATGGTTGATGGCGATGCGTTGGTGATGACGATGGCGATGATCCTCTCCAAATTGCCCGTCCCGGCAGGGTGCCAGAACGGAGTTTCTAGATCCGAATCCTTGTTTCTAGTGGCGGCGGCGAAGGAGAACTCTTTCTGGAAAACTATCGAACCCTCCTCGGTTTTTAGGTCGAAAGGCAACTTATAGGAGTAGAGGGCGACCGAGGGAGTGCCTAGGGTGGTTGCACCCCCCAGGCGCGGGCAGGGCCCACTCGCGCCTGGCAGGGGTGTGGGCCCCCCAGGCCACTTCTCCATCTCGTCTTCTGGCTCCGTGGGTCTTCTGGTGAAATATAATTTTTGGCATATTTTTCGGGATTTTTCCTGATAGTTCATTTTCTGCACAAAAACTAGACACCAAGGTAATTCTACTAAAAACAGCGTCAGTCCGTGTTAGTTGTATCCAAATCACACAAGTTTAGAGGAGAAACAATAGCAAAGTGTTCGGGAAAGAAGATACATTTTGGACGTATCAAAAGCACAATAAAACTAAGGCTAGACACAGTGCTAGCAAAAGAGAACACTCACAAGACAATAAGAATGAAAACTAGAGTGTTCTAGGCAATGAAAACAGAGTGTGTCTTTCTCCAAAAGAAGTGTGTTGTGATCCAAGCAACTTATTCTGGCAAAATAATTAAACGAAAACGAAAAATGAAAATTAGGACGCTTCAAGAACAACACAGCAGTGCATGAAACAATAAAAACGAAGTGTCTAGAAAGACCTGAGCTTTTTATTGATGAAGAAGGGGGTGCCTTGGGCATCCCCAAGCTTTGACGCTTGTAATTCTTGAATATTTCTTGCGGTGACACAGGGTGGCATCCCTAAGCTTGAGATTTTGTCCATTCTTCATCTCATTACATCATTCTCTCTCTACACCTAAAAATTTTCCTTCATACAAAACTTCACACAATCTTCATTAGCAACATTAGTGTATTCAAAATATAATAGACCCTTGGGTTTAGCTTCAGAACATCAAACTTTCACTAAAAACACAATTTACTGTAGAAATTCCCTCATAAAGCTCAATTTCCCAAAAAGAACTCAAACAAGAATCAATAAGAAGAAAATGCAAAAAATGTCAGAAATGTGTCAAAACAGACCAACAAGTAGAAACCTATTTTTTTGAAGATTTATGTTGCTCAAATAAAAAAGTATTTAACTAACGAAAGTTATCTAACATACTGGGGGATTTATTCGTAAAATATCAGATCAATCGGACCTACAGAGATTCCTCACGAATTTTTACGGTGGAGCACAAAAATCTGTTTCAGGACAGCAACTCCCCAAATCCTACTTCCCTCTCATTAGAGGTCATTCTTGGCACAAAAAGAAAATAAAAAAGATAAGGAGCGGTCATTACTGAAGTAATAACTTCCAAGACTCAAGAAAACTCTTGGGTTATCTCCCAACAAGTACTTTTTTAACGCCTTTAAGTTAGGCTTGATAGTTTGAGAAGATGCTCACATAAGAAATATGAATTGAAGCAAGAGCATCAAGAAGCAAATTGAAAACACATTTAAGTCTAACCCACTTCCTATGCATAGGAATCTTGTAAAGAAACAAGTCATGAAAGAACAAAGCAAGAAGCATAGGAAAGCAAAACAAGTGCAAGTTCAAGATTTTCAACATAAAGAGGGAAAACTTAATATTATTGAGATGCATAAAACCATGTTTCCCTCTCTCATAATAACTTTCAGTAGCATCATGAATAAATTTAACAATATAACTATCACATAAAACATTATTATCATGAGCCACATGCATAAAATGATTATTACTCTCCACATAAGCATAGTCATTCTTATTAATTGTAGTGGGAGTAAAGTCAACAAAATAGCTATCACTATCATTCTCATCACCATAATCATCAAATATAGGAGGCATATTGTAATCACAATTAATTTCCTCCTCAATAGTAGGTGGACTGAAAATATCATACTCATCATTGTATCATCATAAATTGGAGGTTTGGTATCATCATAAGAAATAGAATATCTATCTTCCAAAGCTGGGGGACTAAAAAGATCATTTTCATCAAAACTAGCTTCCCCAAGCTTAGACTTTTCCATAGCATTAGTAATAATGGTTTCCAAAGAATTCATACTAATAACATTGCTATTAGCATGCAAATAAAGTTCCATAGGTTTATTAATTTTCTCTTCAAACACTTCATATCCTAAGTCAAGATAAATACTATAAAGCTCTCTAATTTTGTTGTTGTTTTCCATTAAGCCTAACTAGTGAAAACAAGAAAAAAAAAGAAAAGATTGCAGAATCTAAAGGAAATAACTTCGAGCACTCACACCGTAGGATGTGAGTACCTTTTACCTTACCTCCCCGGCAACGGCGCCAGAAAATAGCTTTCTGGCTTGCTGTTGTCGTGGGGTAACGTGTGTGAGTGCCTTTTACCTTTCCTCCCCGGCAACGGCGCCAGAAAATAGCTTGATGTCTACGCACTTCTATTCTTGTAAACAGTTGTTGGGCCTCCAAGTGCAAAGGTTTGTAGAACAACATCAAGTTTCCCTTAAGTGGATTACCAAAGGTTTATCGAACTCATGGAGGAAGTGATCAAAGGTATCCCTCTCAAGCAACCTTGCAATCAAGATACAAGAAGTCTCTTGTGTCCCCAACACAACCAATACACTTGTCAGGTGTATATGTGCACTAGTTCGGCGAATAGATAGTGAAATACAAGTGGTAACAGTTCGAGAAAATAGCTTGACGGTGAGGTAAGGACTAAAGGCAAAAAGATGGAAGCAAGCAAACGTGCAAAAAATCCAGATGCAAACGGTGTTTCAATGTTTAGAAACAAGGCCTAGGGATCACACTTTCACTAGTGAACACTCTCATATAAATATATTCTCTTCATGATACTACTCTTAACTACTCTCCAGTTGGACACTCTAATCCATGGTAGGGCTATAACAGCACACCTCAAAGTCCGCCTTCCCCATCTAGATAACCCCACACTGTCACCTTGAGCACTAGATGGTTCCAACAAACACCAAAATTTCATAGAGACAACCAACTCAAAATATAACTCATGATAAATATATATGTAACCTAGCTTAAGTGCCACACACGGTGTGCATGCTGTCACTTTCACACACATGGAGAAAAACATAGATCTATTAAAGCACGATGAGTATTTATGTAGATCTAGCGTAAGTGTCACCATGGCGTGCACACTGTCACTTTCACACACATGGGGAGAGCAGAGATCTATTGAAGCACTTGAGTAGCAAGGTAGATCTACTTGATTACAAAGCACATGACCATAATATGATCATGCATAGAGAGACATGAACACATAGCTACTGTGTCAACACCCGGATTTTTAACCCAGATGCCTGTTGCCATACATCGCAATCCTAGGATTACCATTTTTGCGAGACATAACAGATTTGGATACCCAGTACATCATCAATTACAAACCATACATAAGGTCTTACACAAATAAGGATCTCATGATCCAGTTCTTAATACAACTCAATCAGCGGAAATACGTAATAATAAAGGTAGCGTAGGTGAAGCTCCATCTTCGGGGTCACAGGCAATGCTGGCGATGGGAGATGATCCTAGTTGTCATAACCTTCCTGGGGTCCATCATCCTGGTACTCCTCTTCATAGTCTGGCCACGGGAATAGCCAGGGACAAAGCCATGAGTACTCTTTAAGTACTCGCAAACTAATACTAACAGTTAAAGGGGTTTTTGTAGTAGGACACTAAGCTCTAGGGTTGTTTTGCAAAAAGCTAGATTTACCTCTACTAAGGTTCAGAAACAAATAATGCTAGTTGAAGTTTTATAACACTTAAGTTGGAACTTGTATTTCATATCACAACTCCGTTGTGGTCAAGTCAAATTCTCAATTCATTTCACAAGTAATTTTGAAAACATCTGACGGGGGAACAGTATGGCCACTACAACTGTCCATAACTGCGAATGCGGCTATTCGAATAGTTTGACACTCTGTAGAGATTGTACACTTTCAGCACAACATTCGATACATCCGTCAGGAACAAATCCTGAATTCACCATACTCATTATGCGGATAATCAATCCTAACCGTTCCATTACACGCCCTAGTATAGGTACCTCTCCTGTGAGTTTGGCCTCCCAACCATGACCAACTGTCATCTTGGGTACTGCACGGGTGGACAATCTTCACAAGGTAGCCTCAACTCAGACCTTGGCCATGAGGGAACCCATACTAAGGTATATAAGTTTCCAGTCAAACCCTACCCAATTTTCGGGTATTGTGGTTGTACGGTAAAATTGGAATGGTATCGCATCCAGACAACCATCAGTTTTATAAAGGGCTAAGGCTCATGCCTTAACATTTTCATCATCCAACTCATCTGGTATTCGGAAACACATGTCAAAACATCTTAGTAGAATGACTCATCATTCTAAGGTTTTCATAACCATTTTCCACCAAGTATTCCCATCTAAAGTTGATCAAGTTTTATGCTTAGCACTAGCATCTACAAGTGGGATTAAGTACTAATGATGGGGTGGTAAACAGGTGGAGTTTAACTAAGTACAATCTCATGCCTTAGGATGACATCAAGATTATCTAGCTTAGGCCAAATTTAATGCTCTTTATTCAACCTTCAATTATCTTACAAGAATCTACAAGTTACTTAAGTAAACTCTAAGAGAAAGCTTTGATAAAGAAATAAAGTATAAAGCTTGCAAGTAAAACTAGGAATGGGTTATCAAGTGGGTATGATCACATATGCTTAGGGCATATGGTTGGTATGGTGACAAGCAGGTATTAGCTTGCATAAGTCAACTTGATTAGTAAGTCTTGCTAAGTTAATAGCTTGCAAGTATTGGCTTGCACATCAACTAGTAGTAATTAGGCTTGCCTTGTGCAGAGCAGTGGTTGAAGTTCTCCTCGGCTTTTTCTTCGTAGTATCCTCCTTCCTCCTCGTATCCTTGGTCGGTACTAGCGTCTATGAATAAATACGAGGTACACAATCACCAAACAATACTTAACTATTTTCAATCATCACACAAAGGTTTTCTATAGATGATCTAGCATCATCACTAACCTTACAAGAATAAAGCATTTGCATTATTATTATTTTTTTAGAAAAGTAATTTCTACTCATTGCAAAACTACTTAAGATTTAATATTCTCCAAACCAAACATGGGATCATGTTGACACATGTCATCACCACATATTTCAGTACATGGGAATGTGATTTAAAGTGGTGTCACAATTTAATAAGGTTTAACCTTTTATTTCAATTAAATAAAGTGACTAGAAATGCCTATGTGGCATTCTTTTATTACTTGAGCATTATTTCTGTAAGTAACCGCATATGTTAATATATATTCTGAAATGTATGATCAAATGTGATTTTTGAGAGTTGGAATTAACTCAAAAGCTATTATGGTTGAAATTTGAAAAATGTTTGAATGCAGAAAAGCTTCTAACTTGTTATTTTTACCAAGGTTGATCTACAGATTCAAATAATATGAATCCAACGGGCTTGCATTAAGCCTTTCAGTACCTTCCTAACAAAATTGGTTTCATGCAATTTGGTTCACTGAATCGAGCTAGGTTGATTTTTGAAACTAGGTACAGAACTGAGTTTGAAATAAATAGAAAAATCTAAATTCAAATGGTTGGGCTGCGCGGGAAGGGTTATTGGGCCGGCCCGGTGTCACTCTGCAGCGCGGGGCTCAGCTGACAGGGGGTTCCACCCGTCAGTGGCTCATAACACGTGAAGAGGTACGGGGTGATGTGGTGCGTTGGATTAGAAGTGAGATCAACGGCTGAGGGTCGTCGTCGACGATGAACATGTCACCGGCGAGTTCGAACCCTAGCGGCTCAGTGGGGGTGCATAGGGGGCATACCGGGACTCCAGTGATGACGGCGAGGTGGGAAAACGACGAAGTCGACGACGGCGAACTCAGGGATGGTCGCAGCAGCTCCGGGGGTGGTCGAAATCAACGGCTCCCTTCTTCTCCAGAGGCGTCCTGCTCCGGTGCAATTCTGGCGAGCTGCTGCTCCTCGTGCTCCGGCTAAGGGATGGAATGATCAGTGAGGTGAGGGGAGTGATATGGTGTGAAGAAATCGAGCGGGGGTCGTCTCCTTTTATAGGCTCGACGGAGAGACCGAGAGGGATGGGCAGGCGACGGTGGTGACATGGCTACGGGCGGCTAGCAGCATGGCTGAGGTTGGCAATCGACGGACGATCTCCTGGCGTTGCTCTAGAGCTTAAATGCGCGTGTAGGGGAGGTGGCAATCGGTCGGGAACATGTGGTGCTCTGCGAGGCAGAGGCGGCAAACTCCGCGGCGAGCGGTGGCTATGGGGTACGGGCGGTGAAACGAACATGTCTGGTGGTCTCCTGGGACGGTAGGGTGCATGCTGGCAAGCAGCAAGGGCTCGAGGTGGTCGGGTTGCGTGGGAACGGCACGTGCTCTAGGGTGCTCGTCGGCATGGTCGACAGCGGCGCGGGCGCGGCGTTCCTGGCGGTTCTGGTCTCTGTCTTCGAGCTAGGGCTAGTCGAGAGGGGCCGGTGAGGCATGGGTTGCATGCTAGACAAGGTGGGCATAGCTAGTTCTTCTCCTAGCTTGATGTCCACACTGGGGTGACATGGTGAGGCTCAGTCTGCTCACCATTGATGGCATTGGCAAGCTCACAGTGGTGCTAGAGGTTAGTCAAGGTTGCTAGATGATCTACTAAGGCTAGTTGCAACCAAAGAGGGGACAAGTTTGGCCCAAAACACTGCTCAACATAGTGTTTTTGATTTGGTTGATTTGCATCTGCAACCTGTTTGATGAAATAGCCGCATGAACTTGAGTTTTGAATTTTGAAAAGATTTTTGGTGGGTGTGCTAGGCAAGTGTTGAGGATTCTGTGGATGCTTGGGTTTTGAAAATTGAGCTTGTTTGAGTGGTTTTTGAAATAGTGGGATCTTCCCATATGAAATAGATTCAATTTTAAACTGTCATTTAAACTAAGCATTTAAATGTTTTTGGATGATCACAAAGTGGGCCTTGGTACCTTATTATGAGTATTAACAAGGGGTGCAAAGATCCAGACATGTTTCTATTGAGTTTTAAAATTAGAGATAGCCAAAGTAGGCATGGGAGTTAATTTGGCCAAAGTGACTATTCACTTAATTTATTCATTTTGAGTTGTTTGTCTTTGGGAAAAGTTTGGGGATTGTTTAGATGATGTTTATTTCACCTAAGAATCATTTTACAAGCAAAGAAACACAGAATCATGGCAATTCAAAAGAATCCAAATTTTATACACACAGATATGAATGCTTTCATATTTTTATTTGGAAAAGTTTTTGTTAACCCTAAATTTGGTGATTAGAATTTGATGATCCAAGTTTAATATTTTTGGGATGTGACATACTGGTAGAGCCCTTAGCCTCGAGGAAGAACTACTCCCTCCTCATCATGGGAATCAGCAATGGTGATGGAGATGGCGGTGGAGATCGATGGAGATGGCTCCGGGGGCACTTCCCCGTCCCGGCGGGGTGCCAGAAGAGAGACTTTATGTCCCCCGAATCTCCCCTTCGGTGGCAGCGGCGCTATAGATGTTTTTATGGATTTCTTCTGCATTCCCTAGGGATTCTAAGTCGAGGGTTTCTTATAGGCAAAGGAGGCAAGGTCGGTGGAGGGCCAGGGGGCCCACACCCCCTGTAGGCACCACCAGGGCTGGCCCGCGCCTAGGGGGTGTGGCCACCCTGGTGCCCTACTCCGTCTCTCCTTCATGGTTCCGTGTTGCTCCGGGAAAAATAATGACTTTGGCTTTTGTCCCGTCCAATTCCAAGAATATTGATTTTTTGCCTTTCTGGAACCAAAAACAGAAGAAAACAGGCAACTGACACTATGGCATCTTGTTAATAGGTTAGTACCATAAAGTGTATAAAAATACCTCAAAATATAGTGTATAAAAATTATAGATACGTTTACGACGTATCAGCCGTCTCTATTGAGTTGCTAGTTTAAATTTATGTTATGAAGTAATGTGGTTATAGAATTACCCAAATGTGTCCATCCATTCAAGTGGCCATATTACCCAAAACTAACTTAGTTTTGCTGCCAATAGAAGTGCCTGGAAATGTGGGATACGGTCAAAAATTCAAACCTTCTCCAATAGTACTATATCCGGACCCTCCGAGACAAAACCCATACACTCCGGAGTTGGCCAAAACTCAAGAAATACAATTATTTTCCAAAACAAAAGGGTAGACAATGGTTCCTATAGTCTTAGAATTGCTGAATGAAGTCCTACAACTAATATAAGGTCCTTACGTTGAAGCAAATATATCACGTGGCATAAACCTTGGATTCTACCCTGAAAAGTGAGATCATTCCTACCCAGATGTACTTGTTGAAACTCAACATTGGTGAAATTGTTCTAAAAAATTCTAATATATTTACCACACTATATAGGTACCTTAAAATGGACACTTGGAAAGTTTCATATATTTTTTTACATTTTTTATATATTATAAAAATTCAAAATCCCTATTACTACATATGTAGCTACAAACTTAGTCAAGATGTCTGATGATTTGTATCGTAAGCTTATGAATTGAGATAATGTGATTATAGCGGTACCAAAATATGATTTTTTTCCATCCATTTAAAACCTTTTTTAAGCATGCTTACTTCAAATATCAATTTAACTCCGCTAAATAGCCAAATATTCATTTAATTCGAAACAGTGCCCAATAAAATTTTAAAATATTCTATAAAATCATGTTTGCAATATTAAGTTGTAATTCAAGTCAAAAAATGCAACTACAAAGTATAGAATAATATTTCTCCAAGGAATGCTCATAGGGTGTGTTTCAAAGGGTCCGGATTTGTATGGACCTTCCGGAAACTGTTTATTTCAAAGTTTTTTGCCTTCAAATCCTAAAATTATACTTTATTTGGAGAAGGCTAGGTTGGAGTACACGTTGGAGCAGCTAGCATTATCATATTTCCATACAAGTCGGATAAAGATGGCTGCATCGCTTTCAACAAGGAGGCATGGAAGAACTTCATTCAAGACGCAAATCTGCAAGTTGGACAAGCCATACTTCTTACTGGCAGGAACACTTCGCGTAGGAACATTGAGATGATGTTCATCATCGAGCTACTCTTTTAATATATATGCCAGAGAGTTCCCCGCAGGTGTGTTATGCGACATCGGTTTTTCAAACGTACAAGCCATCTCAATTGATTTGCTAGTTTAAATTTATGTTATGAAGTAATGTGGTTAGAGAATTACCGATATGTGAATCTTCCATCTGTTCAAGTGGCCATATTACCCAAAACCAACTTAGTTTTGCTGCCAATAGAAGTGCTTGGAAAACATGTGGGAGACGGTCAAAAATTCAAACCGTCTCCATTAGTACCATATCCGAACCCTCCGGGACAAAACCGATACACTCCGGAGTTGGCCAAAACTCAAGAAATGCAATTTCTTCCAAAACAAAAGGGTAGAGAATGGTTCCTATAGTTTTAGCATTAATAAATGAAGTCCTACCACTAATATAATGTCCTTACGTTGAAGCAAATATATCACGTGGCATAAAACTTGGATTCTATCCTGAAAGGTCAGATGATTCCTACCCAGATGTACTTGTTGAAACTCAACATTGGTGAAATTGTTCTAAAAAATTCTAATATATTTACCACACTATATAGGTAACTTAAAATGGACACTTGGCAAGTTTCATATTATTCTTACATTTTTTAGATTGTATAAAAAATCAAAATACCTATAACTACCTATGTAGCTACAAACTTAGTCAAGATGTCTAATGATTTGTATTGTAAGCTTATGAATTGAGCTAATGTGATTATAGAGGTACCCAACTATAATTTTTCCATCCATTTAACACCTTTTTTATGCATGCTTACTTCAAATATCAATTTAAATCCGCTAAATAGCCTAATATTCATTTAATTCGAAACAATTCCTAATAAAATTTTAAAATATTCTATAAAATCACTGTAAGATTGCAATGCTAGTCCCTGGATCAATGCTAGCATCCACAGTTTAAGATGAAGTACACAGAAACAAAGGTCACTATTACATATCATTCCAGAGACAAACATAGTCTTTTACAAACTCCATGGCCACAGGCCTAATACAAGAGTTCAAATATATAATAAGACAAATAAGTCTTCATCTTCATGTGCCACAGGCAAGCATGTTGAGTGTAGACTCCTAACCCCTAATCATCATCAGAATAACCTGCAACATCACAAGTTATAGCCATAGTGGGTCAATACATTGGAATAGTATTGCCAAGTGATACCTTAGTAGAATATTAGTAGTCTAGATACTATATGCGTTTTGGCTAAGTGTATCTTAGGCTTGCTTTGCTCAAAATAGGTTTTACCTATCAGTTGAAAACACTAAGTTTTTCTTTGACAAAACTTTCCCAAGGAACCACCAATAGAAATTGGTGAACCTTCACCCTTGTTCAACCACAAGTTTTAACTTAGAAATTGGGATGAGGAGATTCTTGATAGCTTCCATGTCTTGATGCTCAAGTTGTCCAATACCAGGGACATGGCTAAGTGTCACATCCCAAGATTTTCCAAATCTTGTAATGTGAAAATAAATGAATGAAATAAAACTTTGTTTGATTTTCAGGGCCAGAAGAAACTTTTTGAATTTAATTGGAAACTTCAAACCAAATTGAATCAAATAAATCCTAAAGGGATTTATAAGGTTAAACATTTATTAAAGGAAATTAAAATGTTTTGGATTACTATTTTGGATCTTTTAAATAAAAGATTTGGTTTTCAAAAGAAAAGGTGGATTCATAAAATAAAGATTATTTTATAAAGCCAAATTAAACCTTGGCCAAGCTTTGGAATTAAAACATTTTGTTTTGAATAAAATAGCAAAGGTTTATTTAAATAAATTAATAAGGATTTAATATCCAATTTTATCTAAATAAAAGGTTTTACCATTTTAATTAAAACATCAAAAACTTATTAAATTATTTTAAATAAGTTTTTTATATTCTCAAATAAAACCTACTGAAGTGTTTTGGCTTTATTTTAGATTTCAAAATAAATATTTTAAATAAAATAAATCCTAGTTGATTTTTTTAATGAAGGTTTATTGTATTTAATTATTAATGGACCCTAAAATAAAAGGTTATTTTGTTTTAAACAAGTTTCCAAGTATTCTTTATTTCCAAATAAAACCTACTGATTTGGTTTTGAAAATATTTGGATTTCAAATGGAGATTTTGTTAATTAAATCAAACCCTATTTTATTAAATAACTAAAGATCCATTTTATTTAATTAAAGGATGGATCCTCAAAAGAATAAAAAATTATTATTTTATTTTGGAATTTGGTGTATGTTGATAAACAGAACCAAATTCAAAGTACAAAGTTTAGTGATTGTTTGAATTGGTTTGAATGTTGTTTGATTGTTTGAATTTCAAAAACAGAAAAAGAATTGGAAAAGGAAAAAGGTTCCAGGAAGAAAAAAATAAAATCTGGACCAGCCCAGCCGGCCAAGCCCAATAAGCCCAGCAAAACAGCCCAGCTCCCCTCCCCGAAGAAAAACGATTCGCACTCAGATTCTAACCTAAACAGACGCTGACTGATGGACCCTCCCCTCCTTTCTCTTTCCACTGCCAGGTAGACCCCACTCCTCTTGTTCTTCCTTCTCACCCGCGCGACTCCTTCTCCCTCCCCTCGACACCGTTCCTGCCGATGATTTCGCGGCCTTAATTCGCCTTAACGCGACCACCGTTACCCGCTTTGATCACGCAGGCTTAAACGCTCATGTCTCCTCTCCACTTCCCCTCTGTCGCCCCATCTCAACGCGCTCCCAGACGCCCCAATTCTTCCCCAAGCTCCTCTGTCTCCGACAACCCTCCTCGTCGAATTCCAGCCAAGCTTCGCTGCCCCTTGCCTCCCTGAGCACGCTAGCAGATTCCCACTCCCAGACACATCTCCCTGTGCTCTTCGTTCAACCGCGGGCGCCCCGGAGCACTGTCTTCGACAAGCTCTGACAACACCGTCGTCTATCTCGCCTCCGTCAAGCTCCCCGGTAAACCTCGACCGCCCCTCTGCTTCTCGATCATGCGAGCAACTTCGCCTTGGTCTTACGCATCTAACCTTACCCTTGGTTGGCCTTCTCGTGACCTGCAGCGACGACTCCGACCACGACTGAGACCACCCGACGTTGTTCTCTACTCCGGCGAACAATCGCAGCTGTACCAGAGCACCCCCTACCACGACAAGCACACGTCGAGCATCACCACGTCCTCGCGAATCTGGTGAGCAACCTCCCCTCTCTTCTAGCGTCCTGCCTCGCCCGCGCCGCCACTATCTGGCCGCTCCGCCGCTCGCCATTGTCCTAGCGCCGCCAGCTTTTGGCAAGGCAGTTAGAGCCGTTCGATCTAGATCGGGCGAGTAAGATTAGATCATTTAAGTCGCGAAGAGGTACGCTCTCTGGACCACACGATCTAATTAGATCCAACGCACCTCGTTGCTGATCCGGCCGAACCGGTACCCGCGAATAGCTATGCGTCGCGTGTCACCTGTTCTGTTTAAAAACAGATTTGAAAACAGAATTGTTTGTGAATTTCAAACCCTTGTAACTTTCGATCCACACGTCCAAAAATTGCAAACTTTATACCGTTGGAATCAGTGGAACAAACCCTAGCCAACCATGGAATTTGTTTAGCAAATAGTATCTGTTAGTTTGCTTGTTTTTGCAGATACTTTTGTGTGCTTGTTTAGATTATAAAAATTGTTTAAAAATGTTTTTAGTGTTAAAACCTTTGCAAAAATGGTTTGTTGTAAACTCACTGACCCTAGGAACCAACCCATGGAGTTAAAAATGAATTTGGTGAAATCTAGGATAGATTAATTGATTTGGTCCATTTCTAGCCAAATAAAAATAATAAATTTTGTTATGAAAGTGTTTTTGGAGTAAAAACTTTGGGAAAATATTTTGGATCAAACCTACTGGCCATAAACACCAAGTTTTGAGAAACCTCAACTTATTTGGTGAACCACTTAAAATTGTTGCTTGATAAAAATGTTTTTCCACCACATAAAATGTTGAATGGATTTAAAAATAGTTTATGGACAAAACCCTTTTTGCAAATGACTTTGCCATTTTGGTAAATGACCACTTTGGACTTTACAAAGTTTAGAAGCCTAGTGGAGACCACCTTTGCAATTAGAACCATCTTTTACATGCTTACATGCATGACTTAGATCTTAGATCCCATAGTTTTATGTGTGTGAATTGTGGTTTGATTGATTATTGGAATGCTAGTTGATATAGAGTTTGCTTGATTGATTTTAGTGAAATTAGCAAAGTGTGAGACTAGCAAGATCAAGGAGTGAACCACCATTCCCTTCCAAAAAGGCAAGTGACACTATCATCAAAAGTCCTACTATTTTCATTATACTTAGTGGATTTTGAAACATGCATGAAAATACTTTTTGTACTTATGCTATGCTAAAATCCTAATAGGATTCCCTATCCATTCCTTAGAGAAAACAATGTAGTTGTTACATGCTTAGCCATGCTATTATTTTGAAAAGAGATACATGTTGAGATTTTACAAAGGTTGAGAAAAGGACTTGTGTTTTACATAATAAAACAAGGACTCAATGAACTACCTAGGTGGAGGATACTTTAAGTTTTGGAGAGGGTGGCAACAAAAGGAACCATGTCTATGGGAATCACTTTGTGTTGTGCTCCAAAAGAAAACCACCTAGGAAACTTAGAGATTGAACATGTTTCTCCAATTGTGGCTTTCGTGTGCAACCACATGCTATTATGGCTCTAGCTTAGTCAACTACATTGGGAAGACTCATGCACTGTCCTCAGTTAACTGGACATGGGGACCTGGAATCCTACATGGGTGCTGATGGCAAGCTAGCAATGGTGTATGGGAGGACCCTTTGGAAAGACTTCGTCACATTCTCAATCTGCCAGTACTCCATCTTGGTGAGCACTAATCCAGTAGGCCACTGGTGGCAAAAGGATGGGATTGTGACATGTGGGTAAAGTGTACTCCTTCTGCAGAAGATAATAAAATCTAAGTACTTAGCCGTGTCCCCGGTTATGGACAATACTGAGCAACTAAAGTTTGAAGCTATGGGAGATCTCGACATTCTAATTTCTAAAAGAAAACTTTTAAAGACTTGATGCACTTGGGGCTACCAAGGGGCTCAAGAGGCTTTGACAAAACTTGATGTACTTGGGGGTACCAAGGAACTCAAGAGTTTTGGTGAAATCATGAATACTTGGGGTTACCAAGGAACTCATGAGATTTTGATAAAACTTGATGCACTTGGGGTTACCAAGTAGCTCAAGGGATTTTTTTTGACAAGGACTTGAACACTTGAGTTTCTAACAAGGAGTTCAAGGAACTTGGAAATGGAGATTTGACAAAGGACCAAAACCATTTTGAAAAGATAGGATAAATTTTGCTTTATGAAAATGAGCCTTAAACTCTACTTAGCCAAATATGCATGTATTGGTAGGATCCACTCACATTATACATAGTAGTGAAGCTTGCCAATACAATTCAAATGTATTGACCCTTGTGGCTGTAACTTGTAATGTTGCAGGTTTGATTAATTTTAGTGAAGATTGATTGATTAGGATTACAAAGTCTACAACCAACATCTGCCTGTGGCACTATGAAGATGAAGGACCCCATGACTATAGTTATTCCGCTGCAATGTAATGTAATAGCCAAATGAGCTATGTATGATGTAATAAAATTATGTTATTCCTGGTTATAAAGTTATATTATGACCTTTGTTTCTTGATATTACATCTTAACTGTGGATGCTAGCTAATGATCCAGGGACTAGCATTGTAAACACAGGGGACACCACCTTATATTGTGTAAAGGTTGGGACACTCCCTCTATAGATGGTATCAGAGCATTGTGTTGCCTGTAGGATTTGTAAACCCTAGGATTGGACAAAAACCCTTAGAAAAATAGGAGTTAAACTTGTTCCAAAAAATTATTTACAAAAACACTTATAAACTCTTTCCTCAACCATTTTGGTTTCAACTCTACTTCTCTTCTATTTTAACTTGATGGAAAAACCTACCCATGGCCAAAGACTACACCATGTGCAAAGGACTTCTTCAACTTCTTCAACTCTAATGACTTCAACATCTTCAGCATATTCACCAAGGACTTCCAACTTGGATAGCACTAAATACCACAAGAAAATCTTGCTCAAGATATGGAGACTAAGGGAATGCAAAATAAGGAAGAGATCATTTCACTAGAAGTTATTGTAACCAAGAGTTTGTCTCAAGGAAACCATGATCCCAAGTAAGAGGAAGAAACCAAGAAAGAAGGTAGAACACAAGTGAACCATATAGATGGACCACCATATTATAGTTAAGTCAAACACACCAACTTATGTGGTGTAACAAAAGTATTTTGTTGCCTAAGTATGTGCTTGAACTTTGTTGTTTGAGTGAAAAGTTGTTTGAGATTGATTACACATTGTTTGTGTGAATTGTGATGTGTGTGATTAGAAATATTTCCTTAGAAATATCTTGCCTATTCTAATCCTCATTCAACCCAAACAGATGACTACTCCAAAAGACTCCAAGGTGGATGACATCAACACCGACCAAGAGGACAGCATGAAAGAGCTCATAGCAACTCAACAGCAGTTAAACCAATTGACAGCTCAGTTCATAGCCAACACTAGTGATAAAGATCCAGCACTGCAAAATTTTTTGGAGGAACAAACCCAACTGATGCTTAAGGTGACTAATCAAATGATCAACATGGAAGAAAGCTATCCCAAAAGAGTCTTTGACAACAAGGATGACAGAAATATTATTCTAGATGGAGCCCCAGCTTGCATTATTTGTGGAGACAAGGATCATACTTACAAGGAGCATGGAGATCAATGCCCCAACTGTGAAGAGAAACATCCTGTTGGACAATGTCCCACCTCTCAAGCCACTTGTTATTTGTGTGAAGGAAACAATCATGTTCCTATCCAATGCCCCATCTATGCCATTGTTGAACAAAGGAAACAAGAAGGATCCAAGTATGCCAAGAATGTTGATGGCAAAGAAAAAGGACCACTTATACCTCCAAACAAGACAACCCAATTCAAAGGATCAAAGAAACCCAAGAAGCAAAAGATAGACAAAAGCCATGTGCAATGTTATAAGTGTAAGGAAATGGGACACTATTCTGGTGAATGCCCAGAGAACCCAAAGAATAAAGAGATTGGCCAAGTAGTGTGCAACAACTGCAAAGAGCTAGGCCACTATGTAGCAACTTGTACACAAGAGCCACGTAAAGAACTCAAGGACATCCATTGTTTCAACTGCAAGAATCCAGGACATTATGCAAGCAACTGTCCAGAAAAGATGAAGAACAAGTTGAACAAACCTATGGAGAAACTCAAACTTGGCCCATGAGTCAAGTGTGGAAACAAAGGACGCAATGCAAAAGTTTACTTAGAGAAGTTTCCCCAGCATCCCAAGAAGGACAATATGTAATTTTTGTTTGAAATTTTTTTAAAGGGTGGTAGTACCCTAGTTGTTTGAGCCTACTTGTAACCCTAGCCTTCCCAAATCTCGGGACGAGATTTATTTTAAGGGTGGTAGCCTGTCACATCCCAAGATTTTCCAAATCTTGTAATGTGAAAATAAATGAATGAAATAAAACTTTGTTTGATTTTCAGGGCCAGAAGAAACTTTTTGAATTTAATTGGAAACTTCAAACCAATTTGAATCAAATAAATCCTAAAGGGATTTATAAGGTTAAACATTTATTAAAGGAAATTAAAATGTTTTGGAATTACTATTTTGGATCTTTTAAATAAAAGATTTGGTTTTCAAAAGAAAAGGTGGATTCATAAAATAAAGATTATTTTATAAAGCCAAATTAAACCTTGGCCGAGCTTTGGAATTAAAACATTTTGTTTTGAATAAAATAGCAAAGGTTTATTTAAATAAATTAATAAGGATTTAATATCCAATTTTATCTAAATAAAAGGTTTTACCATTTTAATTAAAACATCAAAAACTTATTAAATTATGTTAAATAAGTTTTCCAAATATTTTATATTCTCAAATAAAACCTACTGAAGTGTTTTGGCTTTATTTTAGAGTTCAAAATAAATATTTTAAATAAAATAAATCCTAGTTGATTTTTTTAATGAAGGTCTATTGTATTTAATTATTAATGGACCCTAAAATAAAAGGTTATTTTGTTTTAAACAAGTTTCCAAGTATTATTTATTTCCAAATAAAACCTACTAATTTGGTTTTGAAAATATTTGGATTTCAAATGGAGATTTTGTTAATTAAATCAAACCCTATTTTATTAAATAACTAAAGATCCATTTTATTTAATTAAAGGATGGATCCTCAAAAGAATAAAAAATTATTATTTTATTTTGGAATTTGGTGTATGTTGATAAAGAGAACCAAATTCAAAGTACAAAGTTTAGTGATTGTTTGAATTGGTTTGAATGTTGTTTGATTGTTTGAATTTCAAAAACAGAAAAAGAATTGGAAAAGGAAAAAGGTTCCAGGAAGAAAAAAATAGAATCTGGACCAGCCCAGCCGGCCAAGCCCAATAAGCCCAGCAAAATAGCCCAGCTCCCCTCCCCGAAGAAAAACGATTCGCACTCAGATTCTAACCTAAACAGACGCTGACTGATGGACCCTCCCCTCCTTTCTCTTTCCACTGCCAGGTAGACCCCACTCCTCCTGTTCTTCCTTCTCACCCGCGCGACTCCTTCTCCCTCCCCTCGACACCGTTCCTGCCGATGAATTCGCGGCCTTAATTCGCCTTAACGCGACCACCGTTACCCGCTTTGATCACGCAGGCTTAAACGCTCATGTCTCCTCTCCACTTCCCCTCTGTCGCCCCATCTCAACGCGCTCCCAGACGCCCCAATTCTTCCCCAAGCTCCTCTGTCTCCGACGACCCTCCTCGTCGAATTCTAGCCGAGCTTTGCCGCCCCTTGCCTCCTGAGCACGCTAGCAGATTCCCACTCCCAGACACATCTCCCTGTGCTCTTCGTTCAACCGCGGGCGCCCCGGAGCACCGTCTTCGACAAGCTCTGACAACGCCGCCGTCTATCTCGCCTCCGTCAAGCTCCCCGGTAAACCTCGACCGCCCCTCTGCTTCTCGATCATGCGAGCAACTTCGCCTTGGTCTTACGCATCTAACCTTACCCTTGGTTGGCCTTCTCGTGACCTGCAGCGACGACTCCGACCACGACTGAGACCACCCGACGTTGTTCTCTACTCCGGCGAACAATCGCAGCTGTACCAGAGCACCCCCTACCACGACAAGCACACGTCGAGCATCACCACGTCCTCGCGAATCTGGTGAGCAACCTCCCCTCTCTTCTAGCGTCCTGCCTCGCCCGCGCCGCCACTATCTGGCCGCTCCGCCGCTCGCCGTTGTCCTAGCGCCGCCAGCTTTTGGCAAGGCAGTTAGAGCCGTTCGATCTAGATCGGGCGAGTAAGATTAGATCATTTAAGTCGCGAAGAGGTACGCTCTCTGGACCACACGATCTAATTAGATCCAACGCACCTCGTTGCTGATCCGGCCGAACCGGTACCCGCGAATAGCTATGCGTCGCGTGTCACCTATTCTGTTTAAAAACAGATTTGAAAACATAATTGTTTGTGAATTTCAAACCCTTGTAACTTTCGATCCACACGTCCAAAAATTGCAAACTTTATACCATTGGAATCAGTGGAACAAACCCTAGCCAACCATGGAACTTGTTTAGCAAATAGTATCTGTTAGTTTGCTTGTTTTTGCAGATACTTTTGTGTGCTTTTTTAGATTATAAAAATTGTTTAAAAATGTTTTTAGGGTTAAAACCTTTGCAAAAATGGTTTGTTGTAAACTCACTGACCCTAGGAACCAACCCATGGAGTTAAAAATGAATTTGGTGAAATTTAGGATAGATTAATTGATTTGGTCCATTTCTAGCCAAATAAAAATAATAAATTTTGTTATGAAAGTGTTTTTGGAGTAAAAACTTTGGGAAAATATTTTGGATCAAACCTACTGGCCATAAACACCAAGTTTTGAGAAACCTCAACTTATTTGGTGAACCACTTAAAATTGTTGCTTGATAAAAATGTTTTTCCACCACATAAAATGTTGAATGGATTTAAAAATAGTTTATGGACAAAACCCTTTTTGCAAATGACTTTGCCATTTTGGTAAATGACCACTTTGGACTTTACAAAGTTTAGAAGCCTAGTGGAGACCACCTTTGCAATTAGAACCATCTTTTACATGCTTACATGCATGACTTAGATCTTAGATCCCATAGTTTTATGTGTGTGAATTGTGGTTTGATTGATTATTGGAATGCTAGTTGATATAGAGTTTGCTTGATTGATTGTAGTGAAATTAGCAAAGTGTGAGACTAGCAAGATCAAGGAGTGAACCACCATTCCCTTCCAAAAAGGCAAGTGACACTATCATCAAAAGTCCTACTATTTTCATTATACTTAGTGGATTTTGAAACATGCATGAAAATACTTTTTGTACTTATGCTATGCTAAAATCCTAATAGGATTCCCTATCCATTCCTTAGAGAAAACAATGTAGTTGTTACATGCTTAGCCATGCTATTATTTTGAAAAGAGATACATGTTGAGATTTTACAAAGGTTGAGAAAAGGACTTGTGTTTTACATAATAAAACAAGGACTCAATGAACTACCTAGGTGGAGGATACTTTAAGTTTTGGAGAGGGTGGCAACAAAAGGAACCATGTCTATGGGAATCACTTTGTGTTGTGCTCCAAAAGAAAACCACCTAGGAAACTTAGAGATTGAACATGTTTCTCCAATTGTGGCTTTCGTGTGCAACCACATGCTATTATGGCTCTAGCTTAGTCAACTACATTGGGAAGACTCATGCACTGTCCTCAGTTAACTGGACATGGGGACCTGGAATCCTACATGGGTGCTGATGGCAAGCTAGCAATGGTGTATGGGAGGACCCTTTGGAAAGACTTCGTCACATTCTCAATCTGCCAGTACTCCATCTTGGTGAGCACTAATCCAGTAGGCCACTGGTGGCAAAAGGATGGGATTGTGACATGTGGGTAAAGTGTACTTCTTCTGCAGAAGATAATAAAATCTAAGTACTTAGCCGTGTCCCCGGTTATGGACAATACTGAGCAACTAAAGTTTGAAGCTATGGGAGATCTCGAGATTCTAATTTCTAAAAGAAAACTTTTAAAGACTTGATGCACTTGGGGCTACCAAGGGGCTCAAGAGGCTTTGACAAAACTTGATGTACTTGGGGGTACCAAGGAACTCAAGAGTTTTGGTGAAATCATGAATACTTGGGGTAAACAAGGAACTCATGAGATTTTGATAAAACTTGATGCACTTGGGGTTACCAAGTAGCTCAAGGGATTTTTTTTGACAAGGACTTGAACACTTGAGTTTCTACCAAGGAGTTCAAGGAACTTGGAAATGGAGATTTGACAAAGGACCAAAACCATTTTGAAAAGATAGGATAAATTTTGCTTTATGCAAATGAGCCTTAAACTCTACTTAGCCAAATATGCATGTATTGGTAGGATCCACTCATATTATACATAGTAGTGAAGCTTGCCAATACAATTCAAATGTATTGACCCTTGTGGCTGTAACTTGTAATGTTGCAGGTTTGATTAATTTTAGTGAAGATTGATTGATTAGGATTACAAAGTCTACAACCAACATCTGCCTGTGGCACTATGAAGATGAAGGACCCCATGACTATAGTTATTCCACTGCAATCTAATGTAATAGCCAAATGAGCTATGTATGATGTAATAAAATTATGTTATTCCTGGTTATAAAGTTATATTATGACCTTTGTTTCTTGATATTACATCTTAACTGTGGATGCTAGCTAATGATCCAGGGACTAGCATTGTAAACACAGGGGACACCACCTTATATTGTGTAAAGGTTGGGACACTGTCGTGGGAATGGTCACGGCAGATGCTGCAATCGGCAGCGAGTAGTAGAACGAGGGGCAAGGGCGGCCAGCCATCTGCGGTGCGAGATGAGGGCAAAGACACAGGGTTTTACCCAGGTTCGGCCCCCCGGAGGGTAAAGACCTACTCCTGCTAGATTGTATTATGGAGGTGTTACAAGGGGCGAGCTCGGCGGCTAGGCGGCGAGTCGCTTGGGTGTATGAGGGAACGTGTCTCTACTCACCCCATAGGGAGGTTTATATAAGCTCACCTCCCCTAGGGTTTACATATCTCAACCGATTCGGTTACAGCTTCAGTAATCGTTTAACCTAGACCGACTGGGCCTATCTACTCGCCTGGGCCTTCAGCTTCCAGTCGCTCGGTACCTTGCTGGGCTTCAATCCACTCGCCGTTCTGCAGGCCCACTCGCCAGCTCACGGGCCAGTCGGAAACGCCCTGCTGGGTATACCCCAGTAGGCATATCCCCATCAGTAGTCCCCGAGGCCGTCGTCGATTGGGCGTAAGTGGCTGCTGGCAGTCGGAGTATACGGCTTCGAAGTAGGCATCCAGTCGAATCGTCGGCGGGCTCCTGTATGAAGGAGAAAAATCTGGTGAACCAAGTCGCGGCTTGGGCGAGTCGAGTAGGCGGAACGCGGTCATGGCGATTGACCCGGCGAGCCGAGTGGCTGAAGTTGGACCATCAGGCATAGTCAAACTAGTCGTTGGGGGTAATCCAACGGTAACTTTTGGCGTAATCATCGCGCGGTAACGGCCCCCTGATTTGGCGGGCAACTCCCGCTATATAAGGGGAATGGCAGGCAATCGTAGAGCCAACTGCCCACCACTTCTTCCGAGTGCGCACATTTTCCTTCCCCTGCTCCGCGATCCAATCGACTCGAAATCCCCCGATCTCCAACCAACCTCTCAGCCATGGCCCTTTCCACCGAACCGTGGGGCAGGTCCAAGTGTACGAGGGCGCAGCTGGCCTCTTTCGAGGAAGCCGGGATCCTGCGAGCCGGCTGTTGGCGTATCCCCGCAGCCGGAGAAACGACCCCAAACCCGCGAGAGAGGGAATTCGTCTGTTTCACCAGTCTTCTCGAGCGGGGGTTAGGGTTTCCCACATCTTTGTTCTTCCGGCGTTTTTGCGCTTACTACGGGATCCAGCCTTCAGATCTGGGTCCCCACAGCATCGAACAGCTCGCCATCTTCGTGGCGTTCTGCGAGTGCTACTTGGGTTGCCGGCCCTACTTTCCCTTGTGCCAAGATCTGTTCCACGGACGGATCAGCTGCGAGGAGGCAGGCGGCCCAATGCTAGCCGCGGGCGGCTTGACGTTCCAGCTCAAGTCCAAAGCTTCTTTCTTTGATCTGATGCTACCCGCCAAGGCAGCGAGCGACTGGAAGAAGTCGTGGTTCTACGTGGCCGAGGCGACCCCGGAGGACGAGGCGGCGATCCCGCGGTACTCGGCCACTCGTTCTGAGCCGCGCCATCTCCAAGTCGGCAAGCTCCCCGACGACCAGCGGATGGTCGTTGACGAGATGCTCCAGACCATCCGCGGTCTGAAAAAGAAGGGCCTTCAGACGATAAACTTGTACAATTGCTGGCTTGGGCGACGGCTCGTTCCACTCGCCCAACGCGACCACTATATGTACCAGTACACGGGCCGGGGAGATTCGACGAAGGCCTGCCTCGACGAGTGGAAGCTAGAGGATTATATCCCAGCGTTGAAGAAGATCACCCAGGCGGTGTACCTGGATGCGCAGGCTGGGGTCGCCCCCTACACCGCGAAGCGTCCGGCTCCAACGGTAATTTCTTTACCTTGTTCGCAGTCGCAGTGTATGCATTCGCGGTAATTCCGATTCTGTTTTGTATTCATCGCAGCTATTCCAAGTGGTGGAAGGGTGGCTCCCGCCTTCGGACGATGAGAGCCCGGGGCCATCCGCCCAGGACATAAGCGAATCGCCACCCGCGAGGGGCAACGAGGACGACGATGAAGAGTCCGAAGAGGAAGTCGCCCCGCTGGTCCGAAAGACCCGCGGGCAGCGTCAGCGCGAGATCGAGGCGAGCAGAAGCCTCGAGCGTCATGACGACGACGACGAGCTTCCAGAGACCACCTCGCGCCGTCAAGCCACTCCGTCGAAGAAGAAGAAGAAGAAAGAAAGGGAGGCGAGGGCCCTCCCGAAGAGTAAAACGAAGCCGTCAAAGACGGCTTCACCGCCGCACTCGGCGAGCAGCTCCGATGCTCCCAGCCCAGCTGGTAACGGCGCGCCCCCAGCGACAGCCGCGCTGGACACGGCGACCGTGGAAGTGCCGCTGGCCTCGATTCCTCCGCCATTCGCCCCAGTCTCTGGGCTGGGGGAGGCTCCAGCTGCAGCGACTTCGCCTCGCAAGGAGGTTCCGGCTGCGGCGGCTTCGCCCCGCAAGGAGGCTCCGGCTATAGCGGCTCCAACTCGCGAGGAAGTTCCCGCCGAGGATGTCCCAGAGGCACCAGCCGCGGCTTCAACGACGAAGAAGCCGTCCGTGTCTTCGGCACGCGACGTCCTGGATCTGGGGCTCAGTCGCCGACTGGGCCCTGAACTGGAAAAACCGGCCGGCCTTCGTACAGGGCTACGTTTCATCCCAGTCGCCAAGTGAGTGCGCTCACCCTTCCTTAGTTTCCATAGCTATTTCAATTGTCTTTGTTGATTCGATTAATGCGCAGGACCGGAGTGAAAAGGATGGGCCATCCGACCGTGGCCAAGGTGCCCTCCGCCGCCAGCGAGGAAGATCCTTCCCGCAAGAGGAAAGCAGACGAGGTCGTCACCTCAGCGGATGGCAGCAAGAAAGCCAAGGGTGACGACATCGTCACTATCTCTGACGATACGGCGGCCGCGCCGGCCAGGCCCGTGGTGGAGGCAGCCGCGTCTACGAAGGAGGGCGCTTCCTTGCCTAGAACGGCGGAGGCGACTTCCTTTGGAGCGGGTGCCTCTATCGCTACCTTCCCCCGCTTCGTGACCAAGGCGGCCGAGGCGAGCGGGGCTGTGCCCTCGAGCCTTGCTCCGGGGACCGCCGATGCTGAAGTCGACCAGCGTCGTGGGCACACGCCAGCGTTACTCGCGTCCGTGGACGCGATACAACTCCATGGTATGCTTGGCGCAGCCATCCAGGTACATCCAGTCCCCGAGGATCAGGTCGGTGCTTTGCAGCGGCTTGATTCTTATAATTTCTCGTCTTTTGTTTTCGCGTCCAGTCCCCGAGTGCGCACGCGCTAAATTTTAGCGGGTGGGCACTTAGGAATTTCTTGATCGCCAGTCCCCGAGTGCGTACTCGCTGAATTTCAGCGGGTGGGCACTTAGGAAGTTTTTGAGCGCCAGTCCCCGAGTGCGCACTCGCTGAATTTCAGCGGGTGGGCACTTAGGAAGTTCGTTTTGACTAACTTGTTCGATGATGTGCAGGGTCTGCAGCTTGAGTCGGCAGAACGATTGGCCGCGAAACAGCGCGCTGAGAAGGAGCTGTTCATCGTCCAAGAGGCGAACAAAGGGCTTCAGGCTGTTGCTGCGAAGGCAGAGGAAGCTCGCCAGGGGCTTGTCTCCGCTGGAGAGTTGGTGGCGGCGCGATCTGCTCTGGGTGCCGCTGAACAACGGATCGCTGACCTTGAGCGCGAACTGCGGGAGGCGAGAGAAGAAGCGAGCTCGGCGGACGGGCGAGCGAGGGCCTCCGTTGCGGCCGTAGAGGAGGATCGCAAGGTGTCGGAGGTCCTTATTGCTGGGCTTCAGGACGACCACACGTCGCTTCAGTGCTTCATCACGGGACTCGCCCGCCCGTTGCTTGGTGAGTGCATCTTCCCTTTCTATTAGTTGTGATTTTTGTGGTGTCCGTTGTACTCATCGTTGTCTTCTGCTCGCAGGTCGCATCATTGATGACGACGAAGAAGCGAGTTCGCTCGACGCGAGGCGGTGCGTAAGCATGCTTGTCGACTCGGCGACGCTGTCGGCAACGTGCATCCGCGCCTACCTCCAAGAAACATCGCCCACGGAGGTGATTCCCAGCGACCTCGTTGAGGTGTGGAAATATTTGGAGAAGGCGCCCGCGGTCGTTGAGTTCATGACGCGGTCGGCGTTTCGGCGTGGAGCGTCGACAGCGCTGAGCCTTGGACTCGCCCACTTCCCCGAAGATTTCGACGTCGACGATGTGACGAGTGGGTATCCATCGTCGACTGGCGCGGTGGATCTGTCCGAGGTTCTCAAGTTGCAAGAGCGTGCCGCCACGTACTCGGAGCGTGTCTGGGCGATGGGCGACCTCCTTCCCTATCAGGAAATGGTCGTCGCGCCAAACGACCCCGAGCCGCCGCATCGTGATTTCAAGGTCGAGCAGCCTTTTCGCGCGGCGATGGCGGGTGAACTGACGACGTATCCATCAAACCCGTACACCGCGTTCATCCGTAATCGCCGGGATGCTGACGAGTCATCATCAAAGCCTGCAGAATAGGGTAGTTTGCCTTGAAGCGTTAACAGCAGTTCTGCCATGTGGGCATATTTTGTAACATAAGACAATGCAATATGCGATTGAATGGGATGTCGTGTCTATTTGGTATTTATTTGTGTGTTTTGGGTTGATTTTGGACGAGTTCCCGAGCGCGTCCGCCCTTTTGTTGGGTTTACCTCGTATATGATGTGTGTTGTTATCATGTGTGTTGTTGCTTTGGTCGACTCGCCCGAGCTCGGAGAGCCAGTCGCAAGGCGACTCCCTGGAGTGCTCTGTACTTTACCGTTTTCCCGTACGCGAACGAAGTCGGGTGGCCGAGTCCCCGAGCGTGGTACTTGGTAGTTCTAGGCGCAACTCGAGGGTGGTTGAGGACTTAGCGCGTTGGTGTGAGCGCGTCACTCCTGCCTGGCCCGTAAGGTCAGTCGCTTGGCGAGTCCTGGGCATGCTCTCTTACTTGGCGTTTTCCCTGACCGATCGCGACGAACTGGTATTCAGTCCCCGAGCGTGGTACTTAGCCGTTCGAGTCGCTATGCCGAGGATGCGGAGGACCAAGGTCGCTGTGAGAAGCGAGGGCAGTTGTCTTGGCTCGTAAAACCAGTCGAGCTAGGCGACTCCAATGGGGCTCCGGGTTGGCGTTTTTCGTGGACGGTGCAAGACCTGAAGTGATTCAGTGCTCTTACACCGCACTACTTAGCCGTGCCGATCGCTGTACCAAAGGTTGACTTCTGCATTTTAGCATACCGCTGTTATTACGAGTGCGAGTGGCACAAGACATGGAGAGTAGGCGCAATTTGCGGTAACCGTTTCTTTTATTTCATGGCGACTGGAGAGTACATATGTGGGGTTCTAGGAGTAGAACTTCCTGAGGAGGTTTACATTCCATGGTCGCTTGACGTCGAGCTCGCCGTCCCCACGGACGTCGATGAGGTAGTAGGCGTCGTTGCCGAGTACGCGCCCGATAGCGAACGGGCCCTCCCACGGAGGGGAGAGCTTGTGCATGCCCTTTTTGTCCTGGATGAGGCGTAACACCAGGTCGCCTTCCTGGAAGGTGCGGGCTTTCACCCGTCGGCTGTGGTAGCGGCGGAGTCCTTGCTGGTAGATGGTGGTGCGTGACCGAGCGAGGTCGCGTGCTTCGTCGAGCTGATCGAGCCCGTCTTGGCGGGCCAGCTCGTTCGCAGCCTCCGTATAATGGACGATCCGCGGTGATTCGTGTTCGAGGTCGGTGGGCATGACTGCTTCGGCGCCGTAGACCATGAAGAAGGGAGTGAATCCCGTCGATCTGTTAACCGAGGTACGGATTCCCCAGATGACGGAGGGCAACTCTTCGACCCAGCACCCAGCGGTGCGCTCGAGTGGTACTTGGAGTCGCGGCTTCAGGCCGTGGAGGATGCTTTGGTTGGCTCGTTCCGCCTGGCCGTTAGATTCCGGGTGGGCGACTGACGCGAGATCGAGCCGGATGTGGTGCTCTTCGCAGAATTTGGCCATGGCTCCCTTGGCGAAGTTGGTGCCGTTGTCCGTGATGATACTGTTTGGGAACCCGTAGCGGTATATGAGCTCGCGTAGGAATTTGGTGGCGGTCTTCCCGTCGCATTTCCGGACTGGCTTGGCTTCCACCCACTTAGTGAATTTGTCGACGGCGACTAGCAGGTGGGTGTAGCCAGAGGGGGCTTTCTTGAAGGGGCCTACCATGTCCATGCCCCATACGGCGAATGGCCAGGTGATAGGGATTGTTTTGAGCGCCGAGCTCGGTACGTGCGTCTGACTGGCGTACTTCTGGCACCCGGCGCATCGCTGGACGATGTCGACAGCGTCAGCGTGTGCGGTGGGCCAGTAGAAGCCGTGTCGCATAGCCTTGGCGACCAGGGAGCGAGCGGCGGCGTGGTGGCCGCAGTCACCTGAGTGAATGTCGTGGAGGATTTTGCGCCCTTCAGCCGGTTGGACGCAGCGTTGGAACACGCCGGTGACGCTGCGCTTGTGTAGCTCGCCGTTGATGAAGGCGTAGGACTTGCATCGGCGAGCGATCATTCGAGCGTTTGTCTCGTCTGCTGGCAGGGTGCCGGCTTCCAGGTAGGCGATGTAAGGCTTGGTCCAGTCGTCTGGCTCGGTGATGAGTGCGACCAAGGTTGCCTCTGGTTGGAGTGGGACTCCGATGTCGATCTCCCTCGGGGGAGAGACTGATGGTTTGGAGATTGTGTCGAGGAACACGCCGGCGGGTGGTGCGAGTCGAGCTGACCCGATGCGAGAGAGGGCGTCGGCCTCCTCGTTTTTCCGCCTGCCTATCCACTCGACAGAGTAGCCGGTGAAGTGGCCGCCCAACTTGTCCACCGCTTGGCGGTACGCCGCCATGGTGGGGGAGACGGTGTCGCAGGTGCCGGCGACTTGCCCCGCGACGAGGTCGGAATCTCCGTAGCATCGGAGGCGATTGACGTTCATCTCCTTGGCAGCTCGCATGCCGTGGAGTAGGGCCTCGTATTCAGCCATGTTGTTGGTGCAGGGCGTGAAGTCGAGGCAGAGGATGTAGCGGAGCTTGTCGCCCTTTGGTGACGTCAACACTATCCCCGCTCCTGCGCCGTCCACGTTCTTGGAACCGTCGAAGTGCAGGCTCCAGTAATGGAGGTACGGCAGCTTCTCTGGCTGCTGGGCCTCCTCCCAGTCGGCGATGAAGTCTGCCAGTGCCTGCGACTTAATCGCCCTTCTTGGCTCGTATTTGATGTTGTGGACGCCGATCTCGACGGCCCACTTGGCGACCCGCCCGGTCGCCTCGCGGTTGCGGATGATGTCTTGCAGTGGCGCTGAGGAGACGACCGTGACCGGGTGCTCCTGGAAGTAGTGCGGCAGGCGCCGCTGAGCCCTGAAGACCGCGTATACTAGCTTTTGGTACTGTGGGTACCGCTGGCGTGACTCGGTGAGGACCTCGCTGATGTAGTACACCGGCCGCTGAACCGGGCGCTCCTTTCCTTCCTCTGGTCGTTCGACGACCATCACAGCACTGACGACGTGCTCGGACGCCGCGACGTAAACCAGCATAGGTTCTTTGTCGGCAGGGGCGGCGAGTAGTGGTGCGGAGAGTAGCACCTTTTTGAGGTCGCGGAGCGCGTCGTCCGCCTCATTGTCCCACTGGAAGGTGGGGTTCTTGCGCATCAGGCGGTATAGGGGCATCGGCTTTTCGCCCAGGCGGGGGATGAAGCGACTGAGAGCCGCTACTCGCCCGGCCAGTTTCTGGACATCCCGCAGGCACTCGGGTTTGCCGAGCCGGGCGATCGTGTCGATCTTTGCTGGGTTCGCCTCGATTCCTCATTTGGAGACGACGTACCCCAGTAGTTGTCCGGCGGGTACACCGAAGGTGCACTTGCCTGGGTTGAGCTTTATCTTGTACCTTCGCAGATTGGCGAAGGTTTCCGCCAGGTCGGCGAGTAGGTCGCCTTGGCGAGCGGATTTCACGACCACGTCGTCGATGTAGACGTGGATGTTGCGGCCAATTTGGCTCGCGAGGCATTCTTGCATGCACCGCTGGTAGGTTGCCCCGGCGTTCTTGAGGCCGAAGGTCATGGCGGTGTAGTAGAAGGCTCTGAATGGCGTGATGAACGCCATCTTCTCCTCGTCTTCGACGGCCATTTTGATCTGGTTGTACCCGGAGTAGGCGTCGAGGAAACATAGCGACTCCGAACCCGCGGTTGAATCGATTATCTGATCGATCCGCGGGAGGACGAACTGCTCCTTTGGGCAGGCGCTGTTCAGGTTTGTGTAGTCGATACACATTCTCCAGGTCCCGTTTTTCTTCTCGACCAGGACTGGGTTTGCCAGCCACTTGGAGTATTTGATTGGCCGGATGAAGCCGGCAGCGAGTAGACGCTGCACTTCCTCGGCGATTGCACGACGGCGTTCTTCATTGAAGGGCCGTAGCGACTGCTTGACAGGTCGCACTTTGGGGTCGGCGTTTAGTTTGTGCTCAGCGAGCTCCCTAGGGACACCGGGCATGTCGGAGGGCTTCCATGCGAAGATGTCCCTGTTCTCACGGAGGAACTCGATGAGCGCGCCTTCCTAGGCTGGGCTCATGCCTGTCCCGATCGTTACCGTCTGGCTGGAGTCGCCTGGGACCAGCTCGACGGTGCGAGTGTGCGTCGTAGCCTCAAAGGTTGAGGTGTTTGCGCCCTCTGAGTTGGGCTTCTTGAGTATTGTGGGGTCGTCATTGTTGACCCCGCTCGCGTATTTGGCGAGTTCGTCGGCGTGATTAGTCTCTGCCGCGATGACGGCGTCGGCGAGCTCGGCTCCTTTGGCCTCGCACTCGGCGGCCATGTCGGGGTCGCCGTTGATGGTGATGACGCCGCACGGCCCGGGGAGCTTCATCGCGTTGTACGCGTAGTGGGGCGCTGCCATGAATTTAGCGAACGCCTGGCGCCCCAGGACGCAGTGGTAAGGGCTGTCGAAGGGCACCAGCTCGAAGACGATCCGCTCGGTGCGGAAGTTTGCCGGTGTGCCGAAAGTGACTGGCAGCGTGACCTTGCCGATCGGATACGCCTTCCGACCGGGGACGATGCCGTGGAACATGGTGTGGGTCGTCTCGATCATCGACTGCGGGAGCCGCAGCCGCCTGAAGGTGTCGAGGTAGAGGATGTTGATGGAGCTACCGCCGTCCATCAGTGTCTTGGGGAGCCAGTAGTCGCCAACCTTGGGCTTGACCACCAGGGCGACTCGTCCTGGGTACTCGATGCGCGGCGAGTGATCTTGCCGGCTCCAGGTGATGGGCTGTTCCGACCAGTTCAGGAACTGGGGGACGTCTATTTGGGCCACCGCATTGACGGCGACGGCGCGGGCGATGACCTTCTTCTCGCGCTTCGTGTTGAAGCCTGTGAAGGTGTGGAGCGAGCCGGCCACTTTGCCGAATTTTCCGCCATTTGGCGGGTCGTTGTCGGTGTCCTCCCGCGCTTGCCGTGCCTTCTCGATTTCCCTGAGGGTGTGGCAGTCGGCGGTGGTGTGCGTTGCGGGTTTTCCTTCCCTGCTATGGAACGCACATGGTTGGTTAAGGAGGGCCGCGGGATCGAACCTTGGCTTGTTCTTGTAATTGCCGCCATCGCGGCGTTGCCCTCCGTCGCGGCGGTAACTCTTGGGCTCGCGCTGTGCGTGCCCAGTGTTGGCGACGAAGTCGACTCGCCCGTCGCTGCGGCGCTTGCCAGTGAGGCGGGTGCCGCTGTAGCGTAGGTCGGTTCGGCGTCCGCTGTCGTTGCCACCCGTGCGGCGTTGCCCTCCTAACTCGTCGTCAGTTTCCTGGTTTGGGTCTTCCTCGGCGTACCGTTTGGCGATCTCGAGGAGGTCGGGGATGTTGTCGAGTGTGCGGGAGTGTCGCTTGAGCTTGGCGACTAGAGGCTCGTAGCGGCACGAGGTCTTGAAGCAATGGATCGCGGTGTCCGGGTGGATGCCGACCGCGTTGTACCAAAGCTCTTGCCACCGTTGGACCCAGTTGCGGGTCGACTCACGGGGTCCCTGGACGCATCGTTCCAGGTCCTCAATGGTGGTGGCGCGGGTGTAGGAGCACTCGAAGTGCCTGACGAAGGCGTCGCGCATTTCCTCCCGGAGTCGATACTGTCCTGGGGGAGAGTGTTGATCCACTGCCTGCACGTCCCCTCCATCATCAGTGGGAGGTAACGGGCGGCGAGTAGGTCAGTGTGACCCGCGATCCCCATTGCCATGAGGTATGTGTCGAGCCCGACTGCGGGGTCGTATGAGGAGTCGTACTTTTCTATCTCCTTTGGCGCCTTGAAGTTCGGCGGGTACTTCTCGCCTCGGATCATTGGTCCGAAGCACTTGGGCCCGAGTCGACTGAGCGACCCCATAGGCTCGCCGTCGCGGCGATTAGTTAGAGTGTGCCGCAAGTCGTCGGGCTGGCGTGCGCGCCAACTTTGGTTGTTGATGATGTGGGTGCGGGCGTCGATGGGTTGTCCGTTAGCGGCGACGAAGTTGGTCGCCGGCCTGGGGTCGTTGGTGGAGAGTGCCGCGTTCGCGGGTCGGTGTTGGAGCTGCAGTGGCTCTGGTGGCGGGCAATTGAGGGTGTTTGCCGCCGCTGGGCGGCCGCTGGAGGCCGCTCTGCTTCCCGAGGAACGCGAGTATACTCGACCTTGCGAGTCGGCGCCCGCTCTTTGCTGCTCCACGGCCTTCGCGAGCAGGGCCCTGACGTACTGGATCTGTAGGGCGCCGTCGCCAGTGGCCGTGATGCTGTCGGCTGCTGCTCGGCCTGCCACGAGGTTGTCCATCGGGGTGGAGAACAGTGGGAGGCCGTTTGCGTCTCGCTCCCGTGAGGAGACAACTATCCGCGGCTGGTCCCTGGGAGGGGTGCGGTTGGGTGGTGGTGGGGCACCCATCGCCGTCGATCCTGGCGGGGGCCGGGCGCTTCCTCCTGGTGGCGCATTCTCGCAGATCGCGCGCTCGGCTATGCGGGCCGGGTCGTTTTTGTCGTCGAAGTTCAGGGCACGCCCTTGAACGGTGGGGTTCAAACGTGACCTGATCCGCTGCTGGTGGTAGCGTGACAGCTCCTACGCCGTCACCTGCTCGAGGCGAAATTTTTCGCGCTCGGCCTGCTCCTTGCGTACCGCCTCCGCCAGTTTCAGGCGGAGTTCCTCGACCTCTGTTGCCGTGGCGTTAGGAGGGATTGGGGTGGAGAAAGGATCCTCCGGCGGATCGGTGCCGGTGGCCATGTAGGCCGCGGCGTGGCGGCTGGCTCCGTCGCGGAGGTCGGCGGAGTTCTCCGACCCGGAGTCGAATTCGAAGATCCCGAGGATGGAGGGGTCCTCGAAGTCTCCCGCGTTGGAGACCTGGGCGATGGAGCCCGCGGACGAGGCCGCGGTGATGGATCCGGCGAGTGACGCCGGGGTTGCCGAGTCGGCGTCTTCGGTGAGGGCCGCATCTTCTGCGGCCGTTGAATTCCCGGCCACGTTGCTGTGGGCCGAGTTGTACTCGGAGGCAAGGCGGTGGATCGTGCGAACCTGGCTCTCGGAGAGCCGATCGCGTGGCGGCGACTCGCGGATGCGAGCCGAGTCCTCCGAGACGATGACGTCGGTGAGGCCGACGAAGAGGCTGATCGTGCCGATTGGCAAGATCACGCTGTGCGTGACGGGTCGCGCCGCCGGGACGTAGCTGCTCGGTAAGATCTGGAGCATCTCGCCGATCGCTATCATGCGGCCGGTGGCGACCGTCTCGTTGATAGGCAGATTGGATCTCGCCGCAGAACACCGGCCAGACCGGCCAGGCCCCACGGTGGGCGCCACTGTCGTGGGAATGGTCACGGCAGATGCTGCAATCGGCAGCGAGTAGTAGAACGAGGGGCAAGGGCGGCCAGCCATCTGCGGTGCGAGATGAGGGCAAAGGCACAGGGTTTTACCTAGGTTCGGCCCCCCGGAGGGTAAAGACCTACTCCTGCTAGATTGTATTATGGAGGTGTTACAAGGGGCGAGCTCGGCGGCTAGGCGGCGAGTCGCTTGGGTGTATGAGGGAATGTGTCTCTACTCACCCCATAGGGAGGTTTATATAAGCTCACCTCCCCTAGGGTTTACATATCTCAACCGATTCGGTTACAGCTTCAGTAATCGTTTAACCTAGACCGACTGGGCCTATCTACTCGCCTGGGCCTTCAGCTTCCAGTCGCTCGGTACCTTGCTGGGCTTCAATCCACTCGCCGTTCTGCAGGCCCACTCGCCAGCTCACGGGCCAGTCGGAAACGCCCTGCTGGGTATACCCCAGTAGGCATATCCCCATCAGACACTCCCTCTACACTAAGTACTTAGATTCTTCCATCTGCAGAGGTTGCGCACTTTCCCCACAAGACTTGATTTTCACCAAGACAGGATCTTTCAGAAGCCTTCCCTTAGACCAAATGGACGCGCTCCAACCTATCATCCCACTACCACCTACTGTCCAAATGGCTAAGTTATTGCAACCTATATGATCCAGGCAGAGCCCATAATGCCATGTGGCTGCACTAGAAGCTTCTTAACATTTGGCCTCTCAAATCCCTTTGTTCCTGGGTGGCTTTCCACAAGTGAGATACACAAGGTAAACCATAGACATGGGCCTTGTGTAACCACTCAACACAAACCATTCTTTCCATTCCACCCAGGTGTTTCATTCACTTAGTTGTTTTATTAAGCAAAAACACAAGTCCAAAGACTTAGAAATATTTTTCATAGCATGAATATATAACCACCCTTGGTTGCTAATAGCTAGGCTAAGCATGGCATTGATAAGTATCTTAACTTAGAAATTTCTAGCAATTCTACAACTACTAGGATTTCCCAAGTATAGCATATAGATCAAAATATTCATGCAAGTCCTATACAAAATATTTCTAGTGCATAGTTGAAAAACATAGGAATAAAATCATGAAGCACCACTTGCCTTGGTAGTTTGGGGAGTAGCAACAATCTTCACAATCACAATCACTATTTGCACCAAAATCTACACATAAAATAATGGCACAAAATCACATACTCAATATATACAAACAAAAATACATGAATGCATGCAAAAATGCCATGTGATGATTTTCTACACCAATCAAGACAAGTACACAGTACTGAATCATAAACAAGTCCAACACATGCCAGATAAACTTTATTTGAACAATAAAACATTTTTCAAATAATTACTATCAACACCCGGATTTTTCAATCCTAGATGCATGTTATGCCATACATCGCAATCCCAGGATTACCATTTTTGCGAGACATAACAGAATTGGATACCATGGTACATCATCCATTACAAACGATACATAAGTTCTTACACAAATAGGGATCTCATGATCCAGTTCTTAATACAACATCAAGCAGCGGAATACGTAATAATAACGGTAGCGTAGGCGAAGCTCCATCTTCGGGGTCACAGGCAATGCTGATGATGGGAGATGATCCTAGTTGTCGTAACCTTCCTGGGTTCCATCTTCCAGGTACTCCTCTTCATAGTCTGGCCATGGGAATAGCCAGGGACAAAGCCATGAGTACTCTTTAAGTACTCGCAAACTAATACTAATAGGTAAAGGGGTTTGTTGGATAATAGGACACTAGGCTCTAGGGTTGTTTTGCAAAAGCCAGATTTATCTCTACTAAGCTCCAAAGCTAGTCACAATTTTATAAGTCCTAAGCGGGAACTTGTATTTCATATCACAACTCTGTTGTGGTCAAGTCAAAGTCTCAATTCATCTCACAAGTCATTTTGAAAAGTCTGACGGGGGAACAGTATGGCCACTCTAACTGTCCATAACCGCGGACGCGGCTATTCGAATAGTTTGACACTCTGCAGAGATTGTACACTTTCACCACAACATTCGATACATCCGTCAGGAACAAATCCTGAATTCACCATACTCAGTATGCGGATAATCAATCCTAACCTTTCGATTACACACCCTAGTATAAGCACCTCTCCTGTGAGTTTGGCCTCCCAACCATGACCAACTATCATCTTGGGTACTGCACAGGTGGACAATCTTCACAAGGTAGCCTTAGCTCAGACCTTGGCCGTGAGGGAACTAATACTAAGGTACATAAGTTTCCAGTCAAGCCCTACCCAATATTCGGGTATTGTGGTTGTACAATAAAATTGGAATGGTATCGCATCCAGACAACCATCAGTTTTATAAAGGGCTAAGGCTCATGCCTCAACATTTTTATCACCAAAATTCTCAAGTGTTTGGAAACACATGTCCAAAACATTTCAATAGAATGATCCATCATTCCAAGGTTTTCATAACCATTTTTCCACCAAGTATTCCCATCTAAAAGTTGATCAAGTTTTATGCTTAGCACTAGCATCTACAGGTGGGGGTAGTACTAATGAGGGGTGGTAACTAGTGGAGTTGCAACTAAGTACAACCTCATGTCTTAGGCTGATGTCAAGGTTTCTAACTTAGGCCAAATTTTATGCTCTTTATGCAACCTTCAGCATCTTTCCAATATCTACCAGTCACTTAAGTAAACTCTAAGTAAGCTTTGATAAAGAAATAGAGTAAGAAGCTTGCAAGTAAAACTAGGATTGGTTTATCAAGTGGGTATGATCACATATGCTTAAGGCATATAGTAGGGATAGTAACAAGTATGGGCTTGCATAGGTATAGTCTCAGCTTGCACAATATCAGTATAAGCTTGCTAAATTGCAAGTGTTAGCTTGCAGGGTTACTAGCTTGCCTTGTGCAGAGCAGTGGTTGAAGTTCTCCTCGGCTTCTTCTTCGTAGTATCCTCCTTCCTCCTCGTATCCTTGGTCGGTACTAGCGTCTATGAATAAATACGAGGTACACAATCACCAAACAATACTTAACTACTTGCAATCATCACACACAAGGGTCCTATGGATGATCTAGCATCATCCCTAACATTACAAGGTTAAGGCTTGATTTAATTCCTTTTATTTTTAGAAAAGTAATTTCTACTCATTGAAAAACTACTTAAGATTTAATATTCTCCAAACCCAACATGGGATCATGTTGACACATGTCATCACCACATATTGTAGTCCATGGGAATGTGATTTAAAGTGGTGTCACAATTTAATAAGGTTTTACCCTTTTATTTTAATTAATTAAAGTGGCTAGAAATGCTTATGTAGCATTCTTTTATTACTTGAACATTATTCCTGCAAGTAAACCTATATATTTTTATATATTCTGAAAGGTATGGTTAAATGTGATTTTTGAGAGTTGGAAACAACTCAAAAGATATTATTGTTTAAATTTGAAAAGTGTTTGAATGCAGAAAAGCTACTGCCTTGTTATTTTTACCATGGGTGATCTATAGATCCAAATGACTTGATTCCAACGGGCTTGGATTCAGCATTCACAGACCTTTCCAACAAAATTGGTTTCATTCAATTTAATGCACTGAATCGATCTGGGTTGATTTTTGAAGTTGGGTACACAAGTGTGTTTGAATTGAAATAGAAAAAGTTTAATTTGAATAACTGGGCTTGCGCGGGAAAAGTTACTGGGCCGGCAAGCAAAGCGCAGTGCTCCCGTGGGCTTCTTAAGTGGGTGTCCCCACTCGTCAGTGACACGGGGCTGGGCGAAGCGGTATGGGGCGTCGTGGATCATTCGATCTAGTTCTAATCTAACGGCTGGGAGTCATCGTCGATGCGAGACAACTCCGGCGAGAACGAAACCTAGCGCGGCCAGTGAGGGTCGCTGGGGGCTCACCGGGGTGCTGGCGAGGGTCGGCGAGGCGGGCGAACGACGAAGTCGACGACGGAGAACTCAGGGGTGGTCACGGTAGCTCCTAGGGCGGCTCCAATCGCTGGCTCCCTTCTTCTCCGGCAGCGGCAGGCTCCAGTGAAATTATGGTGAGGTGGTGCTCGCCTTGCTCTGATAATGGTGTGGCACGATCAGTGAGGAGAGGGGAGTGAGATGGTGTGAAGAAATCATGCGGGGGTGGCCTCTATTTATAGTCGAGCGAGGGGACCGTCGGGGCGCACGGTGAGCTCGTCGGGGGCGAGGTTACAGGCGGCAAAAGGCACGGGCAAGGGTAGGGGACGGTGCGGTGTCTCCTGGAGATGCTCAACGACATGGTCTCGAGGCATGGGGCGGTGTGGTTTGGTCTAGAACGGGCGGTGCTCTGCGCGGCAGAGGCGGCGTCTTCGACGGCGGGCGGTGGCTGTGCGGCACGGGGTGGGAAACGGGGATGTCTGGCGGTCCCCTGGGTCAGTGGGGATTGTGTATGCACGCGGCGAGGGCGGCGCGCGGTCTGTGGGTGATGGTCGAGGGTGGCGCTCTGGCGCACGCTCGGCATGGTCTGGGCGCGGCTTGTGCGCGTGGTCCAGGGCTTGGCAACGCTCGCGGCTGGGACAGTGAGTGGCGGTGGACGGTGGGCTACCTCCCAGACATGCTGGCTCGGCTTCCTGCTGCTCCTAGCTTGCTATCGACTATGGGGTGGCAAGAGGGTGCTCGGCTATTCACCATTTATGACAATGGCAAGCTCACAGTGGTGCTAGTGCCTGGCTAATCTTCCTAGATGATCTACTGAGTTGTGTGTGAGTTAAATGGAGAACCAGTTAGGCAAGAATCACTGCTCACAATAGTGTTTGATGTTTGTTTGATTTGTGTCTGCAACCTGTTTGATGAAATGGCCGCATGAAATCAAGTTTTGAATTTTGAAATGATTTTTGGTGGGTTTGCTAGATTGGTGCTGGTGAGTCTGCAGATGCTTGGGTTTTGAAAGTTGAGCTTGTTTGAGTAGTTTTTGAAAAAGTGGGATCTTCCCATATGACAAAGATTCAATCTGAATTGTCATTTAAACTATGCATTTGAAAGTTTCTGGATGATCACAAATTGGGCCTTGATACCTTGTGATGAGTACATTCAAGGGATGCAAAGATCCAGAAAAGTTTCTGTTAGGTTCTGCAAGTTTGAGACAGCCAAAGTAGGCATGGGAGTTAAATTGGCCAAAATGACCATTCATTTCATATATGTGTTTTGATTTACTTGTCTTTAGGAAAGGTGTGGGAAATGTTTTAGATGATGTTTATTTCACCTAAGAAACATTTTTCAAGCAATGGAACAAACAAGCAAGGTGGTTTTAAAGGATTTCAAAATCCATGCATACACATATGCATGCATTCATGATTTCATTTAGAAAAGTTTTTGTTAACCCTAATTTTGATGATTAGAATTTGATGATCCAAGCTTAGTATTTTTGGGATGTTACAATTACTATACACAAATTATGCCTACAAATGTTTCTGTAGAAACAACCATTTATACAGAGGCAAAACATTAAACACATTGCATAAATAGAAAGGATTTTCTCTCCTGATTCCAATGATATAAAATTTGTCAAATTTGGACGTGGGAATCAAAAGTTATGAATTTTTCAAGTTTAAACATCTAATAGATCTAAATTCTGTTTTTAAAACAAAGGACTAGCCACGCGGCGCTCTCTGATTGGTTGATACCAATACATGCGGATCCGCTAACGTGGACCGCCAGATCTAACTTAAATCGCACTACTAGATCTGTTTCGTACCCCTTTGTTTAAGTGATCTATCTAACACGTTGGATCTAGATCCAACGGTTCGCGATCAAGCGACGAAAGTCTGGCGCGCGACGACGGTGAGTGGCGGCACGCTCGGTCTACGGCGTCGCGGTGTCTACAGAGGGTGCTGGGGTCGTCGGAGAGGCTTACCAGACTCGCAGAGGCGTGCTGGAGCTCAACGCGGCAGTGGCTTGTCAAGGGGCGCACGGACACGATGGGGATTCCTCGTCGGAGTAGAGGCAGACGTCTGGTACGGCTGTTCATCGTCGTTACCGGAGTTGTAGACCATGCCAGAGTGAAACAAGCGCTGGGTTAGGTGCGCACGAGTCTGGCGAAAACGTGAGCGTCAATAAGAGGGACGGGGCGGTCGGAATTTACCAGGAGGCGTCAGCAGAGTTGAGACAGACGGCGGCGTTCACTTGTCGTTGAAGTTGCCGACGAATGGGAGCGCACGCGGATGAGTGGGTGATGCTGGCAAGTACAGAGGGAGATGGGGAACTTGATCGTGGTGTCTGGAAGGCAAGGGGCAACGATGGCTGGCCAGAATTTACTGTCGGAGTTCGATTGTGCAGCGGCGGAGTGAGAGAAAATATGGGCAGCCTGGTGGCGCTTCTGGCTAGCTCTTTTGGGGGAAATGGCCGCAAGGGGGAGGGGTTTAAGTAGCCGGAGCGGGGGCGAGATATACTCGATGAATCAACGAATTAAACCGGCAAATTCATCGGTAGTGACTGGGGAGGAAACGGCCGGAGTTGATTGCGCGGGTTGAAGAGACGACTGACAAGTGGGGCGCGGTTGCCAGCGAGAAAGAGAGAGGGGGAGTGGGTCCAGGCAGTCAGCGACTGAGGGAGTGGGTTTCTGAGTGCGAAACGTTTTCCTCTCGGGAGAGAGCTACTGGGATAAATGGGCTAAGCGGCTGGGTTGGGCCAGATTGGCTGGTTTGTTCTATTTTTTCTTCTTTATTCCTTTTTCTTTTTCTGAATGGATTTCTGGTTTGAATTTGAAAGCTCATTTCAAAACTGTTTTAAATGAAACTTTCTCCAACAAAAGTTTGTTGATTCTTGTCTCCTAGGGGGTGTAACACAACTGATCACACTTGAAGGAAAAACAAAAAGGGTTTGGAAAAGAATTTAAACAAGCCTTAGTTAAATATTTATAAGTAGTGAAGAAATGGTTTTTAAATCATAGTTTGTTTTTGAAACCTTGACCAAACCCTTAGAAGCATTACTCAAGCTCAAGCTCAACATTACTGATCAAAATAGTATTTTTCTTATTAGAAGGTGGCAATATGACCATAGCTTGCTTACATAAAATAATGAGCATCAGATGCTCCTGTTTTTGAAATGGTTTTGAAAAGGAACCCTAAATGATCATGGATGCATGGATGATATGTATGAGTTTTGAAACATTATTTTTGGGATGTTACAAATCTAACCCCCTTAAGGTGAATCTCGCCCTCGAGATTCGGATTGGCTAGCAAATAGGTGAGGGTGGTCTTTCCGAAGATCATCTTCTCTTTCCCATGTTGCTTCTTCTTCAGAATGATGGTTCCATTGAACTTTGCAGAATTTGATAGTCTTAGTCCGAGTAACTCTTTCTACAGTCTCAAGAATCTTGATGGGTTTTTCCTCATAGGTAAGATCACTTTCCAATTGAACTTCTTCCAAAGGTATAGTATCCTTCAAAGAGGTCTCTTCCATCTCTGGATGGCATTTCTTAAGCTGACTTACATGAAACACATTGTGAACGGCAGACAAAGATTCTGGCAATTCAATCTCATAAGCTACTTCTCCTTTACGACTCAGAATCCTGAATGGTCCAACATATTTTGGGGCCAATTTACCTTTGACACCAAATCTATTCACTCCACGAAGTGGTGACACTCTAAGATAAGCTCTATCACCCACTTCATAGGTGACTTCTCTACGCTTAGGATTTGCGTAGCTCTTCTGTCAGGACTGTGCTATATTCAATCTCTCCTTAACTAGTTTGACTTTCTCTTCAGCCTCTTTGATCAGTTCTGGTCTAAACAAACTTCTTTCTCCCACACCATTCCATAGCAATGGGGTGGTACACTTTCTCCCATAGAGAAACGCAAATGGTGCCATCTCAATACTGGCTTGATAGCTGTTATTGTAAGAGAATTCTGCGTAAGGCAGACTTTCATCCCAACTAGCTCCATAATCTAGAGCACATGCTCTCAACATATCTTCAAGAATCTGGTTGGTCCTTTATGTTTGTCCATCAGTCTGAGGATGAAAAGCAGTGCTAAATTCCAACCTCGTTCCCAATGACTCATGTAGTTGCCTCCAAAAATGAGAAGTGAATTGAGTTCCCCTATCAGACACAATACTCTTGGGTACTCCATGTAGACATACAATTCTACTCATATAGATCTTGGCTAACTTAGCACTTGTGTAGGTTGTCTTCATGGGTATAAAATGAGCCACTTTAGTTAAGCGATCCACTACTACCCAAATAGAATCATATCCTGACTGGGTCCTTGGCAATCCGGTAATGAAATCCATGCCAATCTTGTCCCACTTCCAATCAGGAATAGGTAGTGGTTGTAACAATCCTGCTGGTTTTTGATGTTCCGCTTTCACTCTACTACATACATCACACAAAACAATATGTTCGGCGATGTCCTTCTTGAGATTATTCCACCAAGATCTTTCTTTCATATCCAGGTACATTTTGGTGTTACCCGGATGAATGGAATACGGTTAGTTTTGTGCTTCTTGTAAAATCAGTTTCCGAAGTTCCGGATCTTGTGGAACACAGATACGTTTTCCATGCCATAAAGTACCCTATTCATCTTCATGGAATCCTTTGGCTTTTCCCTTGCCAATCTTTTCCTTAATTTCTTCAATTTCCTTATCTGTCTTTTGGGCTTCTTTGATTTTGTTCAACAAAGTGGGTTGAACATCCAATGACATGAGATGTCCTTCAGGCACAATCTCCAATCTGAGATCTCTAAATTGGGCACATAGATCATCTGGCAATTCTCCCTTAGTAAGGCCATTCACAAAAACCTTACGGCTTAGAGCATCCGCTACAACATTTGCTTTATCGGGGTGGTATTGCAAACTCAAGTCATAGTCCTTGATGAGTTCTAGCCATCTTCTTTGTCTCATGTTAATCTCTTTCTGGGTGAATATATACTTCAAACTTTTGTGATCTGTGAACACTTCACATCGCTTTCCCAAAAGGTAGTGTATCCATGTTTTGAGTGCATGGACAACAGAGGCTAACTCTAAATCATGAGTTGGGTAGTTTACCTCATGAGTTTTGAGTTGTCTCGAGGCATAAGCCACAACTTTCCCTTCTTGCATTAGAACTGCACCTAATCCATGATGAGATGCATCGCAATAAACTTGGAAGTCCATCTCCAAATCTGGCAGACATAAGACTGGTGCTGTCACTAGTCTCTTCTTCAATTCTTGAAAACTGAGTTCACATCCCTCAGACCAAGAAAATTTCTTGTCTTTCTTTAGTAACTCTGTCATTGGCTTAGCTATCTTGGAGAAATTTTCAATGAACCTTTTGTAGTATCCTTCCAAGCCAAGGAAACTACGAACCTCTTTCACTGACTTAGGAGATCCCCATTCAGTTACAGCTGAAACTTTAGCAGGATCAACTGCTACACCATCTCCTGACACAACGTGTCCAAGAAATCCAACTTCATTCAACCAAAACTCACACTTGCTGAATTTGGCATACAGCTTATGCTCCCTAAGCTTCTCAAGTATCAAACGCAAATGTCCTTCATGCTCTTCTTTGCTCTTGGAGTCTATCAAAATGTCATTTATGAAAACGACAACAAACTTTTCAAGGAACTCCATGAACACCTTGTTCATCATATTCATAAAGTTTGCTGGTGCATTGGTCAAACTAAATGGCATCATGGTGTACTCATACAATCCATACCTAGTGGTGAAAGCTGTCTTAGGTATGTCTTGTTCTCTTATCTTGAGTTGAAAATAACCTGATTGGAGATCAATCTTTGAGAACACACAGGCTCCTTCCAACTGATCAAACAAGTCATTGATTCTAGGCAAAGGGTATTTGTTCTTGATAGTCACCTCATTGAGTGAACGGTAATCTATGCATAACCTTTGACTTCTATCCTTCTTTTCCACAAACAAGACTGGTGCTCCCCAGGATGAAGAACTTGGTTGAATAAATCATTTCTGTAACTGTTCTCCAAGTTGTTTCTTGAGTTCTTTCAACTCATCAACTGACATCTTGTACGGTCTCTTTGCTATTGGTCCCGATCCTGGTAGCAAATCAATCAGAAACTCCACATCTCTATCTGGTGGCATTCCTGGTAATTCTTCCGGAAACACATCTGGATATTCACTCACAATTGGCACACTGTCTATGCTAACCCCCTTAAGAGAATTTAGCTTACTCCCTTTCGATTCAAAGTTAGACTTGAATCTTATCCGTTTCTTTTCCGGGGTTGTGAGTGCAACAGTTCGATTAGCACAATCTAGTACACCTTCATACTTGGTCATCCAATCCATTCCCAAAATTACATCCAGTCCTTGGGAATCTAGGATTATCAGACTTACTGGAAACTTATGCTTTCCAAACTCTATTACTAGATCCCGGTATCCAAGACTCACTATCATATCTCCACCTGGAGAACTTACTTTTATTGGACACCCAATGTTTTTAGTTGGAAACCCATTTCTATCAACAAATGCTTTTGATATGAATGAATGTGATGCACCAGTATCAAAAAGAACAAGTGCTAGAATAGAATTGAGTTTGAACTTACCAGCCACAGCATCTGACTCTTCATAGATTTCCTCCACATTGATGTGGTTCACTTGCCCCTTCTGGAAAGGGTTGGGCTTGTTGGGTCCTTCAACTTTCTTTTATGGGCACTCATTTGCATAATGCCCCATATTCTTGCACTTAAAACATCCAACCTGACTAAGATCCTTCTTGACAGGCTGGCTTCCACTACCACTTCCACTTCCATTGTGGTGGTTCTTGTACCCACTCTTGTGATTCTTGTACTTGTCATTGTCATGACTACGGTGATGCTTGTTGTCATGGTGACGGTTATGGTTGTGGTGTTTGTTGTACTTTCCGTGCTTGTGGGATCCAGAATCCCCACTATCATCATAATGGGAACGCTTGTCAGAGTGCTTCCTCTTCCTGCTTTCAACTTGTTTCATCTTGCTCTCCAAGATGGCAGCCTTGTCACAAAGAGACTGATATGTGGGGACATAGGCCACAGCTAACTGCAGGTTCAATTCATCGTTCAATCCTTCAAGGAACTTTTGTTTCCTCTTAGCATCAGTGTCAACTTCATCCGGTGCATAACGCACCAGATTGTTGAACTCCTCAATATATTCAGCCACGCTGCGGTGGCGCTGCTTCAAGTTATGAAATTCCTTCTTCTTCAAACTCATCACTCCGGATGATATGTGAGCAGTACGGAAACCATCTTCAAATATAGACCATGTCACATCCTCAATGGGAGTGGTGATCTGGAAGTTATCCCACCAAGTAGTTGATGGTCCTTCCAACAAGTGTGCTACAAACCTGACCTTCTCCTCATCAGTACAACCAGCAGTTACCAAGTCCTTGTTCACTGAGCGTAGCCAATCATTGGCCACCATGGGATCAGTAGTTCCTGAGAACTTTGCTGGCCTCAGTCTTAAGAATCTGTTAAGCATGTCAAAACCCGGTGGGTTGTTCTGATTGTTGTTGTTGTTGTTGTTCTGATTCTATATGAACGTGGTCATCATCTGCATCAGCTACGTCTGAGCTGTCATCATCTGCTGCATCTCAGGGGTGATATTGTTGTTGTTAGGGTTGGGATTGGCACGTCGAGGAGGCATCTGTGGTTTTCAATAAGGATAAGAATGAGATACCCATAGATGCTATCATGCACAATACATTACATAAACAATCACCAAACATGCATCATAGTAGTAAAAGTTCAACAACATAGACAACAAGTTTTGAATAGTAAACACACCAATAGCAAGCCATCCACATGTTGGATGGTCATTGCGACTCAATAATCAAAAGCATGATAATTATAAGGTAAATGAGTAGTCATCACTACTCCTCTGCATCAACCTCCTCATCGACAAGTGTAAGACCTGCATTCTCCATAGCGGTCTTGTACTCCTCGACATTGGTGGTCAAGGTCTCTACCTTGGCTTTGAGAGCCCTCTTATGTGAACGACACCACCTGCTGATGCTCGAGCTCAAAGTCCTTGGCCTCTCCATCCTCATCACGTCTACCGAAGGCGTGGAAGTGAGTACCTCTAATCTCCCGAGAGTGTCTCCCTAGCAAACGTCCAAGCAAATCCTGCATGACTACCTCTAGGCCTCTCTCCTTGTCATCATGCATGAGCTTGAAGGTGATAGCCTCCATGGATGGCTCAGTATGGCATCCTGGCTGAGTAACCTTGAAGCCCCAAAGGTCCTTCCTCTCGAACTTGGTGAGGGGAAGCATCATGATGGTAGGAAGTGGGAGATTGAGCATACTAGTGAGCTCAATAAGACGAGTGCCAAAACGAGTTCCCTTGAACTCTTCAGCCGTGCTGATAGTGACATTAGGCATCTATTTTATAAGATAGGCAAATGTTAGAAATAACATCAATAGAAACACATAGACAAGGTGACTCAAGCATAACATACACAATTCATAGTATACAAACATCTAAGTTTCAATAACACTTAGTTAAATTTTTTTGAAATATAAAGATAAGTGTGGTGGTCCAACTAACAAGGCACAAACATCTTTCACTCTCTTGTCTAAAGTCTAACAATGCATCCTTCTATCAGTAGAGATGAGAAACAAGATTATAAAAGTTTACGAGAAGAATAAGACAAGTGTGGAAGTTGTTGGAAAAAATTTCCTTAGTGGTTTCTAATCCAATCCTAGGGTCATAATCCTACAGGCAACATAGTGCTCTGATACCATCTGTAAGATCCCTCCCTTTATAAAGGTAAGGATCCCTGTGATTGCAATGATAGTCCCTGGATCAATGCTAGCATCCACAGTTTAAGATGAAGTACACAGAAACAAAGGTCATTATTACATATCATTCCAGAGACAAACATAGTCTTTTACAAACTCCATGGCCACAGGCCTAATACAAGAGTTCAAATATATAATAAGACAAATAAGTCTTCATCTTCATGTGCCACAGGCAAGCATGTTGAGTGTAGACTCATAACCCCTAATCATCATCAGAATAACCTGCAACATCACAAGTTACAGCCACAGTGGGTCAATACATTGGAATAGTATTGGCAAGTGATACCTTAGTAGAATATTAGTAGTCTAGATACTATATGCATTTTGGCTAAGTGTAGCTTAGGCTTGCTTTGCTCAAAATAGGTTTTACCTATCAATTGAAAACACTAAGTTTTTCTTTGACAAAACTTTCCCAAGGAACCACCAATAGAAATTGGTGAACCTTCACCCTTGTTCAACCACAAGTTTTAACTTAGAAATTGGGATGAGGATATTCTTGATAGCTTCCATGTCTTGATGCTCAAGTTGTCCAATACCAGGGACATGGCTAAGTACTTAGATTCTTCCATCTGCAGAGGTTGTGCACTTTCCCCACAAGACTTGATATTCACCAAGACAGGACCTTTCAGAAGCCTTCCCTTAGACCAAATGGACGCGCTCCAACCTATCATCCCACTACCACCTACTGTCCAAATGGCTAAGTTATTGCAACCTATATGATCCAGGCAGAGCCCATAATGCCATGTGGCTGCACTAGAAGCTTCTTAACATTTGGCCTCTCAAATCCCTTTGTTCCTGGGTGGCTTTCCACAAGTGAGATACACAAGGTAAACCATAGACATGGGCCTTGTGTAACCACTCAACACAAACCATTCTTTCCATTCCACCTAGGTGTTTCATTCACTTAGTTGTTTTATTAAGAAAAAACACAAGTCCAAAGACTTAGAAATATTTTTCATAGCATGAATATATAACCACCCTTGGTTGCTACTAGCTAGGCTAAGCATGGCATTGATAAGTATCTTAACTTAGAAATTTCTAGCAATTCTACAACTACTAGGATTTCCCAAGTATAGCATATAGATCAAAATATTCATGCAAGTCCTATACAAAATATTTCTAGTGCATAGTTGAAAAACATAGGAATAAAATCATCAAGCACCACTTGCCTTGGTAGTTTGGGGAGTAGCAACAATCTTCACAATCACAATCACTATTTGCACCAAAATCTACACATAAAATAATGGCACAAAATCACATACTCAATATATACAAACAAAAATACATGAATGCATGCAAAAATGCCATGTTATGATTTTCTACACCAATCAAGACAAGTACACAGTACTGAATCATAAACAAGTCCAACACATGCCAAATAAACTTTATTTGAACAATAAAACATTTTTTAAATAATTACTATACACAAATTATGCCTACAAATGTTTCTGTAGAAACAACCATTTATACAGAGGCAAAACATTAAACACATTGTATAAACGGAAAGGATTTTCTCTCCTAATTCCAATGATATAAAATTTGTCAAATTTGGACGTGGGAATCAAAAGTTATGAATTTTTCAAGTTTAAACATCTAATAGATCTAAATTCTGTTTTTAAAACAAAGGACTGGCCACGCGGCGCTCTCTGATTGGTTGATACCGATTCGTGCGGATCCGCTAACGTGGACCGCTAGATCTAACTTAAATCGCACAGCTAGATCTGTTCCGTACCCCTTTGTTTAAGTGATCTATCTAACACGTTGGATCTAGATCCAACGGTTCGCGATCAAGCGACCAAAGTCTGGCGGGCGACGACGGTGAGCGGCGGCGCGCTCGGTCTACGGCGTCGCGGTGGCTACAGAGGGGCTGGGGTCGTCGGAGAGGCTTACCAGATTCGCAGAGGCGTGCTGGAGCTCAACGCGGCAGTGGCTTGTCAAGGGGCGCACGGACATGGTGGGGATTCCTCGTCGGAGTAGAGGCAGACATCGGGTACGGATGTTCGTCGTTGTTGCCGGAGTTTTAGACCATGCCAGAGTGAAACAAGCACTGGGTTAGGTGCGCACGAGTCTGGCAAAAACGTGAGCGTCAATAAGAGGGACGGGGGCAGTCGGAATTTACCAGGAGGCGTCACCGGAGTTGAGACAGACGGCGGCGTTCACTTGTCGTTGAAGTTGCCGACGAATGGGAGCGCGCGCGGATGAGTGGGTGATGCTGGCAGGTATAGAGGGAGATGGGGAACTTGCTCGTGGTGTCTGGAAGTCAAGGGGCGACGGTGGCTGGCCGGAATTTACTGCCGGAGTTCGACTGTGCAGCGGCGGAGTGATAGCAAATATGGGCAGCCTGGTGGCGCTTCTGGCTAGCTCTTTTGGGGGAAATGGCTGCGAGGGGGAGGGGTTTAAGTAGCCGGAGCAGGGGCGAGATTTACTCGATGAATCAATGGAATTAAACCGGCGAATTCATCGGCAGTGACTGGGGAGGAAACGGCCGGAGTTGATTGCGCGGGTTGAAGAGACGACTAACAAGTGGGGCGCGGTTGCCAGCGAGAGAGAGAGAGGGGGGGGAGTGGGTCCAGGCAGTCAGCGACTAAGGGAGTGGGTTTCTGAGTGCAAAACGATTTCCTCGCGGGAGAGAGCTGCTGGGCTAAATGGGCTAAGCGGCTTGGTTGGGCCAGATTGGCTGGTCTGTTCTATTTTTTCTTCTTTATTCCTTTTTCTTTTTCTGAATGGATTTATGGTTTGAATTTGAAAGCTCATTTCAAAATTGTTTTAAATGAAACTTTCTCCAACAAAAGTTTGCTGATTCTTGTCTCCGAGGGGGTGTAACATCACACTTGAAGGAAAAACAAAAAGGGGTTGGAAAACAATTTAAACAAGCCTTAGTTAAATATTTATAAGTAGTGAAGAAATGGTTTTTAAATCATAGTTTGTTTTTGAAACCTTGACCAAACCCTTAGAAGCATCACTCAAGCTCAAGCTCAACATTACTGATCAAATAGTATTTTTCTTATTAGAAGGTGGTAATATGACCATAGCTTGCTTACATAAAATAATGAGCATCAGATGCTCCTGTTTTTGAAATGGTTTTGAAAAGGAACCCTAAATGATCATGGATGCATGGATGATATGTATGAGTTTTGAAACATGATTTTTGGGATGTTACAATCACATTTGCAACATTAAGTTGTAATTCAAGTCAAAAAAATGCAACTACAAAGTATAGACTAATATTTCTCCAAGGAATGCTCATAGGGTGTGTTTTAGAGGGTCCGGATTTTTATGGACCTTTCAGAAAATGTTTATTTCAAAGTTTTTTGCCTTCAAATCCTAAAATTAGGTACATTTTTGGAATTTCTAAAAATGACATTCTTAATTTGGAACCTAAAATACTTTTGGATAAGGAAGAACATGAACAACGTACATATGACTAGGTCAAATAGTACAACACACATCAACTACATTGAACATATAACTAAGCCTAGATCTAGTAGGTACAAAAGAAAGCATTCTTTCATGAAGTCTTCATTGTTTTTCTTCTCTCCTTCAGCGAATCTTAGTAAATATGTTCATACAAATGTGCTCTGTGGATAAATTCATACAATTATTAGATATATTAGTAACTCATACAAATGTTCTCCATAAATGCTTACAAAGTCATACAAATATTATTACATATTACGAATTATCCTAGAAATTACATTATCACGCACTTTCATGCTTCGGGATCTTCATCTCGAATGTACTGATCTTCCGGAATAACCTCATCGTGATCTCTTTCCTTTAACAAGGACGAAGATCCAGGAAACTCACGTTGTCCACACCCATGATGATCCTTTTTTATGGCATAACTACATGTCTACTCTTATTCTTCGGGTCTATGTAGAAGACTTGATGAACCAAGTTAGATGGTATGAATGGCTTGTTCTTGTAAGTTGTACGATCGAGGTTCACTGTAGTATGGCCATTGTCATTTGGAGTCACTTGACTCATTGTAACCCAACGAGAACGGAACAATGCAAATTTGAAATCCACATAGTATAGCTCCCAAATCTCTTTTAGGTATCCATAGTATACATCTTTCTTGTCATCTTCTAAGCAGACACCACTGTTTTGCGTCGTTGTTGTGCGATCTTTCTTCTTCGTAGCAAATGTGTACCCATTGATCTTGTACACCTAAAATTTCCTAACCTCCCATGTTGGGACTCTCGCTAGATAAGCAATGGTGGGATCTTTATTTTCGACATTACGTAGTCGCTCAGTGAACCATCTGTTGAACTAGGAAATGTGGAGTTTCTCGATGGAACTTCTAGTGGGATGCATTGCTTTTAGAAGGGCAGTGTGTTCTTCCATGTATGAAGTTACTTGGTCCATGTGCTTTAGCGCACAAAAATGAGCCTGCGTATATAAAATGGCACTCGGAGTGATCTTGATCTTTCCACTTGTTCTGAAACCAGTAAGCATTCCCTCATGGATGTACCTAGGCACCTCTATCAGGTCAAGGCGTTGCATGTAATCAATGAAGAACTCAACAACCTCTTCGGTTACATGGCCCTCGATGATGCTTCCCTCTGGACGTGCTCGATTCCTTACATAGTGCTTAAGAATTCCCATGAAGCGTTCAAAGGGGTTTATGCTTCACAGATAAATGGGACCTCAAGGGAATATGCCCTGAGAGGCAATAATAAAGTGTTTATTATGTGTATTCCAAGTATATGCTAGATGTTTATTTTGCATGCTATAATTGTATTAATACGGAAACGTTAATACATGTGTGTTTAATAAACAAACAGAAAGTTCCTAGTTATGCCTCTCTCATAAACTAGCTCGTTGATTAACAAGATGATCAAGGTTTCCTGATCATGGACATTGGATGTTATTAATAACGGGATCACACCATTAGTGTAATGGTGTGATGAACATTCATCTGAAGTATAGCATTACGATCAAAGTCATTGAGTTTATATTGCTATAACAACTTACAAAGTAATCCTAATCCTTAGACCATGAGATCATGTCAATCACTAACACCGGAAGAGTTTCTTGATAACATCAAACATCACACCGTAATAGGGTGATTATAAAGATGGGTTCAGAACTAATAAAGTGTTATGTTGAGGCCCATGGATCGAGAGTGGAATTTGTTCATCCTGATGACGGATAGATATACTCTGGGCCCTCTCGATGATATCACATTGGTTAGCTTGCAAGCAAGTGATTTGATCACTAGAATGTTATATCACGGGAACAAGAAAAGAGTGCATGTCAATAACGAGATCAAACTAGGTATGGAGATACCGATGATCGAATCTCGGACATGTAATATATCGCGAAACAAAGGGATTAAGATACAAGCGTAAAAGGTTTTGACGATCACAAGAAAGTCATCGTTGAATATGTGGGAGTCAGCATGGGTCTCCAGATCCCGCTTCTGATTATTGATCCGAGAGTGGTCTCCATCATGTCCGCATTATTCGCGAACCGTAGGGTGACACACTTAAGAGACACCGACATCCAATTGGAGCAAAAGTTTCATGCCGGAAAGAATAACAAGCACAGGAATTTATTTCACTAGATACCGAAACAGGTTTTTCGGGTGAAATTGCAGAAAGTGGTTTTGCATGTGAAATAGAATTCTAGAAAGGGGTTATATGTGAATGTTTGTCATTAAAGTAATTGACAAAATTCTGGATAAATAAAAGGAGTTTTATTTAATGAGAGTTTGCATTAAAATTGGTGGAAATTTAATAGCAATTTTGAGTGTGATTTTGAGTGGAGGGAAATGAAGAGGTGTTTGTGAGTGGAGTTTCCACCTACATGAATAAAGGAGGGGATGGGGCAGCCCCCATGGACGGCGGCCACCCCCTTGGGTGCCCCCCCCTCTCCTATAAAAGGCACCCCTCTCCTCACTTCTCACTCACACCTCCTCGTGAAGGATCTCTCTCCACGTCTAGAATTTATTCCCCATGGTCTCGGACTAGCGACATACATGTTCCTGGTGGCTATTCGTCAAGAAAGAGTTGTGCTTCCACTACATCGCTGGAGCGAGGAGGCAGAGGTTGCTCGGTGTCTTGTACGTGTGTGCGAGCACAGATGCGCTGCCGCTTTGCGGCGCTTGGACTTCCTCTCGATCTTGAGATTGGCAAGAGATCGTCTACATCAACCACGAGTTGAACTCGTTATCCTTTGTCGGTCTTCAAGGGTATGTTATCTACGGATATACATCCGCCTGTTGTTTGTATCTAGTAGATAGATCTTGGTACATAGTTCCCATCGTAGGAAATATTTTGTTTTCTATGCTGCGAACCCTACAGTGGTATCAGTGTCGGATCTATGCGTAGATGCTTTACACGGGTAGTACACATATGAGTATGTGGGCGATGATGATCATGTTGTTGCACCTTAGTTGTAATTTTGGATATTGGTGGCATAGTGGGATGAAGCGACCCGGACAAACTTTACATGTCGTCACACATGAGACCTGTTCCACGCTTGACATGCAACTAGTTTGTATAAGTGGCTAGCGGGTGTCTGTCTCTCCTACTATAGTCAATATCTATTTTGCAACGAGTTGTCAACAATTTGGTTATCCTCGTTGTGGTTCATATTCGTAGGTAAGAATGGTTCTATCTTCGAAAGCCCTAAGCCACGTAAAACTTGCAATGGATAAATTAGAGGCGTCTAGTTTAGATTGTTGCTGGGCTAGTGTTATGATATGGTGATGTTGTAAGTAGAAGTATGAGATGATACTCTTACAACACACATAGCGTGTAAACTCCATATACCTTGGACTTACACATAAAGGTATGATAGTGATCATACCACGGTGCACATGATAGAGATCATATGCAGGAACCATATCATTTCACTAATAAACATGTGATGTTTGATAGCATCTTATATTGCTTGTTTAGCGCTTTATTAGCATAATAATATGATCCCTCATTTAAATACCAATATAAGAATGTGTTCTTCCTTTAGTATGCACCGATTATGTTTTCGTCGCTCCAAGATCGGGTGTAAAACAGTTACACACGAATACTAAGGTTCTGACTTGGTGACCCTAGCATGTAGAGACATGGCCTCGGAACACGGACCGAAAGGTTAAGCATGAGTCATATAGTAGATATGATGCCCATTTGATGCTCGCCTTTGAAGCTACACCGACTCATGTGATGATCGGACTTGGTGTAGTGGATTTGGTTCATGTAATCACCAAAAAGGCACGAGGGGTGTCGTTTTTGAGTGGGAGTTCATTCGTAATGTGGATTAGTTGAACTCAATCTATCATAAACTTAGTCTAAACTTTACAAATTCTGTTGTAGAAGGCACCACCTGCTTTTAATTTCAATGTGTTCATGGAGAAAGAGAAACTTGCATTGAACGGTAGCAACTTTACCGAATGGGCCATGAATTTGAGGTTTCTCCTCTCTGCTGCACAAAAGCAATATGTGCTAGAAGTGCCACTAGGCCCCCCACCTTTTGAGTATGCCCCTGACGAAGAGAAGAATGTCTATCAGACTCGTCAGGAGGACCACAACTTAGTTCATTGCGGCATATTGTATGGGCTAGAGCTAGAACTTCGAAAGTGTTTCAAAAACGGCAATGCATTTGATACAATGGGTGAGTTGAAAATGATTTTCGACACACATGCTGCTATAGAGAGCTACAATGCTTCAGAAAAGTTCTTTAGCTGCATGATGGAAGAGCACAACTTCGTAAGTGAGCATGTACTCAAGATGTCGGGTTACGCCGATAAGCTTGTGTCCTTGGGAATATCGATTCCCATTGACTTAGGCATCCATCGTGTTCTGCAGTCTCTGCCACCTAGCTATAAGAGCTTCGTAATGAACTATAATATGCAAGGCATGAAGAAGTCTCTCCCCGAGCTTATGTCAATGCTTAAAACTACAAAAGTGGAGATCAAGAAGGAACATCAAGTGTTGATGATCAATAAGAACACTGGTTTCAAGAAAGACAAGAAGGGAAAACGAAAGGGAAGTAAGGGCGGAAAGCCGGTTGCCGTGCCTGAAAAGAAATCCCGAGTTGGCCCTAAGTCTGATACCAAGTGCTACTATTATAAGGGGACTGGCCACTGGAAGCACAATTGCCCCAAGTATTTGGCAGACAAGAAGGCCGGCAAGGCAAACAAAGGTATATATGATATACATGTTATTTATGTGTACTTGACTATTGCTCGCAGTAGCACCTGGGTATTTGATACCGGTTAAGTTGCTAATATTTGTAACTCGAATCAGGAGCTGCGGAACAAGCGGCCGCTAGCAAGGGGTGAGGTCAAGATGCGTGTCGGCAATGGATCAAGAGTTGATGTGATCGCCGTCGGAACGCTACCTCTCCACTTGCCGTCGGTATTAGTAATAAACTTGAATAATTGTTATCTGATGCCAGCACTGAGCATGAACATTGTATCTTGATCATGTTTGATGCAAAGTGGTTATTCATTTAAATCCGAGAACAATGGTTGTTCTATTTATATGAATGAAATCTTTTATGGTCATGCACCGATGATGAATGGTTTATTTCTATTGGATCTCGATAATAATGTTACACATATTCATAATGTTGATGCTAAAAGGATTAAACTAAATGATGATATATCCGCATATATGTGGCACTTCCGTCTAGGTCATATTGGTGTTAAACGCATGAAGAAGTTCCATTCGGATGGACTTTTGGAATAACTTGATTTTGAATCATTTGATACATGTGAGCCATGCCTTATGGGCAAGATGACTAGAACACCGTTTTCCGGTTCAATGGAACGGGCGACAGATTTATTGGAAATCATACATTCTGATGTATGTGGTCCAATGAGTGTGTCGGCGCGAGGTGGATATCGTTATTTTGTTACTTTCACAGATGATTTGAGTAGATACGGTTATATCTACTTGATGAAACACAAGTCTGAAACCTTTGAAAAGTTCAAGGAATTTCAGAATGAAGTGGAAAATCATCGTAATAGAAAGATCAAATTTCTACGGTCCGACCGTGGAGGTGATTATCTAAGTTACGAGTTTAGCACTCACATGAAAGAGTGTGGAATTGTTTCACAACTCACACCTGCCGGAACACCACAGTGAAATGGTGTGTCGGAACGTCGTAATCGTACTTTATTGGATATGGTTCGACCTGTGATGTCTCTGACGGACTTGCCGTTGTCATTTTGGGGTTATGCACTAGAAACTGCTGCATTCACTTTAAATCGGGCACCATCTAAATCCGTTGAAAAGACACCGTATGAATTGTGGTTTGGAAACAAACCTAAGCTGTCATTTCTTAAAGCTTGGGGATGCGATGTTTATGTGAAGAAACTTCAACCGGATAAACTCGAACCCAAAGCGGAAAAATGCATCTTCATAGGATACCCTAAGGAAACTATTGGGTATTCCTTCTATCACAGATCCGAGGGCAAGGTTTTTGTTGCCAAGAATGGATCCTTTCTAGAGAAAGAGTTTCTCGCGAAAGGTGTGAGTAGTCGGAAGGTAGAACTCGAAGAGGTTATTGAATCTTCTCTTCAAAGTATGGCGAGTAGCGCAGTGCTGGAAGTCGTTCCAGAGTTGGCTTCACCAGTTGAAGAGGGAACTAATGATAATGATCATGAAACTCTAAAAGAGAGTACTACCGAACCTCACAGGTCTAGCACGATGCGTGCAGCTCCCGAGCTGCACAGAAACCCTGTTGTGAATTTCATGGTTGATTAAAATGATGACCTTGCGATGTATGAAGAAGCGATGATGAGCCTGGATTCCAACAAATGGTTAGAAGCCATGAAAACCGAGATGGAATCCATGTATGAAAATCAAGTTTGGAACTTGGTGGAATTACCTCACGATCGAAAGGCGGTGGAGAATAAATGGATTTTCAAAAGGAAAACTGATGCTGATGGTAATGTGACCGTCTATAAAGCTGGACTTGTCGCAAAGGGGTTTCAACAAATTCAAGGAGTTGACTACGATGAGACATTCTCTCCCGTAGCGATGCTAAAGTCAGTTAGGATTATGTTAGCAATTGTTGCATCTTTCAATTATGAGATATGGCAGATGGATGTCAAAACCGCGTTTCTCAATGGTAATATTGAAGAAGAGTTGTATATGATACAACCAAAGGGTTTTGTCGATCCTAAGGATGCTAACAAGGTGTGCAAACTTCAGCGATCTATCTATGGATTGACGCAAGCATCACGAAGTTGGAATCTCCGCTTTGATGAGGTGATCAAAGAGTTTGGATTTGTCCAAACATATGGAGAAGCTTGTATTTACAAGAAAGTGAGTGGGAGCAATGTGGCATCTCTGATATTATATGTGGATGACATATTATTGATCAGAAATGATATAGATCTTTTAAATAGTGTTAAAAGTTATCTAAACAGCAAATTTTTCAATGAAGGACCTAGGTGAAGCGTCATACATATTAGGCATAAAGATCTATAGAGATAGATCTAGGCGCCTAATAGGGCTATCGCAAAGTACATACCTTGATAAGATTTTAAAAAAGTTTAAAATGGACAGAAGTAAGAAGGGGTTCTTACCTATGTTGCAAGGCAAGACATTGAGTAAGACTCAAAATCCGGCTACGGCGGAAGAAAGAGAGATACTGGACAAAGTCCCCTATGATTCAGCCATAGGCTCTATAATGTACGCCATGCTATGTACAAGACCGGATGTGGCACATGCTATTAGTTTGACTAGTAGGTACCAATCGGATCCAGGTTCGTAACACTGGATAGCGGTCAAGAATATCCTTAAGTACTTACGAAGAACTAAGGATATGTTTCTTGTGTATGGAGATGAAGAAGAGATCTTCGCTAAGTGTTATGTCAACGCAAGCTTTGACACCGATCCGTATGACTCTAAGTCTCAATCCGGATACGTATTTCTCATGAATGGCGGAGTGGTTAGTTGGAGGAGTTCCAAACAACCTGTGGTGGCGGGATCAACAATGGAGGCCCAATATGTTGCTGCTTCAGAAGCGGCTCAGGAAGCGGTTTGGATGAAGGAGTTCATATCCGAACTAGGTGTGGTTGCGAGCGCGTTGGACCCAATGGTGATCTATTGTGAAAACAATGGTGCCATTGCCAATGCCAAAGAACCAAGGTCTCACAAGAATTCCAAGCATATAAAGCACCGGTTTCACTCCATCCGCGAGCATGTCAAGGATGGAGATATAAAGATTTGTAAAGTACACACGGATCTCAATGTAGCAGATCCGTTGACTAAAACTCTCCCTAGAGCAAAGCATGATCAACACCAGAACTCCATGGGTGTTAGATTCATCACTATGTAACTAGATTATTGTCTCTAGTGCAAGTGGGAGACTGAAGGGAATATGCCCTGAGAGGCAATAATAAAGTGTTTATTATGTGTATTCCAAGTATATGATAGATGTTTATTTTGCATGCTATAATTTTATTAATACGGAAACGTTAATACATGTGTGTTTAATAAACAAACAGAAAGTTCCTAGTTATGCCTCTCAACTAGCTCGTTGACTAACAAGATGATCAAGGTTTCCTGATCATGGACATTGGATGTTGTTAATAACGGGATCACAACATTAGTGTAATGGTGTGATGAACATTCATCCGAAGTATAGCATTACGATCAAAGTCATTGAGTTTATATTGCAATAGTTACTTACAAAGTAATCCTAATCCTTAGACCATGAGATCATGTCAATCACTAACACCGGAAGAGTTTCTTGATAACATAAAACGTCACACTGTAACAGGGTGATTATAAAGATGGGTTCAGAACTAATAAAGTGTTATGTTGAGGCCCATGGATCGAGAGTGGAATTTGTTCATCCCGATGACGGATAGATATACTCTGGGCCCTCTCGATGATATCACATTGGTTAGCTTGCAAGCAAGTGATTTGATCACTAGAATGTTATATCATGGGAACGAGAAAAGAATTGCATGTCAGTAACGAGATCAAACTAGGTATGGAGATACCGATGATCGAATCTCGGACATGTAATATATCGCGAAACATAGGGATTAAGATACTAGCATAAAAGGTTCTGACGATCACAAGAAAGTCATCTTTGAATATGTGGGAGTCAGCATGGGTCTCCAGATCCCGCTTCTGATTATTGATCCGAGAGTGTTCTCGATCATGTCCGCACTATTCGCGAACCGTAGGGTGACACACTTAAGAGACACCGACATCCAATTGGAGCAAAAGTTTCATGCCGAAAAGAATAACAAGCGCAGGAATTTATTTCACTAGATACCAAAATAGGTTTTTCGGGTGAAATTGCAGAAAGTGTTTTTGCATGTGAAATAGAATTCTAGCAAGGGGTTATATGTGAATGTTTGTCATTAAAGTAATTGACAAAATTCTGAATAAATAAAAGGAGTTTTATTTAATGAGAGTTTGCATTAAAATTGGTGGAAATATAATAGCAATTTTGAGTGGGATTTTGAGTGGAGAGAAATGAAGAGGTTTTTGTGAGTGGAGTGTCCACCCACATGAATGAAGGAGGGGAGGGGGCAGCCCCCATGGCCGGCGGCCACCCCCTTGGGTGCCCCCCTCTTCCTATAAAAGGCACCCCTCTCCCTCTCTCTCACTCACACCTCCTCATGAAGGATCTCTCTCCCCCTCTAGAATTTATCCCCATGGTCTCGGACTAGCGACATACATGTTCCCGGTGGCTATTCGGCAAGAAAGATTTGTGCTTCCCCTACATCGCTAGAGCGAGGAGGCGAAGGTTGCTCGGTACCTCGGACGTGTGTGCGAGCACGGATGCGCTGCTGATTTGCGGTGCTAGGACTTCCTCTCGATCTTGAGATCGTCAAGAGATTGTCTACATCAACCACGAGTTTAACTCGTTAAGCTTTGTCGGTCTTCAAGGGTATGTTCTCTACGGATATACACCCTCCCGTTTTTTGTATCTAGTAGATAGATCTTGGTACATAGTTGTTCCCATCGTAGTAAATTTTTTGTTTTCTATGCTACGAACCCTACAGGACCACACATCTTTATCTCGTGCACAAGGTGAACAATGAGATGCACCATGATATCAAAGAATGATGGAGGGAATATCGTCTCCAAATTGCATAGAGTCTCCACCACACTTCTCTATAGCTCATCTAGTGTATTAGGATCAATCACTTACCGAGAAATTATGTTAAAAAATTCACAGAACTTTGTTAGAGTATCTCGAACATGTGGTATCAAGACACACCTTATCGCGACAAGGAGCGTCTGTGTCATCATGATATGGCAATCATGAGACTTCATGCCCGTTACTTTGTTTTCTTTCCTTATAACAATCCTTTGCATGTTGGCGGCGTACCCACTGGAAAATGCATGCCATATAGAGATTCACATACTTCTTGTGCCTCATCTTTGTCGCAGACATAACTCACCTTGGGTGGCGCCTTTTTCTTTGATTTATCCAGCTTATTAGATGGTGTTTCCCCTCTGATTTTTAGAGCTTCAATCCATGCATTCACACTATCTTTTGTTTTGCCCTCTATGTTAAGCAATGTCCCTAGCTTTCACACACATTCTTCTCAACATGCATAACATCTATGGAATGCCTAACACTTAGATGCTCCCAATAAGGCAAGTCCCAAAGTATCGATCTCCTCTTCCAGACTTTTTTTCTTGGGAGACTGATCTTCTATAACTATTTCCGTTTCTTTCTCCATGCCTTTGGCTTTGGATTTGGCTTTGGCGTTGGCTTTGCCCTGTCGTTTGAACTTTCCCGGCTCAACTTTCAAGTGTCTAAGCTGAGCATAGATCTTGGAACCTTTTAAAATTGAAGGAGCCAAACCTTTCTCGACGGTGTTATCAAACTCTTTACTCAACTTATGATATCGATGATTCTTTGGCAAAAACCTCCGATTCCTTATGTACACCATTTTCTTACACTCATGCAAATACAAACTTGTTGTCTTGTCTAGGCATTGGACACATGCATTTTTCCCTTTTATAGCCTGTCCAGACGAGTTTCCATAAGCCAGATAATCATTGATGGTTACATATCAGGGTAAAGTTTTCCTTCAAATGCGCATAATAAATTTTCACACCTTCAACCCAAAGAAGTTTCAAATCTTCCACCAAAGGTGCAAGGTAGACAGCTATGTCATCACCAGGTTGTTTTGGTCCCTGGATTAGTACCACAAGCAAGATATGCTTCTGCTTCATGCACAACCATGGAGGAAGGTTATAAATGCATAGATTCATAGGACAGGTGTTGTGGGTGGTACTCATGTTGCCGAACGGGTTCATTCCATCAGTGCTCAGCACAAACCTCAAATTCCTCGGATCTAAGACAAAAGGATCACCACCATTGCCCAAAGGTACAAGTCTATCAATGTTTCCCCATTGCGGAGAGTCGGCAGGGTTTCTTAGCATTCCGTCCTGATAGAGCTCATCTGAGTGCCAACGCATCAGTTTCATTGTATCTGGGTTTGCAAATAAATGTCTTAGACGAGCTATAATAGGAAGGTACCAACAAATTTTGTTGGGTATGTCGACATTCTATTTTTCTTCTTGTTGTTGTTGCTAGCCTCATCCATGTCATCATCATCATCACTATCATCGTCCATATCACTATGTAACATCCCTAAAATCATGATTTCAAAGTTTGCATATCACTCATGCATGCATATAGATTTGAGATCATATTCAAACTCATTTCAGGAAAACAGAAGCACTTGATGCTATGATTTTATGTGAGCAGATTTAATTCAAATGGCCATCACCATTTGAATGCTTGAAAGTTTAGGAACCTAGATGCTTATCTTCATTGTTGGATAGTTTGTGTGTAGAATTTGGACCAAAGTTTTCAACATAGAAATAATTTCAAAACTTAAAAAAAAACATTTGCAAATCAGATGCAAAGTCTCTGATTATTTTAAATCCAAACTTGACCCAGCCTATACAAAGTAACCCCGTGGGTTTTGACCTATTTCTGAGACCAATTCACCACTACAAAAACCTCAGAAAGATTTGAATTCAAATTGAACTTGAAACCATTTGAAAACCTATTCAGAAAATCGAAATAGAAAAAGAAAAGGAGTAAACAAAAGAAAAAGGCCGCGCGCCAGGGATCTAGCCCAGCAACGAATCAAGCCCAACAAGCCCACCCGGGGCATTTCCTTTCTTCTCTCACGCGCGAGCGCACTCCTTCAGTCACTGACAGCCAGACCCCACGCCCCCTCTGTTTATTTCACTGACCAGCGGGCCCCGTCCACGTCGTCCTCTTCTTCCCCAAACCGCGCCCGCGACCACGTCGCTGCTGCAGTCAAGGCCGGTAATGGCGCGGCGTAATTGGCCATTAACCCGCGAGCGTTTCCTGTCGCACCTGAGCCTATTTAACCCTCTCTGCCTCGCGAGCAATTTCCCCCATTCACCTCGCTCACTCCGCCGCCAGGCTGCGCGCAATTGCTCTCAAAGCTCCGCAGTACCGAGAACTCCGGCGACCAAATACGGTGAGCCTCGACCACCCCTCTCTCTCTGGTTCAAACGAGAATGTTCAGAATGTTCTTGCGCATCCTCTGATACCTTCCTTTTACCTGCTCGTGACCCAGGTCGTCGTCTCCGTTCGCAGCCGAAACCACCTGTGCCGCTGATAAACTCCGGCGACCAATTAAGGTAAATCCCGAGTGCCCTTTGCCTCCCCCTTCACACGAACTTGTTCTCCTGTGTCTTGCGCAAGTCCTGATGCCACTGGTTCGTGCTAGGGCGACGCCACACCTCGGGAAGGACCATGTCTGCAAGCTACTGTCGCTGCCCGCAACTCCGTCGAGCTCCAGAGACCGTCTCCGCGCGCCCCTTGATAAACCAAAGCCACCTCGAGCTTCAGCACGCCACTGCGATTCCGGTAAGCATCTCCCTTCCTCCCCGGGCGACCTAGAATGCCGGCACCGCCGTAGGCAGATGCGCTGCCGCCAGTCAACGCCGCTAGCGCCGCCCGTGTATGCTCAGGACAATTAGGAGCGTCAGATGTAGATCCTGCGGTGTAGATTAGAACGTGGCCGAAGAGGTACGCGCGCATCTGAGCCGCCAGATCTCACTTAGATCCTGCGGTCCGCGTCTGTCGATCCAACCGAAGCGGTACGCACCAATTGAAACGCGACGCGTGTCTAGGGTTAGTTCAAAAACAGAATTCAAAATCAGATCTGGATCAAATTTTCAATTGGCTATAACTTTTGATTCCCACGTTGGAATTTTGCAAACTTTATACCGTTGGATTCAGTGAGTCAAGACCTTTCTGAATATTCAATGTGTTTAACAAATAGTAACTGTTAAAATGACTTTATATACAGAAACATGTTTAGGTCCAATTTGAGTATAGTTTTAGTTTAGCAAATTGTTTTAGGGCTAAATAAGTTCAGTTAGCAAACTTTGTGACTTGTTATGATTACGTATCATGCACTTGCTTGGTAGGGTTTTCAAAATCATCACTTAGTAAATTCTTGCATGCATGCATTCATATTTTTGCTTGTATATAAATTGTGTGTAATTGTATGCTACAAATTTTTGTGTAGATTTTGCTAGTGACTGTGATTGTGAAGAGTGCTACTCTCCCCATTACCAAGGCAAGTGATACTACATGATATTTCCACCCTTTATTTTGAATAAGCATTAGAATTATTTTTGCAAAGTCTTGCATGCTACTTTTGCCAAATGTTATGTTGGGAAATCCTATGTAGTGTAGAATTGTTAGGGAATTTTCCTAAGTTAAGTTACTATGCCATGCTTAGCCTAGCTAGTAGAAAACAAGGGTTGGTGAAGAATGTACATGCTATGATGAAATAATTCTAAGTCCTTTGGGACTCATGCTTTTCTTAATAAAACAACTAAATCAATGAACTTCCTGGGTGGAATGGGACTTGAATGGTGGTTTTTGGTTAAGTGGTTACACAAGGCCATGGATTTGGCTTGTGTATCTCACTTGTGGTATGCCACCCAGGCACAAAGGGATTTGGAGGCCAAGTGTTGAGAAAGCTTACAGTGCAACCACTTGGCAATATGGGTTCTGCCTTGATCATATAGGTTGCTAGAACTTAGTCACTTGGACAGTTGGTGGTAGTGGGAATGATAGGTTGGAGCGCGTCCATTTGACTAAGGAAAGGCTTCTGAAAGGTCCTGTCTTGGGAAACCAAGTCTGGTGGGGAAAGTGCACAACCTCTGCAGATGGAAAATCTAAGTACTTAGCCAAGTCCATGGCAATGGACAGCTTGAGCATCAAGACATGGAAGCTACAAGAATCTCATCACTCCAACTTCTAAGTAAAACTTGTGGGTGAACAAGGGTAAAGAACCCCAATGTCTATTGGTGGTTTCTTGGGAAGTTTTTGACAAAGAAAAACTTAGTGATTTCAACTAATAGGAAAAACCTATTTTCAAGCAAAGCAAGCCAAGCTACACTTAGCCAAAATGCATATAGTAATTTAGTCCACTTAAAATTTACTAAGGTATCACTTGCCAATACTATTCCAAAGTATTGACCCACTGTGGCTGTAGCTTGTGATGTTGCAGGTTACTCCGATGATGAGTAGGAGTCATGAGTCTACACTCAACATGCTTGCCTATGTCACATGAAGATGAAGACTTATGTTTATTTACTTATTCCAAAACTCTTGTATTAGGCCTTTGGCCCTGAGTTGTAAAAGACTATGTTTTATCTCTGGAATGAATGTAATAAACGACCTTCGTATCTGTGTACTTCATCTTAAACTGTGGATGCTAGCATTGATCCAGGGACTAGCATTGCAATCACAGGGATCCTTTCCTTTACAAAGGAGGGATCTTACACACTATCCTTCGGAACCTTGAACCTAGGAAATTTGCACTTCGGGCATTCACGCATTTTGCTATATTTATCACCATGGTACAAAATACAATCATTCTTACATGCATGTATTCTCTGGACTTCCATTCCCAACGGACACACAAACCGCTTAGATCTGTATGTACTCTCTGGCATGTGGTTTCCATCTGGTAGAAAGTCATGTAAGAATGTTAACAACGTGGTTACACTATTATCCAACCATCCAAACTTTTCTTTCATCTGCAATAGTTCAAGCACAGTAGCTAACTTTGTGTAGTGTGGCTAACACCTAGGGTACATTGGTGTCTCTGAGTCTTCGACCATACGAAAATACTTCTTACACATTTTCTCATCTTTATAGTTTTCTTCAACGTACCACAGCATTTGACCTAGAGAGTCTTGTTTGTGTGTCATGTTACCTTGCGATGATGTGTCCATGTCCACGTGGTTTGTTTGATGAACCCCGCGAGTTGATGAAAATGTGATGGTATTCTCATGAACATCAATATTACTACATCATCTTCCCTGATTGCATTGCACTCCCCTGCACTCTGATCATCATCACCATCATCATCATCGTGTGTACTTTTTTGTTCGCCTTGTTCGCTCCAACATTCATACCCCGCCATGAATCCCCTTTTGATCAAATTTGTTTGGATTTGTGTAAGGTTTGTAAAACTCTTGATGTTTTTGCAGTCACAACATGGGAAAGGTACCCACGGGTCATTTGTGTCAACCACAAGCTTTTCGGCTACATTCAAGAACTTTGCGACACCATCGAGGTACACATCGCTCACACGATTCCCGAGGTACATCCAGTCACGTGTCATCTACAAAATTAGACCCATCAATAATCATAAGTAATAATGTAAGAATGTTAAACAAACCCAAAATCTAATGGGCTAACATGCCCGACTAAATCCCCCAAAAATAAAAGTTTGGACAACTCCGGTAAAATTCGGAGGGTCCGAACTCCTCTATTTATCCCCAAATCCCACCTCCCCAAATCCCTAAATCCCCAAATTCCTATCTTTCTCGGCCCCATCTCTCCTCTCCCGAGCCGCCGCCGCCTGTCCCCGCCCACCACGCGCTGCCCCCGCCTGCCACCCGCTGCCCCTGCGCTCCACCCGCGCCTCCGCCTTTCTCCCGTCTGCCACCCTGCCCTCACCCGCTTCTGCCCGCAAGTCGCCATGGTTAGGAACAACGACATCGACGATCTCCTCGACGTTGTCGTTTCCTATTCCTCCTCGTCCGATGAGGTACTCGTGTTAGAAATTTCGAGCATCATTTTGTTTATGAGATTATCCCAATTCATTTTGATTTGAAAATTTATTAGGAATCAATCAACTTGTGAAATGTGTCTACAATACTCCTTCGCTGCCATTGTTATCCTAGTCGCGGTCATAATCGCTATGTTAGGAACCGTCACATGCGGGGAGAAGTAGTTGTTATGTTGTAGATCAATGAGAGCAACCATGTGTTACATTTGAACTAATTGTTGTGTCTCCGTTAAAAATAGGGATATTACAAAATAATATTCGTGGACAAGAGATTTCGTACCTTTTAACACAGTCCGGATTAATTCGGACCCTTCGGGTTTCAGACAAACCTCAACACTACATGCTCCATCTGGCATCTACCGGCAAGAACACAGGTGGGGCTCATAAAATAAGTCACCCCTGCAAAATAAGAGTGTAGCCAGTTAATATTTACAACCATCTCCGTCAACTTCTACTCGCAGCCGGTGAAAATAAACAGCCGTCTCTAATACACCTGTTCTTAGAGACAGTCGTGAAAATAAACCGGCTGCGAGCCTGTTCTTAGAGACGTTCGTTGTATAAAACCGGTTGCGCGCATGTACGATTAAGTGAAGGAGACACCAAGAGAAACGGTGCGGTTCTTCACTGAGTGGCGCGGTTCTTCACACCGGAGAGGCGGAGATCACCGGATAGGTTCATTCAATCTTCTCAAGGCCATGTCAAGATCCCCTTCTCGATTTCCCTATGCGTCCATCTTCTGAGCGGCAGTTCTTCGGGGCGGAAGTGATTGTGATTTACTTTCTAAATATTTTGATCCCCTTCTCGATTTCCCTATCTGCGTCCATCTTCTCAAGATCTATTCTCTGTGTTATCAGGTTAAGAAGGTTAAGCGCGGAAGTAAATCACAAAGTTTTGTGTGTGAATAATCAGGTTAGTAACATTCTTCTTTTGATCCCTCATTCCCTTTTAAATACATGAAGTAAATTATAATGTTTTACTGTTCATTTTAGGGTTTTTTTATCTCTCATAAATCCTAGGTCTCTTTTATTCCATAATATTTGTCTGCGCATGTCCAATATACTTACTAATCTCTCATAATTTTTCTTAGACTTTTGCTAATTCAGTTGCTTATATAACTTGCACATATGTACGTACCATAAGTCAATTAGATGTCATTGGAAGTTTTGTTTAGATTTAAAAAGTCAATCAGATGTCATTGAAATCTGTCTTCTAATACAAAAGATTAGATAATATTTACATGAGACAAGATATCATAATATGACTTGTCCAGGTTAGATGATACAAAAGAAAATGACAACTAAGAATGGTGTACTAATAAATCCAATGCCTAGACAAGACAACAAGTTTGTATTTGTATGAGACAAGATATCATAATTTTAAATGAACTAGTAAAGTATTTGCTACCTAAATAAACTGTTAAATCTAAAGATATTTATCAAATCCCTTTTTCATAGTTTTTGTTCATATTTTCATAGTTTTGTCTATCCTATGGGACTGGGGAAGACAGCATGTCAGGTTTATTACCTGTAGAGATGAGGCCTCAGATTTCTAGGGTAATTATAAAGCTTTTAGGTGTAGCTCCTGGCCCGATTGACGACATGTTTCTAGTGAAAACAGTCTGCTATTTTGACGTGGATGGACTTTTCAAAAGCCTTCATGTTATTCAGAAGCTCATTGGAAACAACTTCGAGTATGTTGTGAACCACAACATTGAATGCCAGCTTCTTGTTAGGCCAACTAATTCTCATGCTACTGAGAAACTTGAGGAGGCACTGCAGTACACTTTCAAATTTGATGAGCGTGTGAAGATCAACAAGATAGTACGCCTCGATCTTCTTCCATGGATTTTAGATCACTTTTTTAAGGAGCCTCGAACTTTTCCAAGACGAAGGGCAGCAGGATATCCAAAGGGTTATTCTGATTTATTCATTGACCTGGAGACAACTCAGAACCCAATAATGTCAGATACAACCATGAGTATATTAGGTGTTGTGGAGGGTCAGCACAACCAGGGACTATTGGCTGTGAAAATTCAGTTTGTTTACTCTCCTCACCACACCACTCATGCTTATCATGTGGTTCATACTTGGCCTGAGAAGTACAAGTTTGCAGTTGATCAGAATCGCAGTGTGTATATAAAGTTTGACGATCCTGATGACTTTAACTATCTGGCAAGCCACCATTTCTTATCTAGCAAGTTCATGATCAAGTTCTATAAAGTTTAGAGTGTGACCAAGGCTAGTGAGACAAGTGACATTGGCAAGAGGTGCTCTATTTACAATTCTGTTGATGATGTAAACTACTCTGAGCATCAGTTTCAGTAGATCAGCATGAGATAGTTATGTTGAATCCTTTTGCCTTTTGTTTTTGCACGTACTTTATGTTGAATCAGTTTGTTATGCAACTTTTGTATATATGGCTATGTTGAACACTGCTCTACTTTTATATATATGGCTGTGTTGTGCAACTTCTATATTTTTTCTTGTGGTTTTTTGTGTGGTTACTATATATGATATTACCAAGTTTGTCAATGTTCACTCAAACTTCTGGTAGGACCGCTCCATCTGGCATCTACTGGCAAAAATAAGAGCGCATCCAGTTAATAATTTTCACCATCTCCGATACTTACCTTATGCAGCCGGTCGTGATAACCAGCCGTCTCTATGTTCTCAAAGACGGTGAACGTAAATACTCGTATCTAATACAAAATATCTTAGAGACGGTTACAATAACAAACCGGCTACGTAGGTGAGGCAGACGGGTGTTACTTTCATCCGTCTCGAGTACCGTAGGCGGTTATTATTTCCAACCGGCTCTAAAACTCTTGGAGACGGTTATGAAATTTGAACTTGCTATGGTCAGGGCGGGGCGACGGTTTAAATTATGTTGGTGCCAAACCGGCTCGGGTCACAGTCTCTAATGCTATGTATTGTACTAGTGATTACTCAGGGCCTCCAATTAAGTTGTGGAGCTTTTCCCAATCTTGTTTGTTGGGAGCCTCCAATTGAGTTGTGGAGAAGTGCCTCAACCTTATGAGAGGTTCCACATTACCACCGCCAAGTGCACCGATAGTGGAAGTGTGGATCGATCCCGTTGGGGTGAAATTCACGGTTACGAAAAGAGATGCCTCTTGTGGCGGTGGTGGTTTGATACCATCCCCTCTCCACGAGACGTAATCTATGTTGGGAGGAACTCGATAAAATATCATCGTCTCCGCGTGCCTCGATTATCTCTATATTCGGGCTCTTACTTATCCACCTTACTTAGTGATAGCCTTCGTGTTTGAAGTATATATATCTTGCTATCACATAGTTGGTTGTCTTGCTTAGCATAAGATGTTGGTGCACATAGGTGAATCCTAGTTATTTTAGGTTTAGTGCTTGAAAAAGTATAGTTTAATTCCGCCTTTGTTGAGCCTCTCTTGGAAAAGTTTTAAACCGCCTATTCACCCCCCCTCTAGGCGGCATGTGTATCCTTTCACCTTGGATCCATAGCAAATCCTGGACGAGCCTTATCAAAGTTCTTCAATTCATCGCCATCAACTGGATGTCTCAGTAAGTAATCGTCTAGCGTGAGAATCTCTTTATGCCATCTTGTTTCCCTAGATGATTGTTCTGACTGAAACAGCCTCTGCAATCTATCTATAATTGGAAAATATATCAGAACCTTATAAGGATATTTCTTCTTTTTATCACCATTTTTCCATCTTGATTCGTTACATACTGGGCATTCAGCGAGGTTTTCATAATCCTCCCAGAATAGTACATAGTTATTTGCAAAAAAATGGATCTTCTCATATGATAGTCCGAGTACCTTGATATACTGTTTCATCTCATAAAAGGATTTTGGCAGTACTTCCCTAGGGATTGACTCGCTATACACCTTAATCACTGCATCGAAAGCTTTGTTGGTAACCTTGTTGGACGACTTTTACTTTAGTAATTTCATTACCATTTCGAATCTTGAGATACCAGAATCAGGGTCCACTGAACACTTGGCATATTCTATCGGGTCAGACAAAAGTGATGTTTTAAGAGAAGGGACGCCCTTTTTGCTTGAAGTGGGGTACATGTCCCTTAACAAATCAGAAAGGTCCTCGTCCTCGATCTAATGAGCTTTAGGTAGACCAGCATTAGCTAGAGGATCAAGAACATGCTGATCATATGATTCACCATGTTTGGTTTGCCTAATATATGTGCGTTTCATCCCATTAATGAACAACTGTGCTTCGACTCAGCTTTTTATAATTAAAGCATTGTTGGCATGGGCAAAACACATCTGAGTCGCCGTTATGCTATCTAACAAACTTTATAAAGTCATTAACACCTATCCAATATGAAGGTGTTGCTTTTTCTTCGTTCAATATCCAATATCTGTCCATCTGTTGAGGATAGAGATGGTTAAAATCTTTCATGATATTTCAGCGAACAGGTTGATTACAGATCTAATTAAGCCAAGATATCTGAACAAACTGATGGAATATAGAACTATAAATGTTACGTAATTTTATCCTATTTCAGTAATTTTAGCCTATTTCAGAACTTGAGTGCAGAACTACGTTACATATTTGAGAGAACAGATCGACCGAGCGCAATAAAATACCAACCAATCTGAACAAACTGATCAAGTGCAGAACAATATCAAACAAACAGATCGAGTATAAAACAACTTCTAGGGAACAATTCGAGCGAAATAAGGAAATTATAAGCGTAGCGTGGGGATCGACCAGCCGACTACCGACCTGTGTGCGTCTCGAGAAAAAATCTGTAGCCAGCGATGGTGTCAGCCGCCCCAGCTGGTAGACGGAGGGTGAATGTTTTGGAGCGCGGCTTATGGTTTTCACGGCCGGTGCATCTCTAGAAGAATGGTGCAAAGAGACAGTAGTTGGGTGCTGGAGTGAAGGCGCGAGTAGGAAAGTTTTGGCGCAAAGAGACAGTAGTCGGCCGCTAGAGTGAAGGCGCGAGTAGAAAAGTTTTGGGGCACGCGTGCTATGTTTCCTGGTTGTCAACAATTTTCACGCGAAATATCTGCCAAAATTTTCCGCCCTTGTTTTTTTCTTCCTTATTGACGTCTGGAATTTTTATTACTAAGCTATGAAATTAGCCTATGAGGCCCAAGCATAGCCCAAAACTTTCTAATTCGGTATTTTCATGGTCTTGTAGCGATGATCATAGCCTATTCAGTTTAGGAGTGAGCCTATTGAATATTTCCCATGATGATAAAAAAAAGCTATGCCTACCTATATTTTTTGGTAAAAACTATTGCATTACGTAGAAGTTTTTAGTTTAGCTACCAAGAGCGTCGCCTTATTATTTGAAGAGATATAAACATGATCAAAGAAAGTCTTTTCAAGTTATAGAAGGAATCGTTTAACGTTTTCTGTTGTATTAAGTGTTTCTTTCGTAGTGGCAAGGCAAGCCGTTCATTGCTTCTGACGTCTCGAGTTTAAATCCTAGGCAATTTGTTTTCTTCTTGTAGTCATCATTCTGTACTCTTAGATTGACATCTGGGACCTAGGTAAACTGTTGCTGCGTCTAGCAATGTTACCAAGGTCAGAATGGCGGACTCGATCCAAAAAACTAGTCCAACACATACATATTTCTTTCAAATAGAGGCTGACATCTGGAACCCAACATAGACACGTATTCTGTACATAGGAGGCTGGTATCTGGATCCAGCAACAGACCAAGGTCAAAATAGTGGTTGTGGCAATTTCTGTTATTATATACTAACGCTGAAATATAGGACCCACAAATGGAGTATAGATTAACTTTTTTATAAAAAAGACTGATACCTAGGACCTGATAAACTGCTGCTGCATCTAGCAATGCTGCCAAGATCAGAACGGCGGACTCGACCTAAAAAACAGTCCAACATCCACACGTTTTTTTTCAAATGAAGGCTGACATCTAGGACCCAGCCTACACACGTGTTCTATACAGAGGAGGCTGACATCTGAGACCCATCAATGGACCAAGGTCAGAACAACCGCCCAAAAAAAGTCCATCATACTAGCACGTTTCATTTACAGAGAGGCTGACATATGGGGTCCACCAGAGACCCTTATTACAGGTCTGCATCGAGCAACTTTTTCAATTCGAATAAGGGAGGCGCGAGCAAGAAAAATATCCAATATGCAGACGTTTCTTCTAATAAGATGCTGAAATATGGGACCCTATAGCGTGAGCAAACGGTAGATTCGTCGAGTAACGCTATCTAGTTCGAAAAGGAGTAGCGCTAAAGAAGCTGCCCAAATATTATACGTACGGTTAATTTCAGGACGCACTGGGTATATCGATATCTAGCTATACCTCCTGGCTTGTTGGGTAGAGCCGCGCTGCATCGTTCCCCCGGTGAAAAGCAGAAGCATCAACACGGCGATTAGAGAAAAGAAGCCCATCGCGATCACGATTTTGGAGAGGATCGAGCTAGCGGAAGACAAGTTCCGATCGGCGACGAGGGCTCCCCAATTTATAGGCGTGCGTGGTTTCGGTCCAGTTTGGCATTCATATATGCGACTCGATCTGCTGCTATAAAGGGAAAATAAATTTGGACGATGCGATTGGCCTCTCGCACAAGGTAATTAATATGTACAGAATTTTTGATATGGCTTTACGTTTTTAATCCTTTGGTGTGTAGACGCGTGGTAGTTGTTACAAGGGAATAATTTGATATCTTTGGGTGCGTGCCATTCTACAACTGCAAATAAAAATGGAATGCTATATCTCTCTTGCTTTCCATGTATAATTATGCAGATTTGCTAAATCAGAAACTTATTTAGAGCATCTTCACCAATAACCACCGATTTGAAGCCTCAAAAGGCTAAATTGAAGGCTACCCATATTGCCTGACACTACGGAAAAGCTCATTTTTGCTGACTATATCTCTACTACTAATAAAGGCACCATCTGTACAACTAATAAAGCCACCAACATGAATTTCGCTCAAGGCACACCATCACACATACGCAAACGTCTTACAGACGCACGATCAGGCAGTCTACACACTATCAAACAGCTTGTATTAGCCGAACTTGACTCTTTGGTGTGCCTAACAATCTCTATCTCTACTACTAATAAAGGCACCAACATGAATTCCGCTCAAGACACACCATCACACGTACACAAACGTCTTACAGCCACACGATCAAGGCAGTCTACACACTATCCAACAGCTTGTATTAGCCGAACTTGACTCTTTGGTGTGTCTAACAGTTAGCTTTGACGGACTAAACTCTGCCGTAGGGAAACCCCACAGCGTACGCTTCGTCGCTTAACCAAAGCCAAAATTTAAGGAAAAATTTAAGTAAACGATCACACCCGCGATCCCGTATCCCTAAAACCACGCCTCTTGCGTCGCCAACCGCGATAGATGCCCTCATACCACCATCACCTCCCCCTCACCGCTGCCATCACCGATTTCTTGACACCGCCCTCGATGTTGCCTTCCGTGACAACGCCATCGCTACCCTTCACGACTCCATCGCCGCCCTTGACGACCGCATTGTCGCCTTCCTCCGTTCCTCGCCTTCTTGGACGACGCCATTGCCGCCTTCCTCGCCACCGCCATCACCGCCTTCCTAGACGAAGCCATTGTTGCCTTCCTGGACGACTCATTTTCCGCCTTTCTCACTGTCGCCACCGCCACCTTCCTAGACGACGCCATTGTCGCCTTCCTGGACGACGCTCTCGCCACCGACATCGCCGCCTTACTGGACGCCAGCACCTTCGCCCTCCTCCATCGCACCATTGGGGGGTTCGGCTGCCCTCGACGCCGCCTTCCTCGACGACGCCATTGCCGCCAAGATGGACGACAGCCTCACCACCTCCATCGTCGCCTTACTAGAGGCCAGCACCTTCATCCTCCGGCATCGAACTGTCAGGTGTCACTAGAGGGAGAAAGCCTATCCGTGGCGCACGCTTTTTGGAGTTAGTGGCGCCCCCCCCCCCCCCCCGTGTGCCACGAATAAGACGCCACTAACTATAGGAGGTTCATGGCGCACCACGACGTGCGCCACTAACTACAATGTTATCCGTGGCGCAAAAAAATAGCAGAATACAGCAGAAATACACAGAATACACAGGAAATATACCAGAATACAACAATATATCACAGAAATGAACAGAACTCACAGGAATACCCAGAAACTCATTGAAATTCATACAAAGTGCCAAAATACATCAATATGGAGAGTCCAAGTGTTACACACAAGTCATGGGAGAGTACAAGTTCGAAATCACACATGCATCTCGATACATATTCGATCATCATTGATCATGACCTAGACTATGACTGAATAGAGGACAATGGCGGCGGCGGTGAGCAAGGAGAAGACCATGATGATCTTCATCCGGTTCTTCTTCCATAGGTGCCTCCTCCACTTGGCTACCACCAACTGTCGAGTCTTGTACCCTTTGTAGATGTTGCCGCTGAAGTTGATCACTTGTTGCTCGCAGTCCTCCCACTCCTCGTAGACTCCCGGAACGCGGCCCCTATACACCAGTAGCAGTTTGCCTTCGCCATCACTGCGGACAAGGCAAAAATATAGACATAGTAGGAATTCATGTTATGCAACGAATAGAACAGCATGATAACGAAATATAGCAAAGACATTCATACACCTAAAACAATAGTAGCACACATAATTAAACATGTCCAACATAGGCACAAGGAGCCTGGGTAACTTAAGGTTTACGACTCCCACACACACACACATGTCCAACACGAAAGTTTACTAAACATCACAATGATAGTCGATCAAGTCCATGACATACAGACGGCACACACGACACACACTAGCCGGTAGTCTTCTTGGGCAAGGGTCGTGTAGCATCCCATTTGTCTAACAACTGTAATGCTACTTGATCTAGTAATATATTGGCTACTTCATAGATATAATTGTTGCATCATCATTATATCATGCTCATGCCATCATGCCATCTTGCATTTGAGCATCATATAAAATCCTGTTGTTTTGGTTCTTCTCTCATCTACATTGTAAAATTGTATTTGCCTCTTGATATTGTATTTGGTTCTTGATATTGTGTAAATGCCCAAGTTGAGTTCGGGGCATATCTTTTATTGACTCCATCACCTTTTCTTTGTCACCACCTTATAATTCTACCACCCTGATTACCCATGGGCTTTTATTTTATTTTGGCTTTTACTCTAGCCCATGTGGGTTGGGATGGATCTAATTCTAATTTCTTTTGCTTGACCTTTATTCCATATTTGGGAATGCATGGAAATAAATGCCATGGGATTTAATTTTGTTCTCACAAAATCAAATGTGGCATCTACTATTCATGCATGGGCCATGCAAATTTCACCACCTTTCCCTCCCTTGGTTTTTCTTGTATTTTTGGAAGTGAAGCATGGATCTTTGAGAGTCTACTCATGTTGGCCCTATTCTTTTGTTTTGTCCTTGCAACTTCACCCTCTTTCCATCACCCAAACCCCTTGTTGTTTGCCTTATCTTGTTCATGCCCAAAACCCTTTCTCCCTTCCTCCTTTAGTTTGATCTAGTGTGGTCTTGCCAAAAAGTCACCACCACATCCACTTTTCTCTCCTCTCTCTTTTCTTTTCTCTCTAAGCCACACCTCATCTAACCCTAGTTACACTCTACCCCATCTCACCTCTCTCATAAACCCTAACCCGAGCCCCTCTAATCTAACCCTAGTTCCTCCCTCTCTCTCGGCCTCTCTCTCTCTCACCTAGCTCGGCCCCACCTGGTCACCCTGGCCCCACCTAGCTACCACCCTCTCTCCCTAACCACCCCATCTACCCCTCCCCTAGCCAACCCTAGCTCCTAACCGAGCTACACCCGACCCTAGCCCGAGCCTCCCCTCCCTCTCTCTTCTCTCTCTGCCACAGCTGCCCCACACCGAACCACCCCCTCCTACCTGCCTTAACCCCACCTGGAAGCCCTACCTGCCCCTGTCCTGCCCCCAGCTCGATCACGTGCGAGGAGGAGGAAAGGTGGCCGAGACCACCTTTTTCCACCCCGAGCCCCCACGGCACCCCCTCTCCTCTCCGTCCTTATCTACCCCTCTCTCGCCTCCTCTGGCCTCGCCCAGATCTGGCCCGAGCCAGCCTCCCCTCCTCCTTCCTCCTCTCCGTCCACCAACAGCCGACGCCGCCCACCGCCAGCACCTCGCCGTCCACGACGCTCCGGCCGTCAAGCTCGTCAAGGGGGTGATCGCGGAGGACGAGGAGGTCCTCTGCAACAGCCCCGTACGCCCCAGCGAGAAGGAGCAGCAACAGAAGCCCCCCAGGACGACGCCGCCCCGACGGAACCCTAGCTACGCTCGGCCCCTGCCTCGTCAACGATCGCCGGCGCCTCCGCCCGAACCACCACCGGCAACAACCTCGCGGTGAGCCTCCCGTCTTCCCTGACATGGACCGCCTCGCTGTCGCCGCCTAGTGCCGCCGTTCATATCGTCGAGCAGACTGCGTGCACCGGCGAGCGCGCGCGTCTACTCGCTCCCGCGTCGCGCAAACCCTACCTAGCAGCCAGCCGCCCTTCGGACACCAACCCCCACCTAGCCCAGTGGTCGCCGCGTCTGCGCGCGCGCCCCACGTCGCGGGTTCGAGTCCCGCCTCGCTGCGTCGCGCTCCGTGCGCGCAAGGCAGAGGAGAAGATCCACAGTGCCGCGTGGCTTTTCTCAGAAAAACCCCTTCCTTTTTGATTCCTCAACCCGCGATCCCTCCGGCCCCACATGTCTACGGCTGTTGCCTTTTTGCAAAAAGGGTCCCGGCTTTTGGTTCCATCAACCCGCAGTCCCCCCCCTTTTTCTGTGCGCGTGTTGGGCCCAGTCGACCTGGCCCCACCCGTCAGCGGAAGTGGCTAGGTCTGCCTGGGTACAAGAGGGCTTTTCTGTTATCTGTTTTAAACTAAATCTTTTCAATTGTTTTGAAATTCAAAATTTAAATCTGTTTTTAAATAACTTTTAAAATATAAATTCAAATTAAACATATGATATATGTTTTGGAATCAGAAAAATGTGAGGATTTCAAATATGCCATTCAAAATATTATTTGAACACTTTAAATTTTCCAAGTTGATTAAAATTACAACAAAATACCCTTTTCTTAATTAATTAATAACTTTTGATTTATAACTCCAAATTTCACAAATGATATGTCTAAAATGATCAGCTCGACGAGACCTTTCTGTTTATGCATTCCATGTTCTGTTTTGTAGCATGCATCATATAAATATAATGCAAACAGCAACTATTATGAGGATAAAATGTGGCCAAAACTCAATAAAATGATTTATTCTTGTATTCCACACCTCACCCATGCCATGCTACTTTAATGCCATGCAAATTGTGCATCATTCATCATGGCATGATTGTTTGCTTGTCGCATTTAATTCATATGCTTGTGCACTATATTTATGTTGGCCCTTGTTTGTTTGGTTCTTCTTCGAATAGACGCTGAGCAGGGGATATATCAAGAAACCCAGGAGCACTACCCAGATCCGTCTCTCGCTTCAACTGAGCTGCCAGGCAAGCACTATCACATGCTTGCATACATACAGTACCTATTGCCTCTATCTTATTCTTGTATCATTGAGTCGCGATTGCATTAAACTGAATCCCAAGTATTGCATAGCCTTTACTTTTAAACCCCACCGAAGCTTGTTCCTCCATCCCATGAGCCATTACTACAGGAGTTGTTTGAGCCATGCGAGTCGTAGAACAGCATGTGTAGGTTATGTGAGTGTCTGATTGGATAACGAGGTACCTAAACAACTTAACTTGAGTAGTAATGGGATAACTAATGAAAGTGGCACCGGTGAGCAATATCTGCTATTTGGTTTTTCCTGCTCACTTGTGTCCCGTAGGACCCCGAGTACTTGATTCCTGTTCCTTGATTATTCGCGCTATCCACATCCGGGAGGCTTATGGGACCCCCCTGAGCCAGAGCTTGATTCATTCTTATTTCTTGGGGCCACAAACTAGTTTGAGGTTTTATTTACTATCCTGTACTTATGCCATGCTTTACTGCTTTATTTACGATTGTGCGAGGAGCACCTGTACTGTTTAGGTAAGCGGAGTGTTTTCGCGGTATCGACAAGCCCAGTCACATTTTCGGGTTCCCAGTCGTTTACAGCCACTGGCGCAAACCTTGAGTCCGTCTCGGAGTCAGCTAACTTCGTTGCGGGTGTACTCAATGGGGTGGCCCCCTAAAATATTTCTGAATCCTGTGATTGCTTTGTCGTGAAAGCCTCGTTGGGTTTTGATTTGGTTTTTCCGAGGTTGATCGAGTGTGTGTTGCTATTTGTGCACCCCTGCAGGGTAAAACTTTCTGAAAGCCGTGTCCGCGGTTATGGACGACTTGGAGCACAGTTTCTCGATCATAGACAAGCATAACTAAAGTACCGCTTTTAACTTGATTAAGTAACTGACTAGTAAATAGTGCAACACTCATGGAATGGATAATAAAACTGCCAACGGATGGGGGTTGTTCGTCCGCTTCCTCATTGGTAAGCGAGGAGGAGGATGGATCTGATGATATTACTGTTATAACTGTTGTCATTAATTCACGGACATCCGTCTATCTTTGGTTAGGCGGATGGTTAGCGAGTATCTATAGAATTGTTAGGGTTTATCTTTGCTGCAATTGCGTCATCCCAGGTTGTGTCCCCTTTAGAGGCATAAAGACTTGCTGAGTACCCCTAGGGTCTCACACGATAAATTATTTGATTCAGATGAACAGGTACACTCACAAGATGGATACTGGTTGGAGGAGGCGGACGATGTGGGCAACGATCGTTCGGTGTAGAGATTACGGGAACGGGGATCCGTGAGATCTGTGGGCGGGATGTGCTTATTTATGGGGCATCTTATGCCGATTTGCTTCTTATCCATACTCGGATCTTGTTTGCCGCTTCCGCCTGATACTCTGATGTTTGATGTATGAGGAGATATCCTAAACTATTATATCTATCTAGGACATTTGAATCTTGCCGTATGGCGTTGCTATATTTCCTTTGTTTTTAGATGGAATAGCTCTGATGTACTGTTGTATGGTGGCTTGCATACATACTCATTTGTGTATGTAGTTGATCCCTTCGCCTGCCGATTACGCCGCCCGTTCTGGTCCCGATGTTTGGAAATGGTTGGGACGGCCGAAAGGTCTACCTGTGAGTGGCATTTGGGCCCCACCGTACTATTTCAACCATTTCCGCTCATCCAGGCTTGTAACTAGGAGCGTAATTCACCGAGGTAGTTACAGGTCGGCAGCCCTCTCTCATCACGAAGGTCTTGTCGTCGCGCTGCAACTCGAGGCGGTCTTCGATCTCGCGGTTAGTCAGCGGTCTGCCGCCGTACTGGAAGGCCCCTCCTTTTGTCATGACATCTTCATGGATGCATAGACAGATCTAATTCTGGATGCGCCAGAACTGTTCCATGAGGTCCGAATCGTCGATTATCGACAACTTTTTGGCCCAAACTCGGAGATTAGCCAGCAACGCCTCCATCCGTGAATCATGCATGTACATCCTTACATGATGGAAGGCATAGAAGGCCTCCTTCACACTTCCCGCCGGCTTCTTGACACATGGGAACTTGGTGGCGTGGCTGCAGATGTTCATGCCATCCTTCTTTCTTTCGCCCCCCTTGCTGAACTTGCCTCCTTTGGCGGCGTAGACTTGTATAGAAAGATCTAGGACACGCTTGATTCGGTCCCATCTCTTCGGCTTCGTTTCACTGGATGAGTCCAAGTACGTTGCTTGCGACAACCTCAGGTAGACGGAGATGAGTGTGCAGTATATGCCACTACGCAAAACAATAGAAACGGAACTGTTGGAAGAAGGGTACAAAAGGAATCTAAGGATGTGTTACGATGGATGGAGACCGGTTGTGTGCACTTACTCGGGGAAGGCATGGACAAGCGTAGACTTGTCCTGGTTCTCGAAGAAGAAATTCCCGAGGTATTGCGACACCACTTCCATGTATGCGTCGCTCACAAGAATTTCGTTGCGCATGTAGTAGGGGTCCACAATGGCTATGCCTTTGATTTTCTCCCTATGGATCCTCATCGACATCTGGAGGGCGAAGAGGCGGGACAAGTTGTAATCCAGACGCTTCGAGTGCATCAGATCGTAGATGTCCTCGAACCGCAGGAAGAACAGGTCCGGGTGCTGCCTCGACGAAGCCATGTCCATTTGGCACCTTGCATGTGAAGACTGGGTACCCGGGGTACTTATCTTTCAGAAGCATGCTCTCGAGATGCAGAATGTTGTGATGCAAATGTATCATGGATGCATCCGCGACATCGCGCAGCTCCTGAGTCAGAATCGGTTGGCCTGCTATATGCATCGTGTAAGATCGGGGCGCTTCTATGAAGGCGGCGTCATGATGTCGAAAAACTGCCTGCTTCTTCTGAGCCGGCTGGCTCGTTGAACCCTTCTTGCTCCGGCTATGCTTCCGGTACTTCGACTTTTAGCGGCTGGGTCAGCGGATCCCACCAGCTGCTCACCGGCTGCCTTGTGTAGTGTGTTGGGGCTGATTATCACCGTAGGAGGACCACCGGCGTCAGCATCAGGCGTCTCCTGGGAACCGCCAAACCGCAGACGCTGCGTGCATGACAAGGGACGGCCGGCCGGTTCACCGCGGGGGGCTGGCTCTCCAAGTGGAGGCATGAACAATCCGTCGTTGGCCATGGCATTGGTGTTGAAGTAGTCATCCACGTTGACCTCCAGATCATCATCGTCATCATGTGCAGCCTCCACGTCATCATTGGGCTGTGGCGACGGCGTGTGTGCGGCCAAAGCCTTATGCCGTGCGGTGTTGGCGATGACGAGCGGTACCTTCTTTGGTGCGGTGGCGCGTGATTTGTCGTCCTTCGCAAGCCGAAGCTGGCTCTTGGGCCATAGCATGGGCCAGCCGTAGCAGCCTTCAAGGTCCTTATGTTCTTCGGCTCCCTCGGGTTGCCTGGGCGGGTCGATTCTTTCGAAACCCTTCAGGGCCCTCACGACCTTGACCCGAAACCAGCCAGCAGGGATTGGCTTGTTGTGCATCATGAGCCCCTTGGGTTGAATGATGGCGCCCTTGCCTACATCCCTCAACACGCCATCGACCTTGTGAAGCAATGTGCAATTGGCGTCCTACGGGACAACATATATGTGTGTTAGTTCATTGTGTGTGAGGTCACGAGCCCTACGATGAAGCATTCAACACTTACTGCTGTGAGGGCGTCGAGCTTGGCAAGTGTGGACATGCGAGGCTGCGCCAGCTCTTGCTCCCGCTCATCCCGAAGCAACGGCGCCGGCTGCGGGTTGGTGTTGGGCGCCGGCGTCGCTGCAGGCTGAGCTTGGGTGTTGGGAGCCGCCTCCGCCGGCTGCGGGCTCACCAACGTGAGAAGAGGATGCGCGGAGGGGTTGGAGGGTGGGGTCAAAAAGTTCGGCGATGGGTGCTGTTGAGAGTTGCTGCCGCTCACGCTGGGCACCGGTATCGGACCAACTCCACCCGCCGCATTCCACTTGGCCAAACCCTCCCATAGGTGAGGAGGGAACATACTCCGCATCTTCTCTTACATCTTCGCCTCCATCTTGGCCTCCAATTTTGCCGGCAGCTCGGCCACTTCTGCCTCGAGCTGATCGATCTTCCGTTCCTGCTCCGCTGCTCTCTTGTCCCTCCTCTCCTTCCTGGTCTTTGCGTCCTCTTTGAAGTGGACGCCGACCTTCATGGTTAGCCCAAAGCCGGCAACACGTCCACCGGACGTCATCTTCTTGTTTTTGGGCCTCTTGTTTTTGGTGTTGACCGCCCTATTGAAAGGAATGTCCCACGGCTCCCTTACACCCTCTTCGATACCTGCCGCGGCCGCTGTTTCAGCTTCCTGCACAAGCATAGGCAGAACCCATTTAGTACTGCTACAATAGATGGATTCATTACCGATTGCAAATAATATGAACTACTGAGATCCGCGGTAAGTGTCTTACCAGGAGTTTCTCAAAGTCCTGCACGTCCGGGTCTTCGGTTTTGAACTCCTTTGTTATGGGGCACAGGAAGTAGCGTGCCCGCACAAAGATCCTCACCTGCGGGTCCGTGAATCGGTCCCACCTGTTTGGTTTGCCTAGACGCCGAAGCTCGGCGTCCTCCTTGTCCCAAATATCCTGGGCTACTCTGTAGCCGCCGCTCCCGAGGCGGTGGTGGCCTATGTTCTAGCCGTAGAGTCTCTTCCCCCAAGCCGAGTCGAGTTTCGCTGTATCGGCCTCCAGCGTCTCCTTTAAGAGCACATAGTCATTATGCTCGAGCATCGGCTCCTTGGCCTTTATCTCCTCCCAGCTTTTCTTCTCTTCGATCCTCTTCTTCACCCGGGCTCTCCAGCTGGCCAAGGCGGTGCTCATCTTCGTGAGCACCGCCTGGTTCACAATATTTCCCTTGACCACCTTGTTGTCGAATTCATCCGGGAACTTGTAGCGCCCATGAAGCTTGTCCATGAGGAGCTCGACGAGGTGAATGTTGGCGGGATCTCGGAGGTTTCACGTGTTGATCGTCACGACCTCCCGGACCATGCACCCGATTTGGACCCCGTAGCCAGCGGCAAGATCTTTTGGCTCCTCGGGCGCGCCGGTCAGGGACACTTGGGTGAACTCTTGGCGCTGACTGACGAGCGTTGGCGGTGGCCGAGGCTTCCTCACAACCTTCTTCTTATCGTCGCCATCGATGCATTCACCGGTATCGGTCACCTGTTCGCCGCCGGCGGTGCGTTCACCGGCATCGGTGCGGTCGCCGCCGTCAGTGGTGGTCTCATCCTCGGCCCCCGTCTCATCTTCGTCGTCATCACCTGACGACGATCCGGCATCGCCTTCATTGTCCGCCATCCCATCTATTTCCTCCTCCTCCCTCCTCTGGGACAACTCCCAAAACTTGAGGTTAGATTGCCGGGCTTGCTCTTCAACAGTCGGTACCGGGTCCTTTGATGTGTCGGCACCGTCGTTGACGTGTCCGGTTGACATTGTTGCACTATGCAAGAAAATAGAAATTGTTAGTACATTAGTTCGACCGAAAAATTCGGCAGCACCTCCCCTAAAAATGTCTATGTAGGAGTGCCTGTTTCTCAACCGAAACAGAAATGAATCAACATTTCGAGAGTAACGGGCACATTTGAGATCCCTGCAACAATTCACAAAAAAAGAGGCACAAAATGTGCCTTCGGCGACCACAGAGGGTCGGCAACATACACAAAACATCCACAAAAGGCATCAAATGGTGCCTTTCCACCATAAAGGTAGACAACCTGCTGATCTTCACCATAAATGTACTACTTTGATTCGATAAAAATGACAGTTAGAGCAAGGTACTGAATTAGTACATGTTAGCTAGCTTAACAGAATAGAAACCACGTACAGCAGAGCAAACATAATATTTCTAAAGCTATATACATTGGTACATATATGTGTTTTATGTTCTAATATGAAATAAGATACTCACCCAGAACTGTGAAAGTCAATTTCATAATCATAAAGGAAAATGAGAAGCTAGCAAGATCAACTGAACAAGAAATAACTAATAATATAGCCTATTGAAAATAAATAATAATTAGGAATCCACTTGTCACTAGACAAATTGAGTCAGGTCAACAAGTATCGATAAACACTCAATTAGAAAAACTTCAGGTCAGTAATATCCATTTCGGAAGCATCCCAAGAGGTGATTATTTCTGCAAGGTTCAGACTAAACTATAAATTCTATCAAACATTCTAGGATGCTTACCGAAGAAATCTCACACTAAGCAAACAAGCTAGATTACAGTTACCATATGGCCCTAAGTTGCACACGTTTCACTTTGATGTAGAGACATCAGAATCACGTTTCTTGCAATTGCCTTACTAAGGCATTTATTCATGGAATCAGCTATATTAGTGTTCCGTGTGGAACCCGAATGATAACATTAGAATCATGTTGGAAATCAGGACTATCAACTCAGCAGCAAGTGACAACTCAAATTACCCAATGCATGTAATCAGTACATATGTTTTGTAATTTGTGAATTAGAATAAAGCCTGACTACATGGGTGAGCTAGTGTACTTGTCACCATTTTGTTGTTCAGTAGTTAGCATTTGACAACCTGAAATTTTCAGCACTTTTTATTTGTTGTAGATGTGAAACAAATCATGTGCCTTTATATATGTATCATAATTAATCTTTGATTCCTAGGTTTGAAAGATGGGTAGAGGTTGGTGAAGAGCACGTACCAAGTCTAGCAAGATGTTGCAGATCTTGGAGTCCCAGTAGATGACCAGGTTCTTAGCTTCACAGAGAAACACCAGCCCTTTGGCAGGACCAATGGTAACCCTTTGGCAGCACCAATGGTAACCCTTTGAAAACACCAACCCTTTGGCAGCACCAATGGTAACCCTTTGGCAGCACCAATAATAAGTTGGAACTCTAGCAGTCAAACATTGATAAAGAAAAGATCAGTAACCAAGTATATGATCACATTGATACTATAAAATCAATAGTGACATTTAATCACTAAACAACAAAGATACTTAAACAAGCAAATAAAAATAATGGATCCTAAGCACAAGTATTAACTGAACAAACAAATAACCTAAACTACTAAGAACCCTAAGTAATTAAACTATCAAGAACTCTAGCAGTCAAACACTGATCCAGAACAACTCTACACTGTAACCTAAACTCTACACTATAACCTAACCTAAACTCTATCAAGAACTCTAGCAGTCAAGCACTGATCCAGAACAACACATGTAATCGAATGGATGATTAACATCCAGAACAACTCTACACTGTAACCTAAACTACTAAGAACCCTAAGTAATTAAACTATCCATGATCAACTGTATGAACTACTACAGTATGTACACACTAAGTTTTGTTGCCCTAAACAGTAAAGCATCATCTGCAATAGTATTAGTTAAGGTGATGTTCAGAATCAAAGTTCAGAATCAAATTTCAGAATCAAAGGTTCCCTAAACAGTAAAGCATCATCAAAGTTCAGAAGCAAAGTTCAGAATCAATTTAAAGCATTTACAGAATCAAAGCATTTACAAATCCAATTCAGGACAAAGCATTTACAAATCCATCAGGGTGAAGTGTGGTTTCTTTTAGGAATAGTGTGGCATTTCTGGAAGCATGCTCAGAAGAAGGAAGAGGCAGGGAGGGGAGGGAGAGGCTCACGTACATGGTGGATACGCAGTGGCTGTGGTGGCTCATGGTTCTGATGTTCCTGTGGTGGCTCCTGGTCCTTAAGGGATCCTGGTGTTCCTGTGGTGAGGTGCTCCTGGTCCTGGTCCTGGTGCTCCTAAGGTGAGGTGCTCCTGAGGTGAGGTGCTCCTGGTCCTGGTGCTCCTGGTCCTGGTGCTCCTGGTCCTGATGCGCAGTGGCTGCCGAAGAGGGGAGAGGTTAGAGAGGGGGTGGGAAGAGGGGAGGGGCGGAGGGGAGGGGAGATCAAGGCGAGCGGCGCGCGGTTAGGGTTCGTCGGTTACGGTTATTCGTCGGTTAGGGGAGGGGCGGAGGGGAGGGGAGGGGAGATGGGAGAGGGCAGCGGAGTACCTATGGACGGGAGGCGGTGGCGGGCGGTCCGGCGAGCGGAGGCGCTGGCGGGTGATCCGGCGAGCAGCGGGGGAGCGAGGCGAGAGCGCACGTACGGGATCGAATTTAGGGAAGAAGAATGGGAGGGAAGGGAGCGAGGCGACAACGTTATTTTGGCTAAGTTAGGGGAGTTCATGGCGCACCGCCATATCAGTGCGCCAAGGACAATTATCCGTGGCGCACCGATATGGGGATGCGCCACGAACTTGCCTGGAATTACTTAAAACGGCTGCGCGGTGTAATGTGACAACAACACTTGTATAGCCTAGTGGTTCTGAGGTTGATTGTGTTGTTTAAAACCTGGAGGTACCAGGTTCGATTCCTGGCACTCAAACATTATTCTTTTGTGTAATAAAAACATTATTTTGCAATTTTTAAGTTCCACTAGGAAACATGTCCGTGCGTTGCAACGGATAGAAAATTGTATCTATAAGGTGCTCAAACCACTTGGCACAATACATAGAATTTATGTCCCATTCTGATAAATTTCAGTGTTTGCATTTTTGAAATTTTTTATAACCTTCCCAAAAGGTTGGTGAAATTGCATGTGAAGGGCAAGTAGAAAAGCAACCATATTAATAGACTAGGCTTGAAAGAAACAAGATATATTCCAAGAGTATATCAGTAAAAAATTATGTAAATGTTAAGGCTAGATGAAATGTACCCAACATTAATGATTATTCTAACTCGTTTCTACAACTTTTTTGGAAATGAATAGGAAGAAAAATAATCAACCAATATAGGATGAACTACATGTCCACTCTAAGATTACGAGACATATTAAGCAAGCTTTGAGTACAAGAGCAATATTATCCAGACTACGACAAACCTCACTAAATGCAAATGCTTAACTTATGGCATCCTCTTGCAACTTCAAAATAACTCTTCAACAGATGTATTGTTCAAAATATGGTTTTGGTCCTCGCAAGTAAGTTCATCTGCTTCCAGTGGACCATCTAGACATGGCAACAATTCATCATAATAAAGAAATAACTCACGGCAGAATCAATGCCAACAAAGTACCCTACTTCTAATGTTATTCTTTGGCTTCACCATAGGTTGTCTGTTATGGTTATTAGGCTTTGGTATATCGCCCAGCTCCCTTACTTGTATCTTGCACCGCTTCTTTGCTATGATATGAGGATGGAATGGTACAATTAGGTAATTCACAACATTATATATGTACAAGAGGTTGCGACACAAGGGTAATAGGAACCATTCCTGGAGCCCATACTTTGCTGCTTCTAGCCTTATGGTGCTTTCAAAATCTTCATGAATCTTCGGCTTTGTAGACTCTAGCTGACTTATGGTGAAGGTTGTGCATGGAGCTTTGATTTATGGAGATAAAGGACACATATAAGTCACGAGATCTTAAAAAACTTTTGTGGCTAAAGCCACTTCCACCTCTATCCATTTCATTAAAAATTTCACGTGCACATAATTGACAAACCTTTACCAACTGGTTGAAATTTTTTCATAATATATTAATATGACGGATCCGAACATCAGCACATCTACCGATTCTTGATTCAGGAATTCGATGAGGCTTTGCATAGGAAAAACTGCAAGGTTGTAAGGTTGTACCTCTAAGGCATAAGATGGGGCTTTGCATAGAAAAACTGCATTTTTCTCGTATTTTCTGTTGTGGGTTACCTATTACTTATTTTCTCCAGACTTCTGTTAGTAAATAAAAGATTAAATGGGCTGGAGGAAATCAACAAATCATTACAACAGTAGGTGAGAATTACAACATCTGCTTCAAACTGCCTTTTTCTTTGTTGTAGCTAGGTGAGAAAAACGAATCCTTAGTGAAAAACATTAGTTATTGTTTTAAAAAAGAGCTACAGCTCGTGTACTGCATTCTATGGAGTAATCATTTATATTTTATAAATAAATTAAGTTTGTTCCTTGGTATTTGAATCAGTAAGATTTGGAAACTTCGGTCGTTCCATTTAAATCTCTAGAATGTACATTGTTCTACTTATACATTCTGATATTAATAACAAGCATGGCAGGTGAAGGTATCAGATGAAGCGACAGGTGAGAATTAATCATGTTGTTCTGATGCTCCTACAATTATAAGGAAACCAAGGTATCAGTAACATAGAAGACCAAAGTCGAACCACCAATATGAGGGGCACTATGTGAATGGAAACCAAACCTGGTTAAGAAGTAATTGCACATGCCATTTGTTTAGAATTTGAGAAGATGTCAAACTGAAACAGGAGGGAATCAAGTCAGTCAGTTGGAAAAAATTACATGGTATAAAGCAAAATGCAGTAATAAGTTTCTGAGGGACCGAGAATCTTCATTCCATAGAGTTGGTGGAGGTACACCTTACAAAAAGGACCGAAGAAAGGTGAAAAACTACAAATACTGACAATAGTCCCCGGTTAAACAAAAAATATTAAGCATCAGTCCACAACAATCAGATAAAGTTGGAATTATTATGCCATAGTTGTTAAATATGAACTGAACCCTTTGCAAAACTGAGATAACTAAAGCTTAGGCATCAGCATTACATGGAGGAGACGTGCTGGCAAGGGCCTGGCACACCGCTGCGGGCCCTGCTTCTGGAAAATGTGTGACCGTGGAGTACTTCTAAAGCTATTTGTTCTACAGAAGAAAAAATCATTATTATTATTAAAACTGGTACTGAAATATAAGTAAAGCACTAAGCTAGCTACAAACTATGTCTTTACAAAAGCATATACTGGAGAATCATATATCTTTACATCTATATTTCTAACAAACACTATGAGGCATTTAGCACAACTTGGTTCATCAAACAAATATACCAGGTGAAAAAGGAATCAGAATTTCAAGTGGTGCAAAACTCAGCTGCTTGACCAAATAGGCATTCCTCAAATGTCACATCTCTCGGAGCAGTCATGGAGTCTATTTGCAACCTCATTCTCATGCTCTGATTATTTTGCAGTTGCAAGACATGCATATTGAAGAATGTAATAAACATGTCGTAAGCTAGTACGCATTGGTTGGTGTTTGGAAAGGATTGAGTAAACTGACCTTAGCCGGCAGACAAAAAAAGGATTGATGTGTTTGGGCACGCTAGCGACTGATTTGCGAAATGCCTCGTCGATCCAAATGAATCATTCTTCTGGTCTCTCTCTGCCACCCGCCCCCAAACTTACACATATAGAATGTTGATAGAAATGTGAAACCATTTGTTTATAAAAAATTACTCCTAGGAGCATCAAACAAGTACATACATGTCCGCTAATCTTGTTTTCAATCTGGCTGGTCATAAAATAAATTTTGCTAACGTGCATCCAAATAAAAATGAAAAACTGTGCATATCCGGCAAAAGAGTACAATCATTCAAACATCATACAAAAAGCTACAATGTGTTTAGCAAGTAATGTAAGAATAATTTTAATGTACAGACATCAGACAACAAAGACGGCTATGTTAAAATACTTCCTCCGATCCAAAATAATTGATTTAGATTTGTCTAGATTCAGATGTGTCTAGTACTAAAACATGTTTAGATACACACGAATCTAGACAAACCAAATCAATTAATTTGGATCGAAGGAAAATGATACTGAATAAGGACCTTACTCAACAGCAGCAGCCGACCATCCGTTGTTTGCATATGTTCCTTCCCACAAGCTGCTGAAACAATACGGAAAAAAACAGCGCTAGGAATTGCATATTATCCTGAGATCTTGACTTGTTCTATATTCACAAACCATATATTACCTCAACCTCATCTTCGGTGCTGTAGCTGCATCATTTTCCGAAGAGAGCTTGAGGAATCAATTCCTTTGGAATTTCCTTGTCAAAGTATGACATATACACTGAAGAAACTGAATAAAAGACATACCCAAGGGAGACTGATGTAGCAAACTCCCCCCCCCCCCCCCCCCCTCCCCCGTCCAACGAACAATTTAAAGCACTCGTATTTACCAGCTTAACCGGGACATGCGGAAGCGCCTCTCTCCCTAATTCAACATCACGAGTCAACCCTAGAATTGATCCCCAAATCAGTATTGAATAAAAACCTAGAAAAAGCATGTAGGAAATAAAAAATGAGAGATTGACAAAGGGAACAGGTTGAGATAGAGTTGTAAGAGCCATCTTTCGTCTTGATCCTGTGCACACGCACTTGCCCAACGCAAAGAGCAAGGATTGTGGGGAGTAGTTGTGTGGTCATCCGCTAGGAAGAGGAAGAGGAAGAGGAGCTCACCGATGGAGAGAGATCGGGAGGGGCGGGATGGTCCTCCTGCTGTTCGTCGATCCGACGAGCGCCGTGTTTCCCAGCTTCTTTTAGCACTGCATGGTTCAGCAGATCCGAAACAGGGAACTCGAGGGACCCTCGCCGCCCTAGAGTCCAGAGTGTTGGCAAGGGCAATCTTGTCCCCCATGGAGCAGAAGGTAGGGTGAGGAACGGAGGCGCCGGACTGGGGCGGGGATGGTCAGTCCCGACGACGCCAGCGGAGAGGTCGTCGGGATTGTGTACAGCGGTAGCGGCGGCGGCGTCAATGGCATGTTTCCTTCGGGCCCTAGAACACCAGAATTATTATAGCAAAGCGTGATTGGTGGAGAGTAAGTAATGTAGACGGAAAAACTGAGCGGGGGCAGGGAAGTTGGACGAAGGGTGGACGTATTGGTTGACGACGGAACACAATGTTTCTTTTAAATAGTAGAGATATGTAACGAATATCACTTACTTATTATAAATAATAATTTTCTACTATTTCTAAAACTAGCTGAATGTCCGTGCGTTGCTATGGGAACTCAAAATTCTTTTCTACCGTGATTCTATTTCAGTCATGCCTTGTACTTCGTAGATGTCTTACTCAAACAATAGTATGTCACTCGCCACGGTGTGGCGGTGTTTCCTCCAACTCTGATAAATCATTGTATAAGTTCTAACCGTTCATAAATTTGTAGTTGCTATGTGGAAGTATCATAAGTTTCAATGGCACAATTCAGCTTACGGTACCTACATACCAAAGCAAAAGAATAAAGGGAATATAAACTACAAAAGCATCGATTGAACATTTGGATATGATGCCCCTTTTTCTTAATGAATTTACATCATCATCAGCCCAGCGTAGAGAGGATGAATTACACTAAAAATGGACATGGAATAAGATGGTGTGGCATGTTTACTATGCAGTACACGAAAAATGGAAATTTTTATTTAGTACAAATATACATTATGGGTAGAATGTAAAACATCAGTCAATCTTACAAGGCTGTCAAAAGGATCTTCCAAACAGACCTAGAAAGCAACTTCTTCCTCCTTTGTGTTTCAACTCATTCCCATCCTTTGTGTGTCAGCTCACATGCCTTGAGGATTCAAGACAAATTCTAAACACTACGATCTGTCAAACATGTAGCGGGGTTGCCTATATATATTGAGTTATTTATTGTGTTTCAAATCTAAGGATAGAAAAAACTACATGTTGCTGCAGTTAGAAATGAAAGTGGAGCAGAAAGTTTTTGACTTTTTCACGAAAAAATGAGAACGGAATGACAATACGGACAGAGAAACAAAATTTGGGCCTGCACCCAGCTCACCTCTCCATCTCTCATATCTCCTGGCCGTTCCTAAAAAAAATCTCCTGGCTTCGGCCGCTCGACGCCCTACTTCGGTCATCGCGCCTCTCCGGCCGATGCTCCGTTGCTTCGTCCCGGCTGCAATCGGCGACTGCATCGGCATGCCTCTAAGCTCGCATGACGCTGACGTCCACGCTCGAACTACGAGAGCAGATAAACAAATGATCTTCCTGCAGGTATTGAAGTGTCTCTTGGTTTCGTAATCTGTCACGGCGTGTGCAACAAATTGATGGCATCGACTTCCCACTGGGCACGCATCGCGAGCACACCCTCCCCATCGACAAGCTTGTCCCCAGCAAGACAAAATGCTGAGGCTGCCGCGACACCTACATATTTCAGCCCATAATTTCATTGCTTCAGGGCATGCAACAAAGAGCTGCCCTCCACTCTCAAACGAGCAAATCATGGTATTGCACACTACACACCGAGTATCAAGATAACTCTGGTGCTTCTGAATGTTCATTCAAAGGGGCAAATTGTCCAATGCAAAACTCCATAAGAAATGGTGACCTTAGGTGAACAGTCTAGCTTCCACATTTGATTCCAAATGTTACTCTCTCATTCACTGCCTACACCTCTGTAGGATGAGCCCGCTGGAGCTCATCATTTGTCGACTGTACATAATTCTGTAGGCTACTTTTACTAAAAAAAAACTCGTTTACTATTTGGATGTCAGGCAATACAATCCTCAAGCTGGGCACATATTGGAATTTTCAAAATCGATTTAGCATCGCCCGGTTTAAATATTTGCCAAATCGGATCCTCGTTCCGGCATACTGAGTCTAAGTCCAACAAATCTGCAACTGTACTCGGCTATATATTACCTTGGGGTGTACTTGGTCCTCCGGTACATCATCAATTTAAACAAACATAAGTCAGCCTAAGCTCAAGGTCTGAAGGCTGTAAGCAATACATTATGGCAGCAAATTAAATATTTGCAGTAAAGAGATATAAAACATATTTTTGTTGGTTTTCTAGAGGCAACAACTACATAATCTAGACTTGCTCAGCTAGAAGATTACTAACCATCTCCGCCTCCGTGGTAATATTCAATCAATATACTTGAGAAGCACACACTAATAGCGTATTTCTGCTGAATACTACTCCTATAACCTAATGCGCCATTTCATACCAGGAAATTTCTACCATGAAAAATTACACCTTTTAATCATTTACCAAATTACATGTTTCAGCAAGTGTGCATCCCTGACACCAGTAGGCTCCGGTCAAACACAACCTTTGTTCAGTCCAATAGCATCGATAATTTATCTGTGCATAAAAATAAGGTTCGGTTGAATGTATCAGAGGAGTCATTAAGTATAGCTGTCTAAGACTATTTTATCAGGAAACAAACAGGTCCGGTTATACATCTACAGAATCTTTCTAAAAACCATACCAGATTGTCAAGCAATCGAATTAGCAATAATCCACGCCAGGAGTTAACAGAGCACGTCAAAACGACGAAATCACAAATTGGAGGGACCCAAACTCTGATCCAATTGGTGCATGTAGCCGAGTCCTAGCGCTGACAAAGCACCGCGTCACAACACACACGTATGCACCCAACACCTCGAATTCTAGCCATGAGGGATTGGGGCAGAAAAGGTAGGTGGGCGCCGGTGAGGACAGTACCTTGCAAGATTAGGCGGTCAACGGCGACGTCCAGGAGTGTGGCGTAGATCTCGGCCTTGGTGCGGTCGTCCAGGATCCCCTTGACGCCCTGCACCAGCTTCCTCGAGGTCTGCAGGATATCAGCCCCCTCCCGCCGCCACCCCCTCTCATGAAGCCCACTCCTGATCCGACGGCGACGAGCTTCGGAAAGGAGTTAGCCAGCGGCGCCCATCTCACCTTCCGGCCGCTTGAGCCTCTCCCATCTCGTCGGTTCCTGCTACCTCGGCCACGGCGGCCTGCAGCAAGCCGAGAAGCGCGAGTCCAGCGACTCCCGATCCTCTGCTCTCACCGGTGGAGCATGAGGAAGGGGGAGAAGGGCGTCGCTCGCCGGTGGAGAAAAGGCAGGGAGAGGATTTAATGATGGTGACGTGATTTAAGGAGAGTTTAAGGCGGTTACATGGTTTCAGGAGAGATTCACGCCGTGATGATAGAGAAGTAGATAAATGGGATAAGGTTTGTTAGATGCAACGTGTGAGTTAGGATAGATAGGTGTGAGGTGGCATTTTTCATGTAATTTTTGCATGTGTGACACCAGGCATTCACCACGCTTTTGAAATTAATAGTAAAGATATAGTAGCTCCAATATTTTGAAGATATAAAATGAGAAAATGTATATAATTACGGGTAGGTAATAAATTTATTACAAAAAAACTACCAATTGCGGGTATATAATCTTGTGTATGTCAACACCCTACTCTAAAAAACCACGTAAAGTATTTTGTCGACTTGACGCACACGATTGCGCACATGCATACGTCACACACAAAAAAGGTCACTTCGTGCGATGTTGCTTCCGAACGAGCTAGCGTTGACGTCTCGTCACGATCCTCTTGCCCTTCTTCGTCGCGGTAGAGTAATTGAGCCCTGGAACTTGTGGATTTCTTCTCGTGTACGGACATCCTTTAGCGGGGAGGGTGATCTTCCTTCTAAGATGAGGATACGCGCTAGGGTTGTCGAAGAACTTGTCGAATTCCTCTTCTATCTTCGGATCGCCGTACTTGTCGAAGTCTTGCTCGGTGGCGGATCCCTCCATTCCGATGATGCTCCTTTTCCCCTCCTGATGACAACGCGGGTAGGCCTTGTAGGATCGGTAATGAAGAAGCATTGATCCACATGGCTAGCCAGTACCCATGGCTCGTTTTTTGCCTGCACGTTCGCATCGGCCGCCTTTGACGCTTTGTCTTCGGGTATAACCATGGTTGTGAAATACCGGACTTCTTTTTCGATGTTCTTGGCCCATCTGACCTGGAACATCGGCATCTTCTCTCCATAGTAGTCGAGTTCCCAGATCTCCTCGATCCTTCCGAAGAACCTTTCCTTCACATTGGATTCCTCGTCGGCGTAGGATAGCATCGTGACCCCCGAGTTCTAGTATTCGTTGTTCTTGTCCTTCTCCTCGGTGTAGAAAGTGTACCCGTTGATGTCGTACGCCTGATAGGTCCTCACGTTCAACAAGGGGCCCTGCGACAGGATGAATAAGAGTCTATCATCGCCAGTAGGCGCCTTACCCTCATTAAGAAGGAGCAGATCCTTCTTGAACCAACTCGTGAAGGTAGAGTTGTGCTCTCTCGTCATGTCTCCCCTCGTCCTCCGTCGGCCCGTGTCGTTCAATCTGTTATCAATCAAGCTTTTGTGCTTCTCCACCCAAGGACCGACCACTTGTATGTGCTGTAGCGCGACTCGGTGTGCCCTATCATAGTTTGGGCGCCGACCCTTGAAGATGGCATGCACTGCTACGAAGCCCTCGCGGTGACCAACTCCAGCAATCCTGCCGAAATGCTTGCGCTTCGGGAGACCAACAGGTTCCTCGGACTGCATATAATTCTGGCAGAACGATATGCACTCGTAGAGCATGAAGCCCTCGGCTATGCTTCCATCCGGCTTCGCCCTGTTTCAAACGTATCCTTTGAGCACTCCATTCATGCAACATGATATCGAAGAAAGCGGGGGGGGGGGGGGGAGTGGATCTCGAGCTCGTTGAGTATCACGACGATCTCGTCCTGCAGGGTCTCGAGTTGCTTCATCCCGACTCCTTCCTAGAGTTGATGTCGAAGAAGTTGCAGAGGCCAAACAGCGTCTCACGGACGTGCTCGTCCATGATCCCTCGGATCGCAACTGGGAGTATCTGCGTCATCAGCACGTGACAGTTCCTCTTATTCTGTACGTCCAGGTATCTGGATATCTTCCCTCTGTAGCCGATAGGAAGCTTGATTCGTATGAGGGTGTTGAAAAACTGCTCGAGCTCGTCCTCGCTCATAGTGAAGCAGGAAGGGGGGGCAGTAGTAGTTGTTCGTCTTAGCCCTCTTGCCCCAACCTTGAGTCTCTTCCTTGTCGTCGTCATCATCATCATCAGGGCGTCCTCCTTGTTGAAGCGCTTCCTTGATGTCTAGATGTATCATGTCGTATCTTGCTTTCGGCCTGTCTTTGGTCCTATCCGGCATGTTACACAGAGTGGCAAGAAGACTCTCGCACACGTTCTTGATAATGTGCATGAGAACAAGGCTGTGGGGCGTGTGGAGGTATTTCCAGTATGGCAGGTCCTAGAAAACAGACCTTGCTTTCCATACGCCGCGCAGCGGCTTCACCCTCTGACGCTTCTTCCCCGGCACAGGGCACTCCTTCCAGTTATCCAGCAACTCCTTGATTACCTCGCCTCTCCTCCTCTTCGGGGGTCCATCGAGCTCCACCGTACCATCGAACAGATCCACGTGTTTCCTCCACTTGTGATTCGCGTGTAGCCACTTTCTCATCTTTGGGAACACGGTTTTCGAAGACCCGGGATCCCTTGGCAGCTGGATATGCGGTGTATTCTCCATGCACCTGACGCAAGCATTGTGTCCATGGTTAACCTGGCACGATACATATGCGCAGCCCGGATAGTCCTACACCGTCGTGAGAAGCATGACCCTCATATCGAAGTAGTCTCCAGTGTAGGCGTCCCACGTATAGGCCAGCGTCTCCCACAGCGTGGCTAACTCCTCTTTCAACAGCCCGAGATACAGATGCATGTCGATACCCGGTTGTTTCGGGCCCTGAATAAGAATACTCATGTGCACATACCTCTGCTTTGTGCACAGCCAGGGGGGAGGTTGTATGGCCATACGAACATGGGTCAGGTGCTATGCGTGCTACTCTGGTTGCCAAAGGGGTTCAATCTGTCGGTGCTCATGCCCAGCCTCACGTTCCTTGGATCGCCCCCTAACTCGTCTTCGAACTCCATGTCCAGTGCCTTCCACTGGTTAGTGTCTGCAGGGTGTGTCAGGATCTGGCCCTTCTCGGGGTCATCTTTCGGTGGAACCCTTTCCGCGTGCCATTGCATGAGCTTTGCTTCCTTAGGTTCCACGAAATACCGCTGCAGACGGGGAGTTATAGGAAAATACCATACAAATTTATGAGGAACTTTCTTGTTACCCCTCTTGTATCATGGCTGGCCGCACACCGGAAATGTCACTCTATCCTCGTACTCGTCCCGATAAAGTGCGCAATCATTGATGCATGCGTGATACTTGACGTATGGTAGGTCGAGAGGGCACACGACTTTCTTGTCCTCATCGATGCTTCTTGGCAATGTGTTATTCTCGGGAAGCACATCGCCCCAGAACTCCATGTTATCGTTGAAGCTCATGTTGGTCCATCTGTTGTTCACCTTCATCTCCAAAGCCTTGAGGGTTACATTCAGACGTGTATGCTTGGGCCAGCACCCAGGATACAATAGAGTAACAACGTCTTTCTCCATTTGTGCCAACTTTGCTTTCTCTCTCGCGGCCGCTATTGTGTTGTAACCCCCCTTGAGGAGCACTTCTCGAAGATGAGGGTCCTGCAGGGCCAAACTGAGTGGTGTCTGCGTGCCTGTGTCTTCTCCTCCACCGGCGTCTCCTTCATCGTGGTGATCATGTATGGCATCTCCTTCATCATCATCGTGATGATGATCATCATGTCTGGCATCTCCTTCATTGTCATGATCATAATCACGTCCGACATCTCCTTCAACATGATCATGTCCGGGTGCCTCTTCCTCCTCCACGACATCATTGTAGCCGGGCATGAATCCACCCATGATCAAGTGCGTCTCCAATGTCCCGAAATCAGGTTTGATTAGGGTCCCGAGTTTGCAAGTCTTGCAAGGACATCTTATCTCGGTCTTGTTGGTACGAAGCATGACGGCCGTCGCCCGGGTCTTGTATCTAGCCACCATACCTTCGCTCATTTGGCGCACCATGGTTGCCTGCGCACAAGAGAAATGAATCACACCATACATATGCATGCATGTCTCGCCAGAAAATTTCGGCAGCACCTCCCTTGTAAATAGGGCATATGGGTGGTGCAAAAGTTGGCCGAAACAGAAATGAATCAACATTTCAGCAACCATGCACCACACCGGCACCTGCACACAAACACACAAAAGCATACACAAGCATATACACGCGACGAAGAAGCCGGCGGCCTTCACATACAACACACATCCGCGCCATGCATACACCGTCGATTGACGTCCCAGCCCGCGCGACACATGCATATGCATGTCCAACAACTCACACACAAGCATGTGTCATCCAACACAACTCACCTAGTAGACAAGTTGATGGAGACCGTGTGCGAGGGAGTGTGTGTCTTGTGGAGGCTAACTTGATGGATATGTGACCAATAAATGATGTATATGTACTTTTTCGTGAATCTACATGGTGGAGAGGGACTCCCTCCCTACACCCATCCAAACAAAAGGTGTTTGGCAACCTAAAATGGAGGTAGAATTGAAGAAAATGGGGTGTGGAGGAGGAGGGGGTCGAGCTAGATCTATGGGAAGTAATGGCTTGCTTGTGCTGGTAGGTAGGAGAAGATACCACCTTTATGGAGGGTGGGACGACAGGTTCCTGGCGCACCTGGTTTCCGTGCGCCACAGACTACCCAGGTTCATGGCGCACCGAAATAGGATGCGCCACAAACGTCCATGAAAATTCTGTAGGGCGCCTGGCCCACCGTAGTTCGTGGCGCACGCGCGAAACAGTGCGCCACAGACTCCACCCACGTTCGTGGCGCACCCTAGTTTCCGCGTGCCACGGATAGTGGTGGCCGGCCGTCAGAGGTGGGCCCCGCCTTATGTGTGGCGCACCGATCCTGCGTGCGCCACAGATACGTTGGAGTTAGTGGCGCATAATTTACGCGTGTGCCACAGTTAACCTTGTTAGTGGCGCATTATTTCAGGTGCGCCACGACAGAGGGCCTGTGGATAAGGGTTTTCCCAGTAGTGTGTGCGGCCATCCCTCCGTCTACTCCTCCGGCTTTGCCATCCTATGAACGGTGACAAGCCAATCTTTTAGTAACAAACCATTGCTTGCATGATTATCAGAAGATAACTAGGTCATGAATATGCTACACCAACATAAGTAGCACAAATGGCTTGAAAGAATTTCAATAGCATAGATAATATAATTATGTGTTTTTTGTAACTCAATGCAATCGATATTATGTGTTTTCTATATGCCCCCTTAATCACATTGAGAAGGAAACATCTCCATAATTGAAAATAAAGTATGCATCTGCAGATACCAACTTGGAGTGTAAACCGCAACAGACCCTACACTAAATGTAATGCAAACCAACTTACTTGCTATGAAGCTCCGTGAGCGGGTCACACATCCTTTCTTGGATCAGTTTCAGCACAAAACAAAGGTTAACATAATCATACTCAGCCAATAGGACACACCCAACCAAAATTTGCTGCACCATTTTTAATTATTAAATTTTAAAGCATGCAAGACAAATACTTATTTGTATTATATGATGTTGCTAGGTAAGAGATGTGAGATAGGTAAACTGCAAACCTTGAAATGGTGACTGCAGAGAGTTGATCCTGATAATGAAGATGGGGTTTCTAGGTGTACACCAATCCCATGATAGTAATCCATAAGTTTCATCGTAAGCTAGAATTCTCTCTCTGATAAAGTAACACCCTCGCAGAGCCCAAACAGCCCAGTCCAAATCCATTTCAGCTACTACGTTGAAGGTAACAATTATTAGCAGAATGTGTACCAGACATGTCAAACCCAATCTAAGAGAAAAATAATGGCCAGCCTTGCTGAAGTAGGAATAGTCCTTTAGTTCATTTGGATAGGACAGCCACTCCACAAGCACCATTTTGGTTCCAGTTTTCCCAGTTAGAACCATCTGAGAAACCATCCAATGCTGCTTAAACACTAACTTTCCAGTAAATGATAGCTCAACTTTCTTTGGGGACAAAAGGAGAGAGTGTTGTCAAGATCCAGGCCCGGCAAAATAACAAGGACATTAGGGTTTGCTGCATGCATAGCTTCAGCACCCTATTGCATATAGGAGTACCTAAGATGAAAATGAAAATATAAGTTTTGAATCATCAATTACATAGAAAAGCCTTTTGGAAATTCTGACACGATTCATAGAAAGAACTTTTGCCCAGTAACATACCTGTACCACAAACTAACATTTTGATAGGGGCACGGAGCTCATTCTCATTGTGAAAGCTCATGCCCACAACATGCTTTGTGTCCCTAAACATCGTTGGCATTGCATTGAGGCCCTTCAACCATTCTTCATGGTCAAAAGTATTTGTCTCCAAATAAGGCGGCACCATCAGTTTTGTGCCTGGTACAATCAGTATTTTGATTTTGTGTGAGTAGAAGATACTAAGTAATATTGGAGAATATCAAGATACTTTAACCGACCGGGCAACAATACAAATATGTAAAGCAAATAAAATGAAGTTTCACCTTTTCCAAACGGCAATTAGGACCGCAGCTATGTGTTGAATAAAAGAGCAATTTACCAAGCGAATTATCCATAATAAACGCTAGATAAAACATGATTAAAATAATAAGCAATATACTAACACTAGTGGAAACAACCCTATGTTCCCGGTTGGTAAGGGGCTTTAGTCCCGGTTCCCCAACCGGGACGGGGCAATCGGGACTAAAGCCCCAACCTTTTGTCCCGGTTGCCTTACCAATCGGGACAAAAGGGCGTACACGTGGCCGCGGCAGAGGGCGAGGGGGGGAGCAACCGTCCCGGTTCGTAACACGAACCGGGACAAATAACCATCTGCCGCGGCAGAGATTTGACACATTTCTCGGCCATGGCAGAGAATTCATTTTGGCAACTTTTGTTGCCGCGGCAGCATTTTGGCCACTTTTTGTGCCGCGGCAGAGAATTCATTTATGTTGTTTTATTGTTTATTTAGTGTTTTGCACTCATCAATGAAGGAACCATTATATTACACAAGATCATCATGACAATATAGATCCAAGTGTCGAACATATTACATTCGATACACGGATCGAGTTCATGCACTACATACAAAATAAGCTCTTTGTACAATCCCTATTGTTTATACACACCCGAATAGTATTTCCCTTTTGTGTTTATGACTTCTGCATCTAAGAATCCCGCCAATTACTCCTGAATTGCTCGTATGCGATCCTTTGGCAGAAGACCGTCCCGTAGACATTCGATCTGATTTAAAAAAGGAGTCAGCCTATATGAATGAAACTAAACACAATTTGATGGTAATTAAAAACTATAGAAATTGTTTACGTACGTGGAGTTGCTCTAAATTTCTGCCATTCTCACAGCACGTCTGACGGATGAACTCGCAAACATAGTATCCACATAAATTGTTCCCTGGTCCCTGCGTCAGACACTTTACGAGAACAAAGTTCAATCAACAAAATAATCAAGCATGATAATAACGGTATTAAAAGTAGAATCAAAGAGATGCGCAGATATAGCTAGTGGTGCTTACATCTAGTGGTTGAAATGTAAGCTCCTCTTTCCAAACACCGCTAGCCTTGTTGGTGAACCGTTTCCAAGCGCTGCCCGGCGAAGAAAACGAATAAAAGAAGTTATTAATTACTTGATATCATAAAATTTACGAACGTTGTCGATATAGTGTCGTAATGATTAGAATTACCACTGGAGAAGCATCTGCATGTCCTTCCACTGCTCAAGGCGTTTATGTTTCGAGTCCATGACTAGTACACGCCCTTTGTCAAGTTGAATGATTAACAGAATATAGTGGAAGCTGCGCATGCATAACTAATCAATTATATACTTAACATCGAGTAAGCGAAATAGGAAGTGTATACAAGACAATAACACTCACTCGAAGTTGTAAGGAAATAGTATTTTCCTTCTGGTTTCTTGAAACCTTAACGCGTGTACGATATTATCCTCCGTATCCTGGGGGTTTGTTTTGAGATTAGCTTGATGAACCCAATATGGGTCAATGAATCCAATGTCATAGATTTGTCCTCTACTGCATTCGAGAATCTTCATTCTGCATATTATAGTATGATTATATACATGCAATAAACAAGGTGAGATAACTAGAGACTAAATTAATTACAGAATTAGTACTTACAGACAATAGGCACTGATGATCGATTTGTCCAAGGCGTCTTGATTGAATAATTGAAATAGTTTATCAAATTCAATGGATATCATGTCATCTATTTCTTTCCCATAATGCTTTTTTGTAACCCTCAGCACTATCCAGTTAGCCCCGGCCTTTGTGGCATGCATGTACCAGTTATGCAATCTTCGCTTTTTTTTGGAAGATTATTTACCTCCTCAGGTTTGACGAGAGGTTTGCCGTACTGGTATTTGTATGCTACTTCACACACGGGGAAGTACTCTAACTGGGATAAGTACTGGGCAATACTCATACCTTGAGCAGCGGCAGCTTCTCCGTATTGTGCAACTACCTCTGGATCATACTGCTCTTCGGGCACATATTTGCTCGACCCCACATTGGTATGGAAAATCACCTTGAGAGGGGCGCAAGACTGTTTTGCTTGTTCTCCGAGCTGGGAAACAGATTTCTCACTTGCATCAGTACTGCCCTTCGAGGCTTGTTGTGCCACATGTGACTTGAGAATAGAACGCTCATAGTCTGATGACAGCTTTGGATCGAGTTGATGAAGAGTCTTTAGCATTTTGAACACTCTGGCTTTTTCTTCTTTGGTGCTGGGGAACTCTGGCTCTTTCGGTCGCCTCAGCTTAGTGAAAAACGCTGTCGTTTCCGCATCAACGATAGCCGTAGTATCCTCTTCAGTACAGTCATAAGCTCTCTTGGGAGGAACCTTTGGTACTTTTGGAAGAGTCTCTTGTTTACGTTTCGGCGATTGCTTACCACGACGCAGAGTAGCGGTGGTACGCTTCCGCTTTTTATCCTGAGGCGCCGGCAATGGCTGCCGCGGCGATGGCTCCGTCGGAGATTGGTGAGGCGACTGAGACGGGTGAGGCGGCGGCGAAGATGGCCTTGGCGTGTGATTTCGAAGCATGATACATTCCTTTGGCCATAGAATGGTAACGTTTGTTGCGTCTCCCAGTCCAGTCACATCCCCTTCACCTGCAGGGTAGTCAAGCTTCAAAACTTCAAAGGTGGGCATGATTTCATCCACCTCGACAACAGCATAGCCCTGTGGAACCGGGCGACAATGGTAAGTTGGTGTGGGTCCAATTGGTAATGCATAGCCGACCGCCACCTTCATTGATATGTTCACAACTTTGACATGTAGCTCGCATTGTGTCATCTATGTGATATCTTACACTGGGTAGCCAACAGGAGCCATCGTCAGTGCACCATCGTCATCGTCATTGTCATCACCCGGGACCTCGATGGAAGCCACACTGCTTTTTTGATTATTCGATAGGCCGGTAGCATCGAATGCAGGTTCTACCACCATGTGCTGTTGAGATGGGCTGGTAGTACTTTGCTCTTTAAGTACGTTAATTTCATCTTGTTGTTGCTTTATTCGTTCTTCAATTATATGCATTCGCTCTTTTTGAATATCTGCTTCAACTTCCGCCTTGTCCTTTCTCCTCTGATGGCTTCTATCAGGATATTTCTTCCTCTCTTCAGGAAACCCAGTCCTCCATGGTTTGGAGCCGCTTGTGCCTCGTGTTCGTCCATCATGTTCCTTATTTCCAAGGGCGAGTATGAGCTCATCATTCTCTCTATCAGGAATGAAGTTCCCATCTTTAACAGCCTTTACTGCTTTCCTCATCTTCTCGATTGGCAAGGGGTCTGCTTTATGTCATATGTTATATATACACTTCCCTTCCGAGTCCAACATGCCCTCATGCCCGTAAAACCAATTCCTTGCACGTTCGATCCAATCGTCTGTCTCTGGGATGATCTTTTTAGCACGCAGTTCATCCTCAAGTTTCTTCCACTTAGGAATGCCAGCCCTGTAGCCACCTTGCCCCATAGTATGGTGATACTTCTTGTTAGCAGCATTCAGCTTATTCGTTGTAGATATTTTCTTAGCTTTTTCTGATGTCTTGTAATTCACAAACTCAGCCCAGAATGGTTCTATCTTCTGAAACTGAATCTTCTTGAAATCCAGAGTCTTCTCTTTCACGACATAGTCAAGGTGCAACCTTTTCTTCCAGTTGGTGAAACACTAGGCCATCTTCTTCATAGCCCACTCCCTGACCTTAGCCTCCATGGTTCGCGCATGTTCTAAGGCGTCCTCAACTGGATCCTCCGCATTTGGATCCAGCTCTATCTTCGGTAGTTTGAAATTAACCATGAGCCTCTTCCAAATTAAATCTTTTGCCACGGTAGGGAGAAATAAAGACGTTCCCTCTTCTTCCGCATCAGTAGGCCTATTCCAATTTCGAACGGTGATCGGGATGAAGTCCCTAACGATTACTCCGCATTGTGCCACAAATTTGTTTGCGACAACTTCGGGAGCAATCGGTTTGCCGTCTTCACCGAAATCTTCGACCCTGAACCTCTCATGGTCTTCCAACTTTTTGGTTGGGCCTCGTCCGCTGTTTTCAGTAGATTTGTTCGATCCGGAGGGATAAAAGAAGAAAGATCGTCGTTACTATTTCTATATAGATAGCAGATGATTAATTAATGAATTAATTATATTACATGCACCTCGCCGGAGCGGTCGTCTTCTCGATCATACAAGACATCATCTTCTCCCTCGCGGAAGGCATCACCTTCAACCTCAAATAAGTCATCTCTTCCGGGAAAAAGAGGATCACACTCACCGGAGTTGTTCAGAAACGTTGATACATCTAAATTTTCTTCCCCGTGGATCACACCTTGGATCAACTCTTCCTTTTCTTCGTCTCTGTTGTGTGGGTCCATATTTTCTGCATAGGTGGAAAAATGGATAGTCAAAGCGGCTAAGGGAGAATGTTAGGTAGGGTGTTGAGAGATATAAACCCTAATTCGGGGAAACCCTAATATATGCATACACAATAATAAAAATGAAGAGAAACCCTAAACCCTAAACCTAGCTACAAAAAGGAAACTATGTAGTAGATAGGTAACTCTAGCTACTGACAAAAGACCACATTGGAATCATATGCATCATAGCGACAAAGTAGTTACTTTGTAATAGGTTTAGAATGAGAGGCTACGCTTGCCCTCGGGCTCGGATCCTATCGCAAAGAACCAATACCGGAAATAAAGGCGACAATTCAATACATGGCATAATGTAATGCGCAAACAATATATATGACATGTCAGATTAGATACTACGCAGTAACCATAATGCATGTCGATTTAAGAGGGTTCGGAATGCCCTGGCAAAGGTGCATCGTCAAACTCACATGTATATGAGGGGTATCGATGTTCTTCCAACACGCGCGGAGGGGTGCGCTGGAAAGAGCGTGACGAGGGGAACCACATAGTGGCGGCGCCGCCCCTTTAGGGTCACCGGAGCGAGGCCTGCGACGAGCGGCGGCGACGGAGCTCATAGACGAATGGTGCGCGGTGGCTATGAAGATCTAGGAGGTAAACGGAGGGTGTGCCCTAAGCACCAGAAGCTCACCACGGTGCTTGACGTGGGGTCGTGGAATCCAGGCAAGGCCGGAGGCGAGCTAATCTATGGCGGTGAGCTTTGTTGGGGTCGGGGCTTGATTCCTTTAGTGGGACGAAACATGGGACCGAGGCAAAGCTGCTGGCACCACCAGATGGTCGAGGGGAGGCCGGGAACGGCGGCGACGGCCGGGTACTGGGGACGGCTAGGGTTTGGCCAGAGAGGGAGAGAACACACGCGAGGGGGAGAAAGAGGGAGAGAACGCACGACGATGCATGGCGGCGGACAGAGGTGACGGCGGGCAGCCTGACGGTGGGGCGGCCGGCGACGTCTCCATGTGCGCGCGCGTCGGGATCATATCAACTAAATAATCATCAACTAAAAATCATCACTAGTCCGTGCACGCGCGTCGGGATCTACATTATCTAAATATACACCTAAATCATCTAACAACTATACACCTAAAATCTAAATAATATATACATACACCTAGAATAATATACACCTAAAATAATATATACATACACCTAATAAAATAATATATACATAAACACACCTAAAATCTAAATACATCTACACATGTGAAAAAATATACATCTACATATGCATATACATGCATGCATATATACACAATACTAATTAAAAGCTCTCTCGGGTGGTACCGGCGGTGGACGCGGCCGGGCGGCGGTTGGGGGTGGACGCGGGCGGCGGAGCGCACGGCGGTGGCGGCCGGAGCGCGTGTGGCGAGGTCAACGGAGACGGAGGGCGCGCGCGGCCGGAGACGGAGACGGAGGGCGCGCGCTGCAGACGGAGGACGGAGGAGGAGGCGGCGGCGCTGACAATGATGGCGGGCGCGGGTAGCCTGCCGGCGTCATGGGGATCAGGGGCGGCGTCGTTGATGAAAGGAGATAAGAAGTAGAGAAAAGAGATGTGGAAGAAGAAGAGGCGCGCAATTTATAAAGGGGGGAGTATACGTCCCGGTTGGTGGCTCCAACCGGGACTAAAGGGTCATACGTCCCGGTTGGAGCCACCAACTGGGACATATTCCCGGTTGGTGGCTCCATCCGGGATATATGACCCTGTTTTCAAAAAAAAATCAGAAAGTTTCTCTCTGTTACCGTCTTATTTTTTATTTTGGGGTTTAAATTTGTAATGTTTTTAAAATGATAATTACTTTGGAATTTAGAAAAACTTTAAACATAAAAGTGTTTGAATTTGAATAACTAATTCAAAACCATTTTCTGTTTTTAAAAATAATTAATGTAACCATTTAAACTATGAACCATTTAAAATTAAAAATGAATTAAATTATATTTTTTGAATATTAATTTGGAATTTAGAAAAACTTTAAACATAAAAAGCGTTTGGATTTGAATAACTAATTCAAAACCTTTTTCTATTTTTAAAAATAATTAATGTAACCATTTAAAATTAAAAATGAATTAACTTATATTTTTTAAATATTAATTTGGGATTTAAAAAACTTTAAACATAAAAAGTGTTTGGATTTGAATAACTAATTCAAAACCATTTTCTATTTTTAAAAATAATTAATGTAACCATTTAATATTAATAATGAATTAACTTATATTTTTTGAATATTAATTTGGAATTTAGAAAAACTTTAAACATAAAAAGTGTTTGAATTTGAATAAATAATTCAAAACCATTTTCTGTTTTTAAAAATAATTAATGTAACCATTTAAACTATGGACCATTTAAAATTAAAAATGAATTAACTTATATTTTTTGAATATTAATTTGGAATTTAGAAAAACTTTAAACATAAAAAGTGTTTGGATTTGAATAACTAATTCAAAACCATTTTATGTAATTAAAAATAATTAATGTAACCATTTAAAATTAAAAATGAATTAACTTATATTTTTTAATATTAGTTTTGAATTTAGAAAAACTTTAAACATAAAAAGTGTTTGGATTTGAATAACTAATTTGGATTTGAATTAACTTATATTTTTATATATTAATGGGCGGGAAAAAAGGACGGGAAATAATGGGCGGGAAGACAATTTTATTAGGATAGAACTGGAATTAAAGTACATAACGCAACTAACACTAAGTTACATAGAAGAACTAAAAATTAAGATACATGGCCAGATTAAGCCACAATCGGCCGAACTTGTTTTGCATTTTTTGAGTGATTCAGTCATGCTCCTGCCTACACCTGTAATACTCGCCACTATAGTCGTCGTACTTGTCGCGGCCTTCGTCACTGTCGTCGTCGGGGTCACCATAGTTGAACCTTGAAGGCTGAGTACGAGTGGGCTGGACTTGAGGGTAGCGCAGGCGGGGGTTAGAGTCGGCGGCCATGTCGTAGGCCATGACGCTCTGGAGAGTCCGGTCGCGCCATCACAGCCGATGGCCGGCCTCGTTGAAGTTCGGAGGAGGTGGGTCATCCTCCTCATGCCTGGTGAGCGTCCTCTCACGCCGATCCACGAAGAAGGCTTCCCAAGTCGGGAAATAGTCGGGATGCCATCTGGGATTCCTCCGCTGCTCCGGCGTGAGCTCGAAGTAGTAGTGGTTCGTGATGGCCATCCGGCGCGCCACACCTAGAGGGACAAGAGGAACCGGCACGCCTCCGGTGCTCAGCATCCGGTCGACGGGAACACAGTAGCCCGGCGGGCAGGGGTAGTTCGAGGCGCAAAGCGCCTCCTCCTCCCTGGGGGTTAGTGCTACGGTGGAAGCCATGGGAAAGAGTGATGAGGTTGCAGATATGAATCTAGAGATGTGCAATGACAATGGAGGCCAACCCTACTAAAAGAACTTGTTGGGCCCCCATGTGTGGTTTTGGTAATTAATGACAATCTTTATGGACTAATGTGTGTATTAAGTTATGCTTGTAGGATTTGTCCATTGGCATCGCTTGGAGCATGTGTTGGCTTCAAGGTTGATGAAATTCAAAGAAGATATGTTGGGAAAGCTCAATATGCGAGGTCGATGATGAGGAATTAAGAAAGGCGTCCCATCTTGAGAAGGTCAAGATCGTCTACATCGAGCTCAAGTGGAATGCTCAAGGCAAAGGTATAATCTTGATAGGTTTTCCCTTTTGCTGGTCGCACGTTGTGTGTGTGAGACCGGGTTTAGGATAGATAACCGTACTATCAAGAGGGGCTCTCATAAGAGTAATTCGGTCACATCGTTTGGAGAGAGCTCAAACCTTTGCATACTTGCATCATCGTATTTGGTTGTTATTTGGTCTTATCTATGTGAGGATATAGAGCTTGTGGTAATCTCCATAACAAGCTCTTGTTCATCAAAATCGGATCTTCCATTTGTATCTTGTTGCGATTTTGATTTATGCGGCTTTTCGGTTTCTCACCAACTGACGTATATCACATTATTCTACTTGATACTTTCTCACTTGGTGATAATCAATATTTCCACTTTTTATTGGAAAGCCCTTGTCGTCTTCTATCCAACGCAATTTGAATCGGGTCAATCGGAGCTTCCAGTCAAAAGTTATTGCCGTTTGAATATTTGTCTGTTTGTCTGTTTTCTGGGCCCAGCGGTAGTACCGCCCGGACGGGCCGGTACTACCGCCCGAGCCTAAAAACGGCCCGTTTTCTTTCTGCCTGGCTAGGTACCTTTTTCCGGTACTACCGGCCGATCTAGTAGTACCGCCCGGGTGGGCCGGTAGTACCGGTCGGCCCAGTTTCTTTCCCAGATATTATTCTAGATCCAGATCTGCCCGCTGCGTTGACCAACTGCGCCGCTATACCCGCGCGTGCGTGCACCCGCCACCTCCCTAGCCCCACTCGCTGCTGCGCGGGCCCCGCTGCATGCAATGCTGCTGCGCGCGCTGGCCCCACTCCCGCTGCCGGTTTGACCGCGCTCGCTCGCCTGGCGTGCAGCTGCTGCCTGCTGCTGGCTGGCCCACGCGGGCCCCGCGACCCGCCTGCTGCTCTGTGCGCTGTGCTGCTGCAGCCACTGCTGCGCCTGCCGCCTGCGGGCCCCGCGACCCACGCGCTGCACTGCGCGCTGTGCTGCCGCATGCGCAGCTGCGCCTGCAGCCACTGCTCCGCCTGCCACCTGCTTGGCCCCACCCAGCTGCCCTGCTGCTTTTCTTTCTGGCTCGACCCGATTTGTTCTGTTCGGTCCCGTAGTACCGGTACCGTCCAGAAAAATTGCCCCAACAGGAAGAATTAGCCCATCTCTTTAAATAGCTTTGCCCCTTTTTCCTTTAGGGTTACTTCTTCCTCCTTTTCTTGTCCAAGCTTTGCCCCCACTTTCTTTACTCTTTAAGCTTGATTTCTACACACCCCTCCATTGATTCTTGCATATATTTGAGGGGTTGTTGGAGGTGATCTAGATCTACGTTTTGACCAAACCAAAACATCTCTTTGTGAGTGTATCTTTGGGGATCTAGATTTTGGGGGATTTTGTGTCTCTCTTTGATTCCTCCTCTCTTGTTCCTCCGATAGCTTTAGTAGCTTTGTTGGAACTTGAGAGTGAGGGATTTGAGCATCTTTGTGGTGTTCTTGCCATTTGCATTTGGTGCATCGGTTTGAGTTCTCCTCGGAGGATTTGGTTTGAATTGCTCATTGGAGCTTGTCTCTCTTGGGTTCTTTGAACCCTAGACGGTTTTGTGGCCTTGGTGGCATTTGTTGAGGCCTTTTGTGGCGTTTGTTGGGAGCCTCTAATTAAGTTGTGGAGTTGTGCCCCAACCTTGTGAAGGTTCCGGTTGCCACCGACAAGTGCACCGATAGTGGAAGCGTGGATCGATCCCATTGGGGTGATATTCACCAGAGAATAAGGGAGGCCTTTTGTGGCGTTGGTGGTTTGATACCACCCCCTCTCCAAACGAGACGTACTCCATGTTGAGAGGAACTCGGTAAAATATCGGTGTCCCCGCGTGCCTCGGTTATCTCTATACCCGAGCTCTTTACTTATGCACTCTACATTGTGATAGCCTTCGTGCTTGAAGTAATCTATATCTTGCTATCACATTGTTGCTTGTATTGTTGTTGGTGCACATAGGTGAACCTTAGTTGTTTCTAGGTTGTGCTTAACAAAGTAAACATTAGTTTTATTCCGCCTTTGTTGATCCACTCTAGAAAAAGTTTTAATCGCCTATTCACCCCCCTCTAGGCGACATCCGTATCCTTTCACCTACATATATATATAGTGAGAAATGGCAAGAAGATAACTGGAGGGAAGAACTGGCGGGAAGAAAAATGGCGGGAAGAAAAATGGCGGGAAGAAAAATGGTTTTCTGTGCGTTAGATCATCTCTGAAGAAACCACATATTGCGAGTCTAAAAATGATTTTTTCAAAAAATCACGGGCGTTAGATCATGTACCTGTAGTACAAACCGGACCCACTTCCTACTAATTCGGCAGACATTTGTCCTTTTTACCCGGGATGGACGAAAAGGTTTGAGATGTCCCGGTTGGGAGATAGTCCATGCAAGGTGGTCTAGTATTTTAGAAAAATGAGACGGTAGCATTCTGAAACAGCATTTTGGTGGTTACTTCACAAAACGACCCGTTTTTTGCGCTCGGAAAATGGAAAATGGCTTTTTCGTGCGACAAAAAGGAAAACTTCCTCCTGCAACATTGTTCTCCATACCAATGTCCACATGCATGCATAATATGGGCACAACATTACAAACTATGCCGTGATTCAGCACATAACATCGGTCATTTGGACCGAAAGTCATGAAACCTCGAACATGATAGGTCATTTTGTGAAGTTTTTTTCGAGACATGGTCAATATACCAAGTCTGGTATTTTTCCTTTCAACTATGTCACATAATATGACAACACGCGAAAGATTTTCATTGTTTGGATTTTTTTGAATTTCTTATGCCCGTTTTGAATTTTTTGAATTTCTAACTATGGTCGAACCTGCGTGCATGAAGATAGGGAATGAGCACCATTAGAACATGCATTGGATCTCTGAAGAAACCATATATTGCGAGTCTAAAAATTATTTTTTCAAAAAATCACGGGCGTTAGATCATGTACCTGTAGTACAAACCGGACCCACTTCCTACCGATTCGGCAGACATTTGTCCTTTTTACCCGAGATGGACGAAAAGGTTTGAGATGTCCCGGTTGGGAGATAGTCCATGCAAGGTGGTCTAGTATTTTATAAAAATGGGACGGTAGCATTCTGAAACAGCATTTTGGTGGTTACTTCACAAAACGACCCGTTTTTTGCGCGGAAAAGGGAAAATGGCTTTTCCGTGCGACGAAAAGGAAAACTTCCTCCTGCAACATTGTTCTCCATACCAATGTCCACATGCATGCATAATATGGACAGAGCATCACAAACTATGCCGTGATTCAGCACATAACATCGGTCATTTGGACCGAAAGCCATGAAACCTCGAACATGATAGGTCATTTTGTGAAGGTTTTTTCGAGACATGATCAATATACCAATTATGGTATTTTTCCTTTCAACTATGTCACATAATATGACACCACGCGAAGTATTTTCATTGTTCGGATTTTTTTGAATTTCTTATGCCCGTTTTGAATTTTTTGAATTTCTAAGTATGGTCGAACCGGCGTGCATGAAGATAGGGGACGAGCATCGTTAGAACTTGCATTGGATCTCTGAAGAAACCACATATTGCGAGTCTAAAAAATATTTTTTCAAAAAATCACGGGCGATAGATCATGTACCTGTAGTACAAACTGGACCCACTTTCTACCGATTCGGCAGACATTTGTCCTTTTTACCCGGGATGGAGAAAAAGGTTTGAGATGTCCCGGTTGGGAGATAGTCCATGTAAGGTGGTCTAGTATTTTATAAAAATGGGACGGTAGCATTCTGAAACAACATTTTGGTGGTTACTTCACAAAACGACCCGTTTTTTGCGCTCAGAAAATGGAAAATGGCTTTTCCGTGCGACGAAAAGGAAAACTTTCTCCTGCAACATTGTTCTACATACCAATGTACACATGCATGCATAATATGGGCACAACAACATTGATAGATTCATATTTAGTCCCGGTTGGAGGGATTTCGGCAGGCTGGGCCAGGCAGCACTAATGATAGGGGTGAGTGTCGACATTATGTCGTGCGGCGTGTACCTTGTCCCGGATGGTGTCACCAACCGGGACTAAAGATAAACCTTTAGTCCTGGTTGGAGACACCAACTCGGACAAAACACGAGTCAGCACTAATAATAGGGGCGAGTGTCGATATTATGTCGTAAGTGTCGACACTATGCCGAGCTGCTTGTACTATAAATAGGCATCCTTGTGAGTCCAGTCCTCCGGCCAGATTGAGGCATCTCCAATATTGTTTTCGAGAGCAGGGAAACCACTACGACCAGTTTCAGGGAGATGCTGCCGGATCCTAGTCCTCCGGCATCTCCAAGAAACTGGTCATAGAGGCACTCCCTAATATGTGAAATTAGTGAGCTCTCAGGTGTATTGATCTAGTTGGAGAAGTTACAAGCTGCAAGATGGTGTGCAATAGCAGGGACACCACTACGACCAGTTTCAGGGAGATGCCGCCGGATCCCAGTCCTCCGGCATCTCCAAGAAACTGTTCATAGAGGCACTCCCTAATATGTGACCACGCGTGTTTGGAGATCAGATCTTAATGGTAAGTAGGAATCGGGACAACTTCTTCATAGTTCGGGAAAGTTGTTCTACGAATCGGGAGTAAAGGCCTCCTTTAATCCCGGTCCATCCACAAAACGGGACTAACACTCAAGACTTTTATTAATATTAAAAACCGAGACTACAAAACCGGGACTAAAGGCCCCCCTATATATAGTCCCGGTCAAGCCATAAACCGGGACTAACACTCAATATATTTATTAAACTTGGAAAATTGCAAACATCATAAGATATCCCGTCTAGACATGAACTAGAGTTACACAATATGAGCATGAACTTCTTGGCATATGTCCTTCCTTATGATCGCTTCAAACGTAACCATGGAGCATCTTCTTTACTTAACGGAATGCTTGGGTCAGTTTTCACTGTGAAGGGCGGAATTTCATCAAACTTATTATAATCTTCTGACATGTCTGTCTTGTCCTCGATTCCCACGATGTTTCTTTTCCCTGAAAGAACTATGTGACGCTTTGGCTCATCATATGATGTATTTGTTTGCATATTTTTTCTTTTTTCGGTCTGGAGGACACGTCCTTCACATAGAAAACCTGAGACACATCATTGGCTAGGACGAATGGTTCATCTCTATAACCAAGATTGTTGAGATCCACTGTTTTCATTCCGTACAACTGGTCTATCTTTACCCCTTCCCCATTCAGGTTGACCCATTTGCAGCGACACAAAGGGACCTTAAAAGAGACTCCATAGTCTAGTTCCCATATCTCCTCTATGTAACCATAGTATGTGTCCTTTTGTCTATTCTCGTCTGTTGCATCAAAGCGGACACCACTATTTTGGTTGGTGCTGTTTTTATCTTGGGCGATCGTGTAGAATGTATTCCCATTTATTTCGTACCCTTGGAAATTCAATATAGTAGAAGATGGTGACGCGGCCAACAAGTATAGATGATCTCCAACAGTGGTGTCATTCAAGAGATGTGTCTGCATCCAACCACCGAAAGACTTCATGTGTTCATCTGTAATCCATGATTCAGGCTTCCCCGGGTTTTTGGAGCGTACAATATTCTTGTGTTCCTCGATATACGGAGCTGCCAAGGTGGAATTATGTAGAACTGTGTAGTGTGCTTTAGTGAAAGTATCCCCGTCCCTACATATGATTGCTTTCTTTCCCAGCGTGCCTTTTCCACTTAATCTTCCCTCATGCCGCGAGTCAGAAACACCAATCGACTTAAGGTCAGGAATAAAGTCAACACAAAACTCAATGACCTCCTCTGTTCCATATCCCTTGGAGATGCTTCCTTCTGGTCTAGCACGGTTATGAACATATTTCTTTAAGACTCCCATGAACCTCTCAAAGGGGAACATATTGTGCAGAAATACAGGACCGATAATGGCAATCTCTTCCACTAGGTGAACCAGGAGATGCATCATAATATTGAAGAAGGATGATGGGAACACCAACTCAAAACTAACAAGACATTTTACCAAATCCTTCTATAACCTTGGCTAAATATCTGGATTGATTAATTTCTGAGATATTGCATTGAGGAATGCACACAGCTTCACAATGGGTACTCGAACATTTTCCGGTAGAAGCCCCCTCAATGCAATCGGAAGCAACTGCGTCATAATCATGTGACAGTCATGAGACTTTAGGTTATGAAACTTTTTCTCTGCCATATTTATTATCCCCTTTATATTAGATGAGAAGCCAGACGACACCTTGATACTGTAAAGGACTTCAAAAAAGATTTCCTTCTCTGCTTTGGTAAGAGCATAGCTGGCACGACTTAAGTGACGCCCTTTATCCGTCTTGTTCTGTGTATGCATGTTCTTTGGGTCTTTCATAATTTGTTTGTGCTCCTGTGCTTCTGGTGTATCTTTTGTCTTCCCATACACGCCTAGGAATCCTAGCAGGTTCACGCAAAGATTCTTCGTCATGTGCATCACGTTGATTGAAGAGCGGACACGTAGGACTTTCCAATATGGCAGCTCCCAAAATATAGATTTCTTCTGCCACATGGGTGCGTGTCCTGTAGCGACGTCGTTCGGAACTGATTGACCGCCGGGACCCTTTCTAAAGATTACTTCTATGTCCTTGACCATACCAAATACATCATCACCAGCAGGGAGTTCAGGCTTCTTCTGGTGATCTGCCTCACCTTTGAAATGCTTGCCTTTCTTTCTTACGGGATGATTGGTCGGAAGAAATCGTCGATTCGCCAGGTACACAACCTTCTTGCATTTATGCAAATATGTACCTTCAATCTTATCTAAACAGTCTGTGCATGCCTTATATCCCTTGTTTGTCTGTCCTGAAAGGTTACTAAGAGCAGGCCAATCATTGATGGTTACGAAAAGCAACCCTCGTAGATCAAATGGCTCCTGTTTGTTCTCATCCCACGCATGTACACCTGGTTTGCCCCACAGCTGTAAGAGTTCTTCAACTAATGGCCTAAGGTACACATCAATGTCGTTGCCCGGTTGCTTAGGGCCTTGGATGAGCACTGGCATCATAATGAACTTACGCTTCATGCATAACCAAGGAGGAAGGTTGTAGATACATAGAGTCACGGGCCAGGTGCTGTCACTGCAGCTCTGCTCCCCAAAAGGATTCATGCCATCCGTACTTAGACCAAACCATAAGTTCCTTGTGTCACCTGCAAAGTCTGGGAATTCTCTCTCGATTTTTCTCCACTGTGACCCATCAGCAGGGTGTCTCAACTTCCCGTCTTTCTTATGGTCTTATTTGTGCCATCGCAACAACCTGGCATGCTCTTTGTTTCTGAACATGCGTTTCAACCTTGGTATTATAGGAGCATACCACATAACCTTAGCAGGAACCCTCTTCCGGAGGGGCTCTCCCTCAACATCACCAGGGTCATCTTGTCTGATCTTATACCGCAATGCATTGCATACCGGGCATTTATCTAAATTCTCATACTCCTTACCGCGGTAGAGGATGTAGTCATTAATGCATGCATGTATCTTTTTCACATCTAATCCTAGAGGATAGAGAGTCTTTTTTGCTTCATAGGTACTCTCGGGAAGTTCGTTATGTTTTGGAAACTTCGAATTCATTATTATCAGCATCTTTTCAAATGAGGAGTCAGTTAGACCACACTCTGCCTTCCATCACAACAATTCCAGTGTGGTACCGAGCTTTGTGATGCCATCTTCACAATTTGGGTACAACAATTTCTTGTGATCTTCTAGCATGCCCTCTAACTTCAACTTCTCATTTTCTGTTTCACAGTCTCGCTTTGCATCAGAAATTACCCTACCAAGTTCATCAGCCGGCTCATCTGATGCCTGTTCTTCACCTCCTTCCTCTTCATTGTCTTCCATTTTAGTATCACTGTATTCAGGAAACATATGATGATAGTTGTTATCATCATCTTCTTCTTCATCGTCTTCCATCATAACCCCTCTTTCCCCGTGCTTGGTCCAGCAATTATAGTTGGGCATGAAACCTTTCATAATCAGGTGGCCGCGAATGATTTTCGAGGAAGAGTTCTCCTTGTTGTTCCGACATTGAACACACGGACAACGTATAAAACCATTCTCTTTGTTTGCCGTAGCCACATCGATAAATTTAACCACGCCTTTAATCTACCCGGGTACACGCCGGTCACCGTACATCCATTCCCGATCGTTCATCTGCATCATATAAGTAAGTTTATCAAAAATAGGACATCATAAATAGTGAAATGACCAATTTACTTTGACACATGCATTGTATCAATGACAGAGAAAAGATAAGATTGCTAACCTCGATCGAGGGAAATAAAGAGGAGAGAAAGCTCAAGTGCGTCTCGGACACCTTCTATATTTTTGTTCTATGAGAAATTGAACGGGATCATTCACTCAAACATTTCATCAAACACCTTGAATGCATGCATAGGAAAAAAAACTAGCACACCTCTCACACCTTCCACCAAGAAAAAATAGAGTGGAGGCAGAGGGCTGGGGCGTCGCATTTATAGAGGGCGGGGTCATACGTCCTTGTTTGTAACACAAACCGGGACTAAAGGTGTGTGCCACGCCACGTGGCTGATGCCCAACCTTTAGTCCCGGGACGCATGACCCCGTACCAACCGGGACGCATGCCCCCGGCCACCGTGCCGCGTGCCAGCAATAGTCCCGGTTCGTGGTGAAACCGGGACTAATGCTGTTAGGAGGCACGAACGGATAGCCTGTTTTCTACTAGTGTAATCATGTGAAATAGCGAATACATATTAAGGAATATAACCAAACAAACTACAAGGCGAAAAACTTTAGATACGATCAGAACAAGATTGAGAAAGAAAATATACACGACAGTAGCAGAAGAGGAACCGCCGGTGTTGGAACCGTCGTTGGCCATGTCGTCTATGAAGAGGGTGCTGATGTCGGGGAAGATGTCCTCGCCGGGGAAGATGTTGTCGTAGTCGCTATCCGTGAGGGGGTCCGTGACGAAGCCAGTAGTCGCGCCGATAGCGCTCCCCAAAAACCTTATCGCCCTTCTCCCGTACATGACTCGAAGTAGCGAGGTCTTGGAGGCCTACTGTCCCGACTCGCGGTGCACGCCGCAAGACGGGATGGGGAAGATCTAAGTAGCGCAGTGCTCTGGAACGGGAGGCGCAAAGGATGTGTTGCAGTATGTCTGAGAGGAGGCGCGACCTCTCTCTTATATAGGCATGGAGGGGAAGGCAGACAGGCTACGCAGAAGATGAAACGAACAGACAGAATTTGAAGCGAACAGGGGCAGCCCACCGGACAGCCTCCACTCAGTTCATATTTATTTATCTCGTATTAAAAGTCCACTCTTCAGCTTCTGTACGACTATTCATATACCATTCATGCGTGGAAAAATAAAGCTCGGCTCGGCTCGATTCCCGCAACCCGCGGCGTGCGCGCGTCGTGGCGAGGCGTGGAGAGACGAGCGAGGAGGAGGAGGAGTGCGCGTGTATATGTCTTCTCTTTTCAAGCTCGTACAAGTGGTGGAAGAGCTCACCTTATAAGCTGGTCCAACTTCCACTCAACTAGCAATGTGGGACTAAACATTTGTCCCAGCTCTTGCCTTGCATGAATGGGCCAAATGGGCCTCTAGGATTTCAGGAATTTCTTGGCATATAATAAATGGGCTGGGCCTATTTAGGCAAAATTCTAACAATCCTCCACCAGATCCTAGAGGCACATGAAGTTTGCCTTTGGTTCCAAAACATTGTTCATATACCGGTACTGTAGTGGAGACTGTTAAGTTGAACTTCCACCTAGAGCTTTATGTTATACTAGACTGCAACTTGTACAGTGGACTATTCCTTGAACTGCATGTTTGATGCGAACCCAGCTTCACAAAAGTCTTAACCGATACTAGGCTACTGTGGGACTTTCCCGCGGGTGGAGCTTATACGTCATACTCCATGACCTTTCATGAGTTTATTAGAGAGCACCCTACTCTCATAGACTGCGACGTTTTAACAGTCAGACTCATATAGGTGTGTTCTTTAAAAGATGTTCTGCACGACAACATCTTTGCTTAGGATAAGCCACTTAGAACATATTAAGATAATAAATCATCTAGCCGTGCAGAATAGGAAAGTATTGCATCTTTATGGAGTGGTGTTTATTAAAGTAGGGATACTTTCCTCTCAGCTAACCAATAGCTTGTCTCCCAATTCTAATTCACGGGATCTCTGATCATATAGAGTGGTTTACCACTGTGGAAAGCTCAAATTGTGGGTCTCACACCCATCTCCTTTGATGCATTTTCTATCACGTTACGTGATAGACCCTTTATGAAGCACTACAAGGAATCTGGCTATATATGACCCTCTATTTTTGTCACAAAATCGTCACAATAGTCCGTTTATGACGATTCTATGACGATTTTGAGATCGTCAAAAGCTGGGCGTCGCAAATGAACTATAACGACGATTTTAGTAAAATCGTCATAATCGTGTATGACGATATTGGATCGTCATAACCATTATGACGATCTGATATCGTCGTGGGCAAACTGGCCTCGCCATGTCAGATCCTACGTGGCTAATCCTACATGGCACACAATCAGCCCAGTCCATTTCTGTCATTTGTATGGGCCAAGCCCAATAATGTGGTCCATCAAATTTCTGTAAAACTCGGTTCATTACTGGGCCAAGCCCAACATTTCGGCCTTTTCTACATTCAGGGCTTTGGCATTTTTAAGGTCCATTTCTTTTTCATTTTTAACCATTTACTTAAAATTATACATTTCTCTAGTCCAATGTTGGACAGGCTGTAGCCTTTTTTAAGTCCATCTAACATTTGATTTATTTTAGTCATACGGACAGAAAATAGACAATATTTCATAAACACAGCCCAAATAACATTATTTTCCACGAATGATAACGAAAAATAAAATATACTACATTCAGGACATAGTGCACGTCACCCAAGAATATATAACTGCTACAAATATACAGTGTGGTATATTACAACAATTGCATCGTTTGAATCAGCCAGATAAATATAAAGCTTCTAAAAATATCACCATCTACACTCTGCTGAGTAGTGAATCCCTTTGTTTCTTCCACCTTCAGCCTGTAGCTCTTATAAAAGAGAGAAAATTGGTTATAGCGACAACAAAAGCAACATCTTCAAACAATAACTTAGACTATTTGTATACTAGCAGCTATATAAACAATACTTGATTTTATTTTCTGCTGCAGTATCAAAAACATGGTTTGAATTAGCAAAAATAGCAAATGAATAACAAAAATGACAACACCAATTATAGGTCCAGCATTGTCTCCCATTTTGGCTATCTGTATGTCCAAAATTATAATCAGGCATGAAGTAGGAGGTTATATTTATTCTATTACAATACTTGATTGCATTTGTACATTCATTCTTTTACAGACGTTGCATGCCTCCTTGATATGTACTGGGACTCTATGAACTATATTGTAAGTTACACAAATAGGATTAATACAACCATGACATGAACCTCACAAATAATATCTAAACACAAAATTCACCGGGAGCTGCATATCCCATCATCATTCCAACAAGAAGAGAAGACATGAACACACCAGGGGTAGCAGGTAGGACATAAGGACTCACCCGGATCCCTGGTTGTAGAGGTTGAGGAAGACAGCAAGGCACTCGAAGAAAGGCTAGAGGCAGGTGAGCGCAATATTCTGATGTTTGGTGCCATGGCAATGATGGAGACCTAAGGTACTGCTGTCCTAGGAGCACAGTGTGGAGCTAAAAGAGTAGAATACTTACTGAAGTAGGCATTTGGTAAAATCCGCAAAAAAAGAAAGCTAACTCAAAAGAAAGAACTAGATCCACACACCATGAAACATACAAAAAGAGACTTAATAAATAAGCAATTTTTTTAAAATTACCATGCTTAACTAACAATAATGAGCTAGAACATCATAAACATCAGAATTGTGTTGTTGGAGTCCTAGCAAACAAACAAGGGTGCATAAACTACAGTGAACTGTCAAAAAAATTAACATGCAGCCAATATCATGAACAACTACAACTCTTTTTAGTACAATCTGAACAACTATATCTGCAACCTTATGTGCCATATTAATCTAGTACAATGTACCTACAACAGCTCACCCATAGCACAACAAATACTCATACGAAATAGTTTGTCCTAGGCATGATACATACTAGCAGCAGTGAATCAACAATACTAGGTCTATAACAATCCATAAAGGCATCAATGCCTCCAATTTTATTTTATTGCGATGAAACAGAGCTTTATTACTCAAAAGGAACTGCCAATTACTCAATAGGCACAGTAGCAATACCATGTACACATATAAGAAACACCTAGTGAACTCCACCAAACACAATCATGAACAACCAGACCCGACCCTGGCTAAAAAAAGTAACAGGTCAACATTCCTTACAAACCCCAGGTCGTAGTACATGGGGAAGTCAAGAGTGGAAATCACTCACCTACTGGGAAGAAAAGGGTGACGACAACGCTGAAGAAGAATAAACCCAGGCACCCACCTGCGTCGAAAAGATGAACTCGTCGTCGTGCTCCTTAGCTAGAGGTGGTGCTCCGCTCGCGGAGAGATTATTATGACATGTCATTTCACATAAACAAAGAGATTATTAACATCAGATATAAAAAAACATATTCAAGTTCATTCAGAATAGCACACAAATAACCAAACAACAAAAGCTTCTACAACTCATAAATTCTACCATACTGAAACTAAAGGGGGCAACATGGTTCTTCAGTTATACACTTATTAGTTCTGGTCCTTCCTGGATCTCTCTCTACAACATCAGCATCAATATAACCATCTTAATAGTAGCAACAATATCACATGAAACACATCCTAATTAGGGGCATACTTGCTCAAAAAATAAATCACAGTGATCACAGTAGAACAGTCAAGAAGAAGCAATACATGAATTACAGTAATAAGATAGGTGATGCAACTACCATTAGAGTTAAGAAGCTGTCCATAGTACTGACTATAAAGCAAAACAAGGAGTGGACCATGTTGCAGACAATGCATGGAGCTAGCAACTATGAATCTGTTTTGCAACAGACCATTTTTTACATACCTATGTTTTATTGTTAGACATGTTTTCACAGACTGTAATTCATAATCATGCATTCAGGTGGCATGTAAGAGTGGTATGCAGCAGGATAATGTAGTTTCTTTATTAAGCTGGGAACTGTTGGTTTCAGGTACAATGGAAAAGATCATCATCACGAACAAAACAAACGAGCAGCACAGAAATTAAATCGCTGAACAAGTAAGGGGTTCACCTATGTCAGCCCTCAAAACTCCATCTTGGGTAGTCCGGTATTGGGCAGCTATCATGTATCCATCGTGAGCTCACGGATGTAGCTCCTCTCCAACCCACCGCCTACGAATCCACACAAAGTATAAACAATATGAGCATAGTAGTAAGCTTATCAGATCTACAGTTCAAAAAGGCGTGGTCAGTAGCCTACCAATAGCAATTACAAACTGACAGCAAGTCCATCAGTTTCACCGTTCATGCTTGTTCTAAACGCAAAAGCTACTAGGCATAAACACAAACACGCTGCGGGCAGCTCCGGCGCTATCTCGATTGACCGATCATAGTGTGGGAATAGCGGGCACACAAAGAGGCACCACCGCAAGTGACTATGAGGACCCCCGAAGACAGGAAGAAAATGGGAGGGGAAAGAGGGGGACCTCGTTCCGTACCTGGTGCGGTGGATGAAGGAGCCTCCTCGGGAGGGCGCTAGAGGAGGAGAAGAGCCTTGGCGACGCGCTTGTGCATCCTGCGTAGCCCCTCCCGATGGTCGTCCTCGTCGAGGCCCACCAGCAGCACGCGCACCGCCGCCTCCATGGAGAAACAGAGCCTCTACGTGCGGGTGCAACGACGGCGAGGAGGATCTCGTGGTTCTTGGAGGTGGCGGCGAAGAGGCGGCAGATGCTTGGCGATGGCTGCACGAGGGGGTGATGCTTGGCAGCGAAGAGGCGGCGAGGAGGATCTAGCCACGCTGCACGAGGAGGATCTCTGCCCCCTCTCTCAGTCTGAATCCAGGCCTCGTGGTGCTTGGCGGTGGCTGCACGAGGCTGTGATTCTGCGGCGTGGCTAGGGTGGGGGTGGCGACGGGGGTGATGGCGGCTATGTTTCTCCAGCGAGGCTGGGGAACCTCTCTGGATCGAGATCTCGAGAGAGGGGGCGGGGTAGGTAGGTGGTGGCGGCGACGCTTGGAGTTAGCGAGGCTACGATGGGATCTGAGAAGGGAGGGATATTGTGACCTAGCGGAAGGGAGGGATGGTTTGTCCAAATTGCCCCTTTCTTTTACTATTTCGGTGGGGGTATTTGGGTATTTTTCTCTTTTGGTGCCGACATATCAGGGGACGGATTTTGGACATTGGATGGGACGATGTGGATGGCTGAGATCTGTCGCAGTAGTGATCCGTGGGTAGTCTATCTATGTCATCTGATTGGTTGGCTTTATTCTGCAGGGCAAACGACCAATGTTATGACCAGAATCGTGGCATAGTTTATGATAATGTGCCCATATTGTGCACACATATGTATCATGGGATGGCGAACAATGTTGCAGGAGAAAGTTTTCCTTTTCGACGCACGGAAAATCCATTTTCCATTTTCCGAGCGCAAAAAATGGGGCATTTTATGAAGCAACCACCAAATGACAGTTTTAAAATGGTACCACCATATTTTTTAAAAATATTAGACCACATTACATGGACAATGTCCCAACCGGGGTATCTCAAACATTTTCGTTCACCCCTGGCGAAAAAGACAAACTTCTGCCAAATCGGTAGGAAGTGGGTCCGGTTTGAACTACAGGTACATGATCTGATGCCCATGATTTTTTGAAAAAATCATTTTTAGACTCACAATATTATGTTTCTTCAGAGATCCAATGCAATTTTAGCGAGACTCATCCCCTAGCTAAGAACCTTCATGCCCGCCGTTTTGACCATAGTTTGAAACGAGCATAAAAAATTCAAAAACGGTCCGATCAATGCAAATCCTTCGCGTGGTGTCTTATTATGTGACATAGTTGCAAGAAAAAATACCAAACTTGGTATATTGCAAGTGTCTCAAAAAAACCTTCTGAGAAATGACCTATCATGTTCGAGGTTTCATGGCTTTCGGGTCAAACGACCAATGTTATGGCCCGAATCATGGCATAGTTTATGATAATGTGCCCATATTGTGCACCCATATGTATCATGGATGGCAAAAAATGTTGTAGGAGAAAGTTTTCCTTTTTGTCGCAAAAAAAACTATTTTCCATTTTCCGAGCGCAAAAACGGGTCGTTTTGTGAAGAAACCACCAAATAAAAGTTTCAAAATTCTACCATCCCATTTTTTAAAAATAATAGTCCACCTTACATGGACAAATGTCCCAACTGGGGTATCTCAAACCTTTCCTTCCACCCCTGGCAAAAAAGACAAATTCCTACCAAATCAGTAGGAAGTGGTTCCGATTTGAACTACAGGTACATGATACGATGCCCATTATTTTTTGAAAAAATGAGTTTTAGACTCACAATATCATGTTTCTTTAGAGATCCAATGCGATTTTAGCGAGGCTCGGCCCTGAGCTAAGAATCTTTATGCCCGCCGTTTTGACCAAAGTTTGAAACGGGCATAATAAATTCAAAAACGGTCCGATCAATGCAAATCCTTCGCGTGGTGTCTTATTATGTGACATAGTTGCAAGAAAAATACCAAACTTGGTATATTGCAAGTGTCTCAAAAAAACCTTCTCAGAAATGACCTATCATGTTCGAGGTTTCATGGCTTTCGGGCCAAACGACCAATGTTATGGCCCGAATCACGACATAGTTTATGATAATGTGCCCATATTGTGCACCCATATGTATCATGGGATGGCAAACAATGTTGCAGGAGAAAGTTTTCCTTTTCGTCGCACAAAAAAACCATTTTCCATTGTTCGAGCGCAAAAAACGGGTCTTTTTGTGAAGCAACCACCAAATGAAAGTTTCAAAATGCTACCATCCCATTTTTCAAAAATAATAGGCCACCTTACATGGAAAAATGTCGCAACCGGGATATCTCAAACCTTTCCTTCCACCCCTGGCGAAAAAGACAAATTCCTACCAAATCAGTAGGAAGTGGGTCCGATTTGAACTACAGGTACATGATCCGATGCCCATTATTTTTTGAAAAAATGTGTTTTAGACTCGGAATATGCTATTTCTTTTGAGATCCAACACAAGTTTAGCGAGGCTCGGCCCTGAGCTAAGAATCTTCAAAACCATAGTTTCAAAATCATATGTTGAATTATGATATTGTCCCTACTATGGACTAACATGGTATTAGTAGATCCATAATTTGAAATAAGCATACTATTCATAATTAACATCCTAGTATGATCTAATGAAATTTTTAAAAATTTGGAGACAAAAATCAATTATTTTGGAGTTCTTATGAGAAAGATACACAAGAATTATGAAAACACAAAAATAAAACGAAAAAAAAAATAACCGGACCTAATCTACTGCGCCCAAGGTCAAAGCCCGCCCAAATACACCTTCCCAGCGAGGCCCATTAGGGGGAACCTGGCAGCCAGGCCCAGTTTGGATCGCGGGTGATAGTTAAAAGGATTGAGCGCGGGTATGGTACAACTAAGTTGTGTTGGTCTGGTGGTTAGGTGCCTTTCATTAGTGGGGAGGTCGCCGGTTCGAGTCCCCCTGCAGCCCCTTTTTTGGTTATTATTCCCGCGCGTGAGTTCAATTTGTGGGTGTAATGGAACCAAATATTGACACATAGGTATGCCACATATGCAAAAACTAACACATAGACATGCCACATAGATAAAAATGCTGGGGAAATGCTTACTCATTTCAACTTTATTCTATTTTAGACGTTATGACCAATTTAAATCGTCGTAATCAGCTACAATATATGTCGTAGGATACATCCGCCATATTATGACGATTTTAGCTACAACAAATATGACGTTTTGGAGTCAAAACCTCTTAATTTTTCAAGGTTTTTACCCCTTCAAACGTCTTATGACTATCTAGTACAAAATCATCATAGATATATGACGATTTTATTCACGGCCACTATCAGAAGGTCATAGTTTGCCACATTTCTTGTAGTGAAGGGATCTGCCAAGTTTTTAGATGTTTGGATATAATCCAATGCAATAACTCCGGAGTTTCTCATTTTCCTGACAGATTTCAGTCTCCTCTTCACATGTCTTGATGACTTCATATTATCCTTAGAACTATTTACCTTAAAAATCACAGTTTGATTATCGCAGTTCATAAGGATTGCGGGTATTGGTTTTTCAGCCACATGTAAGTTCATCAAGAGTTCACGAAGCCACTCTGCTTCAACAGTGGTTGTGTCTAATGCTATGAGTTCTGCTTCCATAGCTGACCTTGTTAAGATGGTCTGCTTGCAAGACTTCCAAGAAACAGCACCACCAGCAAGTGTGAATACATATCCACTCGTGTCCTTTATCTCTTCAGCATCAGATATCCAATTTGAATCACTATAACCGTCTAGTACCCTCGGATACCCGGTATAGTGTATGCCATAGCTCGCAGTGCCTTTTAGATAATGCATAACTCTCTCAAGAGCATGCCAATGATCATCTCCTGGATTTGAAACAAATCGACTGAGTTTGCTTACAGCAAAGGCGATGTCAAACCTCGTGGCACTAGCTAAATACATAAGTGAGCCAATAATTTGAGAGTATCTCAGTTGGTCTCTAGCATTTCCTCGATTCTTTCGAAGCAACACACTAGGATCATATGGTGTAGGAGAAAACTTGAAGTCGCTATACCCGAACGACTCAAGATCTTTTCCACATAGTGGTACTGAAGCAATGTAATCCCACCATCATAATCTCTCAATAGCTTGATGTTTAGGATGACATTAGCTACTCCCAGATCCTTCATCTCAAAGGAACGATATAAGAAATTTTGACCTCCTTAATTGCATTAAGGTTGGTTCCGAAAATCAGTATGTCATCAACATACAAACAAAGGATGACTCCCTCACCCCCACCATGGCGATGGTACACACATTTATCAGCTTCATTTACAACAAAGCCTGCAGTAGTTAAAGTTCTTTCGAACTTCTCATGCCATCGCTTAGGGGCTTGTTTTAGGCCATATAAAGACTTTCACAACTTGCACACCTTTCCTTCTTGACCATTTACCACAAAACCATCTGGCTGATCCATGTAAATTTCCTCATCCAATTCTCCATTAAGGAAAGTTGTCTTAACGTCCATTTGATGAACGAGAAGACCATGAGAGGCAGCCAATGAGAGTAATACTCGAATGGTGGTCAATCTGGCAACGGGTGAGTAAGTTTCAAAGAAGTCTTCGCCTTCTTTTTGAGTATATCCCTTGGACACAAGCCGTGACTCATACTTCTCAATAGTACCATCAAGCCTAAGCTTTTTCTTAAACACCCACTTGCACCCTACAGGTTTTCACCCATAAGGGAGATCAGTGATCTCCCATGTTCCATTAGCTAAGATGGAATTCATCTCACTATGGACGGCTTCCTTCCAGTAGTCAGCATCAGGAGATGCATATGCTTCTGAAATGGAAGTGGGAGTGTCATCCACAAGGTACACAATGAAATCATTACCAAAGGACTTTGCAGTCCTCTGTCTTTTGCTCCTTTTAGGAATTTCATTATCATCCTCCTTAGGACTTTCAGAGTGTTCAATTGGAATGGTAGGTTCAGAGAATGTAGCAAATTCCTGATTAGATGAACTAGGTATCTCCGGATTTGATGAGTTAGGTTTATCCTTCATTGGAAAGATATCCTCAAAGAAAGTCGCATCAGTCGACTCCATGATTGTACCGACATGAATGTCAGGCACTTCAGATTTTACTATCAAGAATCTATAACCAATGCTATGAAAAGCATAGCCCAGAAAAACACAATCAATGGTTTTTGTCCAAGCTTGCGCTTCTTGGGGATTGGTACATTAACCTTTGCCAAACAACCCCAGGTACGTAAGTAAGAGAGTTTTAATCTTTTCTTCTCCCATTCTTCGAATGGAGTAATTTCTTTGTTCTTTGTGGAAACTCGGTTTAGGACATGACACGCGGTCAATAGTGCCTCCCCCCACCATTCCTTAGAGAGACCCGATGTGTCTAACATGGCGTTAACCAAATCTGTTAGAGTACGGTTCTTTCTTTCGGCTACTCCATTTGACTGGGGTGAGTAGGGAGGCGTCTTCTCAGGAATTATGCCATGTTCCGCACAAAAGGAATCAAACTCGTTGGAAAAATACTCTCCACCACGATCAGACCTAAGCCTCTTAATCTTTCGATCAAGTTGATTTTCTGTCTCAACTTTATAGATTTTGAAGAAACTCAAAGCCTCATCTTTTGATTTCAGAAGATACACATGACAATATCTCGTAGAGTCATCTATCAAAGTCATGAAATATTTCTTTCCACCTTTTGTCAACACACCATTCATCTCACAAAGATCAGAATGTATGAGCTTTAGTGGTGTTAAATTTCTCACTTCTGTAGTCGTATGTGACTTGCGAGGTTGTTTAGCTTGCACGCAGACTTGGCACTTAGATCCCTTAACAGTTGTGAAATGAGGGATTAATTTCATTTTGGCTAGTCGCGTCATACAACCAAAATTAATATGACAAAGACGAGAGTGCCAGACATTTGATTCAAAATTCGTGTAAATATGATTAACAACTTTATTACAAATGTCTGACAGAGATAAGCGGAACAAGCCTCCGCACTCATAGCCTTTATCAACAAAGGTTCCATACTTCGAAATTACTTTATTGGACTCGAATACAATCTTGTAGCCATCTCGACACAGAAGAGATCCGCTAACAAGATTTTTATTTATTGAGGGAACATGATGCACGTTCTTCAGGCGCACGGTCTTTCCCAAAGTGAACTTCAGATCGACCGTACCAACACCATGAACAGAAGCATGCGAGCTGTTCCCCATCAGCATGGTTTGAGTCCCTCTGACCTGATATGAAGAAAACATGGAAATATTAGAACAGACATGTACATTAGCGCCCGTGTCAATCCACCAATCAGGAGAATGACATAATGAAAGAACAGTAGGTAATATACCATACCCAACATCTTTCATCTCAACGTCGCCCATGACAACATTAGCAGTCTTGCTGCCCTTCCCATGCTGGCGCTTGTCAAAGCGGTTAGGACAAGCAGGAGCCCAATGATCAGGATCACCGCACACATGACAAGCACCTTTCCTCTTACCAGTCTTCTTCTTGAAGCTGGTAGACTGTGAGGCCTTGTTCTTTCCATCGAACTTTCCTTTGCCGTCAAACTTGCCTTTGTTCTTGAACTTATGAGGCTGGAAGTTCCTTTTCTGTACCAAATTGGCATTAGAACCTCCCTCGGCACCTCGAGCACGTGTGTATTTTGCTCTCGCCTTCTCTTCCACATCAAGAGTCCCAATGAGATCAGTCACGGAGAACTCTTGTCTCTTGTGCTTCGGAGAAGTAGCAAAATTCCTCCATGACTGGGGAAGTTTGGCAATAATGCCTCCGGCAACAAACTTGTCCGGTAACACACAACTGAAGTGCTCAAACTCCCTGGCAAGTGACTGTATCTCATGAGCCTGCTCCACAATGGGGAGGTCATTAACCATCTTATAGTCATAGAATTGTTCCATGAAATACAGTTCACTGCCAGCATCGGAGACTCCAAATTTTCTCTCAAGCGCATCCCACATATCCTTGCCATTTCTAAATGACAGATATGAATCGACAATATTGTCACCAAGAATGCTGATCAAGGCAGCCTTGAAAGTGGTATCAAGTTTTTGGAACGCCTCTTCCTGAGTGGGATTAAGTTCTCCCTCAGGTGCATCATAGATGGTGTTATAGAAGCTCATGGTCTGAAACCAGAGCATTGCTCTCGCACGCCATCGTTTGTAATTGACACCTTCGAACACAGGTGGCTTCATAGAAGCAACAAAGCCACTTGGGTCAAATTGCCTGAAATAAGGTTTTTGGATTGTTGAATAAAAGAGCAATTTACCAAGCAAATTATCCATAATAAACGCTAGATAAAACATGATTAGAATAATAGGCAATATACTAATCATGTGAAATAGCGAATACATATTAATGCATATAACCAAACAAACTGCAAGGCGAAAAACTTTAGAGACGATCAGAACAGGATTGAGAAAGAAAATATACACGGCAGTAGCAGAAGAGGAAGAGGGAGAGGAAGAGGGTGCTGATGTCGGGGAAGAAGTCCTCGTCGGGGAAGACGTTGCCGCAGTCGCTATCCGTGAGGGAGTCCGTGATGAAGCCAGTAGTCGTGCCGATAGCGCTCCCCAAAAACCTTATTGCCCTTCTCCCGTACAGGACTCGAAGCAACGGGGTCTCGGAGGCCTACTATTCCGGCTCGCGGTGCATGCCGCAAGACGGGATAGGGAAGATCTAAGTAGCGCAGTGCTCTGGACCTGGAGGCGCAAAGGATGTGTGGCAGTGTGTCTGAGAGGAGGTGTGACCTCTCTTATATAGGCACAGAGGGGAAGGCAGACAGGCTGCACAGAAGATGAAACGATGGACAGAAGTTGAAGCGAACAGGCGGCAACCCACCGGACAGCTTCCACTCAGTTCGTATTTATTTAGCTCGTATTAAAAGTCCACTCGAGCAACTTTTCAGCTTATGTACGACTGTTCATATACCATTCATGTGTGGCAAAATAAATCTCGGCTCGGCGAGAATCCCGCAACCCGCAACCCGCGGCACGCGTGCGTGCGTCGTGGCGAGGCGTGGCGAGGCGAGCGAGGAGGAGAGCGCGCGTGTATATGTCTTCTCTTCTCAAGCTCGTACAAGTGGTGGAAGAGCTCACCTTATAAGCTGGTCCAACTTCTACTCAACTAGCAATGTGGGACTAAACATTTGTCCCGGCTCTTGCCTTGCATGAATGGGCCAAATGGGCCTCTAGGATTTTAGGAATTTATTGGCATATAATAAATGGGCTGGGCCTATTTAGGCAAAATTCCAACACTATGATTGATGAACCGTCCTTTCCTGATACACCATCCTTTAATGATACGACATTAGACCCAAAACAACATGTAAGGTCAAATAAGCAAACTGTCTAAGAAATTGCTCCTCCTGAGACTGAACTTTTTAAAACAACAATGTTATTTAGATCAAATCTTATATCCCTACATATCTTCCGTTCTACAACTTACATTATTAATTAGTAGGTTTGTCTAACCTTAAACCACAAAATGGGCAAGAAACCATGGTTATAGTTGAAGTGTGGCATGTAAGGTTGATCTACACACGATCGAGCCCAACGGCTCGACCAAACCCTTGACCACGTCCTGATCGGGGACGCCCAACCTCCCTGGTTGGTGGCCCCCTATCACCTGCGCGTATATAAAGAAGTGGGGGCCGGTGGCACAACCAACGAGGTTAATCGTGCGCCACTCCCCACACCCTTCCGATCAAGGGCTCACGCAGAGTGACGGGAAGCACCACCGACGCCGCCACCACTGCCCACACTCATGCCGTCACCCTCCCCATGGAAACCAGATCGGGCTCCTCAAGCTCCACCGAATTAGGTAGTCGTCTCTGATATCTCCCTAGTCCCTCTCTCACTCGTCAAGATTGATACCTAAAGAGTGCTAACGATTTGATCTAGCCTAGATGATCCTAATGCAATTTTAACATTGGTACCAGAGCCCCTAGTGCTAGATCTATTTGGGTAGAAAGAAATTAAAAGAGAAAAAGTTTTTTTATCAAGCTCTAGTTCATCCCCAATTGACAAGCCTAGTCACACTTTTGGGTTCCCAGTCGTTATAGCCGTTCTCGCAAACCTCTGGGTCTGTCTCGGAGCCGGCCAACTTCGTCGCGGGTAGCTTGGTGGGGTGGCCCCCTGAAATATTATATGAATCTTGCAATTGCTCTGTCGTGATGCCTCATTCGGTTTTCATTTGGTTTTTTCGAGGTTGATCATGCGTGTGTTGCTATTTGTGCCCTCCTGCAGGGTAAAACTTTCTGCAAGCCGTGTCCGCGGTTATGGACGACTTGGAGCATACTATCTCGATCATAGACAACTATAACTAAAGTAGTGCTATAAATTTGACTTTATAATGACTAGTAATCAGCTTCACTACAATGGAATAGCTAAATAAAAGTACCAAAAACTACTGGTTTTGGGATGCCTCATGCTATATGTATCTGACTAGTAAGTATTGCAACTACAACAAAATGGTTAACTAAAACTATCCATTGTTTATAATATCAGGATGACTCATGCTATCTGTATCTGACTAGTAATTGCCGCAACTATAACGGAATGAATAAAACTGCCAACTGTGTGAGTTCCTCGGTTGACTTCCTCGTTTGGTCTCGAGGGGGAAATACCAGGATGGGTATGCTTGATGATAGTTTCAGGTTGGATCCGAATAGGTCTTTCTTATCCCTATCTGATAGCTTCCAGTTGTATTGAGTCTCTATAGGTTGTTTAGTGCATGTTTCCATAACCTAGTTATGCCTCTCTCATAAACATTGGATGTTGTTATGTCTCTCTCATAAACTAGTTCATTGATTAACAAGATGATCATAGTTTCCTGATCATAGACATTGGATGTTGTTAATAACGAGATCACAACATTAGTGTAATGGTGTGATGAACATTCATCCGAAGTATAGCATTACGATCAAAGTCATTGAGTTTATATTGCTATAAACAACTTACGAAGTAGTCCTAATCCTTAGACCATGAGAGCATGCCAATCACTAACACCGGAAGAGTTTCTTGTTGACATCAAACGTCACACTGTAACTGGGTGATTATAAAGATGGCTTCAAAGCTACTAAAGTGTTATGTTGAGAATCATGGATCAAGAGTGGAATTTTTTCATCCCGATGACGGATAGATATACTCTGGGCCCTCTCGGTGATATCACATTGGTTAGCTTGCAAGCAAGTGATTTGATCACTAGAATGTTATATCACGGGAACAAGAAAAGAGTGCATGTCAGTAACGAGATCAAACTAGGTATGGAGATACCGATGATCGAATCTCGGACATGTAACATATCGTGAAACAAAGGGATTAAGATACAAGCGTAAAAGGTTCCGACGATCACAGGAAAAGTCATCGTTGAATGTGTGGGAGTCAGTATGGATCTCCAGGTCCCGCTACTGATTATTGATCGAAGGGTCTCGATCATGTCCGAATTATTCGCGAACCGTAGGGTGACACACTTAAGGGACACTGACATCCATTTGGAGCAAATGTTTCATGCCGAAAGAATAAACAAGCGCAGGAATTTATTTCACTAGATACCGAAACAGGTTTTCGGGTGAAATTACATAAAGTGTTTTTGCATGTGAAATGGAATTCTAGCAAGGGGTTATTTGTGAATGTTTATCATTAAAGTAATTGACAAAATTCTGAATAAAATAAAAGAGTTTTATTTAATGAGAGTTTGCATTAAATTTGGTGGAAATTTAATGGCATGTTTGAGTGGGATTTTGAGTGGAGGGATTTGAATGGATTTTTGTGAGTGGAGTGTCCACCCACATGAATGAAGGAGGGAAGGGGGCAGCCCCCATGGCCGGCGGCCACCCCCTTGGGTGCCCCCCTCCTCCTATAAAAGGCACCCCCTCTCCTTTCTCTCACTCACACCTCCTCGTGAAGGATCTCTCTCCCCCTCTAGAATTTATCCCCCATGGTCTCGGACTAGCGGGATACATGTTCCCGGTGGCTATTCGGCAAGAAAGGGTTGTGCTTCCGCTGCATCGCTGGAGCGAGGAGGCGGAGGTTGCTTGGTGTCTTGTACGTGTGTGCGAGCACGGATGCGCTGCTGCTTTGCGGCGCTAGGAGTTCCTATCGATCTTGAGATTGGCAAGAGATCGTCTACATCAACCACGAGTTAAACTCGTTAAGCGTTGTCGGTTGTAAGATCCCTCGTTTGCGAAGGAAAGGATCCCTGTGATTGCAATGCTAGTCCCTGGATCATTGCTAGCATCCACAGTTTAAGATGAAGTACACAGATACAAAGGTCATTTATTACATTCATTCCAGAGATAAAACATAGTCTTTTACAACTCAGGGCCAAAGGCCTCATACAAGAGTTTATGGAATAAGTAAATAAACACAAGTCCTCATCTTCATGTGCCACAGGAAAGCATGTTGAGTGTAGACTCATGACTCCTACTCATCATCGGAGTAACCTGCAACATCACAAGTTACAGCCACAGTGGGTCAATACTTTGGAATAGTATTGGCAAGTGATACCTTAGTAAATTTTAAGTGGACTATAGTACTATATGCATTTGGCTAAGTGTAGCTTGGCTTGCTTTGCTTGAAAAAAGGTTTTTCCTATTAGTTGAAATCACTAAGTTTTTCTTTGTCAAAAACTTTCCCTAGGAACCACCAATAGACATTGGGGTCCTTCACCCTTGTTCACCCACAAATTTTACTTAGAAGTTGGAGTGATGAGATTCTTGTAGCTTCCATGTCTTGATGCTCAAATTGTCCATTACCATGGACTTGTCTAAGTACTTAGATTTTCCATCTGCAGAGGTTGTGCACTTTCCCCACCAGACTTGGTTTCCCAAGACAGGACCTTTCAGAAGCCTTTCCTTAGTCAAATGGACGCGCTCCAACCTATCATTCCCACTACCACCAACTGTCCAAGTGACTAAGTTCTAGCAACCTATATGATCAAGGTAGAGCCCATATTGCCAAGTGGTTGCACTGTAAGCTTTCTCAACACTTGGCCTCCAAATCCCTTTGTGCCTAGGTGGCATACCACAAGGGAGATACACAAGCCAAATCCATGGCCTTGTGTAACCACTCAACCAAAAACCACCATTCAAGTCCCATTCCACCCAGGAAGTTCATTGACTTAGTTGTTTTATTAAGAAAAGCATGAGTCCCAAAGGACTTAGAATTATTTCACCATAGCATGTACATACTTTACCAACCCTTGTTTTCTACTAGCTAGGCTAAGCATGGCATAGTAACTTAACTTAGGAAAATTCTCTAGCAATTCTACAATTCTACACTACATAGGATTTCCCAACATAGCATTTGGCAAAAGTAGCATGCAAGACTTAGCAAAAATAATTCTAATGCTTATTCAAAGTAAAGGGTGGAAATATCATGAAGTATCACTTGCCTTGGTAATGGGGAGAGTAGCACTCTTCACAATCACAGTCACTAGCAAAATCTACACAAAAATTTGTAGCATACAATTACACTCAATTTATATACAATCAAAAATATGAATGCATGCATGCAAGAAATTACTAAATGATGATTTTGAAAACTCTACCAAGCAAGTGCATGATACTGAAACATAACAAGTCCCAAAGTTTGCTAACTAAACTTATTTGGCACTAATACAATTTACTAAACTAAATCTATACTCAAAATAGCCTTAAACATGTTTCTGTATAAAAAGTCATTTTATCAGATACTATTTGTTAAACACATTGTAGATTTAGAAAGGCCTTGTTCCACTGAATCCAACAGTATAAAGTTTGCAAAATTCCAACGTGGGAATCAAAAGTTATAGCCATTTGAAAATTAGATCTAAATCTGTTTTTGAAATCTGTTTTTGATTTAAACCTAGCCACGCGTCGTGTTTCTATTGGCGCGTACCGGTTCGGCCGGATCGAGCTCTGCGGCCGTAGGATCTAAGTAAAACACACGGTCCAGATCTAGCAAAAACGTTTCGTTAAGTGATCTAAATCTACGCGTTGGATCCAGATCTGACGGTCCTGGATCAAACGACCAAACTCGAGCGGCGCTAGCGGCGGAGGCTGGCGGCGGCGCGTCGTTCAGTGGCGGTGCCGGCGTTCTAGGTCGTGCACGAGAGGGAGAAAGGTCATACCAGATCCGCAGCGGCGTGCTGAAGCTCGACGTGGCGTTGGTTTGCGAAGGGGCGTGCGGGAACGGTCTCAGGAGCTCGTCGGAGTAACGGGCGGCGTCGGTAGCTTACAGTCGTGGTCCTTGCCGAGGTTTGGCGTCGCCCTAGCACGAACCAGAGGCATTAGGAGTTGCGCAAGACGCAGGCGAACAAACTCGCGTGAAGGAGGGGGCAAGGGGCGCTCGGGTTTTACCTTAATTGGTCGCCAGAGTCAAGCGGCGGCGCAGGTGGTTTCGGTCGTGGACGGAGACGACGACCTGGCTCACGTGCAGGCAAAAGAAAAGCATCAGTGGGTGCGCAAGATCAAGCTGATCATCATCGTTTGAACCAGAGAGGGGGGGCGGCCGAGGCTCACCGGAATTGGACGCCGGAGTCGTCGGTACAGCGGGGCTTCGGGAGCTAATGCGCGCAGCCTGGTGGCGGAGTGAGCGAGGAGGGTGGGGGGAAATGCTCGCGGTGCAGAGGGGATTTTATAGGCCCAGGCGCGACAGGAAACGCCTGCGGCATTAAGGCCAATTACGCCGCGCCATTACCGGCCTTGACAGCAGCGGCGACGTGGTCGCGGGCGCGGTTTGAGGAAGACGGGGGCGACGTGGAGAGGGCCCGCTCGTCAGCGAAACGCGCGAAGAGGAGGTGGGGTCCGGCGGTCAGCGGCTGTGTGGGTGCGCTGGCGCGTGCGGGAGGAAAAGAGATAGCCCGGGTGGGCTAGTTGGGCCTGCTCAGAAGATGGGCAAGATTCCTGGCGCTCGGCCCTTTTCTTTTGTTTACTCCTTTTTCTTTTTCTATTTCTATTTTCTGAATTGATTTTCAAATGAATTCAAGTTCCATTTGAATTCAAATTTCCTTGGGATTTTTGCAGTGATCAGTGGTCTCAAATATAGGCATAAGATCATGTGGTTGCTTTGCAAAGGCTTGGTCAAGCTTGGGGATCAAAATATCAGAGGCTTCGCACTTGGTTTGCAAAATTTGAGAAAGGGTTTTTGAAACATTTCAAATTTGTAAATCTTGGTCCAAAACCACACTCAATCCTTTCTATTAGAAGGGAAAACAAGCTAGGTTTAAAATCAATCAAACTTCTCAAATGGGGATGGCCATTTGATTTGAATCTGCTCACATAAAATCATAGCACTTTGTGCTACTGTTTTCCAAAATGAGTTTGAAATTGTTCTCAAATCTATATGCATGCATGAATGATATGCAAACTTTGAAATATGATTTTAGGGAAGTTACATCGGTCTTCAAGGGTACGTTCTCTATGGATATACATCCGCCCGTTGTTTGTATCTAGTAGATAGATCTTGGTACATAGTTGTTCCCATCGTAGGAAATTTTTTGTTTTCTATGCTGCAAACCCTACAGTGGTATCAGAGCCGGATCTATGCGTAGATGCTTTACACGGGTAGTACACATATGAGTATGTGGGCGATGATGATCATGTTGTTGCTCCTTAGTTGTAATTTTGGATATTTGTGGCATAGTGGGATGAAGCGGCCCGGACAAACTTTACATGTCCTCGCACATGAGACCTGTTCCACGCTTGACATGCAACTAGTTTGCATAAGTGGCTAGCAGGTGTCTGTCTCTCCTACTATAGTCAATATCTATTTTGCAACGTGTTATCAACAATTTGGTTATCCTCGTTGTGGTTCATGTTCGTAGGTAAGAACGGTTCTATCTCGAAAGCCCTAAGCCACGTAAAACTTGCAATGGATAAATTAGAGGCGTCTAGTTTAGATTGTTGTTGGGCTAGTGTTATGATATGGTGATGCTGTAAGTAGAACTATGAGATTATACTCTTACAACATACATAACATGTAATCTCCATAGACCTTGGACTTACACATATAGGTATGATAGTGATCATACCACGGTGCACATGATAAAGGTCATATGCGGGAACCATATCATTCCACTAATAAACATGTGATGAAAGAACATTTCTTAATCCCTAGTGTTTTGTGTGTTAGATAACAATACCAAGGATCATTTAATGTGTGTTGAAGTGTTGCAACTCTATTTGAGAATAAAGGGAAAAGAACTCTGCCTTTGGGGGCGGATAATCCGGCCCCACCAGGGGCGGATAATCCGCCCCTCCCTTTGCCCAAGCAAGCGCAAGCCCCAGAAGGGGGGCGGAATTTTGGCCGGACTTTCCGGTCTGGCCGGATAATCCGCCCCTCAGGGGGGCCGGATTATCCGCCCCCCAATATCTTCACCAAGCTTCACCAAGGCGCAAGCCCCAGAGAGGGGGCGGAGTTTCCCCCGGAGAATCCGCCCTTGGGGCGGATTTTTCCCAGGGGGGCGGATAATCCGCCCCCAAAGTTGTGCAACGGCCAGATCTGGGGAGGGGTTATTTAAGCCAGCCATCCCCCTCCTCCCAGAACTCTTGATTCATCTCGAAAAAGACCAGATCAGATCTAAAAGCTTCATCCAAGAGTGCTCCACCTAGATCCACCCAAAGGCCCCATCCCTTGGGGAATCGAAGGAGGAGAACTCGATCTTCATCATCAGCAATCAAGCGCTTCATCTCCTCTCATTCATTTGGAGAACCTCCGATCTAGTATTTCTTTCAAATATCTAGATCCTCGTTTTTGTTTATATTGATAAACCTTGTTCTTGTGGCAGCTTGTTGTCATCTCGGGAGCCCCCAATTCGGTTGTGGGTGTGTGCCCCGATAGTGTTGTAAAAGGCACAGTTCCCGCCTCGAAGGGATCCAATAGTGGAGAAGGTGGATCAGGCCTCTCGTTGCGAGATCCATCGGAGAATAGGGTGAGGCCTATTGTGGCGTGGTGGTCTTAGAACCGCCCACCCCTCCAACGCAGATGTACTTCCCTTAACAAGGAAGGAACTGCGGTAAAACAAATCCATGTGTCTCCGCGTGCTCCACTACGGTTTCCTCGCTCCTCTTTTACGTGCTTAGTAGTTAGGGTTACATATAGGGAAATTCTCATAGTTGCATATCTAGAGAATTTACTTTGTGTCAAGCCTAAAATTGAAAAAGTATTAAAAATTGGTTAGCACCTATTCACCCCCCCTCTAGGTGCCCATACGATCCATTTCAATTGGTATCAGAGCCTCGGCTCTTATTTCGGGCTTAACCGCCTAAGAGAAGTATGGGTTCCAAGAGAGATTGGAGTGATGCTCCGGAGGTAGTCACCATGAACGATCTCAAGACGTTGGAAACAACCTTGGTGAGTTCAATGGAGGCTAAGATGGAAGAGATGCGTCAATTGATAATGCGTCTCTCCACATCCGCAGCATCACCTCCATCTAACTCTGAGGATACCACTCCGCAATCCAAGGAAACGGGTAAAACTGTTTCCAAAGATAACGAAGTGGTAGGTGATGATACTAGCAAGAGCTCCTCCTCGAAAAAGGATAGCGGTAAGGATGGATACAATGAGGTTTCTCATGTGTATTCCCCTGATCCGCCTATTCCTCACCCACATATACATAATAGGGGTGATCCACCCAAACTTTCAGCATCTACTTTCTCTCAATGGCAATTTTTGATGAAATCTCATGTGTGCAGTTCCTCCATAGAGTTGTGGAAGATCATCGAAAATGGTCTTCATGTTGGAAATCCTAACAATCTCACAAGAAGAGAAGTGGCCGATAGCCAACTCAATGCTACAGCTCTACACATGATACAACTTGGTGTGGGTGAAAAAGACATGCCACACATTCAGCATCTTAACACAGCTAAAGAAGCTTGGGATGCTCTCACCGAGCTTTTCATCGGAAATGAAAGTATGAGAAGGAATAGATATGATGCCTTGAGCAATGAAGCTGAAGGATTTTATATGCTGGATGGAGAAGACCACGAGGACATGTATAGGAGGCTCAAGGCAATAGCCACAACCTTCAGAAACCATGGTGCAGCTCATGTTGATGATGCTTGGATCAAGCGCAAGTATGTTAGTGCTCTTATGCCATTTGAGCCCACAGATTTGAAAAGTCTCCAAGGTAGGCATAACTATCACCTCATGTCATCCAATGAGGTAATGCAAGAAATGGCCGCCTTCAAAGTGGCTGCCAAGAATGCCGAAGATGCTCGTGCTCGAGCTATGGGGATGCAAAAGGGGGTCAACATGGCCTTGAAGACTAGTGTGATTGATCATGATGAATATGCGGTAGAAGGTCTGGACTATCCCGAAGATATAAAAAGGATCCACGGACAATACTTGGATCTTTATGCAAGAAACTTTTGGAAAGATCCAGCCAAGGCTAAAGCTGAACTAGATCGCAAGAGTGGAGCCTATGGAAGAAAAGAAAATGGTCCCAAGCTGAGAACATGCTTTAATTGTGGTGACCGGCTGCACTTCGTAGCTGAGTGTCCATATCAAAGTAGAGAGGATAATGGAGGAAGACTCATTTTCAAGGACAAATCAAAAGCTCCACGTAAGAAACAGTTTGTAAAGAAGAATGCTCCTTTCAAGAAGCAACCAAAGATTGTTCTAGTGGATCAAGAAGAATATTCATCGGGGAGTGAAGATGAGGACGAGGACGATAGCTCACAAGAGGTGGATGCTATAGCCACCACATCTACATCAACATCTCTCTTCGACTCTCCGAACGAAAACATCATCAACAAGAATGCTACTTGCCTCATGGCAAGAAGCTCCGAGGTAACTTCTTCTAACTCTTCTTTTCCCAAGGCTATGATAGACATGGATGATCCTGCTAGTCTTAAGGTTAAAGAAGAGATTATTGCTTTGGATTATTTCTATACTAACTTGCAAGGTGAGCACAAAGTTCGTTTTGAGGCTCTTATGGATCAGCTGGCCCAAAACGAAGCACTCCTCGAAGAAAAGGGCAGAATTGAAAGGGAGGATGCAATGGAAATTGCATCCCTAAAAAATGCTCTTGAAGAAGAAGAAGAAGCTCGGGTCTCTCTTGAAGAGAGGCTTGAGTCTATGGAAGAGTCACATGAAGAAATTGTGACTAAACTCGTTAAGGAACGTGACAGTGCTATCACCAAGGCAAAGAAGTTAAAGAAGGAAAGGATTGACTTTGGGGCTGCTCATGATAGACTCTCCGAGGAATTGGAGAAACTTGACAATGCTCACAAGGCGTTGAAAAACGAGTTCTCTATTCTCAATGAGTCACATGGTCAGCTTCAAAGTCGATTGGCCGAATATGATACTCCTAGCTCGTCCAACTCAACATATAGTAACAAGAAAAATGCTAGTGTGGAAAAAGAAGTGATCAAGGACATCACTACAAAGGACAAAGGTGTGCTTGATGAAGTCCTTGGCAAGCAAAGGTCAAATCATGGTAAAGAGGGACTTGGGTATGTCACCAAGTCCAAGAAGAAGAAAACCAAGAAGAACAAGACCAAGAATGTCCAATTAAAGACAAGCACTGCTGAGAAGATTGTCACAAAAGACAAGACTAATAATATTGGTTTTGCAGGGTCTCACAATCCGAATTATGAACTCTTTTGTGATGACTATGGCGATGTTTATGCTTATGTTGGTCCTTTTGATGAATATATTGCTTGGTCTATTTGGGTCCCAAAGACCCTTGTTACTAACATGAAAGGACCCATTGAAAATGGGTACCTAAAAACAAGAAGTAATTTTCTTGCAGGGCTATGCTTCCGGTGGGTCGAAATGGGTGCTGGATAGTGGCTGCACTAGTCATATGACCAGAAGCAAGGAGATCATCACGGAGATGCGTCCAAATCTTGATAATATCACAGTCTCCTATGGTGATAAGTCTAAATCTCAGGTATTGGGTCTTGGCAAGGTTGTGGTTGCCCACGATATCTCTCTCGTGGACGTCATGCTTGTTGAGACCCTTGGCTACAATCTTCTTTCTGTTCATGCCCTTGGCAAGATGGGTTTTGCTGTTTTTATCAATGATTATTTGGCGGTACTCTTATGGAGCAAGTCTCTAAAGGTCGCTTTCGTTGGATACGTCGAAAATGACCTGTATGTGGTGGACTTCTCGGGGAAAACCACTTCGGGTCCGATGTGTCTATTCGGAAAGGCCGACGTGGGCTGGCTATGGCATCGCCGTTTAGCCCATGTCAACATGAGAACTTTGCAAAGTCTCCAAAAGGGTGGCCACATCCTTGGACTAAAAGACAATGTCTCTTTTTCCAAAGATCGTGTTTTCAGGGCTTGTGTTGAAGGAAAAATGCATGATTCTCCCCACAAGAGGAAGACTATTGTCTCATCCAAGAGGATCTTGGAATTACTTCATGTGGATTTATTTGGTCCTCCTTCTCATGCAAGTCTTGGTGGGAAGAAATATTGCTTGGTCATCGTCGATGATTACTCAAGATATACATGGGTATATTTTTTCAAGCTGAAAAGTGAGACTCAACAAACTGTCATCGACTTTGCCAATGAAGTTCAACATCAACACAATGTTCCCATCTTGGCAATTAGAAGTGACAACGGCTCAGAATTCAAGAACTACACTTTAAACGAGTTTCTTAGCGAAGAGGGGATTAGACACCAATATTTCGCTGCGTACACCCCTCAACAAAATGGTGTAGCTGAGAGGAAGAACCGGACTTTGATGGATATGGCAAGATCTATGCTAGCTGAATTCAAGTCTCCTTATAATTTTTGGGCTGAAGCCATATCCACTGCTTGTCACTCATCAAACCAGCTCTACCTTCGGAAGATCTTGGACAAGACCCCATATGAAATACTTACCGGTAACAAACCCAACATCTCATACTTCAGGGTATTCGGGTGTAAGTGTTTCTTTCTTATTAAAGGTGTCCGTTTGTCAAAATTTGATTCCAAGGCTTTAGAAGGTATTTTTGTTGGTTACGGTGCCGAATCCCACACTTATAGAGTCTACAACAAGCTCACTGGGATTGTTGTAGAATATTGTAGTGTGGAGTTCGATGAAAATAACGGCTCCTTTGTAGGGCAAGTTGATGTTTGTGATGCAGATGTTGAAATACCCCAAGATGCCATAAGAAGAATGGGCGTGGGATTTTTCCGCCCCATTGAGGAACCCCTTGTGGCGGATCGGGAAGGACAATGCTCCACACATGTGGAGCCCTCGTCTACACAAGATCAACAAGCTCCTACTGTTGGAGACAATCCTGCACCAACACCACAATCTGCTGAAGACCATCTGTCCCCTGGACAAGCTGGTAGTCCCAGGCCGGACTATCCGCCCCCTCCAAGGGGCGGACAATCCGCCCCTGGCACTCCAACTCGTTCCAGAGGATCCGAAGGAGAAGTCAACAACTCTGAAGCTCCCAGGCCGGATTCTCCGGCCCCTAGGGGCGGAGTATCCGGCCCTGGGTCTCCAACTCCAGTCAGGCTTTCTCAAGAAGATGGTTCTGGTACTTCACCTCCCAGGCCGGATAGTCTGGCCCCTCCAAGGGGCGGATTATCCGGGCCTGAAGAAAATGTTCAGCAACAATCTTCTGGCAGTAACGGTGACCAAGATCAAGGGCAGGGCAGTAATCAAGACAAGGATACAACTATTGAATCCACTCCTCCTAGAAACAATAAGGACATTGAGGCTCGTCGCAAGGCTCGTGCTGATCGGAACCTTGAACTAAGAGGTCACACTCTTGACAAGGTGTTGGGTGATCTACGACGAAGGGTATCCACTAGAAGAGAGCTTGCAAGCTTCTGTGATCATCAAGCTCACATTTCCATGGTTGAACCGAAGAAGGTTTTTGATTCTCTTGAAGACCCCTATTGGGTTGTCGCAATGCATGAAGAATTAAATAACTTCGAACGCAACAAAGTTTGGAAGCTCATAGAAAAACCAAAGGATTGCCGCAATGTTATCGGCACCAAGTGGATCTTCAAGAACAAACATGATGAAAATGGCATTGTTGTGAGGAATAAAGCACGACTCGTGGCTCAAGGTTTCTCTCAAGTGGAAGGAATTGATTTTGGCGAGACCTACGCTCCTGTGGCTCGCCTTGAGTCCATCCGTATCCTTCTTGCATATGCAGCCCATCATAATTTTAAATTACAACAAATGGATGTTAAGAGCGCTTTCCTTAATGGTCCTCTACATGAGTTAGTATACGTCAAGCAGCCCCCGGGGTTTGAGGACCCCAAATTTCCGAACCATGTCTACAAACTCGATAAGGCGCTCTATGGCCTTAAACAAGCCCCACGTGCGTGGTATGAGCACCTTAAAGAGCTTTTGCTAGACCGTGGATTCGAAGTTGGGCAAATCGATCCCACTCTTTTTACTAAGAAGGTTAATGGGGAGCCTTTTGTATGCCAACTTTATGTAGATGACATTATTTTTGGCTCTACTAACCAAGCTTTTAACGATGAATTTTTGAAGCTTATGACTGACAGGTTTGAGATGTCCATGATGGGTGAGCTCAGGTTCTTTCTTGGATTTGAGATCAAACAACTTAGAGAGGGAACCTTTATTAATCAAGCTAAGTACGTCCAAGACATGCTCAAAAGGTTCAAGATGACGGATCTCAATGGCGTTGCTACCCCTATGCAAACAAAGTGTCATCTTGAGCTCAATTCCAAGGGTAAAGACGTGGATCAAAAGGTATACCGATCCATGATCGGCTCACTCCTTTACCTTTGCGCATCTAGGCCCGATATCGTGTTAAGTGTAGGAGTGTGTGCAAGGTACCAAGCCGCTCCTAAAGAAAGCCACTTAGTGGCAGTCAAGCGAATCTTCCGATATTTGGTTCATTCCCCAAATTTTGGGTTATGGTATCCCAAGGGTTCAAGTTTCTCTCTATGTGGTTACACTGATTCAGACTGGGCTGGTGACAAAGATGATAGGAAATCAACCTCTGGTGCATGCCAATTCTTGGGCAGGTCTCTAGTGTGTTGGTCATCAAAGAAACAAAATTGTATTTCACTCTCAACCGCCGAAGCTGAATATGTTGCTGCTGCAAGTGCGTGTACTCAATTGTTATGGATGAGGCAAACTTTAAAGGAATATGGTGTCAATTGTGACAAAGTGCCTCTTTTATGCGACAATGAAAGTGCTATCAAAATTGCTTACAATCCCGTGCAACATACAAGAACAAAACATATAGAGATTCGCAACCACTTTATTCGGGATCATGTTGCTCGTGGAGATATTGCTCTATCCTTTGTGAGCACGATGAACCAACTTGGTGATATTTTCACGAAACCTCTTGATGAAGCAAGATTTTGTTATTTGAGGAATGAGCTAAATATCATAGATTCAAGGAGCTTGGCTTGACTACCCTTGCACACTCACTTGCGCTTATTCATGTATTTGGTTTAGATGCGGGCATAGACATAGGGGGAGTGTGGTCCTAATTGATTGGGCCAACCCTCCCCCCATAATGCCGAAAGCAAGTAAAATCATTTCCCTTAATATCATTTTGTGATATGTGGGTCATCGATGAGCATTGGTTTTGAACTCAAGATACATCTTCGCGGTGTCATGCCATGCGCTCCAACATGGTGGCTTCAGCCACCGCCCTCTTCCTCGAGAAGAGTTGGTTTTTCATGGGTCTCGTTGAATTTTCTTGCATATCTCATGTTCTTATGGAAAACACACTCAAATTTGGCTTTTGATTGATTTGATTCTTGCAAATTTGGGTGTGAATTCTGGGTGTCCAGGGGCGTTAGCATCGCTCTTCTTCCTTTTTGGCGTTTCGATGCCAAAGGGGGAGAAGTAGTTCTATTAGGTCTCGTGGATTTGCAAGGGTCGGGCACAAGCTTTTCTCTTTTAGTCATTTTTATTTGCTTGCTTGTGCCTTTTCTAGCGTGAACTCAGTTGCTATTTGTGGTTGTGTGTGTAAGTGGTACTATGTTTGGTATTCACGGAATTCTGGATTTATCTATCATGTACCCCATAGAATTCTGGAATTATGGAGCATATTTGATGGCATATGGATTCATGGGATTATCTATGTATGCATTGGCTATATTCTCATTCCGGTGGTATGACATTATTTCCCAAACCTTAAAGTAGTGTTCTCCCTAGTGTGTGTATTTGTATTCAAATGCAAATCTTAAATATGCACACATCTAGGGGGAGCGTCTTTCATTATTTAAGGTGGAATTTGCCGGTTTTATTGCAAATCCTAGTATTGTCATCTAACACCAAAAAGGGGGAGATTGAAAGAACATTTCTTAATCCCTAGTGTTTTGTGTGTTAGATAACAATACCAAGGATCATTTAATGTGTGTTGAAGTGTTGCAGCTCTATTTGAGAATAAAGGGAATCCGCCCCCACCAGGGGAGGATAATCCGCCCCTCCCTTTTCCCAAGCAAGCGCAAGCCCCAGAAGGGGGGCGGAATTTTGGCCGGATTGTCCGGCCCCGCCGGATAATCTGCCCCTCAGGGGGGCCGGATAATCCGCCCCCCTGCTCTTCGCCAAGGCGCAAGCCCCAGAGAGGGGGCGGAGTTTTTGCTGGACTTTCCGGTCTGGCCGGATAATCCGCCCCTCAGGGGGGCCGGATTATCCGCCCCCCAAGATCTTCACCAAGCTTCACCAAGGCGCAAGCCCTAGAGAGGGGGCGGAGTTTCCCCCGGAGAATCCGCCCTTGGGGCGGAGTTTTCCCAGGGGGCGGATAATCCGCCCCAAGTGGGGGGCAGATAATCTGCCCCCAAAGTTGTGCAACGGCCAGATCTGGGGAGGGGGTATTTAAGCTAGCCATCCCCCTCCTGCTAGAACTCTTGATTCATCTCGAAAAGACCAGATCAGATCTTACAGCTTCATCCAAGAGTGCTCCACCTAGATCCACCCAAAGGCCCCATCCCTTGGGGAATCGAAGGAGGAGAACTCGATCTTCATCTTCAGCAATCAAGCGCTTCATCTCCTCTCCATTCATTTGGAGAACCTCCGATCTAGTATTTCTTGCAAATATCTAGATCCTCGTTTTTGTTTATATTGATAAACCTTGTTCTTGTGGCAGCTTGTTGTCATCTCGGGAGCCCCCAATTCGGTTGTGGGTGTGTGCCCCGATAGTGTTGTATAAGGCACCGGTTCCCGCCTCGAAGGGATCCAATAGTGGAGAAGGTGGATCAGGCCTCTCGTGGCGAGATCCATCGGAGAATAGGGTGAGGCCTATTGTGGCGTGGTGGTCTTAGAACCGCCCACCCCTCCAACGCAGATGTACTTCCCTTAACAAGGAAGGAACTGCGGTAAAACAAATCCCTGTGTCTCCGCGTGCTCTACTACGGTTTCCTCGCTCCTCTTTTACGTGCTTAGTAGTTAGGGTTACATATAGGGAAATTCTCGTAGTTGCATATCTAGAGAATTTACTTTGTGTCAAGCCTAAAATTGAAAAAGTATTAAAAATTGGTTAGCACCTATTCACCCCCCCTCTAGGTGCCCATACGATCCATTTCATGTGATGTTTGATAGCATCTTATATTGCTTGTTTAGCGCTTTGTTACGATAATAAGATGATCCCTCTTTTAAATATCAAGATAAGAATGTGTTCTTCCTTTAGTATGCACCGATTATGTTTTCGTCGCTCCAAGACATCACGCGATGATCGGGTGTTCTTGGATCCACGACCATATATCGGGTGTAAAACAGTTACACCCGCGAATACTAAGGTTCTAACTTGGCGAGACTAGCATGTACAGACATGGCCTCGGAACACAGACCGAAAGGTTAAGCATGAGTCATATACTAGATATGATGCCCATTAGATGCTCGCCTTTGAAGCTACACCGACTCACGTGATGATCGTACTTGGTGTAGTGGATTTGGTTCATGTAATCACCAAAAAGGCATGAGGGATGTCGTTTTTGAGTGGGAGTTCATTCGTAATATGGATTGGTTGAACTCAATCTATCATAAACTTAGTCTAAACTTTACAAATTATGTTGTAGATGGCACCACCTGCTTTTAATTTCAATGTGTTCATGGAGAAAGAGAAACTTGCAACGAACGGTAGCAACTTTACCGAATGGGCCCCCCATAATTTGAGGATTCTCCTCTCTGCTGCACAAAAGCAATATGTGCTAGAAGCGCCGCTAGGCCCCCCACCATTCGAGGATGCCCCTGACAAGGAGAAGAATGTCTATCAGACTCGTCAGGAAGACCACAACTTAGTTCATTGCGGCATATTGTATGGCTAGAGCCGGAACTTCGAAAGCGTTTCGAAAACAGGCAATGCATTTGATACAATGGGTGAGTTGAAAATTATTTTCGACACACATGCTGCTGTAGAGAGCTACAACGCTTTAGAAAAGTTCTTTAGCTGCATGATGGAAGAGCACAGCTCTGTTAGTGAGCATGTACTCAAGATGTCGGGTTACGGCGATAAGCTTGTGTCCTTGGGAATATCGATTCCCATTGACTTAGGCATCCATCGTGTTCTACAGTCTCTGCCACCTAGCTATAAGAGCTTCATGATGAACTATAATATGCAAGGCATGAAGAAGTCTCTCCCCGAGCTTCTGTCAATGCTTAAACCTGCAGAAGTGGAGATAAAAAAGGAACATCAAGTGTTGATGATCAATAGGAACACTGGTTTCAAGAAAGACAAGAAGGGAAAACGGAAGGGAAGTAAGGGCGGCAAGCCGGTTGCCGTGCCTGAAAAGAAACCCCGAGTTGGACCTAAGTCTGATACCGAGTGCTACTATTGCAAGGGGACTGGCCACTGGAAGCGCAACTGCCCCAAGTATTTGGCAGACACGAAGGCCGGCAAGGCAAACAAAGGTATATATGATATACATGTTATTGATGTGTACTTGACTAGTGCTCGCAGTAGCACCTGGGTATTTGATACCGGTTCAGTTGCTAATATTTGTAACTCGAATCAGGGGCTGCGGAACAAGCGACCGCTAGCAAGGGGTGAGGTCAAGATGCGTGTCAGCAACGGATCAAGCATTGATGTGATCGCCGTCGGAACGCTACCTCTCCACTTGCCGTCGGGATTAGTAATAAACTTGAAGAATTGTTATCTGGTGCCAGCACTTAGCATGAACATTGTATCTGGATCGTGTTTAATGCGAAGTGGTTATTCATTTAAATCCGAGAACAATGGTTGTTCCATTTATATGAATGAAATCTTTTATGGTCATGCACCGATGATGAATGGTTTATTTCTATTGGATCTCGATAATAATGTTGATGCTAAAAGGATTAAACTTAATGATGATATATCCGCATATATGTGGCACTTCCGTCTAGGTCATATTGGCGTTAAACACATGAAGAAGCTCCATTCGGATGGACTTTTGGAATCACTTGATTTTGAATCATTTGATACATGTGAGCCATGCCTTATGGGCAAGATGACTAGAACGCCGTTTTCCGGTTCAATGGAACGGGCGACAGATTTATTGTAAATCATACATTCTGATGTATGTGGTCCAATGAGTGTGTCGGCGTGAGGTGGATATCGTTATTTTGTTACTTTCACGGATGATTTGAGTAGATACGGTTATATCTACTTGATGAAACACAAGTCTGAAACCTTTGAAAAGTTCAAGGAATTTCAGAATGAAGTGGAAAATCATTGTAATAGAAAGATCAAATTTCTACGGTCCGACCGTGGAGGTGAGTATCTAAGTTACGAGTTTATCACTCACATGAAAGAGTGTGGAATTGTTTCACAACTCACACCTGCCAGAACACCACATAGAAATGGTGTGTCGGAACGTCGTAATCGTACTTTATTAGATATGGTTCGATCTATGATGTCTCTGACGGACTTGCCGTTGTCATTTTGGGGTTATGCACTAGAAACTGCTGCATTCACTTTAAATCGGGCACCATCTAAATCCGTTGAAAAGACATCGTATGAATTGTGGTTTGGAAACAAACCTAAGCTGTCATTTCTTAAAGTTTGGGGACGCGATGTTTATGTGAAGAAACTTCAACCGGATAAACTCGAACCCAAAACGGAAAAATGCGTCTTCGTAGGATACCCTAAGGAAACTATTGGGTATTCCTTCTATCACTGATCCGAGGGCATGGTTTTTGTTGCCAACAATGGATCCTTTCTAGAGAAAGAGTTTCTCGCGAAAGGTGTGAGTAGTCGGAAGGTAGAACTCGAAGAGGTTATTGAACCTTCTCTTCAAAGTATGGCGAGTAGCGCAGCACCGGAAGTTGTTCCGGAGTTGGCTTCACCTGTTGAAGAGGGAACTAATGATAATGATCATGAAACTCTGAAAGAGAGTACTACCAAACCTCGCAGGTCTAGCAGGACGCGTGCAGCTCCCGAGCTGTACGGAAATCCTGTCATGAATTTCATGGTTGATGAAATGATGACCCTGCGACGTATGAAGAAGCGATGATGAGCCCGGATTCCAACAAATGGTTAGAAGCCATGAAATCCGAGATGGAATCCATGTATGAAAATCAAGTTTTGAACTTGGTGGACTTACCTCACGACCGAAAGGCCGTGGAGAACAAATGGATTTTCAAAAGGAAAACTGATGCTGATGGTAATGTAACCGTCTATAAAGCTCGACTTGTCGCAAAGGGGTTTCGACAAATTCAAGGAGTTGACTACGATGAGACATTCTCTCCCGTAGCGATGCTAAAGTCAGTTAGGATTATGTTAGCAATTGCTGCATATTTTCGATTATGAGATATGGCAGATGGATGTTAAAACTGCGTTTCTCAATGGTAATATTGAAGAAGAGTTGTATATGATACAACCAAAGGGTTTTGTCGATCCTAAGGATGCTAACAAGGTGTGCAAGCTTCAGCGATCCATCTATGGATTGAAGCAAGCATCACGAAGTTGGAATCTCCGCTTTGATGAGGTGATCAAAGAGTTTGGATTTGTCCAAACTTATGGAGAAGCTTGTATTTACAAGAAAGTGAGTGGGAGCAATGTGAAATTTCTGATATTATATGTGGATGACATATTGTTGATCGGAAATGATATAGATCTTTTAAACAGTGTTAAAAGTTATCTAAATAGCAAATTTTCAATGAAGGACCTAGGTGAAGCGTCATACATATTAGGCATAAATATCTATAGAGATAGATCTAGGCGCCTAATAGGGCTATCGCAAAGTGCATACCTTGATAAGATTTTAAAGAAGTTTAAAATGGAAGATAGTAAGAAGGGGTTCTTACCTATGACACAAGGCACGACATTGAGTAAGACTCAAAGTCCAGCTACGACGGAAGAAAGAGAGAAAATGGACAAAGTCCCCTATGCTTCAGCCATAGGCTCTATAATGTACGCCATGCTATGTACAAGACCGGATGTGGCACATGCTATTAGTTTGACTAGTAGGTACCAATCGGATCCAGGTTCGGAACACTGGAAAGCGGTCAAGAATATCCTTAAGTACTTGCGAAGAACTAAGGATATGTTTCTTGTATACGGAGGTGAAGAAGAGCTCGTCACTAAGTGTTATGTCGATGCTAGCTTTGACACCGATCCGGATGACTCTAAGTCTCAATCCGGATACGTATTTCTCATGAATGGCGGAGCGGTTAGTTGGAGGAGCTCCAAACAACCTGTGGTGGCAGGATCAACAACGGAGGCCGAATATGTTGCTGCTTCAGAAGCGGCTCAGGAAGCAGTTTGGATGAAGGAGTTCATATCCGAACTAGGTGTGGTTACAAACGCGTTGGACCCAATGGTGATCTATTGTGACAACAATGGTGCCATTGCCAATGCCAAAGAGCCAAGGTCTCACAAGCATTCCAAGCATATAAAGCGCCGGTTTCACTCCATCCGCGAGCATGTCAAGGATGGAGATATAAAGATTTGTAAAGTACATACGGATCTCAATGTAGCAGATCCGTTGACTAAAACTCTCCCTAGAGCAAAACATGATCTACACCAGAACTCCATGGGTGTTAGATACATCACTATGTAACTAGATTATTGTCTCTAGTGCAAGTGGGAGACTGAAGGGAATATGCCCTGAGAGGCAATAATAAAATGTTTATTATGTGTATTCCAAGTATATGATAGATGTTTATTTTGCATGCTATAATTGTATTAATACGGAAACGTTAATACATGTGTGTTTAATAAACAGACAGAAAGTTCCTAGTTATGCCTCTCTCATAAACTAGTTCGTTGATTAACAAGATGATCATAGTTTCCTGATCATAGACATTGGATGTTGTTAATAACGAGATCACAACATTAGTGTAATGGTGTGATGAACATTCATCTGAAGTATAGCATTACGATCAAAGTCATTGAGTTTATATGGCTATAAACAACTTACGAAGTAGTCCTAATCCTTAGACCATGAGATCATGCCAATCACTAACACCGGAAGAGTTTCTTGTTGACATCAAACGTCACACTGTAACTGGGTGATTATAAACATGGCTTCAAGCTACTAAAGTGTTATGTTGAGAATCATGGATCAAGAGTGGAATTTGTTCATCGTGATGACGGATAGATTTACTCTGGGCCCTCTCGGTGATATCACATTGGTTAGCTTGCAAGCAAGTGATTTGATCACTAGAATGTTATATCACGGGAATGAGAAAAGAGTGCATGTCAGTAACGAGATCAAACTAGGTATGGAGATACCGATGATCGAATCTCGGACATGTAACATATCGTGAAACAAAGGGATTAAGATACAAGCGTAAAAGGTTCCGACGATCACAGGAAAAGTCATCGTTGAATGTGTGGGAGTCAGTATGGATCTCCAGGTCCCGCTACTGACTATTGATCGAAGGGTCTCGATCATGTCCGAATTATTCGCGAACCGTAGGGTGACACACTTAAGTGACACTGACATCCATTTGGAGCAAATGTTTCATGCCGAAAGAATAAACAAGCGCAGGAATTTATTTCACTAGATACCAAAACAGGTTTTCAGGTGAAATTGCATAAAGAGGTTATGCATGTGAAATGGAATTCTAGCAAGGGGTTATTTGTGAATGTTTGTCATTAAAATAATTGACAAAATTCTGAATAAAATAAAAGAGTTTTATTTAATGAGAGTTTGCATTAAATTTCGTGGAAATTTAATGGCATGTTTGAGTGGGATTTTGAGTGGAGGGATTTGAATGGATTTTTGTGAGTGGAGTGTCCACCCACATGAATGAAGGAGGGGAGGGGTAGCCCCCATGGCCGGCGGCCACCCCCTTGGGTGCCCCCCTCCTCCTATAAATGGCACCCCCTCTCCTCTCTCTCACTCACACCTCCTCGTGAAGGATCTCTCTCCCCCTCTAGAATATATCCCCCATGGTCTCGGACTAGTGAGATACATGTTCCCGGTGGATATTCGGCAAGAAAGTGTTGTGCTTCCGCTGCATCGCTGGAGCGAGGAGGCGGAGGTTGATCGGTGTCTTGTACGTGTGTGCGAGCACGGATGCGCTGCTGCTTTGCGGAGCTAGGACTTCCTCTCGATCTTGAGATCGGCAAGAGATCGTCTACATCAACCACGAGTTGAACTCATTAAGCTTTGTCGGTCTTCAAGGGTATGTTCTCTATGGATATACATCCGCCCGTTGTTTGTATCTAGTAGATAGATCTTGGTACATAGTTGTTCCCATCGTAGGAAAATTTTTGTTTTCTATGCTGCGAACCCTACAATGACACCGTTTGGTCCTGGTACCTTGAGCTTGTTGTAGACGAAGGATGGCTTGGCCATGAAGGTGTGGAAGATGTCGCGGCCGAATATGATGTGGTACACGCTCTGAAGGGGACCACCTCAAAGGTCATGCGTTCTTGGCGGTAATTATTGACATCGCCAAAAGAGACCTGAAGTGTGATGCACCCAAGGGACCGAGCCTCCCGACCAGGAACTACGCCATGGAAGATGGTGCTGGTCCGCGTTAGGTTTGTCTCCATCAAGTTCATCTTGTGCAGTGTATCCAGGTACATAATGTTGATGCTTCTTCCACTATCCGCCATACATTTGGTGAACTCGTTGCCGTCAATCAGGGGGTTGATGATCATGGCGTATTGGTTCTCCATAGGGATGAGGTCTGGGTGATCCTTCCTATCCCAAGTAATTGGAATCTCCGACCAGCGCAGGTATTGGGAACTGGGGGTAGAGTGGCCATCAGTATCCTCATGGAGGTCTCCTGTTGTCGGACGGTGGGGGTGCCAAGGAGTTTTTGCCCTTCTCGAAGGGGTTTTTGCCCTTGCCATCACTCTTGGAGGCGTGTTTGGGGTCAACGTCCTCGTCCATGTCACTTGAATCCTTGGACTCCTCTTCCTTATTTTTCCCCTTGCCCTTGCCTCGCAGCCTGTTCTTCCGACTTCGTTTGTAGCCAGACTTCGGGTCCTCCTTTAGGTCATTGACGAACTCGTAGGTTTGCAATGGCGATTGGTGTGTGTGGCTTTGCCGTTGGCGTCGAGGTGTACGGGGAACGGCATATCGCGGTACTCGTAGGTTTGGGGAACGCGGAGCGCTGCCGAGGTTGTTTCACTACCTCGCTGCTGCCCACGAACAGCCCACCGTCCTCGGCCACGCTGTCCACTATCACCTCGTCCTGCAAAATTCATGGGGACCATGTCGGAGGTTTGCTTTTCTTCTGGCGGGATCTTCTGCTTGGTGCTGCTATTCCTCCGAGCTTGAGTTGGAACAGACGTTGCGGGCAGGGAGCCGCGAGCATCATCGTCGGCAGACGCGAACTCACTAGCCAGTTGGATCATCTGGTTGAGATCTAGCTGGTGGTTGTTCTGCAGGCACTTCAACGTATGTCGGAGCAACGTACCCCTTTCCATCCCATAATGAAGGCGGACATGGCGGTCTGGGAGTGCACTCCTGTGCAGGAATTCTTCATATATAGCCAGCAGGAGAGGTAGGCGCCAGATGACTCGTCTTTCTCCTGCACGCACCGCTGTAGGTCGCCAACAGTATAGGGACGTTTGTACGTACCCTCGAAGTTCTTGGTGAACGCTTCTTGCATGTCCAGCCAGTTGCAGATAGATTTCTCCGACAAGCCATCGATCCATTGTCGGGTCGTGTCCGCCAGCATCAATGGGAGGTACTTGACAGCGACGTTGGGGTTTCCCCCGGCGATCTCCACCGCGTTGTCGTAATCCTGCAACCATGTAGCTGGCTTGGCGGTGTCGTCATAGGGCTTGATGGTCTTGTCAATCCGTAAACCCTTGGGGTAAGCTGGGTCCGTATTATAGGTCCAAAGCAGCGTGGTCCCAAGTATGCTCCATCCCGGGCCTCGTGGATCTTGTCCAGACGTGATCGTGCGTCGTATGGCTCCGGACTTCTTTTCTTCTTTTTGCCATCAGGGGATGGGCTGTGTGAACGACGCGGGCCTCCTCCGCCATGGTGGCTGCTAGGTGGCAACGGAGGCGGAGGTGGCGGTGGGTTAGCCTTCTTGTTGTTACCCTCCTGCTACGCCTCACGCTTGTCACGGTTGTTTGTCGGACGCGGAGGATCATGACACGGCCTGCTCTTGTGTCCTTGGCTATGCTCCCCATCATGACGGGCCTGCTCCGCATTGTCGCGGATGACGATGCCGCGTTGCTTTGGTGGAGGCATGTCCGTACGATGGTGATCCTTGGGGTCTTCGCGATGTCGGGGAGACCGGGGCGATGGAGATGGGCGACGTGAATGAGCTTTGCCTCCATGGTCGGAGGATATAGGGATAGCGTCCTTCCTGTTGCGTTCATCCCTCCGCTTCATTCTGAGGTACCCGTCTAGGACCCGACATCATGAGGAGATTTGTCCCTTGGTGGCTTATGCTGGCTAGACTGGCAGAACGCTGGGTCAGACTCAAGCCTCTGAGTGGTGGCCTTTTCCTGCTATTTTACTATCTTGGCCACTAGGTCATAGACCTGATCCACAACTGCGGGTGATCTATCCTGCTCTAGAAGGGTCTTGGAGACGGGGAGGTTGAGGAGAGGAGTGGGCATCACCTGCCTGCCTTCACTGTCAATGTATGGCTTGGCCTATGCCGGCTTCGAGGGAGCCCATCCTGGGTTTTGCTGTACACCAGGATCATTGATGAAGCGAGCCAGAGCTTTTTTAGCCTTCTGCTGCTGTAGCAGAGTCTTGTACTCGGCCTCCATTGCTCTAGCTTTCTCTATTGACTTCTGTGCGTTGGCCAGATCTCGATCTAGCTTTGCGCCTTGCTCCGCGATGGCCTGCGCTTCCTCCAGCAGCTGTGGGCGCTTCTCGTCAAGCTGGACTACATTGCGAATATGAGCCACGGTCATAGGCTCGACGAGGAGATTGCCGTACATCACTCTATCAGCTGCAGTGACTTGGTGTAACATCCCAAAAATACCAAACTTAGATCATCAACCACTAATCATCAAGATTAGGGTTAACAAAAACTTTTCTAAATAAATTCATGAATGCATGTATATGTGTATGCATGGATTTTTAATTTCTTTAAAAACCACCTTGTTTGTGTGATCCATTGCTTGTAAAATGTTTCTTAGGTGAAATAAACATCATCTAAAACATTTCCCACACTTTTCCTAAAGACAAGTAAATCAAAACAAATATATTAAGTGAATGGTCATTTTGACCAATTTAACTCCCATGCCTACTTTGGCTGTCTCAAACTTTCAGAACCTAACAGAAACTTTTCTGGATCTTTGCACCCCTTGAATGTACTCATAACAAGGTATCAAGGCCCACTTTGTGATCATCCAGAAACTTTCAAATGCATAGTTTAAATGACAATTCAAACTTGAATCTTCTTCATATGGGAAGATTCCACTTTTCCAAAACCCACTCAAACAAGCTCAACTTTCAAAAACCAAGCATCTGCAGACTCACCAGCACCAATCTAGCAAACCCACCAAAAATCATTTCAAAATTCGAACTTGATTTCATGCGGCCATTTCATCAAACAGGTTGCAGACACAAATCAAACAAAACATCAAACACTATAGTGTGCAGTGTTTTGAGCCTAACTTGTTCCCTAGTTAGCTCACACACAACTCAGTAGATCATCTAGGAAGATTATCCCAACACTAGCACCCCTGTGAGCTTGCCATTGCCACTAATGGTGAACAGCCGAGCACCTCAATGCCACCCCATTGTGGATAGAAGGCTAGAGGAAGAACTAGCCGTGCCAACCTTGTCTGGGAGGCAGCCCACCGTCCACCGCCACTACCTGTCCCAGCCTCAAGCGTTGCCAAGCCCTGGACCACGCGCACAAGCCGCGCCCAGACCATGCCGAGCGTGCGCTAGAGCGCCACCCTCGACCATCACCCACAGACCGCGCGCCGCCCTCACCGCGCGCACACATGATCACCACAGCCACCGCCCGCCGTCGAAGACGCCGCCTCTGCCGCGCAGAGCACCGCCCGTTCCAGACCAAACCACACCGCCCCATGCCTCACGACCATGTCGTTGAGCATCGCCAGGAGACACAGCACCGTCCCCTACCCTTGCCCATGCCATTAGCCGCCTACAGATGAAACCAATTTTGTTGGAAAGGTCTGTGAATGCTTAATCCAAGCCCGTTGGATTCAAGTCATTTGGATCTGTAGATCACCCATAGCAAAAATAACAAGGCAAAAGCTTTTCTGCATTCAAACATTTTTCAAATTTAAACCATAAAAGCTTTTGAGTTGATTCCAACTCTCAAACATCACATTTAACCATACCTTTCAGAATATATAAAAATATATAGGTTTACTTGCAGAAATAATGTTCAAGTAATAAAAGAATGCTTCATAAGCATTTCTAGCCACTTTAATTAATTAAAATAAAAGGGTAAAACCTTATTAAATTGTGACACCACTTTAAATCACATTCCCATGGACTACAATATGTGGTGATGACATGTGTTAACATGATCCCATGTTTAGTTTGGAGAATATTAAATCTTAAGTAGTTTTTCAATGAGTAGAAATTACTTTTCTAAAAATAAAAGAAATTTAAACCAAGCCTTAACCTTGTAATGTTAGAGATGATGCTAGATCATCTATAGGACCCTTGTGTGTGATGATTGCAAGTATTTAAGTATTGTTTGGTGATTGTGTACCTCGTATTTATTCATAGACGCTAGTACCGACCAAAGATACGAGGGGGAAGGAGGATACTACGAAGAGGAAGCCGAGGATAACTTCAACCACTGCTCTGCACAAGGCAAGCTGATACTATACCAATGCAAGCAAACACTTGCAAGATACTATACCTATGCAAGCCTTACTAATCAAGTTGACCTATGCAAGCTAACCCTTGCCAGATACCCTACTGATGCCACAAACCCATACTTGTGATATGACTACTATATGCCTTAAGCATATGTGATCATACCCATTTGATAAACCAATCCTAGTTTTACTTGCAAGCTTCTTACTTTATTTCTTTATCAAATCTTACTTAGAGTCTACCCAAGAGTTTGGTAGATACTAGACAGTTGTGCTGAAGGTTGCATAAAGAGCATTAAATTGGCCTAAGTTAGAAACCTTCATATCAGCCTCAGATATAAGCTTGGACTTAGTGAAACTCCACTAGTTACCACCCTTCATAGTACTACCCCCCCCCACTTGTATATGATAGTGCTAAGCATAAAACTTGATCAACTTTAGATGGGAATACTTGGTGGAAAAATGGTTATGAAAACCTTGGAATGATGGATCATTCTATTGAAATGTTTTGGACATGTGTTTCCAAACACTTGATGATTCTGGTGATAAAAATGTTGAGGCATGAGCCTTAGCCCTTTATAAAACTGATGGTTGTCTGGATGCGATACCATTCCAATTTTAGCGTACAACCACAATACCCGAATATTGGGTAGGGCTTGACTAGAAACTTATATACCTTAGTATTAGCTCCCTCCCGGCCAAGGTCTGAGCTGAGGCTACCTTGTGAAGATTGTCTACCTGTGCAGTACTCAAGATGACAGTGGTCATGGTTGGGAGGCCAAACTCGCAGGAGAGGTGCTTATACTAGGGCGTGTAATTGAAAGGTTAGGATTGATTATCCGCATACTGAGTATGGTGAATTCAGGATTTGTTCCTCACGGATGTATCGAATGTTGTGGTGAAAGTGTACAATCTCTACAGAGTGTCAAACTATTCGAATAGCCGCGTCCGCGGTTATGGACAGTTGGAGTGGCCATACTGTTCCCCCGTTAGACTTTTCAAAATGACTTGTGAAATGAATTGGGACTTTGAATTGACCACAACAGAGTTGTGACCTGAATTACAAGGTCCCACTTAGGAGTTATAAAATTGTGACTAGCTTTGGAACTTAGTAGAAATAAATCTGGCTTTTTGCAAAACAACCCTAGAGCCTAGTATCCTATTATCCAAAAACCCCTTACCTGTTAGTATTAGTTTGCGAGTACTTAAAGAGTACTCGTGGCTTTGTCCCTGGCTATTCCCATGGCCAGACTATGAAGAGGAGTACCTGGAAGATGGACCCCAGGAAGGTTACGACAACTAGGATCATCTCCCATCGTCAGCATTGCCCGTGACCCCGAAGATGGAGCTTCGCCTACGCTACCGTTATTATTACGTATTCCGCTGCTTGATGTTGTATTAAGAACCGGATCATGAGATCCCTATTTGTGTAAGAACTTATGTATCGTTTGTAATGGATGAAGTACTATGGTATCCAATTCTGTTATGTCTCGCAAAAATGGTAATCCTGGGATTGCGATGTATGGCATAACAGGCATCTAGGATTGAAAAATCCGGGTGTTGATAAGTTGGTATCAGAGCCATCCTGACCATAGGAGACCCTAGTTAGATTGGACGTTGACCCAAAAACTTAGTTTCAAAACCAAAGAATAAAAAAATATTTACGAAAACTTATTCTCATTCTTACCTCTTTAATTCTTTCATAAAAATTCATGTTCCTCAAAAACTCTTGCAAAATACATAAAATTTTGACACACTTGATCACTCTTCTAATCTACTCATCCTCTATTTTTATAGATGGACGTGAAGTACAGAAAGTTTTACCAACTCGGGAATGGAGGAGACCTTATCTTTGAGAGGGATCTGGATCAGCTTTCGGAACTTCTGGAGCGTCCGCACTCTGAGTTCTTCGGAGCTCAGCTTAATGATCAAGGAGGAGAAGATCTGCAGTGGCTAATTGTTGCAACTCTCCGAGGAAAGATTGAACCTCCCACTGCGGAGGGAATTCAGTTTAACTTGAGGGAAAACAACTGGCTCGATGGACTTGCCAGAGCAATGCAGGAAGCTCTTTCCCGTCTGTGTGGGCAGAGCATCAATCAGATCAAGGGTACTCGCTTTGAGTTTTGCCCAAGGCGTGATGCAAATGGCCAACCACTGGAAGCCCCATACCACCCCGAGCTGAAGACTCAATTGGACCACCTTAGCTTCATGATGTATGATCGTCAGCAGGAGTTGGACAACTGCCGTGACTATTGCAACCACAAGTCTGCCATCAACAAGACGAAGGACAAGACCATCGCCATGCTAGCAAAGGATCGCAAGTCTCGCCGCCGTCAGCTCGACAAGAAGGAGCGCATTATTGACCGTCTTCGCCATCGCATCTCATCTCTGGAAGAGACCATCCATGAGAGAGACATGCAGTTAGAGGAAAGGGAGAATGCCGGAGAGGATCTTCGTGGAGACCCTTACTCCTATCTCAGCGATGACGATGATTTTTTGGAGGATCAGGCCATGGACTTCTTCACCGATGAGGATGATTTCGCCTTCATCGATGATGATGAAAATGATGAAGCCACAGACTCCGAGGAGTAGTAGCACTGAGCACTAGCGTAGTGAGTAGTATTCGGTCCCACTGTATCATAGTTTCCAGAATGGTTCTTAAAACCATCTGTTTTTCTTTGTTGTGGTGTGTGTTGTACTGTGTGCTATGAGTGAATGAATGAAAAAGCAAGTTGCTAGAAAAAAACTGAGTCAAACTCTAAAAACTTTTCAAAGACCCAAAAACCTTAGAAATTTCCCTCTTTTCTCATGATCTATATCAATCTTCAGATGCCACGTGGAGGAAGTGGTTCAGCCCCGGATCCGATGTTGCAGATCCTGCAAATGTTGACTTCTGACCGCGAAGCTGAAAGAGCGGAACGTCAAGCCAACCTAGCCACTCTGCAATAGATAGCCCAGCTAGCCCACAACAACCAAGGCCACGGAAATCAGGACAACCATGGATCTAAGCTCAAGAATTTCCAGAATACCAACCCACCCGTTTTCACCAAGTCAGAAGAACCCTAGACGCCGATGATTGGCTGCAAACCATGGAAAACAACTTAGAAGTAGCAGGAGTGGAAGCCAACAAGAAAGTCCTGTTCGCCACCCATTATCTAGCCGGAGATGCCAGGGCATGGTGGAACAGTGTGCGTGCAATGACCGGAGGCCAGATGATGACCTGGGAGGAATTCAAGGTCAAGTTTAGCAGAACCCATGTGCCGCCAGGTTTGATCAAGAGAATGAGAGACGAGTTCAGGGAGTTGAAGCAAGGAAGGATGACTGTAGTGGAATACCGTGACAAATTTTTGTCATTAGCTAGGTATGCCCCGGACGAGATAGACACCGAAGCCAAGAAGAAAGAAAGATTTCTGAATGGTCTGCATGACGAGATGCAGACATTGTTAGTCAATATCCCCTTTGTTGATATTGAAGCCCTTGTCGACTCTGCTATCCAGATGGAAGGAAAGATCAACCAGGCCAATGAGAACCGCAAGCGTCGCATGATGCATCAACCAGGAACCCATCAGACCCCAAAGTATCGCCCCAACCCATCTCCAGGATTTGCCCCAAGAACCAAGAGACCCCCTATGACCCGTCCGACCTACCCCAACCGTGGAAACCCTAGACCCGGAGGAAATCACAACAACCCCGACAACTCTAGCAATTTCACCCGTGCCCCACCCAAGTTCAACACCAACAATGCTACCGCCAACCCCAACACTGCCCCGAGGACTGGAAGCAATGCTGTGCCTGTCGCAGCCAAGGACAAGTCACAAGTGACCTGTTATGACTGTGGAAATAAATGCCACTATTCCAAAAAGTGCCCCAACAAGAAGAATGCTACAGCCCCCAACGCCAATGTCCCAGCTCAGCAGCAGCGTCGTGTCCAGCCAGGGAGAAGATTTGCCCCAGGAAATTCACTCAACCGCAATGGCCGTATTTTTCTCATGCATGCTGAAGAAGCTCAGGAAGCGCCAGACGTCGTGCTGGGTATGTTTTCTGTTAATTCAGTACTTGCAAGAGTGTTTTTTGATTCTGGTGCATCGCATTCATTTGTTACCGAAGAATTTGCCTGCACTAGTAAAATTCAACCAACCAAACTGAAGCATGTGATGATTGTACCAATTTCCCGGATCAACCACCAAGGCTAGGCAAATTTGCAAGGCCGTCCCTATCCGAATCCATGGCATAGATTTTTATGCTAACCTAATAGTACTAGGAACTAAAGGTTTGGAAGTAGTACTAGGAATGGATTGGATGTCCAAACATAAAGGATTGATTGACTGTGCCAAGAAAGCCATCACCATGACCAGTACCGCTGGAATATCAGTCTAGCATATATCTGAAACCTTACCTCGCCAATTCAAGTGTAACAAGAGTCTAGCCCAACCTACCATTGACCAAGTTCGGATAGTATGCGAATACCCCGATGTATTTCTAGATGTTTTGCCCGGTATGCCCCCAGATCGGGATATCGAGTTTATCATCGAACTAATCCCCGGAACAGGACCCATAGCCCAGAGACCCTATAGTATGAACCCGTCAGAACTAGAAGAACTGAAGAAGCAACTGGATTCCATGTTAGAAATCGGATTGATTCAACCGAGTGCGTCCCCATGGAGATCACCTGTCTTGTTTGTGGATAAGAAGGATGGAGGTAACCGTTTGTGTACGGATTATCGGAAGTTGAATGATGTCACCATCAAGAACAAGTACCCCTTGCCTAAGATAGAAGATTTGTTTGATCAGTTGACCGGTGTCCAGGTGTTTTCTAAGATTGATCTTAGGACTGGCTATCATCAACTCAAAATTCGTGCAGAGGATATCCCAAAGACTGCCTTTACCACCAGATATGGATTGTATGAGTATACAGTCATGTCTTTTGGATTAACCAATGCCCCCGCTTATTTCATGAACCTCATGAATAAGATTTTTATGGACTTCCTGGATAAGTTTGTCGTTGTTTTCATCAATGACATTCTGATTTATTCCAAATCAGAAGAAGAACATGAGCTACACCTAAGGACCATTCTTGGAACCCTTAGAGAGCATCAGTTGTATGCAAAGTTTAGCAAATGTGAATTCTGGTTACAGGAAGTAGGATTCCTCGGTCACATTGTATCTGCCGGAGGAATTGCCGTTGACCCTGCCAAAGTGAAAGATGTAGAAGATTGGCAAGCCCCAACCACTCAAACCCAAGTTCGTGCTTTTCTCGGATTGGCGGGATATTACCGCAAATTCGTAGAAGGATTCTCGAGTATCGCCCGACCCATGACCCAATTGCTGAAGAAGGACAAGAAGTTTGAATGGACAGACAAGTGTGAAGCGAGTTTTCAAGAACTCAAGAGGAGATTGATTTCAGCCCCAATCTTGATCATGCCGGATATCACGAAGCCCTTCGATGTGTATTGTGACGCATCAAAGATTGGTCTCGGATGTGTGCTAATGCAAGAAGGCAAAGTTATATCTTATCTATCGCGACAATTGAAGCAACATGAACAAAATTACCCAACCCATGACCTCGAACTCGCAGCCATAGTTCTAGCCCTGAAGACATGGAGACATTACCTGATGGGAAACCGTTGTGAGATTTATTCGGATCACAAGAGCCTAAAGTATATATGCACTCAGAAGGAGCTGAATATGAGGCAGAGAAGATGGATTGAGCTAATCAAGGATTACGACCTGGACATTCACTATCACCCTGGTAAAGCCAATGTGGTAGCCGATGCCCTTAGCAGATTGCCGTGCCGCTTGAACTCCATGATTTTGAAGGAGCAACCAAGTTTGCACAAAGAGATGGAAGATTTTCGAATGGAATTAGTAAGTGAAGGATTTTTGGCTAGCATAGAACTTCAGCCCACTTTGACCAGTCAGATTAAAGAGGCGCAGAAAGGAAATGCTAGTATCGACGGAATAAAACGTCGTATCGGTATAGGCAAAGTACCCGGATTCACCGAGGACGAAGAAGGAGTTTTGTGGTACAAAGGACGCCTTTGTGTACCATCAGATTCTGAGTTAAAAGAAGTTATCTTGAAAGAGGCTCATGATACTCTTTATTCTATCCATCCCGAAGGAACTAAGATGTATCAAGATTTGAAAGAGCAATTTTGGTGGCATAAGATGAAGAGAGAAATCGGAAGCTATATCGCCAAGTGTGATATATGTCAGCGAGTCAAGGCCGGACATCAAAGACCCACTGGATTGTTGCAACCTTTGCAAATTCCGGAATGGAAATGGGATTCTGTAGGAATGGACTTTATCACTGGACTACCTACTTCTAGTAGGGGAAATGACTCTATTTGGGTCATAGTGGACAGATTGTCCAAAGTCGCCCATTTCTTGCCCGTCAAAACCACCTATCAGAGTTCGAAGCTAGCAGAGTTGTACATCGCTAGAATCGTTAGTTTGCACGGAGTCCCCAAGAACATAGTATCGGATCGAGGAACTCAGTTTACCTCGAGATTCTGGAAGAAAGTCCAAGAAGGTTTAGGAACCCGCCTAGATTTCAGTACCGCGTAGCACCCTCAGACCGATGGACAAACGGAGCGAGTAAACCAAATACTCGAAGATATGCTTAGAGCATGTGTGCGAGAATATGGATCCAAGTGGGAAGACTGTCTACCGTTTGCAGAATTTTCATACAATAATAGTTACCAAGCTAGTTTGCAAATGGCCCCACTTGAATTCATGTACGGAAGAAAGTGCCGCACCCCTTTGAACTGGTCGGAAGTAGGAGAGAGTCAGATTTTCGGACCTGACATCCTACGAGAAGCAGAAGAGAAAGTTCACAAGATTCGTGAGCACCTCAAGACAGTCCAATCCCGACAAAAGAGTTACACCGACAAGAGACGTCGAGACCTCACCTTCAACATAGGAGATTTTGTTTATCTGAAAGTGTCGCCATTGAGGGGAATGCAGCATTTCCAACTCAAAGGAAAGTTAGCCCCCAGATATATCGGACCTTTAAACATTTTGAACCGTCGAGGAGAAGTATCGTATCAACTGGAACTACCTGAAGAGATGTCAGCTGTGCACAATGTGTTCCATATCTCATTACTTCGCAAGTGTCTCGAAGTCCCCGAGAAGACCGAGGTGTTCAAAAATATCGATCACCAGACCATAGAGATCAACGATGACCTAACCTATCCCGAAGTACCCATCCGTATATTGGAAGAAGCCTTTTGAACTACCAGAACCCAAAGCATCAAGTTTCTCAAGATTCAGTGGAGCAACCACACAGAAGAGGAAGCTACCTGGGAACGCGAAGATCACATCAGGACGGAGTTTCCAGATCTCTTCAAATCCTAGGTAATCTTTTCGTCCTTTTTCAAATCTCGGGACGAGATTTTGTTTAAGGGGGGAAGGTTTGTAACATCCCAAAAATACCAAACTTAGATCATCAACCACTAATCATCAAGATTAGGGTTAACAAAAACTTTTCTAAATAAATTCATGAATGCATGTATATGTGTATGCATGGATTTTTAATTTCTTTAAAAACCACCTTGTTTGTGTGATCCATTGCTTGTAAAATGTTTCTTAGGTGAAATAAACATCATCTAAAACATTTCCCACACTTTTCCTAAAGACAAGTAAATCAAAACAAATATATTAAGTGAATGGTCATTTTGACCAATTTAACTCCCATGCCTACTTTGGCTGTCTCAAACTTTCAGAACCTAACAGAAACTTTTTTGGAACTTTGCACCCCTTGAATGTACTCATAACAAGGTATCAAGGCCCACTTTGTGATCATCCCGAAACTTTCAAATGCATAGTTTAAATGACAATTCAAAATTGAATCTTCTTCATATGGGAAGATCCCACTTTTCCAAAACCCACTCAAACAAGCTCAACTTTCAAAAACCAAGCATCTGCAGACTCACCAGCACCAATCTAGCAAACCCACCAATACTCATTTCAAAATTCAAAACTTGATTTCATGCGGCCATTTCATCAAACAGGTTGCAGACACAAATCAAACAAAACATCAAACACTATAGTGTGTAGTGTTTTGAGCCTAACTTGTTCCCTAGTTACCTCACACACAACTCAGTAGATCATCTAGGAAGATTATCCCAACACTAGCACCCCTGTGAGCTTGCCATTGCCATTAATGGTGAACAGCCGAGCACCTAAATGCCACCCCATTGTGGACAGCAGGCTAGAGGAAGAACTAGCCGTGCCAACCTTGTCTGGGAGGCAGCCCACCGTCCATCGCCACTACCTGTCCCAGCCTCAAGCGTTGCCAAGCCCTGGACCACGCGCACAAGCCGCGGCCAGACCATGCCGAGCGTGCACCAGAGCGCCACCCTCGACCATCACCCACAGACCGCGCGCCGCCCTCACCGTGCGCACACATGATCACCACCGACCCAGGAGACCGCCAGACATCCCCGTTTGCCGCCCCGTGCCATACAGCCACCGCCCGCCGTCGAAGACGCCGCCTCTACCGCGCAGAGCACCGCCCGTTCCAGACCAAACCACACCGCCCCATGCCTTGCGACCATGTCGTTGAGCATCACCAGGAGACACAGCACCGTCCCCTACCCTTGCCCATGCCATTAGCCGCCTGTAACGTCGCCCCCGACGAGCTCACCGTGCGCCCCGACGGTCCCCTCGCTCGACTATAAATAGAGGCCACCCCCGCACGATTTCTTCACACCATCTCACTCCCCTCTACCCACTGACCGTGCCATACCATCCTCAGAGCAAGGCGAGCACCACCTCGCCGGCATTTCACTGGAGCCTGCCGCTGCCGGACAAGAAAGGAGCCAGCGATTGGAGCCGCCCCAGGAGAAGCCACCGGTACCAGGAGGATCGCCATCGTCGACTTCGTCGTTTGCCCGCCTCGCCGACCCTCGCCAGTACCCCGGTGAGCCCCCAGCACCCCTCACTGGCCGCGCTAGGTTTCGTTCTTGCCGGAGTTGTCTCGCCTCGACGATGACCCCCAGCCGTTGGATTAGAACTAGATTGAACGATCCACGTTGCCCCATACCGCTTCACCCAGCCCCGTGTCACTGACGAGTGGGGACACCCACTTAAGCAGCCCGCGGGAGCACTGTGCTTAGCAGGCCGGCCCGTTAGAATTTCCCGCGCAGCCTAGCATTTCAAATTAAAAAACTTTTCTATTTTATTTGAAACACACTTCAGCACCCAACTTCAAAAATCAACCCAGATCGATTCAATACACCAAATTGGATGAAACCAATTTTGTTGAAAAGTTCTGTGAATGCTTAATCCAAGCCCGTTGGATGCAAGTCATTTGGATCTATAGATCACCCATAGCAAAAATAACAAGGCAGAAGCTTTTCTGCATTCAAACATTTTTCAAATTTAAACCATAAAAGCTTTTGAGTTGATTCCAACTCTCAAAAATCACATTTAACCATACCTTTCAGAATATATAAAAATATATAGGTTTACTTGCAGAAATAATGTTCAAGTAATAAAAGAATGCTTCATAAGCATTTCTAGCCACTTTAATTAATTAAAATAAAAGGGTAAAACCTTATTAAATTGTGACACCACTTTAAATCACATTCCCATGGACTACAATATGTGGTGATGACATGTGTCAACATGATCCCATGTTTAGTTTGGAGAATATTAAATCTTAAGTAGTTTTTCAATGAGTAGAAATTACTTTTCTAAAAATAAAAGAAATTTAAACCAAGCCTTAACCTTGTAATGTTAGAGATGATGCTAGATCATCTATAGGACCCTTGTGTGTGATGATTGCAAGTAGTTAAGTATTGTTTGGTGATTGTGTACCTCGTATTTATTCATAGACGCTAGTACCGACCAAGGATACGAGGGGGAAGGAGGATACTACGAATAGGAAGCCGAGGAGAACTTCAACCACTGCTCTGCACAAGGCAAGCTGATACTATACCAATGCAAGCTAACACTTGCAAGATACTATACCTATGCAAGCCTTACTAATCAAGTTGACCTATGCAAGCTAACCCTTGCCAGATACCCTACTGATGCCACAAACCCATACTTGTGATATGACTACTATATGCCTTAAGCATATGTGATCATACCCATTTGATAAACCAATCCTAGTTTTACTTGCAAGCTTCTTACTTTATTTATTTATCAAAGCTTACTTAGAGTCTACCCAAGAGTTTGGTAGATACTAGACAGTTGTGCTGAAGGTTGCATAAAGAGCATTAAATTGGCCTAAGTTAGAAACCTTGATATCAGCCTCAGATATAAGCTTGGACTTAGTGAAACTCCACTAGTTACCACCCCTCATAGTACTACCCCCCCCACTTGTAGATGCTAGTGCTAAGCATAAAACTTGATCAACTTTAGATGGGAATACTTGGTGGAAAAATGGTTATGAAAACCTTGGAATGATGGATCATTCTATTGAAATGTTTTGGACATGTGTTTCGAAACACTTGATGATTCTGGTGATAAAAATGTTGAGGCATGAGCCTTAGCCCTTTATAAAACTGATGGTTGTCTGGATGCGATACCATTCCAATTTTAGCGTACAACCACAATACCCGAATATTGGGTAGGGCTTGACTGGAAACTTATATACCTTAGTATTAGCTCCCTCCCGGCCAAGGTCTGAGCTGAGGCTACCTTGTGAATATTGTCCACCTGTGCAGTACCCAAGATGAAAGTGGTCATGGTTGGGAGGCCAAACTCACAGGAGAGGTGCTTATACTAGGGCGTGTAATTGAAAGGTTAGGATTGATTATCCGCATACTGAGTATGGTGAATTCAGGATTTGTTCCTCACGGATGTATCGAATGTTGTGGTGAAAGTGTACAATATCTGCAGAGTGTCAAACTATTCGAATAGCCGTGTCCGCGGTTATGGACAGTTGGAGTGGCCATACTGTTCCCCCGTCAGACTTTTCAAAATGACTTGTGAAATGAATTGAGACTTTGAATTGACCACAACAGAGTTGTGACCTGAATTACAAGATCCCACTTAGGAGTTATAAAATTGTGACTAGCTTTGGAACTTAGTAGAAATAAACCTGGCTTTTTGCAAAAAAACCCTAGAGCCTAGTATCCTATTATCCAAAAACCCCTTACCTGTTAGTATTAGTTTGCGAGTACTTAAAGAGTACTCATGGCTTTGTCCCTGGCTATTCCCATGGCCAGACTATGAAGAGGAGTACCTGGAAGATGGACCCCAGGAAGGTTACGACAACTAGGATCATCTCCCATCGTCAGCATTGCCTATGACCCCGAAGATGGAGCTTCGCCTACGCTACCGTTATTATTACGTATTCCGCTGCTTGATGTTGTATTAAGAACCGGATCATGAGATCCCTATTTGTGTAAGAACTTATGTATCGTTTGTAATGGATGAAGTACTATGGTATCCAATTCTGTTATGTCTCGCAAAAATGGTTATCCTGGGATTGCGATGTATGGCATAACAGGCATCTAGGATTGAAAAATCCGGGTGTTGACACTTGGGCAGCAACAGACGTAGATGCCGGAAGCGGCGGGTTTGCGGTGTTATTGTTGCTCGGACCAGTGCCGAGTTCCTGCGGCTGCTGCACTGGGTTAGGAGGAGGGGGCATGACCTCTGCGCGATTATTGTCGGCAGCAACATGTGGTCCCTTCCCTTTGTCCAGCGCTATAGGCGGAGCTCGTCTGGGTTGATCTTCATCCATCGCCGTCCCAATTGTGACGAAGACCTCTTGGGACGTGACGTCATTGTTGGCCTGCTCGTCGCGTTTGTAATCCTCCTCCATCTCCTGCATGGCGGAGTCTAGCTCCTCCGGGCTGAAGTCTGTCTCTTCCAAATCTGCGTTGATGTCAGCGTAGAGCGCGTCAAGCACGGAGTCGGAGGGTGCCGGGGCTTCCTCGATGACGGGGGATGGAGGTGCAACAGTAGCGACAATGACTGGAGGTGGTGGCGCAGCCACGGCTATGACGATCGAAGGCGGTGGTGGCGGTGGCTGAGGTGGTGTCGTGGTGGTGGCACGGCAGATGCCATGGGTAGGCTAAAGTATGGGGGCAATTGATGCTAGAGGGATCTAGGGAGGGAAGATGTAGTTGATTCTACACACAGATGACTAACGTAGAGATCTTTATTACTCCTCTCTTGGGCTACAAGTGCTCCTTGAGCTGTTTACAAGAGGAGAAGATGAACTTTTACCAGCCTAATGGTACCAAATGAGCCTATCCCCTTCTCAGAGTCCAAGCCTCTCCTTATAAAGGTGCGTCTTGGATCCTCTAGGGCTGACGTGGCAAGCATATTCGAAGAATATGCTTGTCCCAATATAGTAACTCGGCGGCCTCCTTTCCGTGTCGCCCTTCTAATGACGGCAAGGTTTCAGAGAACCCCACCCGCACGCCTCGGGCTCCAGGACTGTCACCTCCGGGACCTCCTTCTGCCCTTCTGCCGCTTTGCGCCTTGTCCTTTGTGTTTGGCTCTGTCCAGATTCTTCCTAGCTTGTGACTAGGGTTTGACTATAGGCAATTCCTTCTCCTGCAAGCTTCATGTCATTCGGCCCTGCCTCGCTTAACTCGGCTTGTCCTTCACCTGCATTCAGATTATTCGGGCTGACCCGGCCGACTTAAATAGTACGTCGGTCGGGTAACGTGCTGCTCTTCTCATAAGTGTCCTGCTCTTGCTTACCTCGGCCTACCCTTACAGGATTCGGCCGATTTAGACAGTAACTCGGAATTTGGACGGGGAACTTCCTTTTGTCTTTCCCCGTCCTGACCCTATCCGGGGTCACCTCCCCAACATTAGTCCCCGAAGCTGGTATGGTCCTGCCTATAACCTCGGCCGGTCCATATCAGTTTCACTATACTCGTGTATCCTTGTTTCCGAGTTACTTTTCCGCCGTCCGAGGTATCCGTGTATCTTCTTGCGTACGCCTCATCCTACGTGTAACACTCATCAATGTTTCTCTAGTTTTTTGTTCCTCTATAGTGCCCACTGACAGGCTACAGTGATTACTGCGCCTGTCGCGTCGGCAACTGTAACGCCTCGTGCACCATTTCTGTCAGGGGCTCCGATCGTCTTCTGCGTCGTGTGGTTGTTGGTGCGGCTCCACTCATCCTCGAGCGATTACGCCTCACACACGATCTACACGGTTGGTGCCCGCACCCACGATCCCACTACCGCGCCAAACCCTCGCGGTTATAAAGGGGGCATGGGGCTAGAGGGTTTACTTTCCTCCTCCGCTCCCCATTGCCCTTCTTCCTCCTTTCGCCCTTGCTCCTGTTCGTGCTCCCGCGGCCGTGCGCTCGTCGGAATCCTCGACGGTGAGGCCCCAATTTCTCTGCTCCGTCGACCTCGTCCCTGTGCGCTTGCTCCGACGCCTTCGCCGATGAGTTCTTTTGGTCTTATTGCCTAGATTTCCCTCTAGACGCGTCTGCCACTCTCTAGATTTCTCGCGGCGGTTCCTTTCCTGCTCCGCCGCCGTTTTCGTCTAGAACCACGACGGGGCCTTGCAGTTCTAGGCTTTGCTCCGCCGCTAGTTCCTCCTCGGTAGACTCCTCCAGCGACCTTATGTCAAGCTCCGTTAGTGGCGCGATCATCGAGGATGAAGATGCAGCATCTGGTCCGGAGCGGGGCTCCTAGCAAGATTCCACCATCACCCACCGAGAGATCGAGTGGCTGATCAGAACCCACCGGATTCCTGCCGAGGTAGCTTGTCGCTTACCCGGCAGCGAATCTTCTCCCGTTCTAAAAGAGGGAGAGTACGTCGTCTTTATGTCTCATTTCGCTCGCGGGTTTGGTCTTCCTCTTAGCGATTTTGCTAGGGAATTCTTAGATTACTTCGGCCTGCAGCCGCATCATCTTCCGGCTAACGCCATTGCTTCTCTGTCCACTTTTATCTCGGCCTCAGAAGGATACTTCGGCCTCTGGCTGTCTGTGCGTGTATGGTCCAAGTTCTTCCAGATTAGATCCAATGTCGTTCCAGATAAATCTCTTCAACCTTCCGAGAAACTGCTTACCCAATGTGGAGTCGCATCCATCACACCTCGGAGGAAATCCGAGTTTCCTCGTGTCACTGGTCTCGAGTCATGCAAGAAATGGCATAGATTGTTTTTCTATGTCAAGAACTCTGGGAAGGAAGATAAGATTCGGCTCCCTGCCTTCTCCATCGGCCCCCTTCCAAGAAGAACTGGACTTATAATCCCAGGAAGAGCCATGCCCTGGCCGAGGCCTTTGAGATTCGGCTGAAGGAGCTGATCCGCGCCGGGTTACGTGGCGAGGATCTGATGACTACCTTCATCAGCAGCTGGATCTGCCCTTTTCAGCAACGCACACATAAGATCTGCTATATGAGCGGACCCCTTGATCCCAATCGAGTTTCAACGGTTGAGCTGGATAACTATCTTATTTTCAAGCGTGTCCGAGCTATCTTTAAGACGGAGATGCTGGAGGATTGGACCTGGGGACTGAAGCCGTTCACCCGCGAGCATCCTCCTCCTGAGGTAGGCTCACGCAGTTGTGTTTTGCTTTTTAATCGCGTCTGTGATTTCTCTTGCTAATTTCTCTGTCTCTTTTCCTGCAGAGGTTTGAGGAGCAGAAGGTCGAGGATGCCGAGGTTTTGTCCCTCCCGTGGACCTCAGATCGGAACACCCCGGATAGCGAGGAGCCTGACTCGGAGGAGTTCGTTCCCAAGTCGGACCTTGCTCCGGCTCGTGCCCGTGGCAAGACCCCGGCCCACGAGGAGGAAGGTGATTCGGACGAGGTCCAAGTTCTTGAGGTAGTTGCCGCAATACCAATTTCTTATGCATTTCCGGCCTCTACTTTCTCAGCTAATCAGGTCGGTCAGGTTCACAACGCCGAGCCTCTCGCCTCCCGACCTCCTGTTACCTCGAGGAAGCGTACCGCTCCAGCTGGTGCCTCGGAAGCCGCTCCCAAGAAACGAATGAAGAAGTCAGCCCAGCACCCTCCGAAGCGTAAAACTATGCCCGGGGTTACTGGGTGAGTTACTTTTCATTTGTATTTCTTGTTTCTCTCTTTCTGTCTTCTGACCTGACTCTTTGTGCCTTTGCAGAGCTCCTCTCTCTGTTAAGCCCAGTGGTCCTAGCATGACGAGTCATACGACTCGGACACCTTCTCCTCCGCCTCCTGAAGATACTAGGGTTCCTAGTCCTGCTCGCGCAGACTCTCCTCCTACTCCGAATCAGACGTCATCTTGCCAGGATGCGCCTGAGGTCTCTCCTGTTGACACCGACACAACTCGGCCAGTAAATATTTCTACTGAGCCTGCTGCCTCCTCCATGAATCCCGAAGTTTCCCCGAGATTCCTTCGACCCCCACAGTCTTTACTGCCACCCCGACTCCAGCCGAGGATACCACTATCTCGGCGCCCTCAGAAACCATAATCCCTCCGGCCCCCAAAGATGCCACTCCAAGTACCGAGGTAACGGCTCCTGCCGACGCCTCCTCTAAGGCAAGAAAGGTCGTCGTCACCAAACCTCCCTCCTCTCAGAAAGGGCTTGCCAGCTCTTCTCAGCCTACAATTGTTGATGCGCTGCGCAAGGGGGTTTCTTCTGCCAAGACTATTGTTACCCCGGCCGCTGATACCCAGCTCACTCTTCACAAGAGTCCCGTGGCGGCGGTGGCTACACAACACGTCCGAGGTAAAGTTCTGACTCGTACTGAGAGTAGGAACAACCTCGGCTCGTTGGTTGAGTATGCCAACAATTGGAACGCTGCTGATCAGATCGAGGGCAATCCAAGCAGTCAGCCATTTCAACTCTCCGACATCAGCAGTCGCTTACATCTGGCTGCTAAGATCATTCTTGACAGCGATAAGATGAATGAGGTAATTGTTTTTATTGACGTTTGATTAGTCATTCAAATGATATTATATATACTCTAGTCCCCGAAGCTTGCAACCGAATAATTTGTTATTCGTTTGGAAGTTTTATTAGGCTTTGCCTGGTTCAGTTTTGTCTTAGTGTTCGAATATCCAGCCACCTAGATCCGAGTTAAGCTTTGCTTGATTCGGATCTGTCTTAGCTTCGAATACCCAGCCACCTAAATCTGAGTTATGCTTTACTTAATTCGGATTTGTCCTAGCTTCGAATATCCAGCCACCTAGATCTGAGTTAAGATTTGCTTGATTCGGATCTGTCTTAGCTTCGAATATCTAGCCACCTAGATCCGAGTTAAACTTTGCTTGATTCGGATCTGTCTTTGCTTCGAATATCCAGCCACCTAGATCTGAGTTAAGCTTTGCTTGATTCGGATCTGTCTTAGCTTCGAATATCTTATTGCTATTTGTTTTGTTTCTTAGGTTGCGCATGACCGGCGGACCGCCGAATTCCAAAGGCTGCTTTTCGCACATAAAAATTGCAAGACAAGTATGATAAAGTCATTCTCGTGGTGAAGAAAGCTGGTAAGTTAACAAACCTTTGCATTGTCCCTAAAGTTCTTATTGTTTTGGACGTGAGGTGTTAGCTCATTTTGCTGGTCAATAGGTAATATCAACAATCTTAATATCCTTCTTGAGAAGAAAGTCAAGGCCCTAGAAGGTTAGTTATCCTTTTTCTTTACAGATTTCCATTCGAAACTTATACCGGGTTTCTTTTAACCCTTTTGGCTTTGGTATAGCCGAGTTACAACTTTTGCAGCGTCACATCAAGAATGCATACCCATGCCTGATATGATGCTGCATTTTTTAGAACAACCCGCTACTCATTCGGCGCAGCTGAAAGATAAAGATGACGAGATAATTCGCTTGCGCGCCGAGGTGGAGTCCCTCAAGCTCTCTCAGAAGTCTGAGTTAGAGAAAGTTGACCAGGAGTTCTCCGAGGAGAAGAATCGGCTAGCTCTGCAATTACAGAAAAATAAAGAACTCCTCGAGGCTGCCGAACTCAAGACACGGGCGATGAGCGAGGAGATCACTCGCTTTGAGAAAACCAAGGGTGATTGGGCTCAAGATCTTCAGAGAATACTGAGTTATATTCACCGTAATCCTCTGACCGTGGCCGAGTTATCTCTTTCTCTTTCTTACTGTCGACCGATGTACTTTTATTTTGCGTAGACCATTTTCCAGAAGCTAAGCCCGTGAGCTCTAGAGCGGTGGTTAATGCTCGTGTGCGCCGAGGTGTTCCCGCTGATGCGAGCCCAGAATACTCGATGGAAGACTACTTGGTTGCCGTTGGCGCTGCCGTTGGTCCGATGAAGATTATGGGCAGGGACTTGGTGCAGGCAGCCATCCGGGCCTATCATGTTCTCTGGCCGAATACTTCTGGGACTCCTGATATTGATGAGATCAAATACTGGTGGAAAGATTGATGGCATCCCAGAACCAGTTAAATCTCTGGATGGGAATCCGCTGGACCAGCTGGTGCTGATATGGCGCTCACAGTCGTTATGTCATGGTATGAGGATATTTCCCTCGATACCTTGATAAATTTGCGCACTGGCTCCCGTTGGGTTGAGGATCCAGAATTCGTCGCTCGCCGACAAGCTCGTGCCTTCCAGCTTGTTGAGTATGCGGACGTGCATAACTGGATTAAAGGGCCGAGTTTCCTTTCTAACCCGGCGGATGAGGTCGAAGTTGAAGATGCCTCTGATGATAATTCAGCCGACCAGGACGAGGATGAGGGCGAATCGGATACTTCTGGTGATTCCAGCGCAAGCTCGGATGGCAATGGCGACGCGTGATCCTCCTCCAAAGGGACTGGGCATTCTCAAGCTCAAGCTGATGTTTCTCAACAGCCCCGGGCTTCCCCCGAAGTCGCTCCTGGTTCTGTGGAGGGCGAAGCAACTTCGGCCGAGGTGTCGTCTACCTCGGAGCGCCCAGTGCCTAACCAAGTCGCTGCCCCTTAGGTTTAAAAAACTCTAAGTTGTTTCTTATCCCCGGTATGCCGGGCGTATGATGTGTGTGAAACAATTGTCTGACTTTATGTGTGGTATGAACCTCTATTGCCTTTTGCCGCTGAGGCACACATGGTTGTGATCGTTATTATTCTGTTTAAACTATCTTGATTGTTTAAATCTTTGCTTTGGTGGCCTTCAATTTCTTAAGTTCGGATTGTGTGTTTGCCTTTGTCCTACCGTAGTTCGGCGTCTAATATTGCCTGATCTTGATAAATTTGATAGCTCAACCATTGTGTTCTTGAATTCTATCCAAGTTGTAAATCTCGAAGCCCATATTTGGGGAGAGCGAAATAATATAGTTCTGGGTGCCGAAGTTTGATACCCATTTTTGTAACAAGGAACACTTGTGGGGCAATTCCCTAATCAGTGCTCTAGAAATCAAGATTTAACACATCACTAAAAATGCGAAATAACATTGGGCAGTCCCCTAGTCATTGCTCGAGGTGCCGAGGTTTAATACATAACCCAAACTCAAAAACAAAATATGGCAGTCCCCGAGTCATTGCTCAAGGTGCCGAGGTTTAATACATAACCCAAACTCAGAAACAATATAGGACAGTCCCCGAGTCACTGCTCAAGGTGCCGAGGTTTAATACATAACCCAAATTCAGAAATAATATAGGGCAGTCCCCGAGTCACTGCTCAAGGCGCCGAGGTTTAATACATAATCTGAAATGCAAAATAATGTAGGACAGTCCCCGAGTCATTGCTCGAGGTGCCGAGGTTTAATACATAGTTGATACTTCGTCCTGAAGCGTCACTTTACAACATGTCATAGATGACTCCTACGAGTAAAATGGACGAAGTAAGGCTATGTTCCATGGTCTTTTCGATTCTTCGCCGGCTTTGTCTGCCTTGTTCTTTTCTAGTGACTGAGCATCAATTAGGTAATATGCATCATTGTGCAATGCTTTGCTCACGATGAATGGTCCTTCCCATGGGGGTGATAGTTTGTGCATGCCGGCCGTGCATTGCACTAACCGAAGAACCAAATCTCCTTCTTTAAACACTCTTGGATTACTTTCTTGCTGTGATATCGTTGCAAGTCCTGTTGATAAATAGCTGATCTTGATAGTGCCAACTCCCTGGCTTCTTCTAGCAGATCGACATTATCTTGCCGAGCTATCTCATTTACCTCAGCGGTTGTATATTGGGTAACTCTTGGCGAGTCATGTATTATGTCGGCTGGAAGCACGGCTTCTGCCCCGTGTACCAGAAAAAATGGTGTATACCCTGTTGACCTGTTTGGGGTAGTTCTGAGGCTCCATAGCACTGTTGGTAGTTCCTCGATCCAACACCCTGCCGACCTTTGCAGTGGTTTGACGAGCCGGGGTTTTATTCTAGACAATACTAGTCCGTTGGATCTTTCTACTTGCCCATTATATGCTGGGTGAGCCACCGAGGCGACATCCAGTCTTATGTGTTTTTCTTGACAGAATCTAGCAAAAGCTCCTTCAGCAAAGTTTGTACCATTGTCTGTAATAACACTGTGTGGGTAACCATATCTCAAGATAATGTCTTTGAGGAATTTTACTGCTGTGGGTCCATCACATTTTTTTATTGGTTTCACTTCAATACATTTTGTGAATTTGTCGACCATGACTAACATGTGGGTCATCCCGCCCCGGGCCGGCTTGAATGGTCCCACCATATCTAAACACCATACAGAAAACGGCCAAGTAATTGGTATTGTTTTTAACTCGGACGATGGCATATGTATCTTGCTGGCATATCCCTGGCAACCATTACACTTTTCCACTAGTTCTTTGGCCTCTTTCAACGCTGTTGGCCAATAAAATCCATGCCTGAATGCTTTGGCCACTAAAGCTCTAGACGAGGCGTGATGCCCGCATTCTCCTTGATGTATATCTAGGACGATCTCTTGGCCTTCCGCCGAACTCACACATCTTTGCAACACGCTTGTGACGCTTCTTTTATACAGTTCATTGTTTATGATTGTATAAGTTTTAGCTCTTCTCACTGTCTGTCTAGCTAGTACCTCATTACTCGGCAAGGTCGCATCCTTAAGGAAGGAAAATATGGGTTGCGCCCATGTTGGCATGATTTTCTCTGGGAGAATTCCACTATCTATTTCCATATTTTCTACCAACATAACGACCTCGGGTTTCTCCATATCCGGGTTACATTCTTTGTCAATCTCCATCGGCACATTATCCTCCCTTGATTTTGCCGGGATATAGATGGATTCAGACTCTGGTGATGGAGCTATTGATGGTTTTCTCAAGTGCTCCAGGGCAATTCCTGGGGGAATTGATTGCCTGGTTGATCCGAGTTTTGACAGCGTATCTGCAGCGTCATTTTCTGCCCGAGGTACATGATGAAATTCACATCCATCGAAGTATCCACTGAGTTTTTGCACATGAAATCTGTATAAGCCCATATTTGCGTCCAGCGCGTCCCAATTGTCGGATACTTGTTGTACTACTAGATCTGAATCTCCGTAGCATAAGATTCGGCGTATCCCAATCTCTTTTGCCACCTTCAATCCATGGACTAGTGATTCGTACTCGGCTACATTGTTTGATGCGGCGAAATGTATCTGTAGCACATATTTCAACTGATCTCTTTTTGGCGAGGTTAACACTATTACCGCTCCCAAGCCATTCCTCAGCTTGGAACCGTCGAAGTGCATTGTCCAATAATTCGGGTCTGGTAATGGTGGCTCATAATGTATCTCGGCCCAATCCACAAATAAGTCGGCCACAACCTGAGATTTGATTGCATCTCGCCTATCGAATTGCGGAGCATAAGGTGATAATTCAATTGCCCATTTTTCTATTCGGCCGCTTGCATCTTTGTTGCTCAATATGTCGGCTATGGGTGCTTCACATATCACTTTGATCGGGTGCTCTTCGAAGTAATGTTTAAGTTTCTTCGCTGACATGTATACCCCATATGCCATCTTCTAATAATGTGGGTAATTTTGCTTTGAGGCTGATAGTACCTCGCTTAGGTAATATACCGTCCTTTGTATTGATTTATCATCTTCAATTCGTTCCACCATGATCACAGCACTTACTACTCTGTTCGTGGCGGCTATGTAAAGTAACATAGGCTCTTTTGACAATGGAGAGGCCAGGATCGGCGCTGTGACCAACATCTTTTTCAATTCATGGAATGCATTATCTGCTTGTGGTGTCCAAATGAACTTATCAGATTTTTTCATCAGTTGATAATGTGGTAATGCTTTCTCTCCCAGCCGACATACAAATCGGCTAAGCGAGGCCAGGCAACCTGTGAATTTCTGTACGTCATTTAGACATCTCGGCAATTCCATCCTTTATACTGCTCTTATCTTAGTTGGGTTGGCCTCTATACCTCGGCTAGATACGAGAAAACCGAGTAGTTTTCCAGCCGGTACACCGAAGGTGCATTTTTCCGGGTTAAGCTTCATTCGGAACCTTCTCAAGTTCGCGAAAGTCTGCCGAATATCATCCAGTAGTGTTTTGCTTTCTTTGTTTTGATAACCACATCATCTACATATACTTGTACATTTTTTCCTATATGGTCATGCAGACATTTTTGCATACATCTCTGGTACGTTGCCCATGCGTTACGCAGGCCGAATGGCATGGTGCGATAGCAATAAGCCTCGCACGGGGTAATAAACGCAGTCTTTATTTGATCGGCCGGATTTAACGGTATCAGGTGAAAACCAGAATACGCGTCTACAAATGATAACAGCTCACAACCAGCGGTCGAATCAATGACCTGGTCTATTCTAGGTAAAGGAAAAGGATCTTTTGGACACGCCTTGTTCAGGTTCGTGTAATCAATACACATTCGCCATAAAATGGCTACATTTGGATCATCCTTCTTCTTTTCTACTAGCACCGGGTTTGATAGCCAGTCCGGATAAAGCACCTCCATGATGAACCCGGCTGCAAGGAGCCGAGCTATCTCATCCCCTATTATCTTTATCCTGTCTTCGGCGAAGCGGCGGAGAGGTTGCTTCACCGGCCTTGCTCCTGGCCTTACATTTAGAGAGTGCTCAGCCAACTCCCTCGGCACACCTTGCAAATCCTGAGTTGACCATGCAAAGATATCCCGATTCTCACGGAGGAAGTTGGTGAGCTCGCTTTCCTATTTAGCATCTAGGCCGGCACCAATGGTGATGGTGCGCTCTGGGAACTGCTCATCTATCTGGAACTTTTTTGTTTCTTTAGTTGGCTGGAAAGAGACACTTCCATGCGGATTGGCCAATGCCGGCATATTCAGTTGTGCCGACTGAGCGAGGGCCGCTACCTCCTGAATCCTTCTTTTTTCTCTTGCTATTACCAATGACTCGGCCAGGTTTGATCCGGTTGAAGCACATTCCATTGACTTCCTGTAATCTCCTGCTACTATTATCACCCCTTGTGGTCCGGTTAATTTCATTTTCAAGTAAGTTATGTGGCAGCTGCTCATGAATTTTGCCAATGCCGGCCATCCGAGTAGAACATGATAACAACTCTCTAGATCCACCACCTCAAACTCCAAATTTTCTGCTCTGCAGTTATCTCTTGTGCCGAATAACACATCTACCTGAACCTTTCCAATGGGTTCGCATGAAAGCCCTGGTACTATTCCATGGAACGTAGTTCTCGTGGATTGCAGCATATTCTGCGATATTCCGAGTTTATGCATTGTATCCTTGTACATGATATTGATACTGCTCCCATTGTCAATGAGTACTTTTGAAAATTTCACATTAATACTTGGTCCGACAAATGTTGGATCTAGTACGAGTGCGTACGACCCTGGATTCGGCATTATTTTGGGGTGATCCTTTATGCTCCAAGTTACTTCTTGATCTGACCAGGGCACATATCTTGGTACCGCAGGCATAACTGCATTTACTTCCATATGCCGGCGCTGTACACTTTGCCTATCTTGCTGTTCTGTTGTGAACATGCAATATGATTGATGACGTTCCCTGTAATCACTGCGTCCATTATTTCCTGGGTTCATCCTTCCATCCGGACCTTCATTTATCACTTGATGCACTGCATATCTTCGGTCCGAGTTATCATACCTCGGGGGAGGGGGTGGTAACATTAGTTGTTGTGCATTTGCTCCAGTCAATTGCGGCGGTTGCTGCTGATGCGCCTGGTGGGTAGGTGCTTGCATGCCCTCCGGGTTACCCATTGCATTTTTCATCCAGGCGCATTGCCGAGTTGTATGATTGGTCGGCTTGGCCGGGTTTGGAGTATGAAACTTACACGGCTGATCCAACATGGACTCAAACGTGTACTTCGGCCTTTCCTGCCATTGTTTCTTCTGTTCTGGTGTCCACTGTCTCTTTCCTTCATTCCTTGGTGTCCATTGCTGAGGACCATTCTTCTGCCGCTGAATGTTTCCGTGACACGGCTGATCTTGCACTACTGCTGCCACCTGATTGGAGTCATATCTGTAATCCGGTCTTTCCTCTCTTCTTCTTCCTCTGAACTCATTACGCCTTGATGATCTGGCCGCATCTCTTGCATATTGATCTTGATGCTCCCAATGATCTGCCGACATCAGCTCTGGTTGCGTCGGATCTCCCAACGCATACGAATCTGCTATCCTGATGGTTTCTGCCAAAGTGGTTGGCATATCTCTTTGCATTCGCTGCCACAAAACACTGGCATAACGGCATCCTTGAGCGAACCAAGCTATCGCTTGTGATTCTATAACTCCCAAGCATGAATTCTCGAGGTTACACCACCGAGTTAAGAATTCTCTGTCTGTCTCTTTTGGCCTTTGCTTGCACATGGCTAGCTACTGCGGCTTGTTTGGCCTTTTATAAGTACTGGTGAAGTTGCTGACAAACATCTCTTCGAAACCCAACCAACAGTTAATGCTGCCTGGAGGCAGATTATTCAGCCATACTCTGGCTGGCCCTTCCAGCATTTACGGGACATATCTTACTGCCCATCGCAAGTTTCCACTTGCTATTTTTACAGCAGTGGCATAATCAATCAACCAATCCTGTGGTTTGGTGCTCTCGTTGTATGTTTTCGTGCCTCTTGCCAGCTGAAAGTTCGGCACTGGCGGCTCGCCCATGATCCGTGGCCCGAAACATGCCGGACCCGATGGACCCTGCTCTTCTAACAACTCGGACCGATACAGTCGGTCCAGTTTTACTCTTGCATTACTTGACGGCAAATTTCTGTACATAATTCTTTCCTGCATTCCATAGTGGTTATTTTCACCATGAACCGCATATTCCATCTCGGAATAACCATCATTATACATCTCATTCACCTGATTGTGGCGAGCTGGTCTCACTTCTCTTTCCTGCAGAGGTTTGTATCTCGGTTGAGGATTGGGCGGCGGTTCTCTCCTTCCTTCTGCCGGGATATTTTTCTCGTGATTTCCTCTTCCGAGATCTCCATTACCTCGGCTTCCGTTGCCTTTGTCGGCACGGCCGGGGTTTCTTTCGCCACTGTTACCTCGGCTTCCATTGCCTCTGTTTTCATTTGCTTTTTCGGCTACTGCCGGATCATATGGAACAATTTGCTTATTTCTTTTTCCCGAAGTTACCGATCTGTCTTTCCGCGCATTGTTTCCGGGTGAGGATGCTGCTGCCACAGATAGGGCGGGTGCTGCACCAGCCGAATGAACCATTCGCGAGGCACCAGGCCTTGCCGGGTCTGCCCTGAGCATTTCTTCATTCTGCTGGTTCGCGATGCGCACCAGCTCATTCACTCTTTCTTGCTGCTTCTGTTGGGCTTTGCTGGTTAGTCCTTCTAACTCTAGTGCAGCGGCATTTGCCGCCCTTAGGTTCTTTGCCGGGGTGCTATACCTCGGCAAGCCTAGATCGACGGAATCTCCCTTATGAGTCTCATGCTCTTTGTTGATATCATCCATGAGGTTCTTTCCTCTCAATCTTAATTCATCAACCCGCTCGGGGGCGACATCAAGCTTATTTGCCCTAGCATATTCTCGCAGGGTCCTGTTTAAGGACTCCCGCAATGCCGACACCTTTTTTGCCTCTACCAGTACTTTTTGCCTGGTTTCTTCTAATTCTACCTGAGCATTAGCCGGATCAAGTATCGGCGCAACAGGTGTAGTCAGATTATCTATAGTCGCCTGGAGAATATTCTCTGGTCTTTCCAGAGGTGGCCCTCTTACCCTTGGTGCCTTTGGGGTCGTCTCCTGCACCCAGGCTGGGTTAGCTGCTGAAGGATTTACCTCGGTGGGCGGTGGAGCTGCCTGCTTCGTGGCCACCTGCACACCCGTCATCGGATCCTTGCTTGATCCGGCGCCCGCTGCTCCCTCCTGCACCCCCGGCTGCGACCATCACCTCGACGCTGCTGACGGGGCGCTCTCCGCGCGGACCGTTTGCGGCGCTAAGGGGAGGCTCTCCTGCAACAATAACTTGGTGAGGATAAACGCAGGAGGTGTCGACGCCGACGTAGATCTGGTGCATGCCCAAGTTGATGAAAATGCCGTTGCGCGGAGGAGTTTTTCCCCTGAAGCTGCTTGCGTTATCGCTGACATAGTCACAGAGATCAAATCTCCGGACTAAGCCAGAGACAACGCGATCGCCTGTGTGGATGAAGTTTCCCGTCCGGATCGTGACTCCAGCTAGCACCGCTACTGGCCCCATGGTGGGCGCCAACTGTCGTGGTGGTGGCACGGCAGATGCCATGGGTAGGCTAAAGTATGGGGCCAATGGATGCTAGAGGGATCTGGGGAGGGAAGATGTAGTTGATTCTACACACAGATGACTAACATAAAGATCTTTATTACTCCTCTCTTGGGCTACAAGTGCTCCTTGAGCTGTTTACAAGAGGAGAAGATGAACTTTTACCAGCCTAACGGTACCAAATGAGCCTATCCCCTTCTCAGAGTCCAAGCCTCTCCTTATAAAGGGGCGTCTTGGCTCCTCTAGGGCTGACGTGGCAAGCATATTCGAAGAATATGCTTGTCCCAATATAGTAACTCGGCGGCCTCCTTTCCGTGTCGCCCTTCTAATGATGGCAAGGTTTCAGAGAACCCCACCTGCACGCCTCGGTCTCCAGGACTGTCACCTCCGTGACCTCCTTCTGCCCTTCTGCCGCTCTGCGCCTTGTCCTTTGTGTTTGGCTCTGTCCAGATTCTTCCTAGCTTGTGACTAGGGTTTGACTATAGGCACTTCCTTCTCCTGCAAGCTTCATGTCATTCGGCCCTGCCTATCTTAACTCGGCTTGGCCTTCACCTGCATTCAGATTATTCGGGCTGACCCAGCCGACTTAAACAGTACATTGGCCGGGTAACGTGCTGCTCTTCTCATAAGTGTCCTGCTCTTGCTTACCTCGGCCGACCCTTACAGGATTCAGCCAATTTAGATAGTAACTCGGAATTTGGACGGGGAACTTCCTTTTGTCTTTCCCCGTCCTGACCCTATCCGGGGTCACCTCCCCAACAGGCGGAGGGGCTCTGCCAATGAGCGCAATTTCTATCTGAGCTTCCTCCTCAGCCTCCGCATAGCCATTGACGGTGTTCACCATGCTTTCGAAAGTGAGGCGTCCTGAAGCATGTTGTCGCCTTAGCGTATGCCGAAGAAGCGTACCTTGGTCCAGTCCTTCCACAAAGTGATACATAGCATCATCATTGCGGTAATGAGCCAGGTCGGCCCATATATCGAGCCACCTGGCAAGGTAATCGCGGGGGTTTTCTCCCTCTCTCTGAACACAACGCGCCAGATCGAAGATGGTCGCCACTCTAACAAGCTTGGTTCTCTGTTGTCCAGACGCATGAATGAAGCCGACGGACTTGCAGCGATCTTCCATCGTTATATCCTGCATAGGGGCGGTTTGGGTGGGCCTTGAATTTTTCCGATCTTTGCCGGCAAACTCCGAAGAGGGATCCGACATCGATTCTTCTGTGATCATATCCTGCCCGTAGGAGTTCCGTGCGGGTCTTGATGCTCCTCCGACTTCCAGGGAACTAGTGCCCGAGTCGGTTTCACCGATGAAGAGGTGGATATCTCCGATGGGGACGATCGAGCACCGCGTAGGGTTCGTCTTTGCCGGGATCCAGAACTCGTCGGGAGGGACGATCGGAACGTTGCCGGAGAAGAGAACACGACCGATGGCTACAGTTTTGCCGGTTCCCACGAAGATCTTGGTCCTCGCCCGCTGAAGATCCTGAAGCGCCTGTTGCCCCATGGTGGGAGCCAACTGTCATGGTATTTCCGATGAGTACGCCATGGAGGGGTCCTCACAGTGCGTGTTTAGAGACGTGGGGGAAGGCGGACGGTTGACGGGTACGAGGTTACATAGCTTACCCAGATTCAGATCCCACAACGGTGGCGGAATCCTACTCCTGCTATAAATCACTATAAGGGCAATACGCCGAGTTACAGGGATTGGTTCGCTGTGCGAGGTGACTAAAGAGTCTAAGTTATCGTGCCCTGAAGGCTCCCATAGGCCCGAATTATATAGTCGCCGGGTCCTAGGGTTACAGGGAAAAGTCCTAGCCGGAAAGGTTATAAAGCCCTACACTGCTTGCATCTAGTCTAGCGTGTCTTGCACTCCAAGGCTCCGGGTACGTCGGTGACTCCTCCGTAGCCTTCCTTTATCTAGCATGGGCCTCCCTTTTGGATCCATCTAACTAAGCCGCCCAGCAGGCCATGGGACATGCTACCAACTATGGGCCACCCGGGTTATCCGTATAGGAGACATGCTATGAGGATACCCATATAGCATATCCCCAACACCTGTGCTTTCTGTTAAAATTGGTAGTTATAACTATTATGGTTTATGTGATATTGGTGCTAGTTCTAGTGATATTCCTTATGAGCTTTACAGGGAAATTATGCATGAGATTGGTCCTTGTGAGCTTGAGGACATTGATGTGGTTATTCACCTTGCTAATAGAGAGCAAGTTTGCCCCATTGGCATTGTAAGAGATGTGGATGTCCTTTGTGGTAAGATTAAATATCCTGCTGATTTCCTAGTACTTGGTAGTAAAACCTATCCTATTATCTTTGGTAGACCCTTTCTGAATACTTGTGGGGCTATGATAGATTGTAGGAAGGAAAAAAGTTTTGACTAAGTTTGCTAGAGAGTCTTATGAGTTTAATTTTTCCAAATTTTCCAAAACTCCTTATAAAAATGAACTGCCTGATGAGGATTTCAGGGTTGAACAACTTTCTGCTATTTCTCTTGCCCCTAACAAAGCCTTGCAACAGTTTATGGAAGATCATGAAAGTGATGTCTTCATGAAGGAAAGAAATGAGATAGACGAGGTTTTCCTTCGTCATCCGGAACAGCTTAAGCATAATCTACCTGTGGAAGATTTGGGTACCACACTACCACCTAAAGGGGACCCTGTTTTCGAATTAAAACCTTTACCTGATGATCTTAAATATGCTTATCTTGATGATAAGAAAATATATCCTATTATTAGTTCTGAACTTTCAGGAAAGGAAGAAGAAAGGTTATTGGAGATATTGAAGAAACACCGAGGAGCTATGGGTTATACTCTTGACGATTTAAAGGGGATTTCTCCTACTATATGTCAGCATGCTATTAATATAGATCCTGATGCAAAACCAGTTGTTGAGCACCAACCCCGTCTAAATCCTAAGATGAAGGATGTGGTAAGAAATGAGGTATTAAAACTCCTTGATGCTGGTATTATTTATCCTATTTATGATAGTAAGTGGGTTAGCCCTATTCATTATGTTCCCATGAAAGGGGGAATAACTGTTGTGCCTAATGAGGATACTGAGCTTATACCCCAAAGAGTAGTGGTTGGGTATAGAATGTGCATTGATTTTGTAGGGTTCGCGGCATAGAAAACAAAAAAATTCCTACGATGGGAACAACTATGTACCAAGATCTATCTACTAGATACAAACAACGGACGGATGTATATCCGTAGAGAACATACCCTTGAAGACCGACAAAGCATAACGAGTAAAACTCGTGGTTGATGTAGACAATCTCTTGCCGATCTCAAGATCTAGAGGAAGTCCTTGTGCCGCAAATCAGCAGCGCATCCGTGCTCGCACACACCTACGAGGCACCGAGCAACCTCCGCCTCCTCGCTCCAGCGATCCAACGTAAGCACAACTCTTTCTTTCCAAATAGCCACCGGGAACATGTATCTCGCTAGTCTGAGACCATGGGGGATAAATTCTAGAGGGGAGAGAGATCCTTCACGAGGAGGTGTGAGTGAGAGAGAGGAGAAGGGGCTCCTTTTATAGGAGGGGCATCCAAGGGGGTGGCCGCCGGCCATGGGGGCTGCCCCTCCCCTCCTTCATTCATGTGGGTGGACACTCCACTCACTCAAATGCCTTTCAATTCCCTCCACTAAAATTCCCATTAAATTACCACCAAATTTAATGCAAACTCTCATTAAATAAAAATCCTTTTATTTATTCAGAATTTTTTTCAATTACTTTAATGATAAACATTCACATATAACCCCTTGCTAGTATTTCATTTCACATCCAACAACACTTTCTGCAATTTCACCCAAAAACCTTTTTCGGTATCTAGTGAAATAAATTCTTGCGCTTGTTATTCTTTCCGGCATGAAACTTTTGCTCCAATTGGATGTCAGTGTCTCTTAAGTGTGCCACCCTACGGTTCGCGAATAATGCGGACATGATCTAGACCCTTCTCCGATCAATAATCAGAAGCGGGATCTGGAGACCCATACTGACTCCCACACATTCAACGATGACTTTCTTGTGATCGTCGGAACTTTTTATGCTAGTATCTTAATCCCTTTGTTTTGCGATATATTACATGTCAAAGATTCGATCATCGGTATCTCCATACCTAGTTTGATCTCGTTACTGACACGCACTCTTTTCTCGTTCCCGTGATATAACATTCTAGTGATCAAATTACTTGCTTGCAATCTAACCAATGTGATATCACCGAGAGGGCCCAGAGTATATCTATCCGTCATCGGGATGAACAAATTCCACTCTTGATCCATGGGCCTCAACATAACACTTTAGTATTTCTGAACCCATCTTTATAATCACCCAGTTACGGTGTGACGTTTGATGTTATCAAGAAACTCTTCCGGTGTTAGTGATTGACATGATCTCATGGTCTAAGGATTAGGATCACTTTGTAAGTTGTTATAGCAATATAAACTCAATGACTTTGATCGTAATTGTATACTTCGGATGAATGTTCATCACACTATTACACTAATGTTGTGACCTTGTTATTAAGAACATCCAATGTCTATGATCAGGAAACTTTGATCATCTTGTTAATCAACGAGCTAGTTTATGAGAGAGGCATAACTAGGAACTTTCTGTTTGTTTATTAAACACACATGTATTAATGTTTCTGTATTAATACAATTATAGCATGCAAAATAAACATCTATCATATACTTGGAATACACATAATAAACACTTTATTATTGCCTCTCAGGGCATATTCCCTTCAGTCTCCCACTTGCACTAGAGACAATAATCTAGTTTAATAGTGATGAATCTAACACCCATGGAGTTTTGGTGTTGATCATGTTTTTCTCTAGGGAGATTTTTAGTCAACGGATCTGCTACATTGAGATCCGTATGTACTTTACAAATCTTTATATCTCCATCCTTGACATGTTCATGGATGGAGTGAAATCGGCGCTTAATATGCTTGGAATACTTGTGAGACCTTGGTTCTTTGGCATTGGAAATGGCACCATTGTTGTCACAATAGATCACCATTGGGTCCAACGCTCTTGCAACCACACCTAGTTCAGATATGAACTCCTTCATCCAAACTGCTTCCTGAGCCGCTTCCGAAGCAGCAACATATTCGTCCTTCGTTGTTGATCCCGCCACCACGGGTTGTTTGGAACTCCTCTAACTAACCGCTCCACCATTCATGAGAAATATGTATCCGGATTGAGACTTAGAGTCATCCGGATCGGTGTCAAATCTAGCGTTGACATAACACTTAGCGACGAGCTCTTCTTCACCTCCGTATACAAGAAACAAATCCTTAGTTCTTCGCAAGTACTTAAGGATATTCTTGACCTCTATCCAGTGTTCCGAACCTGGATCCGATTGGTACCTACTAGTCAAACTAATAGCATGTGCCACATTTGGTCTTGTACATAGCATGGCGTACATTATAGAGCCTATGGCTGAATCATAAGGGACTTTGTCCATTATCTCTCTTTCTTCCGCCATAGCCGGACTTTGAGTCTTACTCAATGTCTTGCCTTGCAACATAGGTAAGAACCCCTTCTTACTTTTGTCCATTCTAAACCTCTTTAAAATCTTATCAAGGTATGTACTTTGTGATAGCCCTATTAGGCGCCTAGATCTATCTCTATAGATCTTTATGCCTAATATGTATGACGCTTCACCTAGGTCCTTCATTGAAAATTTGTTGTTTAGATAACTTTTAACACTGTTTAAAATATCTATATCATTTCCAATTAATAATATGTCATCCACGTATAATATCAGAAACGCCACATTGCTTCCACTCACTTTCTTGTAAATACAAGCTTCTCCATAAGTTTGGACAAATCCAAACTCTTTGATCACCCCATCAAAGCGGAGATTCCAACTTCGTGATGCTTGCTTCAGTCCATAGATGGATCGCTAAATCTTGCACACCTTGTTAGCATCCTTAGGATCGACAAAACCCTTTGGTTGTATCATATACAACTCTTCTTCAATATTACCATTGAGGAACACGGTTTTGACATCCATCTGCCATATCTCATAATCGAAATATGCAACAATTGCTAACATAATCCTAACTGATTTTAGCACCGCTACGGGAGAGAATGTCTCATCATAGTCAACTCCTTGAATTTGTCGAAACCCCTTTGCGACAAGTCGAGCTTTATAGACGGTCACATTACCATCAGCATCAGTTTTCCTTTTGAAAATTCATTTATTCTCCACGGCCTTTCGGTCGTGAGGTAAGTCCACCAAGTTCCAAACTTGATTTTCATACATGGATTCCATCTCGGATTTCACGGCTTCTAACCATTTGTTGGAATCCGGGCTCATCATCTCTTCTTCATATGTCGCAGGGTCATCATTTTCATCAACCATGAAATTCATAATAGGGTTTCCGTACAGCTCGGGAGCTGCACGCGTACTGCTAGACCTGCAAGGTTTGGTAGTACTCTCTTTCGGAGTTTCATGATCATTATCATTAGTTCCCTCTTCAACTGGTGAAGCCAACTCCGGAACGACTTCTGGCGCTGCGCTACTTGCCATACTTTCAAGAGAAGGTTCAATAACCTCTTCGAGTTCTACCTTCCGACTACTCACACCTTTCGCGAGAAACTCTTTCTCTAGAAAGGATCCATTCTTGGCAACAAAAACCATGCCCTCGGATCTGTGATAGAAGGAATACCCAATAGTTTCCTTAGGGTATCCTATGAAGACGCATTTTTCCGCTTTGGGTTCGAGTTTATCTGGTTGAAGTTTCTTCACATAAACATCGCATCCCAAAACTTTAAGAAATGACAGCTTAGGTTTGTTTCCAAACCACATGTCACATCCCAAATTTTAGATTTGGTTCTGCATATCATTCATATCATCGCATCATACTTTTCCATGCAAAACCGTCGATTGAAAAGAATCGGTGAAACGCTATTTTCTAAACCCTATTCTATTTTGCTACGAGGCTCCTACGGGAGGCTTTAGTAGGACTAGCATTGTCCACCCTTGTAGCCTAGTGGTTTCGCTCAACCCTTGACCCTAGATTGTTCCCCTCAATTTTACAAAACCGTAGGAGCGAGAATCGCCCGAATCGGAGCTCGTACGGAGAAGTTATCGCCGTTTTATTAAAAGATAGAAAGACGGGCCGATTTTCGGGCCGTTTTCCGAGTTCGTGTCCAACCGCATTCTGAATCCGCGTAGGACCCCCGCGAGAGGGCCCCACTTAAGGGACCCACCCGGCCGAACCGCCCCTGCCCGCCTCGTAGATCGCGCCCGCTCCTCGGGACCCGTGCCTCCCGCGATCGCCGCCTCCTCCTTGAAACCGAGCCCCGCCGCCACCCGATCTCCTCGGGATCGCCGCCGCCGCCTCGAAGCCCGTGCCCCGCCGCCTCCTTACCGTGTTGCGCCGCCACCCGCCCGGCTCCGCCGACCCCCGCCGCCCCAGGTACCCCGTCCCGCCTCCCGCGCGACCGCCCCGCCGCCAGCGCACCCCGCGCCCGCGGCCAACCGCCGCCTCGCCGCCTCGCCGCCCTGCCCCGCTGCGCGCCTGCGTGCTGCTGCTCGCGCTGCGCGCGCTGCTGCCGCCCGCCGCTGCGCGCTAGCTGCTGCTGCGCCGCTAGCTGCTGCCGCTGCGCACCAGCTGCTGCATGCGCGCGCGCTCGCCTCGCCGCTGCGCCGCGCCACGCTGCTGCACGCGCGTCGCCTCGGGCGCCTTGCGCCGCACCCGCTCGTCCGTGCCGTGCCGCACCGCCATTGCCGCCGCACGCACCGTCGCCGTGTTGTTGACCGCCCCGTACTACGCGCTGATCGTTTCCCCTACCGCGCAGGTAACCGTCATCGCCGGAACCGATCGCCGCACCGTCCGGAGTTCGTTCCGCCGTTTGTCTCCGGTAAGCCTGCAGCCACCGTTAGATTTCAGATCAGCGGTTCAGATCAGCCGTTGACCGGTCAGTCCCAGGCGTTGACTAGTCAGACGCCCAGTCAGCGCCCAGTCAGCAGACGCGTTGACCAGTCAACAGACACAGTTGACTGGTTATTTTCGTTAATCGTTTTAGTTGACAGATTTCGGTAGAAACTTGTAAATTGCGTAGAAATTAAACCGCTGGGACAAAAATTGCAAATAAAATATGTGTAGATTCAGTAAGTCGTGTAGAATCCTGCTGTACCTTTGGTTCAGACTTTTGCAGCAAGATTTAGTACAGTTTAATTAAATAGGTTAACGGCCTTTTCAGAGTATTTAATTCTTAGAAAAAGATCCGTAGCTCCAAAAATCGCGTATGATATGTCCCTGGATTCAGTGGAACGAGGGGAATCTCATCGTGAATTAAAAAGATAGGATTACAGTAAAATCTTCTGCAGAAACTGTCTAGTGGCTTTCTGCAGTGTTTTAATTACTCGGGGAGTTTTATAATTCCTTTTTGAGTAATTCCAATTGGTACTGTTTCTAATCAGCGATGCCTATGCGGTAGATTTTTGCAAAGATTTTACAAACAGTATACTACCGGTAGTGAATTAATTGAGTTCTAGCTCTAGTTTTGGGCGTTACTTTTTGCATAATGGTTTTCCTTGCGCTAAAACTATTTTCCATGCATGCATTCAGTACCTCTAATGATTTCTATTATGTGGTGCAGCTGTAGCACCAATCCACTTGTCTTGCATACCTTCATGCATCATCTTTGTTGCATATGCTTGTGGATTGTCTGTTTATGATTGCAATTGTATCGTGTAGATTGTGACGAGTGCAACGCTTTCTCGTGTGTGGATTGTTCTTCCGACCGCTGCAACCAAGGCAAGTAGATGCTACCTTGTTCATGATATTGTCCTACTATTTTCATTGCATTGTCATGTATTTTGTAGATGCATGTGTAGGATGATACTATCGATATGCTATGTCCTATTATATGGTAGGGCCTTCCTTGTGGATGAACCACCGTTGGTAGATGTGCTTAGCCATGCTATGTTGAACGAGAGCTGGGTTACATCATTGAGACTTGTTTCTAAAAGTATTGGTTTGTGAAAACTAAAATAACTTAATCAATGAATCTCCTGGGTGTGATGGTATTGATAATTTTTGGTGGTTTCATTGCGGAAAGGCACCCAGGTATCGAGAGAAATTGATTGGCTTCTTTATTGTGTAGCTTACGTGTACAACCGTGTGCCAATAATGGAATGGGCGGTTGGTTGGACTTAGTAGGTTGTGGTAACTCGAACCCGCGTATCCAGAGATGTAGAATTTTGGTAGGTTGGACCGGTGCACGTCGGGATTGAGAAGTTACTTCCCGAACAGTCTCTTCTTGGACTGCTCCCTATCATCACCCAAAATGAGAGTGATGGTACGAGCTGGGCTGGCCAAGTCACATGGGTAAAGTGTACTAACCTCTGCAGGGTGTATAATCTAATTGATTAGCCGTGTCCCCGGTTATGGACATCTGAGTTGCTTGATATTGATTCCATGACATGTTTCTCGCTCATTCTAATTTCATAATTGTTTTAACATTGTTGGGTTAACTTAATTGGGATCTTTTCAAAGAAAATCAAAAACTGTTTATGAAAGTAGGACAAAGGTATTTGCAAATGCAAGCCAGACACAGCTCCACTTGCCAAATATGCATGTAGATGTTAGTACTATTGTCTCCATTACTAGCTCTAGTTGCCATACATTCCATGTATTGACCCTTCGGGGCTGCTACGTTTCATGTTGCAGGTTATTCCGATTCTGAGTAATCGATATAGGCCACGGTACTCCACTCGGCACTTGTTCACTTGTGGGCAATTTGAAGAATGGAGGAATTACTTTATTTATGTTGCTACCTGAATAATTTGAGCTAGCCTTGAGCTAAGATTTTATTGTAATAATGGTACTCTGGATCTTCGTTATTCATGATACACGGATATTTTGCTATGTTATTCATCTCATTCTATTGTGGGCCAATGAACCGATCCAGGGATTGGCATGTCACATAGAAGCCACGGTCTTTTCAGAACCGCGGTGTTACAAGATGGTATCAGAGACCGTGTGTCGACTGTAGGATCGTGACCTAGTATTGGATTAGGAAGCCATAGAATTATTAAAGCCTATATTAACTCTGTCTTTCATCTTATACCTTTCACCCTCGTAAATTCTTACCATATGCTATTCTCACACTTTCCTCTTTTACTTGATAGATGGGAGAAGTCAGGACTGAGTATGCAACCATGGAGTCACCAAGGCCCTTTGCAAGGCAGTTAGCACAGCTCTCGCAGTCATTGGGATTGCCACTGCCCATGTTCAAGGGAAGAAGGCTGTACACCTATGGATATGGAGAGGATGCATGGGAGATCACTACCTTCATATTCAGAGATGTCGCCTTGCCAAATCCAGTGCATTTGATCTACACCAAGACATACTGCAACTGGGGACTTGGAATCAACTTGGCCATACATGAAGCCATGTCTCACCAGTGCCATAATGTTCGACACCTACTGCCAGCAGATTCACCCTACCGTGACTATGGGAGGCGTGATGAAGATGGGCACATTGTGGTTACCCCGGGCGACAGGAACAATATGCCGCCCTGTCGGAGGCACATAGAGGACATGGAAAGGGAGAATGGAGCTCTAGCTGAGAAGGTGATGATGATAAAGGAGATTGCAGACTTTGCTAGCAATGGTATGGTGGTCCAAGGACAGGAGATTTACACCCTGCATGAAGTTGTGGGAGTTCTGGAGAATGCCCTGATAGACAGAGATGCAACCATAGCTCATCTTCATGGTACTGTCCAGGAGAACACCCAGAACATACAACAGTTGCAAGGGACCGTCCAGGAAAGGGATCAAACTATTGAAGCTATGACAACCCAGATTGCCGCCCTCCAAGCACAGCTGAATCCACCCTCTGATGATGACAATGGAGATGATGGCAACAATGGGGATGATGATGACAGTGGGAACGATGATGATGATGAGGACGAGGATGATGATGATGATGATGGAGACGATGATGGTGGAGGAGATGAAGCTGTTGCAGTTGCAGCTGAGAGTGAAGAAGAGGAGGATCCAGAAGAGGTGGAGTTTGAGATCTCAAGTGATGATTCAGGAGAAGTGTACACTCCGCCGCCATGGTTGTACCGTGAACCGAAGCGCCAACGCATGAGTGCAAGGACCTACCGCAACCTCTTCAAGAAGTAGATAGAAGTCCACCAATTAGTCCACGTTAGGCGAATTCGTTAGGATTAGTCTCGATCGATGTGAAACTTAGTTCGTGTTAGTTTAAGAGTGTTTAGTTGCTTATTTGTGTACTCCAATATCCCAGGAATTATTTGTGCGAATTTTATGAAAGAGTTATGGCAATTTTGGTTACTATCTGTGTTATTTTCGCTGCAGTTTTTCGCTGATACATCAGTACTGCACGATTTTTCATATTTTTCTGGTAACTCGGAAAAATCTGAAAAAAATTGGGCTGATGCGAAACTCTCGGTACTATATGTGCAAAAATCAGATAATTTTTCTGACGAGTTTAAGTCAGGCGGAAAAAGTCGTGAACGCTGCTGGACTGTTCTGGCAGATTGCTGTTTTTGTTGTTTAGATGATCAACTGTTTAGTTAATCATTGCCAACTCTTGTAAAACTATTTCAGTAGATATATACTGCTAGGATAACCCCTGGGATGTTTCTGGATCACTTGTTTGTTGATGTGTTGTTTGCTTGTGATTGTCTGCTATTGTTTGTTGTTGATTGATCATATGCATGGGTAGAATCCTATTATCGTAGTTGATTCTTTCTAAACTTACCTATGCTGAACCGCAGATGCCTCCCCGCCGTCAACCCACTGAGTTGGAGCAGCTCATGGCATCTCAGGCACAGCTGACCCAAGTGATGACTCAGTTCATGGCAAATCAGAACAACAACAATGGAAACAATCAGCCTTAGGGAGATGCTCTCACCAGATTTCTGAGGTTAAGGCCAGCTAAGTTCTCTACTGCAACGGAACCAATGGTTGCTCTCGACTGGTTGCGTTCAGTCAACAAGGATCTAGTAACTGTTGGATGCACTGATGCTGAGAAGGTGAGGTTTGCCGCTCACCTACTGGAGGGACCAGCCGCTTCTTGGTGGGACACTTTTCAGATCACCCACCCGCTGAATACTGTGACTTGGGCAATGTTTGAGGAAGGTTTCAGGACCAACCACGTGTCTTCAGGAGTTCTGAGCCTGAAGAGGAAGGAGTTCCGCAACTTGCGCCAAACCAATCGCACCGTGGCTGAGTACATTGAGGAGTTCAACAACCTGTCCCGTTATGCACCTGAGGATGAAGACACTGATGCGAAAAGGAGGGAGAGATTCCTGGATGGCCTTAGTGATGAGCTTTCAGTGCAGCTACTGGTGGTTTACTGCCCCACTTTCCAGGAGCTTATGGACAAGGCCAGGATCTTGGAAGGGAAGCACAAACAGGTGGAGAACCGCAAGCGAAAGAGCAATAATCACCACTCTGGTTCACATCACAAGTCTCACACTTCATATGATGGATACTCCAAGCATGGAGGAAGTGACCATGGGATCCATGACCGCCACCACCATGGAGGCGATGGGCATCGTCATGACAACCACAAGAGCAACCACCACAGCCACAAGGGGGGACATTCTCACCACTCTGGAGGGCACGGTGGACATGACCGCAACCGTAATCGCAGCTTTGTGAAGAAGGATCTGAGTGAGGTGACATGCTTCAAGTGTAAACAGAAGGGACACTATGCTGACAACTGTCCGGAAAGGAAAGGACTGAAGCCAACCAACAACGAGAAGGCCACAGTGAACCACATGAATGTGGAGGAGATTCCAGATGAGCCTGACCTTGTGATTGGTAAGTTTCCAATCAACACTTACCCTGCACTTATACTTTTCGATACTGGTGCATCGCATTCATTCATATCAAGGGCATTTGTGGATAAGTATAAGCTACCTACTGAGTCTATGAAAAGGTCTATTAGAGTGAGTTCACCTGGAGGAGATATGATAGCTAGCGCGAGATGCCGCGACTTAATGGTGAGGATTGGAACACACAACTTCAGTGCACATTTGGTAGTGCTGGAATCACAGGGATTAGACGTTATTCTGGGTATGGATTGGATGTCCATGCATGGGGGACACATAGATTGTGCACAGCGAGCTGTTTCACTCAAAACCCCGGATGGTAAGAGGATTAGATTCAAGACGGCTGTACGACCAGGAAGGTGTAAGTTGAATTCTCTTAAGGGGGTTAGCATGGATACTGTGCCAGTGATTAGGGATTACCCTGACGTGTTTCCGGAAGAGCTGCCAGGAATGCCACCTGACAGGGAAGTAGAGTTTCTTATCGACCTGATGCCGGGAACAAGACCTATAGCAAAGAGACCATATAAGATGGATGTGGATGAGCTGAAGGAATTGAAGAAGCAGCTGAAAGAGCAGTTGGACAAGGGATTCATTCAGCCTAGTTCGTCGTCATGGGGAGCACCTGTTCTGTTTGTGGAGAAGAAAGACAGCAGCAAGAGATTAGTGGTGGACTATCGCTTGCTGAATGAAGTAACCATCAAGAACAAGTACCCTCTGCCGAACATAAATGATTTGTTTGATCAACTGGAAGGAGCGAAGGTGTTCAGCAAGATTGATCTGCGATCAGGCTACTTCCAATTGAAGATCCGGGAGGAGGACGTACCAAAAACCGCCTTCACCACTAGGTATGGTTTATATGAGTACACGGTTATGTCTTTTGGACTAACGAATGCCCCGGCATATTTTATGACCATGATGGACAAGGTATTTATGGAGTATTTGGACAAGTTCGTGGTGGTGTTTATTGATGACATACTGATATATTCCAAGGATGATGCTGAGCATGAGAAGCATCTGCGACTGATTATGGAGAAGCTGAGGGAACACAAGCTGTATGCCAAATTCAGCAAGTGTGAATTCTGGCTTAACACTGTTGGGTTTCTTGGACACGTAGTGTCAGGAGAAGGAGTCGCTGTTGATCCAAGCAAAGTAACTGCAGTGACAGAGTGGGAAGCACCCAAGAATGCGGGAGAGATTCGCAGCTTTCTGGGACTTGCTAGATATTACAGGAGGTTCATTGAAAACTTTTCCAAGATTGCTAAGCCGATGACTGAACTTCTGAAGAAGGAGAGGAAGTTTGAATGGTCAGACGTATGTGAAGCCAGCTTTCAGGAACTGAAGCGTCGACTAGTGACCGCGCCCGTTTTGTGTTTACCAGACCTTCAGAAGGATTTCCAGGTGTACTGTGATGCTTCTCGACAGGGACTTGGGAGTGTGCTAATGCAAGATGGGAGAGTAGTGTCATATGCCTCGCGACAACTCAAACACCATGAGCGGAATTACCCCACACACGACTTGGAGTTAGCGTCAGTGGTTCATGCGCTCAAGGTATGGAGGCATTACTTAATGGGAAAACACTGTAATGTGTACACCGACCACAAGAACCTGAAATACATATTTACACAGAAGGAACTAAACATGAGGCAAAGGAGATGGTTGGAGCTTATCAAGGACTATGATATGAATCTGCAATACCACCCAGGAAAGGTGTGGCATCCCGCAAAACCACTACTAGAAAATCGCGTTGAATTTGCGCATTGCATCGTCATCATCATGCATTGTTTGCCTAAAACTATTTTCGCAAAGCCTGATTTTTGTTTTCTAAAACGCCCCGTCTTGTTTTCAAATTCAAACCCGGGACTCCGGATTATTTGTTTTGTCGGTTATCGGGTTGCAAAGGCCCTGTTTCAAATAAATAAAACATTTAATTATTTTTAGTGGGGGCAGTCGAACGGGCCGATTCGACCCGAACGACCACCCCCAGGAATTAGAACGGTCCACCTAAATTCCTAAAACTACCAGTCCTATTCTACCCAGCCCCTCTCCACCTCACCCCCTCCAATCCCTAGTCGCCACGTCACCCTGCCCCTCCCCTCTAGCCAACCCCAACCCGCCACATCAGCCCCCAGCTCTCTCTCCTCCACCCACCTGTCCTTGGCTGGCCCTACACCTGCCCTCACACCCACGCACACACGCCTGACCACCCACTAACCCCCACACACCCAGCCGCCCCTGGACCCACCCGCACCGCGGACCCGGCTCTTCTCCCTTCCCCAACCTTCTCTCCTCCCCACCACCGATGCCTGCGAGCCTCCCCCTCCCTCCTCTCGTTCCCCACCCCGGCGCCCTCCTAGGCTCCGACCGCCGCAGCTCGCTCCGGCGCCCCGCGACCCCGTCCGCTGCGCCTCCCCTCTCGCAGAGTCCCGCCGCCGCCACAGCTCCCTCCGCCACCAACCTCCAGCGCGTCCCGCCGTCGGGACCCCCTTGCCCGCGCGACCCTGCCTCTCGTCCTCTCCTCTCTCTGGCCTCCCCGGCGCCCCTCCCCGCCAAGCTCTGCCGCCGCCTTCCCCTCGCCCCGCCGGCGACCACCCCGCCGACCGCGCCTTCCCCACCTCGCGCGCATCCGGCCGCCGTCGGCCCCGCGCCCTCTTCCCCGGCCCGGCTCCTCCTCCAGTGCACCGCCGTCGAGCTCGCCAGCGGGCCCGCGTGCTCCGGTCGCCCTCGCTCAGCCCGTCCCCGCCCCTGAGCCCGTCGCCGGCGACCTCCCCCAGCGCCGCCTCTCCGCCGCCCCCGTCGACCGTTGCCGCGCCGCCGGCCCCGCCTCACCGTCGCATCCTCGGCCTCCTCCGCGGCTCCCCTTGTAGGTGTTCGTAGCATGGAAAACAAAAATTTTCTATCGCATACAAACAAACAAGCCAAGATCTATCTACTAGATTGTAGCAACGAGTCGATGGAATAACTTACCCTCGAAGATTCCAAAGCGGTTAACGAGAGCAGATTCTCGTGGGTGATGTAGTCGTACTCTTCCGATCTCAAGATCGCGTAGACGATCCTTCCAGCGCCACGTTCCGGCAGCGCTCCCGCAGTCGGTCACACGTTCGGTACTCGACGAAGACCTTCCTCTCCCTTGTTCCAGCAGGCAGCGGAGGTTGTAGCACTCTCCTCGCGATTCCGGCAGCACAACGGCGTGGTACCGGAAGTAGAGGGGAAATCCCGCAGGGCTTCGCCTTAAGCCGGTGCGAGTATGGTGGAGCTTATGAGAGAGGCTATTAGTGGTCTAGTAATTAGACACACCAATTAGAAGGCTCTAAACCAATTAGAAGGCTCTAAACCGCTGGCTAAAGCAATTAGAAGCTCTAAACCAAAACGGCTCTAAACCGGAGATTTAGAGGTGGAAACTTGTGTACTAGGAGGGGAGCCCTGCCCCTCCTTATATAGATGGGAGGGGGCTGGCGCGCCAGGGGAGGGAGGGAGTCCCTCCCCAACTCGGCCTAGGGCTGGCCGCCGGCTTGGAGGAGAGAAACTCCTCCTCCAAGTCGGTTCCAACTCCTCTTGCTTGTTTCCCACAGTTTCTTGTTTTAGCCGTTTGACTTTCAAACTGGACATTTGACTTTTCTGTTTTAGGATTCAATTTAATCCTTTATTTGGGACAGCAAGAACACTTAGTAAATGATGCAATCATTCCAATATGTAATGACACATTCATGTACCCCTTCCCCCCCGGAGTGCCGGACAATCCGGACCCTTCTAGAACATTCCCGATGAAAACACCGGAATCATTCCCGAACTCCGAAACGGGACTTTCCTTATATGAATCTTATTCTCCGGACCATTCCGGATCACCTCGTGATATCCTGGATCCGATCCGAGACTCCGAACAACATTCGGTCTCTTTCTCATAATACCATAACTACTCAAACAACGTCGAATCCTTAAGTGTGTCTCCCTACGGTTCGTGAATTATGCGGACATGATCGAGACACTTCTCCGAACAATAACCAATAGAGGAATCTGGAAATTCATATGGCTCCCACATATTTCTACGATTACTTTGCGATCGAATGAACCACTTACATACGATACCAATTTCCCTTTGTCTCACGATATGTTACTTATCCGAGGTTATGATCGTCGGTATCTCCTCATACCTAGTTCAACCTCGTTACTGATAAGTACTCTTTTCTCGTTCCCGTGATATGTGATCCCTTGTGACCAAGTCACATGCTTGCAAGCTAATTGGATGACATTCCACCGAGAGGGCCCAGAGTATATCTATCCGTCATGTGGATGGACAAATCCCACTCTTGATCCATGTGTTTCAACCAATACTTTCCGAACACTCAATGCCACTTTTATAGCCACCCTGTTACGGTGTGGTGTTTGATGTCATCAAAGCATCCATCCGGTAAAGGTGATATGCATGATCTCATGGTCGAAGGAATTAGGTTACTATGTATCAGAAAGCATATAGCAATTGAACTATTTAAATGACTTGATCTTTATGCTACGCTTATCTATAGGAGTATGTCCATCACATCATTCTCCTAATGATATGATCCTGTTGTTAATAACATCTCTATGTTCATGATCAGGAAACCATGATCATATATTTTAACCAACAAGCTAGTTTAACAAGAGGCTTTACTAGGGACTCTTATTTTAGTTTACAAATCACACAAGTATTAATATTTCCGGTTAATACAATTATAGCATGGTATGTAAACATTTATCATAAGTGTCAAGATATGATAATAACCACTTTATTATTGCCTCTTGGGCATATCTCCAACACCCCTCCCTGGCCCGCATGACCGCCGGCGCGGGCCAGCCGCCGAGGACCTCCTCGAGCCAGAGCTCACCGTCGCCCTCTGCCCCGCCGCCTAGCCTCGGTTCGCCGCCGACCCGCGAAGCCCGCCAACCGCCCGCTCGCCTCTGTGTGTTTTCTTCGACTTGGACGCGCAAGACCTACTCGAAAACCGAAGGCCGTCGACATGGGAAGACAAGGACGTCTACCGGAGCCGCGGCACTGGAGAGCCCCCCCGGTCTCCAAAATCGCACAAGACCACCAACGCGGAACCAAGATCGACACCGGCAATCAAACCCTGAAACCCCAAGTTCACCCCTCGCCAAGATCTTCATCGAAACCCGGTGATCTCCTACATGGACCTGAGAACAAACCCGAAGGCCACCGACGGCGAACCCTGAGACCCTCGACGCGATGATGCCTGCTTCCAAGATCTCCGGCATGGATCGAAAAGTTCCCCGAAGACCGACCCCGGTGTTTGAGACCAAACCCCAAGATCTGCCTCACGGGACCGAGCCCCGGAAACCCCGATGCTTTCGACACGGATGCCATGATCTTCGTCACGGACGCCGAGACCCCTGGACCCGAAGACCACACGTGCGACAAGTACTCCTTCCCGGATGCGATGCTCGAGAACACGGACGGTAAGAACACCGGCGCAGAACGCCAAGTGCTTCATCCCGGACGCCAAGACCGTCTTGATGGCGCGGACCCGACAAGATATTCGCAACGACAAGATCGACATCGTCCAGGGCGAGTCCGATGCGCCCCGACGCCACACCCAGTCCTGCTCCCCGGATGCGACAAGATCTACTCCGCTAACCGAGAACGTTCCGTCGAACCCTGAACCCTGAGACCGAACCCCGAACCCCCGGATCCCCAAGACCGTCGAGACCCCTCAATGTGTGAACCCCTTCCCGAAACCCTATTTTATAATATATACAACTTGTCGCACATTAAATGTTCATGCATGCATATTGTCGTGTGGTTTGGGGGCCTTATGCCGATTCACCCTATAATTAAGCATGGGGCCCATATGCGGGCAAGTCTAGTCTTATATTGGCCTCATTTAAATTTGTGTAGCGAACCGGTAACTTATCTCGCCCTGTTATTACAACATTTAATTTGTGGGGTAGCTAAACAACATGAACCATCTAATTAACTGTCGGGACCCCGGTTTCCGCTTAATATGACCTAATTGCATCGCAGCTTTGCCATGTCATACATCATACATGCATCATGCCCGATCTTTTGCCGTAGTATTAAATATTGCATCCGGTGTTTATTCTAGTGTTTTGGTTCTTCGCGGATAAGGCCATTGAGTTGATGCGAGTGTCGCCCCGATCTTCGGTTAAACCTTCGGCAATGTTTTCAGGCGAGCATCTCCCCCTTTCTACCTATCTTACTTTTATAGTATTTATTCCCTCCTGCTGATCTATTGCTATCTGTGTTGCGATGCTCTAGTTTTCGTACCCGTGATATCCCTTGCAGCCATATATTGCCTTGGACACCTCCTATTACCTGTTGTTTGGTAGATAGTTGGACTTGCGCGTCGTAGTCGCTTGCTCAAGTGCTGTTGCGTGTCGTCAATTGCCACAGTTGTTGGTGTATGGCCGCATGTTGATGTTGGAGATGATCATGGTTTTACTTTTCGTTCACTTTTATTCCTGTTAACAACTAAAATTGAAGTAAGTAAGCAGAGGCATCGGTGGGTGATAGATAACATTTGGTTTCCACCGTCCACTTGTGTCCCGTAGGACCCCGAGTACTTGATACCTGTTCCTTGAATATTCGCGCTATCCACATACGGGGAATTATGGGCCCCCCTTAGCCAGAGCTTGATTCAGTCTTATTTCTTGGGGCCACAAACTAGTTTGAGGTTTTATTTACGATCCTGTACTTATGCCATGCTTTACTGCTTTATTTACGATTGTGCGAGGAGCACACTGTACTGTTTAGGTAAGCGGAATGTTTTCGCGGTATTGACAATCCCAGTTTTGGGTTCCCAGTCGTTTACAGCCATTGACGCAAACCTTGAGTCCGTCTCGGAGCTAGCTTACTTCGTTGCGGGTCTACTCAATGGGGTGGCCCCCTAAAATATTTCTGAATCCTGTGATTGCTTTGTCGTGAAAGCCTCGTTGGGTTTTGATTTGGTTTTTCCGAGGTTGATCGTGTGTGTGTTGCTATTTGTGCACCCCGGCCGGGTTAAAACTTTCTGAAAGCCGTGTCCGTGGTTATGGACGACTTGGAGCACAGTATCTCGATCATAGACAACTATAGCTAAAGTGGTGCTATAAATTTGACTTTATAATGACTAGTAATCAGCTTCACTATAATGGAATGGCTAATTAAAACTGCCAACAATTGTTTGCTTGGGTCGTCGCTTGCGACCATTGTAACTGACTAGTAAGTATTGCAACTAAAACGGAATGGCTAAATAAAAGTACCAACAACTGCTGGGTTTTGGGTTATCTCATGCTATTTGTATCTGACTAGTAAGTGTTGCAACTACAACGGAATGGGTAACTAAAATGGCCCACTGCTTATTTTATCAGGACGATTATCTACACCTGACTAGTAATTGCTGCAACGATAACTGAATAAATAAAACTGCCAACGGTGTGAGTTCCTCGGTTGACTTCCTCGTTTGGTCTCGAGGGGGAAACACAAGGATGGGTTTGTTTGATGTTAGAATCAGGTTGGATCCGAATAGGTCTTTCTTACCCCTCTCTGATAACCGTCAGTTGTATCGAGTCTCTATAGGTTGTTTAGTGCATGCTGCCGCTGCCGCTTCAGTCCACCATACCTTTGTAGGCGAGGACCGCCGAATTCTAGTCTCGCCGTGTACTGGCCTCAGTACTGACGCTCCTCTTTTTCTTTTGCCCTTTGTCGGCACCCCTTTTGTTTAAGCAGGTTTTGAGATCGACGTCGTTAGCAGGGTTACCCTTCCGGCTTGGCCTGGGCAGGGTTATGGACGCCATTGGTTATTCTTCAGGGCTCTTAGCCCCATTTGCATCTTGTCCGTAGCCGGACGCTCTATCGTTTTCAAGGTGATTTGGATCTTTGTTCTGTATATCTGTACTCTTGACTCATTGAGTCGCTGTTATATATATCTGTTCTGTGGGTCCCATCGAGGACTGTTGTGTAATGTTATTACTTCGTTTTCCACCCGCACGAAAGTGCCTGGTGGGCACCTTTGAATCGTTTCTATGCGGGTTTGGCGGGTTTCGCTAAAACTTGCATAGGGTCGATTCTGAGGGTGTTACAGAGTGGTATCAGAGCTCAGCAGTTGCGATACCCCACAAGTCCATCCTGTAGGATAACCTAGCTAACGGCCGAAGTAGAGTGTCAAAACTATTTTTGCAAAATCGGTTGGATAGTTCTGGTTAGGTCTGCTTTTACTCCTTACCCCTCTCTATTCTCCTCTTACCTCCACGTGTTTTGAATCCGCTCTCGTCTCTTTCTTCGAGTCCAGGTATTCTCGTGGTTGGGTTCCATCGTACCTTCGGGGTTTCGTTTCCTCCTTTGGTAACGGTGTTGCTACATCTGGTCTTCATGCTATCTGAGTGGTCCTTTATCTGTGGTACCATTCTTTGTTCCTTGTTTGTGCCTTCCGGTGTTTTCCGACGCGACGGCATCATCTACGCCAGATCCGATGCAGAGTCTGCATCACTCCTTTGTTTCTGAACCTCGCTTGTCGAGATCTTCAGTCTGATTCCGAGAATGGATGCACGCTTTTCTACTGATTGTGCAGAGTAATAGTTTGGGTGCGTGATGGACTGGCCCCCATGCCGACTACCCCTTCTATTCGCTTTTGTACATTGAAGTGGATGAGAATGCATCGGTTCCCCTTTCCATCGGAGCTAGAGGTGGCTTCATTTGTTGATACCTCTACCTTCGACCTTTTGCTTCCGGAGTGTTCTCTCGACGATCACGGACAACGACCTCTTGTTAGTGGTGTCGCGAGGATTTACACGAAGCGAGAAGGTTCAGATCGCCGCCCTTCTTTCCGGTACCATGAGGCGGATCTCGAGGGCGAGATCCATTGTTAGTGGTGTCGAATTGTGGCATCCCGCAAAACCACTACTAGAAAATCGCGTTGAATTTGCGCATTGCATCGTCATCATCATGCATTGTTTGCCTAAAACTATTTTCGCAAAGCCTGATTTTTGTTTTCTAAAACGCCCCGTCTTGTTTTCAAATTCAAACCCGGGACTCCGGATTATTTGTTTTGTCGGTTATCGGGTTGCAAAGGCCCTGTTTCAAATAAATAAAACATTTAATTATTTTTAGTGGGGGCAGTCGAACGGGCCGATTCGACCCGAACGACCACCCCCAGGAATTAGAACGGTCCACCTAAATTCCTAAAACTACCAGTCCTATTCTACCCAGCCCCTCTCCACCTCACCCCCTCCAATCCCTGGTCGCCACGTCACCCTGCCCCTCCCCTCTAGCCAACCCCAACCCGCCACATCAGCCCCCAGCTCTCTCTCCTCCACCCACCTGTCCCTGGCTGGCCCTACACTTGCCCTCACACCCACGCACACACGCCTGACCACCCACTAACCCCCACACACCCAGCCGCCCCTGGACCCACCCGCATCGCGGACCCGGCTCCTCTCCCTTCCCCAACCTTCTCTCCTCCCCACCACCGACGCCTGCGAGCCTCCCCCTCCCTCCTCTCGTTCCCCACCCCGGCGCCCTCCTTGGCTCCGACCGCCGCAGCTCGCTCCGGCGCCCCGCGACCCCGTCCGCTGCGCCTCCCCTCTCGCAGAGTTACGCCGCCGCCACAACTCCCTCCGCCACCAACCTCCAGCGCGTCCCGCCGTCGGGACCCCCTTGCCCGCGCGACCCTGCCTCTCGTCCTCTCCTCTCTCTGGCCTCCCCGGCGCCCCTCCCCGCCAAGCTCTGTCGCCGCCTTCCCCTTGCCCCGCCGGCGACCACCCCGCCGACCGCGCCTTCCCCACCTCGCGCGCATCCGGCCGCCGTCGGCCCCGCGCCCTCTTCCCCGGCCCGGCTCCTCCTCCAGTGCGCCGCCGTCGAGCTCGCCAGCGGGCCCGCGTGCTCCGGTCGCCCTCGCTCAGCCCGTCCCCGCCCCAGAGCCCGTCGCCGGCGACCTCCCCCAGCGCCGCCTCTCTGCCGCCCCCGTCGACCGTTGCCGCGCCGCCGGCCCCGCCTCACCGTCGCACCCTCGGCCTCCTCCGCGGCTCCCCTCCCCGGCCCGCATGACCGCCGGCGCGGCCCAGCCGCCGAGGACCTCCTCGAGCCAGATCTCACCGTCGCCCTATGCCCCGCCGCCTAGCCTCGGTTCGCCGCCGACCCACGAAGCCCGCCAACCGCCCGCTCGCCTTTGTGTGTTTTCTTCGGCTTGGACGCGCAAGACCTACTCGAAAACCGAAGGCCGTCGACATGGGAAGACAAGGACGTCTACCGGAGCCGCGGCACTGGAGAGCCCCCCCGGTCGCCAAAATCGCACAAGACCACCAACGCGGAACCAAGATCGACACCGGCAATCAAACCCCGAAACCCCAAGTTCACCCCTCGCCAAGATCTTCATCGAAACCCGGTGATCTCCTACATGGACCTGAGAACGAACCCGAAGGCCACCGACGGCGAACCCTGAGACCCTCGACGCGATGATGCCTGCTTCCAAGATCTCCGGCATGGATCGAAAAGTTCCCCGAAGACCGACCCCGGTGTTTGAGACCGAACCCCAAGATCTGCCTCACGGGACCGAGCCCCGGAAACCTCGATGCTTTCGACACGGATGCCATGATCTTCGTCACGGACGCCGAGACCCCCGGACCCGAAGACCACACGTGCGACAAGTACTCCTTCCCGGATGCGATGCTCGAGAACACGGACGGTAAGAACACCGGCGCAGAACGCCAAGTGCTTCATCCCGGACGCCAAGACCGTCTTGATGGCGCGGACCCGACAAGATCTTTGCAACGACAAGATCGACATCGTCCAGGGCGAGTCCGATGCGCCCCGACGCCGCACCCAGTCCTGCTCCCCGGATGCGACAAGATCTACTCCGCTAACCGAGAACGTTCCGTCGAACCCTGAACCCTGTGACCGAACCCCGAACCCCCGGATCCCCAAGACCGTCGAGACCCCTCAATGTGTGAACCCCTTCCCGAAACCCTATTTTATAATATATACAACTTGTCGCAGATTAAATGCTCATGCATGCATATTGTCATGTGGTTTGGGGGCCTTATGTCGATTCACCCTATAATTAAGCATGGGCCCCATATGCGGGCAAGTCTAGTCTTATATTGGCCTCATTTAAATTTGTGTAGCGAACCGGTAACTTATCTCGCCCAGTTATTACAACATTTAATTTGTGGGGTAGCTAAACAACATGAACCATCTAATTAACTGTCGGGACCCCGGTTTCCGCTTAATATGACCTAATTGCATCGCAGCTTTGCCATGTCATACATCATACATGCATCATGCCCGATCTTTTGCCGTAGTATTAAATATTGCATCCGGTGTTTATTCTAGTGTTTTGGTTCTTCGCGGATAAGGCCGTTGAGTTGATGCGAGTGTCACCCCGATCTTCGGTTAAACCTTCGGCAATGTTTTCAGGCGAGCATCTCCCTCTTTCTACCTATCTTACTTTTATAGTATTTATTCCCTCCTGCTGATCTATTGCTATCTGTGTTGCGATGCTCTAGTTTTCGTACCCGTGATATCTCTTGCAGCCATATATTGCCTTGGACACATCCTATTACCTGTTGTTTGGTAGATAGTTGGACTTGCGCGTCGTAGTCGCTTGCTCAAGTGCTGTTGCGTGTCGTCAAGTGCCACAGTTGTTGGTGTATGGCCGCATGTTGATGTTGGAGATGATCATGGTTTTACTTTTCGTTCACTTTAATTCCTGTTAACAACTAAAATTGAAGTAAGTAAGCAGAGGCATCGGTGGGTGATAGATAACATTTGGTTTCCGACCGCCCACTTGTGTCCCGTAGGACCCCGAGTACTTGATACCTGTTCCTTGAATATTCGCGCTATCCACATACGGGGAATTATGGGCCCCCCTTAGCCAGAGCTTGATTCAGTCTTATTTCTTGGGGCCACAAACTAGTTTGAGGTTTTATTTACGATCCTGTACTTATGCCATGCTTTACTGCTTTATTTACGATTGTGCGAGGAGCACACTGTACTGTTTAGGTAAGCGGAATGTTTTCACGGTATCGACAATCCCAGTTTTGGGTTCCCAGTCGTTTACATCCATTGACGCAAACCTTGAGTCCGTCTCGGAGCTAGCTTACTTCGTTGCGGGTCTACTCAATGGGGTGGCCCCCTGAAATATTTCTGAATACTGTGATTGCTTTGTCGTGAAAGCCTCGTTGGGTTTTGATTTGGTTTTTCCGAGGTTGATCGTGTGTGTGTTGCTATTTGTGCACCCCGGCCGGGTTAAAACTTTCTGAAAGCCGTGTCCGCGGTTATGGACGACTTGGAGCACAATATCTCGATCATAGACAACTATAGCTAAAGTGGTGCTATAAATTTGACTTTATAATGACTAGTAATCAGCTTCACTATAATGGAATGGCTAATTAAAACTGCCAACAATTGTTTGCTTGGGTCGTCGCTTGCGACCATTGTAACTGACTAGTAAGTATTGCAACTAAAACGGAATGGCTAAATAAAAGTACCAACAACTGCTGGGTTTTGGGTTATCTCATGCTATTTGTATCTGACTAGTAAGTGTTGCAACTACAACGGAATGGGTAACTAAAATGGCCCACTGCTTATTTTATCAGGACGATTATCTACACCTGACTAGTAATTGCTGCAACGATAACTGAATAAATAAAACTGCCAACGGTGTGAGTTCCTCGGTTGACTTCCTCGTTTGGTCTCGAGGGGGAAACACCAGGATGGGTTTGTTTGATGTTAGAATCAGGTTGGATCCGAATAGGTCTTTCTTACCCCTCTCTGATAACCGTCAGTTGTATCGAGTCTCTATAGGTTGTTTAGTGCATGCTGCCGCTGCCGCTTCAGTCCACCATACCTTTGTAGGCGAGGACCGCCGAATTCTAGTCTCGCCGTGTACTGGCCTCAGTACTGACGCTCCTCTTTTTCTTTTGCCCTTTGTCGGCACCCCTTTTGTTTAAGCAGGTTTTGAGATCGACGTCGTTAGCAGGGTTACCCTTCCGGCTTGGCCTGGGCAGGGTTATGGACGCCATTGGTTATTCTTTAGGGCTCTTAGCCCCATTTGCATCTTGTCCGTAGCCGGACGCTCTATCGTTTTCAAGGTGATTTGGATCTTTGTTCTGTATATCTGTACTCTTGACTCATTGAGTCGCTGTTATATATATCTGTTCTGTGGGTCCCATCGAGGACTATTGTGTAATGTTATTACTTCGTTTTCCACCCGCACGAAAGTGCCTGGTGGGCACCTTTGAATCGTTTCTATGCGGGTTTGGCGGGTTTCGCTAAAACTTGCATAGGGTCGATTCTGAGGGTGTTACAAAAGGCCAATGTAGTAGCAGATGCTCTGAGCCGGAAGGTGTATGCCAATGGGTTGACAATTGGTGAATTGCCTGAGGATTTGTGCAAGCAATTCAAGGACCTTAGACTGGAGGTAGTATTTGAAGGATACTTGGCAACAATGGAAGTCCAACCAACGCTACAGGACAGAATTAGGAAGGCTCAAGTGGGAGACAAAGAGATAGATGATGTCAAGGAAAAGATGAAGGAGGGTCGAGCAAAGGAATTCCGCGAGGATGAGCAAGGAACCTTGTGGTATGGAGATCGTTTGTGCGTTCCCAACGATCCGGAGTTAAGGAAGTTGATTCTGCAGGAAGCTCATGACTCGCCATATTCCATACATCCGGGCAATACGAAGATGTATATGGACCTAAAGGACAGATTCTGGTGGAACAACATGAAGGGAGACATCGCAGAGCATATTGCCCTATGTGATGTATGTAGCCGAGTGAAGGCGGAACACCAGAAGTCAGCAAGATTGCTACAGCCATTGCCCGTGCCGGATTGGAATTGGGATAGAGTGGGAATGGATTTTATCACAGGATTGCCCAGGACAAGGTCAGGATATGACTCCATTTGGGTAGTGGTCGACCATTTGACCAAGGTAGCCCACTTTATACCGGTAAAGACGACCTATACAAGTGCAAAGTTGGCCAAGATTTACATGGACAGAATTGTGTGCTTACATGGAGTTCCCAAGAGTATCGTATCTGATAGAGGCACCCAATTCACCTCACACTTCTGGCGCCAGCTGCACGAGTCACTTGGTACTAGACTGGAGTTTAGCACAGCGTTTCACCCACAGACTGATGGACAGACCGAGAGGGTGAATCAAATTTTGGAGGACATGCTGAGAGCTTGCGCTTTGGCTCATGGTTCTAGTTGGGATGAGAATTTGCCATATGCTGAGTTTTCCTACAACAACAGCTATCAAACCAGCATCAAGACGTCACCGTTCGATGTACTGTATGGGAAACGGTGCCGGACCCCGTTGCTATGGGATGGAGTAGAAGAACGTCAGTTGTTTGGGCCTGATTTGATGAAGGATGCTGAGGAGAAGGTCGCCTTGATTAGGGACAAGCTGAAGGTAGCACAATCAAGGCAGAAGAGCTACGCTGATGCCAAGCGCAAGGAAGTGGTGTATGAGATAGGCGATAGAGCATACCTCAGAGTGTCGCCACTTCGTGGAATCGAGAGATTTGGAATTAAGGGTAAGCTGGCACCTCGATTTATTGGACCGTACAGGGTCTTAGCATGCAAAGGAGAAGTTGCTTATCAGTTGGAGTTGCCAGAGGCTCTGTCCGCTGTTCACAATGTGTTCCACGTATCCCAGCTGAAGAAGTGCCATCCAGAGGTGGCGGATCCACCATTGAGAGACACTGTACCGCTAGAGGAGGTTCAGATTGAGAACGACATGACCTATGAGGAGAAACCGGTCAAGATTCTGGAGACAGCGGAGAGGATTACCCGTACCAAGACAATCAGGTTTTGCAAGGTACAGTGGAGCCACCACACCGAAGAGGAAGCCACTTGGGAGCGTGAGGATGACATCCGAGAGGACTACCCACACCTATTTGCTAGCCGCGCCGAATCTCGAGGACGAGATTCATCTTAAGGGGGTTAGTCTTGTCACATCCCAAATTTTAGATTTGATTCTGCATATCATTCATATCATCGCATCATACTTTTCCATGCAAAACCGTCGATTGAAAAGAATCGGCGAAACGCTATTTTCTAAACCCTATTCTATTTTGCTACGAGGCTCCTGCGGGAGGCTTTAGTAGGACTAGCGTTGTCCACCCTTGTATCCTAGTGGTTTCGCTCAACCCTTGACCCTAGATTGTTCCCCTCGATTTTACAAAATCGTAGGAGCGAGAATCGCCCGAATCGGAGCTCGTACAGAGAAGTTATCGCCGTTTTATTAAAAGATAGAAAGACGGGCCGATTTTCGGGCCGTTTTCCGAGTTCGTGTCCAACCGCACGCCAAATCCGCGTAGGACCCCCGCGAGAGGGCCCCACTTAAGGGACCCACCCGGCCGAGCCGCCCCTGCCTGCCTCGTAGATCGCGCCCGCTCCTCGGGACCCGTGCCTCCCGCGATCGCCGCCTCCTCCTCGAAACCGAGCCCCGCCGCCACCCGATCTCCTCGGGATCGCCACCGCCACCTCGAAGCCCGCGCCCCGCCGCCTCCTTCCCGTGTTGCGCCGCCACCCGCCTGGCTCCGCCGACCCCCGCCGCCCCAGGTACCCCGCCCCGCCTCCCGCGCGACCGCCCCGCCGCCAGCACACCCCGCGCCCGCGGCCAACCGCCGCCTCGCCGCCCTGCCTCGCTGCGCGCCTGCGTGCTGCTGCTCGTGCTGCGCTAGCTGCTGCCGCTGCGCGCCAGCCGCTGCTGCATGCGCGCGCGCTCGCCTCGCCGCTGCGCCGCGCCACGCTGCTGCACGCGCACACACACACGCACGCACGTCGCCTCGCGCGCCTTGCGCCGCGCCCGCTCGTCCGTGCCGTGCCGCACCGCCATCGCCGCCGCATGCGCCGTCGCCGTGTTGTTGACCGTCCCGTATTACGCGCTGATCGTTTCCCCTACCGCGCAGGTAACCGTCGTCGCCGGAACCGATCGCCGCACCGTCCAGAGTTCGTTCCGCCGTTTGTCTCCGGTAAGCCTGCACACCGTTAGATTTCAGATCAGCGGTTCAGATCAGCCGTTGACCGGTCAGTCCCAGGCGTTGACTAGTCAGACGCCCAGTCAGCGCCCAGTCAGCAGACGCGTTGACCAGTCAACAGACACAGTTGACTGGTTATTTTCGTTAATCGTTTTAGTTGACAGATTTCGGTAGAAACTTGTAAATTGCGTAGAAATTAAACCGCTGGGACAAAAATTGCAAATAAAATATGTGTAGATTCAGTAAGTCGTGTAGAATCCTGCTGTACCTTTGGTTCAGACTTTTGCAGCAAGATTTAGTACAGTTTAATCAAATAGATTAACGGCCTTTTCGGAGTATTTAATTCGTAGAAAAAGATCCGTAGCTCCAAAAATCGCGTATGATATGTCCCTGGATTCAGTGGAACGAGGGGAATCTCATCTTGAATTAAAAAGATAGGCTTACAGTAAAAGCTTCTGCAGAAACTGTCTAGTGGATTTATGCAGTGTTTTAATTACTCGGGGAGTTTTATAATTCCTTTTTGAGTAATTCCAATTGGTACTGTTTCTAATCAGCGATGCCTATGCGGTAGATTTTTCCCAAGATTTTACAAACAGTATACTACCGGTAGTGAATTAATTGAGTTCTAGCTCTAGTTTTGGGCGTTACTTTTTGCATAATGGTTTTCCTTGCGCTAAAACTATTTTCCATGCATGCATTCAGTACCTCTACTGATTTCTATTATGTGGTGCAGCTGTAGCACCAATCCACTTGTCTTGCATACCTTCATGCATCATCTTTGTTGCATATGCTTGTGGATTGTCTGTTTATGATTGCAATTGTATCGTGTAGATTGTGACGAGTGCAACGCTTTCTCGTGTGTGGATTGTTCTTCCGACCGCTACAACCAAGGCAAGTAGATGTTACCTTGTTCATGATATCGTCCTACTATTTTCATTGCATTGTCATGTATTTTGTAGATGCATATGTAGGATGATGCTATCGCTATGCTATGTCCTATTATGTGGTAGGGCCTTCCTTGTAGATGAACCACCGTTGGTAGATGTGCTTAGCCATGCTATGTTGAACGAGGGCTGGGTTACATCATTGAGACTTGTTTCTAAAAGTATTGGTTTGTGAAAACTAAAACAACTTAATCAATGAATCTCCTGGGTGTGATGGTATTGATAATTTTTGGTGGTTTCATTGCGGAAAGGCACCCAGGTATCGAGAGAAATTGATTGGCTTCTTTATTGTGTAGCTTACGTGTACAACCGTGTGCCAATAATGGAATGGGCGGTTGGTTGGACTTAGTAGGTTGTGGTAACTCGAACCCGCGTATCCAGAGATGTAGAATTTTGGTAGGTTGGACCGGTGCGCGTCGGGATTGAGGAGCTACTTTCCGAACAGTCTCTTCTTGGACTTCTCCCTATCATCACCCAAAATGAGAGTGATGGTACGAGCTGCGCTGGCCAAGGCACATGGGTAAAGTGTACTAACCTCTGCAGGGTGTATAATCTAATCGATTAGCCGTGTCCCTGGTTATGGACATCTGAGTTGCTTGATATTGATTCCATGACATGTTTCTCGCTCATTCTAATTTCATAATTGTTTTAACATTGTTGGGTTAACTTAATTGGGATCTTTTCAAAGAAAATCAAAAACTGTTTATGAAAGTAGGACAAAGGTATTTGCAAATGCAAGCCAGACACAGCTCCACTTGCCAAATATGCATGTAGATGTTAGTACTATTGTCTCCATTACTAGCTCTACTTGCCATACATTCCATGTATTGAACCTTCGGGGTTTCTACGTTTCATGTTGCAGGTTATTCCGATTCTGAGTAATCGATATAGGCCACGGTACTCCACTCGGCACTTGTTCACTTGTGGGCAATTTGAAGAATGGAGGAATTACTTTATTTATGTTGCTACTTGAATAATTTGAGCTAACCTTGAGCTAAGCTTTTATTGTAATAATGGTACTCTGGATCTTCGTTATTCATGATACACGGATATTTTGCTATGTTATTCATCTCATTCTATTGTGGGCCAATGAACCGATCCAGGGATTGGCATGTCACATAGAAGCCACAGTCTTTTCAGAACCGCGGTGTTACACCACAATTCATACGGTGTCTTTTCAATGGATTTAGATGGTGCCCGATTTAAAGTGAATGCAGCAGTTTCTAGTGCATAACCCCAAAATGACAATGGCAAGTCCGTCAGAGACATCATAGATCGAACCATATCCAATAAAGTACGATTACGACGTTCTGATACACCATTTCGCTGTGGTGTTCCAGCAGGTGTGAGTTGTGAAACAATTCCACACTCTTTCATATGAGTGCTATTCTCGTAACTTAGATACTCTCCTCCACGGTCGGACCGTAGAAATTTGATCTTTCTATTACGATGATTTTCCACTTAATACTGAAATTCCTTGAACTTTTTAAAGGTTTTAGACTTATGTTTCATCAAGTAGATATAACCGTATCTACTTAAATCATCCATGAAAGTAACAAAATAACGATATCCACCTCGCGCCGACACACTCATTGGAACACATACATCAGAATCTATGATTTCCAATAAATATATCGCCCATTCCATTGAACCGGACGGCGTTCTAGTCATCTTGCCCATAAGGCATGGCTCACATGTATCAAATGATTCAAAATCAAGTGATTCTAAAAGTCCATCCAAATGGAGCTTCTTCATGCGTTTAACACCAATATGACCTAGACGGCAGTGCCACATATATGCGGATATATCATCATTAAGTTTAATCCTTTTAGCATCAACATTATGAATATGTGTAACACTATTATCGAGATCCAACATAAATAAACCATTCATCATCAGTGCATGACCATAAAAGATTTCATTCATATAAATAGAACAACCATTGTTCTCAGATTTAAATCAATAACCACTTTGCATCAAACACGATCTAGATACAATGTTCATGCTTAGTGCAGGCACCAGATAACAATTATTCAAGTTTACTACTAATCCCGATGGTAAGTGGAGAGGTAGCATTCCGACGACGATCACATCAACACTTGATCCATTGCCGACACGCATCTTGACCTTACCCCTTGCTAGCCGTCGCTTGTTCCGCAGCCCCTGATTCGAGTTACAAATATTAGCAACTGAACCGGTATCAAATACCCAGGTGCTACTGTGAGTACTAGTCAAGTACACATCAATAACATGTATATCATATATACCTTTGTTTGCCTTGTCGGCCTTCTTGTCTGCCAAATACTTGGGGCAGTTGTGCTTCCAGTGGCTAGTCCCCTTACAATAATAGCACTCGGTATCAGACTTATGTCCAACTCGGGGCTTCTTTTCAGGCACGGCAACTAGCTCGCCGCCCTTACTTCCCTTCCGTTTTCCCTTCTTGTCTTTCTTGAAACCAGTGTTCTTATTGATCATCAACACTTTATGTTCCTTCTTGATCTCCACTTCTGTAGTTTTAAGCATTAACAGAAGCTCGGGGAGAGACTTCTTCATGCCTTGCATATTATAGTTCATCACGAAGCTCTTATAGCTAGGTGGCAGAGACTACAGAACACGATGGATGCCTAAGTCAATGGGAATCGATATTCCCAAGGACACAAGCTTATTGGCGTAACCCGACATCTTGAGTACATGCTCACTTACAGAGATGTGCTCTTCCATCATGCAGGTAAAGAACTTTTCTGGAGCATTGTAGCTCTCTACAGCAGTATGTGTGTCGAAAATCATTTTCAACTCACCCATTGTATCAAATGCATTGTAGTTTTCAAAACGCTTTCGAAGTTTTGGCTCTAGCCCATACAATATGCCGCAATGAACTAAGTTGTGGTCCTCCTAGCAAGTCTGATAGACATTCTTATCCTCGTCAGGGGCATCATCGAACGGTGGGGGGCCTAGCGGCGCTTCTAGCACATATTGCTTTTGTGTAGCAGAGAGGAGAATCCTCAAATTCATGGCCCATTCGGTAAATTTGCTACCGTTCGTTGCAAGTTTCTCTTTCTCCATGAACACATTGAAATTAAAAGCAGGTGGTTCCATCTACAACAGAATTTGTAAAGTTTAGACTAAGTTTATGATAGATTGAGTTCAACTAATTCACATTATGAATGAACTCCCACTCAAAAACAACATCCATCATGCCTTTTTGGTGATTACATGAACCAAATCCACTACACCAAGTCCGATCATCACGTGAGTCGGTGTATTTTCAAAGGCGAGCATCACATGGGCATCATATCTACCATATGACTCATGCTTAACCTTTCGTTCCGTGTTCTGAGGCCATGTCTGTACATGCTAGGCTCGCCAAGTAAGAACCTTAGTATTCGCGTGTTTAACTGTCTTACACCCATAATATGGTCGTGGATCCAAGAACACCCGGTCATCACGTGATGTCTTGGAGCGACGAAACATAATCGGTGCATACTTAAGGAAGAACACATTCTTATCTTGATATTTAAATGAAGGATCATCTTATTATGCTAATAAAACACCAAACAAGCAATATAGGATGCAATCAAACATCACATGTTTGTAAGTGAAATGATATGGTTTCTGCATATGATCTCCATTATGTGCTCCTTGGTATGATCACTATCATACCTCTATGTGTAAGGCCAAGGTCTATGGTACTTACATGTTATGTGTGTTGTAAGAGTATCATCTCATACTTCTACTTAAAACATCACCATATCATAACACTAGCCCAGCAACAATCTAAACTAGACGCCTCTAATTTATCCATTGCAAGTTTTACGTGGCTTAGGCCTTTCGAAGATAGAACCGTTAATACCTACGAACATGAACCACAACGAGGATAACCAAATTGTTGACAACTCGTTGCAAATTAGATATTGACTATAGTAGGAGAGATAGACACCCGCTAGCCACTTATGCAAAACTAGTTGCATGTCAACCGTGGAACATGTCTCATGTGCGAGGACATGTAAAGTTTGTTCGGGCCTCTTCATCCCACTATGCCACCAATATCCAAAATTCAACTAAGAAGCAATAAAATGATCATCATCGCCCACATACTCATATGTGTACTAATCGTGTAAAGCATCTATGCATAGATCCGGCTCTGATACCACTATAGGGTTCGCAGCATAGAAAACAAAAAAAATTCCTACGACGGGAACAACTATGTACCAAGATCTATCTACTAGATACAAACAACGGACGGATCTATATCCGTAGAGAACATACCCTTGAAGACCGACAAAGCTTAACGAGTAAAACTCGTGGTTGATGTAGACGATCTCTTGCCGATCTCAAGATCGAGAGGAAGTCCTAGCGCCGCAAATCAGCGGTGCATCCATGCTCGCACACACATACGAGGCACAGAGCATACTCCGCCTCCTCGCTCCAGCGATGCAGCGGTAGCACAACTCTTTCTTGCCGAATAGCCACCGGGAACATGTATATCGCTAGTCCAAGACCATGGGGATAAATACTAGAGGGGGAGAGAGATCCTTCACGAGGAGGTGTGAGTGAGAGAGAGGAGAGGGGGCTCCTTTTATAGGAGGAGGGGGCACCCAAGGGGGTGTCCACCGGCCATGGGGGATGCCCCCTCCCCTCCTTCATTCATGTGGGTGGACACTCCACTCACTCAAATTCCTTTCAATTCCCTCCACTCAAAATCCCACTCAAATTCCCATTAAATTTCCACCAAATTTAATGCAAACTCTCATTAAATAAAACTCCTTTTATTTATTCATAATTTCGTCAATTACTTTAATGACAAACATTCCTATATAACCCCTTGCTAGTATTTCATTTCACATGCAAAAACACTTCCTGCAATTTCACCTGAAAACCTGTTTCGGTATCTAGTGAAATAAATTTCTACGCTTGTTATTCTTTCTGGCATGAAACTTTTGCTCATATTGGATGTCAGTTTCTCTTAAGTGTGCCACCCTACGGTTCGCGAATAATGCGGACATGATTGAGACCCTTCTCCGATCAATAATCAGAAGCGAGATCTGGAGACCCATACTGAATCCCACACATTCAACGATGACTTTCTTGTGATCGTCGGAACATTTTACGCTAGTATCTTAATCCCTTTGTTTCGCGATATATTACATGTCCGAGATTATATCATTGGTATCTCCATACCTAGTTTGATCTCGTTACTGACATGCACTCTTTTCTCGTTCCCGTGATATAACATTCTAGTGATCAAATCACTTTCTTGCAAGCTAACCAATGTGATATCACCGAGAGGGCCTAGAGTATATCTATCCATCATCGGGATGAACAAATTCCACTCTTGATCCATGGGCCTCAACATAACACTTTAGTAGTTCTAAACCCATCTTTATAATCACCCAGTTATGGTGTGATGTTTGATGTTATCAAGAAACTCTTCCGGTGTTAGTGATTAGGATCACTTCGTAAGTTATTATAGCAATATAAACTCAATGACTTTGATCGTAATGCTATACTTCAGATGAATTTTCATCACACCATTACACTAATGTTGTGACCTCGTTATTAACAACATCCAATGTCTATGATCAGGAAACTTTGATCATCTTGTTAATCAACGAGCTAGTTTATGAGAGAGGCATAAATAGGAACTTTCTGTTTGTTTATTAAACACACATGTATTAATGTTTCCGTATTAATACAATTATAGAATGCAAAATAAACATCTATCATATACTTGGAATACACATAATAAACACTTTATTATTGCCTCTCAGGGCATATTCCCTTCAGATTTTAGAAAGATTAATAAAGTTACTAAGAAAGATCATTACCCTTTGCCCTTTATTGATCAAATGCTTGAGAGGTTGTCCAAAAAGACTCACTTTTGCTTTCTTGATGGTTATTCTGGGTTTTCTCAAATTGCTATGAAAGCACAGGACCAAGAGAAAACTACTTTCACTTGTCCTTATGGTACTTATGCTTATAGGCGTATGCCTTTTGGTTTATGTAATTCTACTGCTACCTTTCAGAGATGTATGTATGCTATCTTTCATGGATTTTGTGAAGAAATTGTGGAGGTTTTCATGGACGATTTTTCCGTCTATGGAACTTCTTTTGATAACTGTTTGCACAACCTTGATAAAGTTTTGCAGAGATGTGAAGAAACCAACCTTGTTCTTAATTGGGAGAAATGCCATTTCATGGTTAATGAAGGGATTGTTCTTAGACACAAGATCTCTGAAAGAGGCATTGAAGTTGATAGAGCCAAAATTGAAGCAATTGAGAAGATGCCTTGTCCTAGAGATATCAAAGGTATTCGTAGTATCCTTGGTCATGCTCGTTTCTATAGGAGGTTTATTAAAGATTTCTCCAAAATTTCAAAGCCCCTTACTAATATTATTCAAAAAGATGTACCTTTTGTTTTTTATGATGATTATAAGGAAGCTTTTGAAACTTTTAAGAAATCTTTGACAACTGCTCATATTGTCCAACCACCTGATTGGAGTTTACCTTTTGAAATCATGTGTGATGCTAGTGACTTTTCTGTGGGTGTTGTCCGTGGACAACATGTTGACAAGAAGCTAAATGTTATTCATTATGCTAGCAAGACTCTAGATGTTGCTCAAAAGAATTATGCTACTACTGAAAAAGAGTTCTTAGCTGTAATCTTTGCTTGTGATAAGTTTAGACCTTATATTGTTGATTCTAAGGTTACTATTCATACTGATCATGCTGCTATTAAGTACCTTATGACAAAGAAGGACGCTAAGCCTAGGATTATAAGGTGGGTGTTGCTTTTGCAAGAGTTTGATCTGCATATTATGGATAGGAAAGGTGCTGATAATTTATCTCGTTTGGAAAAAATTTCTTTTGACCCTTTGTCTGTTAATGATAGTTTTCCAAATGAGCAGTTAGCTGCAATAAGGGTAAGTCCATATGAGAGTCCTTGGTATGCTGATTATGCTAACTTTATTGTTTCAAATTATTTGCCTCCAACCTTTACAGCTCAGCAAAGAAGGAAATTCTTTTATGATCTAAGGCATTACTTTTGGGATGACCCACACTTATATAAAGAAGGAGTATATGAAATTATGCGAAGATGTGTTCTAGAATTTGAACAACAAGAGATATTGAGAAAATGCCATAGCAGTGCTTATGGAGGACATGATGCTGGGGATAGGAATGCACAAAAGGTTTTACAATCTGGATTTTATTGGCCTACCCTTTTTAAAGATGCAAGGAATTTTGTCTTATCATGTGATGAATGCCAACGAGTAGGTAACATCCCTAGACGCAATGAAATGCCTATGAATTATTCTCTTGTTATTGAACCTTTTGATTTTGGGGGATTTGACTTTATGGGGCCTTTTCCTCCTTCAAAAGGGTATACTCATATTCTTGTTGTTGTTGACTATGTTACAAAGTGGGTAGAAGCCATACCTACAAACAGTGCTAATGGTAAGACCTCTTTGAAAATGCTTAAAGATGTCATTTTTCCTAGGTTCGGTGTACCTAGATATCTCATGACTGATGGAGGCTCTCATTTTATTCATGGGGGTTTTAGAAAAAACTCTCGCTAAGTATGATGTAAAACATAGAATTGCTTCAGCTTCTCACCCCCAAACTAGTGGGCAAGTAGAACTTTCCAATAGGGAAATTAAATCTATCTTGCAGAAGACTGTCAATAGATCTAGAAAAAATTGGGCTAAAAAGTTGAATGACGCTTTGTGGGCTTATAGAACTGCTTATAAAAATCCTATGGGGATGTCTCTTTACAAAATGGTCTATGGGAAAGCTTGTCACTTGCCTTTAGAATTAGAACACAAAGCTTATTGGGCAGTGAAAGAGTTGAATAGAGATTTTAGACTTGCTAGTGAGAAAAGACTGCTCGACTTAAGTAACCTAGATGAGTGGAGAGGTGAAGCTTATGAAAATGCTAGGCTCTTTAAGAAAAAAGTAAAAAGATGGCATGATAGGAGAATCATCAAAAGGGAGTTCCATGTTGGTGAGAAAGTTCTTTTGTACAGGTCTCGTCTCAGCTTTTTGTAGGGAAACTACTCTCAAAATGGAAAGGACCTTTTGTTATCAAGGAAGTATACCGCTCAGGTGCCATCAAAATCTCTTCTCTGAAGGATGACACAACACAGGTGGTGAATGGTCAAAGACTAAAACATTATATTTCTGGAGATTCTTATAATGAAGATGTGGATGTTATTCAAATGGTGACTCAAGAAGAATTTATTAGAAGACAAACACCAGAATCTGAAGAGTTCGTCTTTGAATAGGTAAAAGTGGTGAAAATAGAAGGTTCGTGAAAATCCAATATTTTTATATTTTTGATGTTTTTAATACATAAGGGAAGTTACGATACGCAATTGAAGAGGAAACGGAGTCCGGGGTGGACAGACCCACCCCAGGCGCGGACCCAGCTTGGTCGCGCCTGAGGGGGTGTGCCACCCTCGAACTCTGTCTCTGCCTTGTTTCCGTGTCAGTACCTTCCTTATGCCTTGAAAATTCGTAATATATAACCCCCCGGATCCCCCGAGGTTCGTGCATCGTGTTCTCATCGTGTTTTCATTTTTCGATCTGTTTCTGTCAAGAAAATTCTTAGATTTGGAGCCTCAATGTCTTCCTCTAGATCACCCATGGAGGATTCCTCTGTGGACTTCCTCAACCCGTACTTGTATGAGTTGAGGATTCATCCCAAAGAGTTGATCCTCAAAGAGGGGAAGGTACAGATGAAAGAAGTTCAAGGCCCTAAAGGAGAAGGCAGTCTAGAAGAGAAGATGGAAGCATTAGAACAGGAAGTTTTCAGGTACAAGAAGATGGCAGAACGCGAAGTGGATGTTATTCACAAGATAAGTTCAGAACTCATCACCATGCACGAGGAAGAAGTTGCTGAGCTCCGAGAAGAGATCTTCTCACTCCTTCATACCACCAATCAATTGCAAGCATATCTCTATGATATACAGAATCAAAACTGTGAGTATGAGGCTAGATTTGATCGCATAAGCTCTGCTGCTAGTTTCAGGATTGCGGAGACAAGGGCGTCCTTTTTGGATGGGGGACCATTGCCTTGGAAGTTTTATGATGACAAGGGAACACCACCACCATCGAAGGAGTAATTCATCATCATGTTTGGCATCCCTTGGCTTGTTCCAAGCTTGGGGGAGTGTCGCGGTATCACCACCATTATCTTTTACCTTTTTAGTGGATTCATATCTGTGGTAGAGAGGTTATCTTATAGTTTTGTTTGCATGTGGAAGTATCTCTCCTTTAGTTGATTATCTATTATCCCTTGGTGTGAGTGCCTTTATTGAATATTAATGAGAAGTCTCATCTTTTACTTTTTGCACTTCTTATTTTAGTTTGCAATCTCTATTATAAGATGGATCTTGTTGATCAGTATTGGCACCACTTTGGGAGCATCAAGTGGATCTAAATTGGTTTTGGAAAATCAAGTTCTGGTCAGTAGCAATACTTTTTGAGGTTTGAAAGAAAAAGAGAAAAAGCTTACAGGTATTTTGTATCATTTGTTTTCTTTCTTGTTGGCTCATAATCTTAGTATTCTTTATTTAAGATCTTTTGTGTCTTCAAGGAAGTTTGCATGTTTGGCTTTATTACTTGTATGTTTGCTTGTTTCTTTCAACTCTCTTGCTTGTTATCCAGCCTTGCTAGCCAAAAACCTGTTTTGAGAAGGCATACTTCTCATGTTCCCAAATCCCTTTGAACCAAAACTTTTGCCACTTGTGTCCACCATATCTACCTAGTAGAATTGTTGCTATTCCAAGCAAATTCTCAAGCTTCATCTATCTTTAAAATTAAAAAGTATTTTGTTATGAGAAAACTAGTTAGTAAAGCTCTCACGAACTTGATGGCACACTTTATTTCTTGCCCCTAATAGACTTGAACCATTGTGCCATCAAAGTTGCATATGCTTGCATCTATACGTTGGAATTAGCAGAACTGTGCTGTCACGGGAACTTTTTCAACATTGCACTTGTACTCTATACATAGTTGATATCATGCTCTTTTGTCTATGGATGTCAACGGTGTGAAATAAAGAGGGAACTTGTAAGTCCATGGAGTTTGTATCCTGTGTTAGAGAAACGCCTGGACCGCTAGCCTAATCCATGCCTAATCATGGTGGAAACTTACAGCATCACCATAGTGAGCCATCTATGAAGCCTCCTCAATAAAAAGCTATGCATATGGTAAATAAAAATATTGTTGAGATGCTCATTATCTGCTTGCCTTTTCATTTTGGTTATGGTAAAGCTCCTGTACCATGTGCAAATGGGTACCCCGTTGGCGGTTCTCAATGATATGCAAATACTTACAATGACAAGAACTTACCTGTGACCAAAGTTGAGTAGCATGAGGAGTGAGTGGCCCTCATATTCAAGGGACATGAGAGTGCCAACTTATATTTCGTCAAGCATATACTCCATCTTTGTGTACTTTAACCTTAATCATCTCAAGATGCCTATGATAGGAGCAATGAGGGCTCAAAGCTAGTAAGTACCATAATCTTTTGGAAGCTCTTTATGACTTGTAATCCCTGCTTCCCTCTAAGAATGGACCTTTCTCCCACTTCCAAGTTGAGTCAGTAAACCCACTTCCTTTCTATCTCCAGCAAGCATTTGAGTTGTTGTGTTTCCAGCATTCATATGGTGATTTATTCAATCATTTTATTTATCTTTCTTTTTTCCGCAAAAATCTTATCTATTGAGTATTACTTTGAAAGCCTTCACATGTGAAAAACCTTTTTGAGCAAAGAGTGCTCCTGTTTTAAAACTTCTACAAAGAGCTTTTGTGAAACTATTTGCCAGGTGTTCTCTGACCAAGAACAAGTTTGCTAATTTCAATTATGATTTATCTTTATGAATCTCTATTGTGACTGTTGTACTTGGTTACAAGCTAAGTTATATAATGGTGAGTTGCTTTCTTCTATGAGTTGTGCAATGCTAAGTGTGATGCTTCTTGTTTGTATTCTTTTATCGACACTTCACTCCATAAACCTGTGGACATGTTTACTGAGCTCAGTTTTCGCTTGGGGACAACCGAAGTCTAAGCTTGGGGGAGTTGATATGCCCAATTTGCATCACCTTTCTATTTCATAATTTACCTCTATTCATTGATATATGTCTTATTATGAGGTATTACTTATGGCTTTTCATCTGTTTATGCATGTTGGATGATTCTTGGAGGATGGACTGTCGGAGTCTGGATTCTGATGGAAAAAAGGCGTTTCGGTGCAATTTCGCGAAGATCAGAAAAATACCAGAAAAAATATGTAAACATATTATTTTTCCAGAAGACTAAGGAAGCCAGAAGGAGGAGCGAAGAGGGGCCGCACGGGGGCCACACCCCCTAGGCGCTGGCCCACCTAACCCCGTGCCTAGGGCAGGTGTGGCCCACCTGCCCGGCCTCCGACTCCGCCCCTTCGCCTATATCTTCCCTACGGAACCCTAAGCCTAGGGGAGCGACCACAGATAGATTTTCGCCGCCAATGGGGGCGGAAAACATCGAGAGAGAAAGATCTCTCTGGCAGACAGATTTCTGCCAGGGGAATTCCTTCCCGGAGAGGGGAGACCGTCGCCATCAACATCATCGTCAAGCTAGGCTTCATCAGGATCATCATCATCATCCACACCATCATCTCCACCAGCACCATCATCTCCACCAGCACCATCATCATCACCACTCCATCTCGCTATAACAATTGTGTTGGATATTGCTTTAGTTCTTAGGGGAAACTTTCCCAGTGTTGATTACTATTGTAGTTGATGCTTGTGAGTAGAACCATTGGATTATTGTTTATGTTTAGATTGTTATCCATTATCATATCATCTTTGATCTTGATCCATATGATGTCTTGTGAGTAGTTCGTTTAGTTCTTGAGGACATGGGAGAAGTCATGTTGTTAGTAGTGAATTTGTGTTGAGTTATTATCCAATGGTTTAGTATTTAAGTTGTGGGGCTATTCTTCTAGTGGTGGCATGTGAACGTCGAGTACATGATACTTCACCATTTATGGGCCTAGGGGAATGCATTGAGTATTTGGCTACTAATTGTGGGGTTACCGGAGTGACAGAAACCTGAACCCCCGTTAGGACACCTTTGCACCAGGGAGTGTAGGATCTCAGAGTTTAAGGTTGTGGTTAGATTTATATCTTAATTACTTTCCTATAGTTACGGATGTTTGCAGGGGGTTTAATCACAAGTATGTATTAGTCCAAGTAAGGTCGGTACATTAGCACAGGTTCACCCACACAACACTTACAACACCAGAGAAGAGTACTCAGCTATATGAAGCGAAAGCACTTGACAGAATTCTCATGTGTCCTCGAGAACGTTTGGTCCTTATAAGTATTTCCACCGGCTTGTCCTTTGCTAAGAAAGAATTGGGACACTTGCTCCATTTGTTCGTTACCTTTATTACTTGCTCCTTGTTTTGTTGCCTTGTCAGAAAACCACTAAAAATCCGTTTGCTAAGTATTCACAGGAATTTCCTGCTCCATACCACTGTTCAGCACCTTCTGCTCCTCGTTGGGATCGACACTCAAAAGGCCTCCCTTATTCTCCGATGAATCTCACCCCTTATTCTCATCAGAGAGGGGGTGGTATCTAACCACCTACGCCACAAAAGGCCTCCCTTATTCTCCGATGAATCTCACCCCAACGGGATCGATCCACACTTCCACTATCGGTGCACTTGTCGGTGGCAACCAGAACCTCTCACAAGGTTGGGACACTTCTCCCCAACTTAATTGGAGGCTTCCAACAAACGTCACCAAGGCCAAAAAACTGTCTAGGGTTCCAAGAACCCAAGAGGGACAAGCTTCTATGAGTAACACGAACCAAATCCTCCGAGGAGAACTCAAACCGATGCACCGAATGCAAATGGCAAGAACACCACAAAGATGCTCCAATCCCTCACTCTCAAGTTCCAACAAATCTACTAAAGCTATTGGGGGAGTAAGAGAGGAGGAATCAAACGGGAACACAAAATCCCCCAAAATCTAGATCCCCAAAGATACACTCACAAAGAGATGTTTTGGTTTGGTCAAAATGTAGATCTATATCTCCTCTCTCTTCCACTCAAATATGGGCAAGAATCATTGGAGGGGAAGAGATTAATCAAGGTTTTAAATCTAGAGCAAATGTGGGCAAAGCTTAGACTAATAGAAGAGGAAGAAACAACCAAAACTGAAAACGGGCAAAAGGCTTAAATAGTGGCCCTAGAAAATCTGGCCGTTGGGGCGTCTTTCTGTCAGGTCCGGTAGTACTGGTTTTGACCGGTACTACCGCCCAGCAGCCAGCAGCGAGCGAGCATGGGAATTTGCGGGGCCATCGCGCGCTGCCAGTGCGGGGCCATTGCAAAGCGCGCAGCCAGCAAATAGCGATCGAGCACGCGGGGCTAGCGGGGCCAGCCAGCAGCGAGGCGGCATGCGCGCGGCAGCGAAGCGGTAGGCACGCGATGCGAGCGGAAGCGCGCGCGTCTGCATGTGAGAGGTGGGGCCAGCGAGCGGCAGCGGAAGCTCGTGCAAGTCAACGCGAGCAGCTACGCGCGCGCGAGGGAGCGGTGCAGCGCGCGCGACCGATCCAAAGCGGCAGGAGTGAAGCGAGCGACTGGCTGCGCGCGGGAGAAAGCGGGCCGCATGGCGCAGGGCAAGCCAGGATGGGCCGACCGGTAGTACCGGCCCACCCGGGCGGTACTACCGGGCCGGTCTGGTAGAACCGGTACCAGGTACCGTGGGAGGAAGTAGATAGCGCGGGCCGCCTAAGTGCGTCCAACACTAGGCCCGGTAGTACCGGACGACCCATAAAATATTCTTTTTCTTTTTCAGATGGAATAACAACAAACTCAAATGGTCATAATTTTTGATTGGTGACTCCGATTGGCCCAATTCCAATTGCGTTGGATAGAGGACGACAAGAGCATCCCAATAAAAGGTGGAAATATTGGTTATCACCAAGTGAGAATGTATCAAGTAATATAATGTGAGATACCTCACTTGGTGAGACACCGGAAAACCGCCAAGATCAAAATTGCAACAAGATATATACGGGAGATCCGATTTTGATGAACAAGGGCTTATTATGGAGATTACCACAAGCTCTATATTCTCACATGGATAAGACCAAATAACAACCAAATACGATGATGCAAGAATGCAAAGTTTTTAGCTCTCTGTGAACGATGTGATCGAGTTACTCATTCGAGAGCCTCTCTTGATATTACGGTTATCTATCCTAAAACCGATCTCCCACACACAACATGAAACCGGCAAAAGGGAAAACCTATCAAGATTATACCTTTGCCTTGAGCAATCCACTTGAGCTCGATGTTGACGAACTTGACCTTCTCAAGATGGACCGCCTTTCTTGATTCCTTATCATCGATCCATGATCACCGAGGATGGCAAGCATCAAACATGAGATCTTCTATAGATGGCGCATTTTGAGCTTGCACAACACATCTTCTTATCATTTCATCGACCTTGAAGCCAATACATGCTCCAAGCGATGCCAATGGACGAATCCTATAAGTATAACTTAATACACGCATTAGTCCATAGAGATTGTCATTAATTACCAAAACCACACATGGGGGCCCACATGTTCTTTCACACGTGCACTCTTACTAGTCTCTTGAAATAGGCTTTTGCCCGCTATATTAATATAGAAAACATCTGATACAACGGAATAATTGATGGGGTCTCAAAACAAGCAAACCCAAACAAAAGAGAAACAAAAAAAACAATACCAACAGAGGAAGATTGACTAAACGAAGATGGCTCGCAACCGCTTCGCCCACCGAAGATGACCCACCATGCAACTAGAGCTACGGATCGTCGCGTAACAAGCAACACCTTCAAGAAGGTAAACGACGATGACGATGCTATCACCCGGATTGACCTAGGGTTTCCCCCCGTACGCGGAGGTAAGTGGGAAAGGGGTACCCGACGCCTTTCAAGAAGGAATGGCGACACCCGCAGGCGTCACCCCGTCGGTGTCGGAAGACCAACCAGGATTTATCCTGACCCCCAAAGAACCACTACCCCGAACTCTCTATAGTCTTCCACCCATCGAAGCCGCCCACCAATACGCACCACCACGGTCTTGACGCCACCTTTATCGTCTCACTGTGAACTGAAGCGAGGCCTAAAGGATGGAAAACGGAAACAACCGGATTAGAGAACGACCGTGTTGTAGCTGCGTGGGAGGGAACCGCCTCCACCGATAGCACGGTAGCCGACCGGACACGGTGGCAGGAGCACACCAAGCGACCATTGGCACCGGAGGGTGGCAACACAGCCACCTAAAGGGCGTCCTCTACCGCCAAAGGCGGGTACCGACCGGACACGGCGAAAGTGACAAACCAGGCCACGTAGGCCCGACCGGACCCAGGATGGGTCCGTAAAGTCCCCACCGCAACGCTGCAGCACATAGGCCATCACCGCTATCCTTATCTTCGGCGCCATATGTAGCACCCCGGGAAAACCATAATTATAATATCGCTTGTCTTTATCTTTGTACATAATCATGATACCATCATGCATATTATTTTTGCCTAAACTATTTTCAAAAGCCCTATGTTGTTTTCTAAATTAGCCCGTCTATTAATTTCAAATCAAAACCGGACCGTCCATATATTTTGTTTGTCTAAAAACTAATTATAAAAATATTTTAAAATAAAAAGAAAATAAATAAAAGTGTTATTCTTTGGTGGGGGGAGGCCGTCAAACGACCAGGCCCAAAAGGCCCAGCCGGGAGACCACCTGCTACCCCACCTAACCAAAACCCTAACCTACCCTAGACCCACACCCCGCCGCCAGCAGCACGGCACCAGCCGCAACAACCAACCGCGCGCGGCCACCCATCCACTCGCGGAAGAATGGACAAAAATAACCCATTTTTTAAGAATTTTACAAACTGAACTCTCGGTGAAAGAATTTCATAGAACTAACCCTTTTGGTAGCGCCTAATACAAATGCGCTATGCTCAACGGTGTAGCGCCTTTCTGAAAGACGCTACACTCTTTGCCAACGTGGCACACGGGTCCCATGGGACGTTCTAGTAGCGCCTTTGGCTGAGGCATCACTGTACATAGCATGTCGTCTATGTGTAAGGGCGTGTGCAGTATGTGAAAAAAGGTGTGTCTAAGAGCACCTTTTTTCCTTAGACCTGAGTCTAGTATAGTGGAGAGGGCGGTGCCATCTAAGAAATCCTTAGACATACATCTAGTACTAGACACGGATAGCTAAGAAAAAAGAGAGTAATAAACCCACATGTTAGTGTATGACTAGAATATAAAATCAATCTGCAAAACTACAATTTTACTGTTAAATGGGACCCATGAAATGGCTAAACGTTGGAGTCAATTTTGCTTTCTTAGACTCAAGCCTTGCTTTTCCTTACCTATAGCTAAACGGTATACATGTTCTAAGGCGTTATACTAGTCTATATATATAATGTCTGTATATAGTTGGCAAAGAAGTGTAGTAGTTGAGTTGGTAGAAGTCATTGTTGTTTTACTAGTTGGTCATAAGTTCAACTCTTGAAAACACTATTTTTTATTTTTATTTTTCAAAGCCTGCGACATTGGTTTATTGTTGTACATATAGAAATATATTAATTCTCGCATTCTTATTTATTTTAAAAAATAGAAACCAGGTTCACTAACACGGTTACTCATCAAATTTGCTGCTGTAGATTTTTTTTGCATAAGGAAACACGAAGTACATGCATAGCATGCAAAAAAAATCGACATTTTAACCAAAGCTCAAGTTAGCCGTCGATCCAGCTCGAGTTTGCAAATCCTTGGCATACAAGTCACACCAGAAACACTAGGAAGAAAATGATAGCAGCGCAAGATATAGTACTAGCGAGCTGTCATCTCTCGCCAGTAGAGAGATGTGAGATGGTTAGCCTAAGAAGCGGCATGTTTGAAATACCAATTTCTATTTTTTTAAAAAAAATAAGGATGCGAGGATTAATATATTTTTATATGTACAACAATGAACTAATGTCACGACCTTCGAAAAATAAAAATGGTATTTTGGAGGGTTGAACTCATAATCTACTAGCTAGGCAACAATGACTTCTGCCAACTATATAAAGATATTATATATATATAGACTAGTGTAGCGTCTTATACATAGGCGATATGCTATATACAGTGACGCCTCAGCCAAATACGCTACTAGAACGTTCCGTAAGATCTACATGCCACGCTGGCAAAAAGTATAGCGTCTTTTGAAAAGACGCTACATCATTTAGCATAGCGACTTTTTGTTAGACACTATCAAACGGGTAGTTCTGTGAATTTTTTTCACCGAAAGTTCAGTTTTAAAATTCTTTAATAAATAAGTTATTTTTGTCCGCCTCCATCCGCGGCACAGCACGCACACACGCGCGCTTGCGATGCAACAGGTACACACGCAGAGCACCTGGCGCCACACACCACGACGACCAAGTCCCCGTCATGTTCCCTGGCCCGCTTCCTGGCCCACCACTCCCCGCGATCCCCTCCCTCGTCTCCCCGCAAGCGCAAGCCCCGCTCGCCTCTCTCCCGAGCACCTCCGCATGTGCCCGCGTCTCCCTCCTCTCTGGCCGGCCACCGCCGCTCGGACCCGACGCCGCCCCGGCGCCTTGACCCCGTCCGCCGCCGAGCCTCCCTCTCCCCGCGCTCGCCCGCTTCCTCCTGAAGTCCCGAGCTCTGCTGCCCTCTGCACAGCAGCGCCGTGCGCCCGACCGTCGCCCCTGGCCGCTGCCCCGACGCCGGCCGGCGCGTGCTTCCCCGCCTTGCCTGCATCGCCGAGCCGCCAATCAAGCGCTGCTGCCTGCGCCTTCCTCTGCCCGTGGCGCCACCGCCTCCTCCTGCGCCCGCCGTCGCCGTGGAACCCCGTCATCGGCCACCTCCTCCGCCATGCGCCGCCTGGACCCGAGGCCCACGAACCTCGCCGCGAACGCGTTCCCCCGTCCAGCTCTGGTCGCCGCCATCTCCCCTTACCCCGCAGTAACCGCTGACCGCCACACCTCCGCATGCTTTGTCGGCTGCTCTCCCTTCAATCTCCACGGCCGGCTCCACCTCTTTCCAGCGTGTAGGTGCCGCTGACTGCCCCTACTGCCGTTTCTCCCATGTTGTTCCTGGTGTCTTGGTGGGCCTGTGATGCTGGTGCTGTGCGGAAACTGTTGGCATTGGTACGAGCCCCGAGTACATGAGTGACCAAGTCTGGCATGACTAGGTGCCGTGAAGTGAAGAGGTCTCTACGAGTGTGTTCTAATCAAGATCTTCGTTCTATCGGTGTTCCCGTTTCGTCAAGATCTTCATGCGTGATACCAAGATCTTCGTCGACCAAGGAAGTCGAAACCTGTAGAGCTACATCACGGAACACCAAGCCTCCTACACGGAACAACAAGATCGCCTTCTCGGACCTGGTGATTCAAGATCTCCTTCCCGAAAACCACCAAGATCTCCGTCCCGGAACTTCAAGTGCTCCATCACGGATCCGACGTTCGAGTCCCCGATCCCAGATCCGAAGACCCTGGAGACCGATCCGAACCCTCGGGGAACCCCAAGATCAGCGATACCGTTGTGTGACCCCTTTTTCGAGACCAATATTTTTATAATACATAATATAGTTGTTTTGCATATAAATTGTCATGTTTGCACACATATCACGTGGATTGAGGTATTTTATCGACACATCTAATAATTAAATATGGAGATCATATGCGGACGAATCTAGTCTAATATTGGCTCCATTTAAAATTATACATCGAACTGATAACATATTTTGGTTGATAAGACAATATTTAAATTGCGGGTATCAAACACAACTATAACCATATACTTAATTGTCAGTTCCGCTTAATATGGTCTAATTGCATCGCATCTTTATCATGTCATACATCATACATGCATCATATCTGATTTTCTGTCATAGTATTAAATACTGTATCCGGTGTTTCTTCTAGTATTTCGCTTCTTCATGGATTAGGCCGATGAGTTGATGAGAGTGTTGACCTGATCTCCGGTGTATCTTCGGCAATATTTTTCAGGCGAGCATTCTCTCCTTTTCTACCTATTTTATATTTATAGTCTTTATTTCCTCCTATTGATCTATTGTTATCTGTGTTGCGATGCTTTAGATTCTGTATCCCTTTATATATTCCTTCAGCCTTTATATTGCCTTGGACGCCTCCTATTGCCTATTGTTTGAGTAGACAGTCGGCCTTGTGAGTCGTAGTTGCTTGCTCAGGTACTATTTAGTATCGTCGATGTTCCACAGATGTTGGGGGGTGGTATATTCATAAAGGTGGAAATGATCGTGATTTTAATTACGGCTGGTTATTTAAATATTAAAATTGATATAACTAATAAAGAGGCACCGATGGGTAATAGTTGAGATTTGGTTGTTAACCACCCACTTATGTCGACCTAGGACCCGAGTTCTTGACACTTGTTCCGAGACTAAGAGCGCTAACCACATGTGGGTTGTGTGGGCATCCCTATCAGCTTAGTACCTGATTTCAAAGTACTGTACTGGGGCCACAAACTAGTTTGACGTTTTCATCTCATGTTATGCCATGTATGTCATGTTATGCCATGTACGCCATGTTATGCCATATTTATTATCTGTTGCTCGATGAGCGTTTACTACTGTACTGTTTAGGATGTGAGTCGTTATGTTGAGGATTATACCTATGGCCTCTGATCTCGTGGCCGATATCGCAACCTCTGGGTCCGTCTTCAGAGCTCGGCCAACTTCGTTACGGTTAGCTTATTGGGGTGGCCTCCATGTACTTGCTTTGGGTCTGGAAAGCGTCGTGTCCTAGGCCCCGCCGACATACCGTTGGAAGTATGTTAATTGATCTGGCAACAAGGGTCGAAGTGCGTGTGGAAATTTTGGTGCACTCCTGCAGGGTTAAATATTTTCGAGAAGCCGTGTCCGCGGTTATGGACGACTTGGAGCATAGTATATTGATCATAGACAACTATAACTAAAGTTTACTGCTATAATTTGACTTTTATCTGATATGACTAGTAAGTTGTATAACCACCGTGGAAAGAATGAATAAAACTGCCAACCGTGTGAGTTTACTCGGCTTGACTTCCTCGTTTGGTCTCGAGGAGGAAATACCAGGAAGGGTATGTTTGGTGGTAGTCTCAGGTTGGATCTGAATAGATCTTTCTCATCTCTCTCTAATAGCCGATAGTTGTATCGATTCTCTATATGTTGTTTAGTGCATGCTGCGCTGCCGCTTCAGTCCATCATACCTATGTAGGCGAGAGCCGCCGAATTCTAAGACTCGTCGTGTACTGGCCTCAGTATTGACTGTTCTTTTTTTTCTTTGCCCTTTACCGACACCCTTTTGTTTTAGCAGGTTTTGAGATCGACGTCGTTAGCAGGGTTACCCTTCCGGCTTGGTCTGGGAAGGGTTATGGACGCCATTGGTTATTCTTCAGGGCTCTTAGCCCCATTTGCATCTTGTCCGTACTCGGACGCTGTATTGTTTCCAGGTGATTTGGATCTTTGTATTGTATATCTGTATTCTTGACTCATTGAGTCGTTTTTGTATATATCTGTTCTATGGGTTCCATCATACACTACTAGAGAAAAGCCTATCCGAGGCGCACCAAAAAGCCTATCCGAGGCGCATATCACATGTGCCTCTAGCTTCAAGCCTCGGGTATTTCTTATGCGAGACGCATCTGATATGCGCCTCCTATACTTCACATATGCGAGGCGCATATCGATATGCGCCTCGCATATGTTTCAGAATGCGCCTCGGGTATTTATAGTATATGCGCCTCGCATATGTTTCAGAATGAGCCTCGGGTATTTATAGTATATGCGCCTCGCATATGTTTCAGAATGCGCCTCGGGTATTTATAGTATATGCGCCTCCTATAGTATCCTATATGCGCCTCCGGTAATATTTTCAAAATTCAAGTTTTACAGACCACTATAAATAATAATATACAGATATTCAAATATACAATATAGTCCACAGAATTTTTCAGAAACTTGCATTTTGCCAAAGCATAATAGAACCAACATGAATACAATACATTACACATCAATCATGACATACAAGTTCATACATCAAGTGTTTGTGCCACAAGTTCACACCTTCGAGTACAAGTTCACAATCACATTACACCTTCGAGTACAAGTTCACAATTCACATTACAACTCCAACGACGTAGCTCTACCTAGATGAAGTAGAACACAACCTACAATGAAGAGCAACAAGGTGGTGATCACGAGGAAGTTCCTCCACTTCTTCCTTCCATGCCTCCTCCACTTCTCTTCCGCCACCTCTCTACTCTCATAGCCTTGGTAGCTGTTGCCCGAGAAGTTGTTCACTTGCTTCTGGCAGTCTTTCCACTCCTCGTACACACCTGGAACCCGACCGACGTACACGACATAACACCTCGGCATCTCCTACACATAATAAAGATGATATTACTTATGTCAGTGGAAAGCAATAGCTAGCAGTTCACAAAGATAGAATCATGCATATATATATATATGGGTGCAACAAAATGTAAGAAATCACGTTCTAATCATCGGCATTTCGAAGAAAGACAAAAAAAAAGCAAACCAAGAATGACTTGGATTAGTGCCTCATACTTAGATTGGGCACGGAAATAACAATGCTCGCTGTTCGATCTCATGCGGCAAGTAGAGTATATGCCCAAATTACTAGTCTACTTGGCACACAAGATCGAACAGCGGGCCCACACAGAATATGCGAGGCGCATTCTGGTCATATGCGTACACTCCAGGGATGCTTGTTTCAAAGGAAGCATCAGTCTGCAACAAGTATTGTAGGCGCATCAGACATTTGGGTATAAACAAAAACAAGCAAATGTAAAACTCCAGAAGTGCAACCAAGATGGCCCAAGGAGATAAATTCAACTGCTTAAGCGACAAAATGCACAAGCAGCACAGCTGCTGTTCTTGACAAGGGGACATAGATTTGAAGCATCGTAAACACTTCCTTTCCTTTAAGCGAAACACCACAGAAAAGTTATAAACCGAGACACCACCAAAAAGGCGAATATGAAGCAACCTAACCTTGATTCCACCTTTCTCCTCGGCAACTTGGCCTTTGAAGAGAGTAGTCAATGGTCTGCCGCCAACACCAACAACGACAATATCAGCTTCGAGCACACTTCCATCATTTAGCTGAACTGCAGTGACCTGGTAAGCAAGGAAACAAAGTTCGCAGGTAAACATATTGTTGGAGATATACCCTAGAGGCAATAATAAATATAGTTATTATTATATCTTTGTGTTTGTGATAAATGTTTATATTCATGCTATAATAGTATTAACAAGGAAACATTAATACTTGTGTGAATTGTAAACTTAAATTAAAGTCCCTAGTATAGCCTCTATACTTCACTAGCTTGTTGGTTGATTAAATGATTGTGGTTTCCATATCATGAACATTGAGATGTTATCAACAACAAGATCATATCGTTAGGAGAATGATATGGTGGACATACTCCTATTGATAAGCGTAGCATAAAGATCAAGTCATTTCAATAGTTCAATTGTTATATGCTTTCTGATACATAGTAACCTAATTCCTTCGACCATGAGATCATGCATATCACCTTTACCGGATGGATGCTTTGATGACATCAAACACCACAACGTAACTGGGTGGCTATAAAGGTGGCATTAAGTGTTCGGAAAGTATTGGTTGAAACACATGGATCAAGAGTGGGATTTGTCCATCCATATGACGGATAGATATACTCTGGGCCCTCTCGGTGGAATGTCATCCAATTAGCTTGCAAGCATGTGACTTGGTCACAAGGGATCACATATCACGGGAACGAGAAAAGAGTACTTATCAGTAACGAGGTTGAACTAGGTATGCAGAGATACCGACGATCATAACCTCGGATAAGTAACATATCGTGAGACAAAGGGAAATTGGTATCGTATGTAAGTGGTTCATTCGATCGCAAAGTAATCGTAGAAATATGTGGGAGCCATATGAATTTCCAGATTCCTCTATTGGTTATTGTTCGGAGAAGTGTCTCGATCATGTCCGCATAATTCACGAACCGTAGGGAGACACACTTAAGGATTCGACGTTGTTTGAGTAGTTATGGTATTATGAGAAAGAGACCGAATGTTGTTCGGAGTCTCGGATGGGATCCGGGATATCACGAGGTGATCCGGAATGGTCCGGAGAATAAGATTCATATAAGGAAAGTCCCGTTTCGGAGTTCGGGAATGATTCCGGTGTTTTCATCGGGAATGTTCTAGAAGGTTCCGGATTGTCCGGCACTCCGGGGGGAGGGTACATGAGTGTGTCATTGAATGATTGCATCATGTACTAAGTGTTCTTGCTGTTCCAAAAAAACATGAAAGTCAAATTGCCAGTTTGAAAGTCAAACGGCTAAAACAGGAAACTGTGGGAAACAAGCAAGAGGAGTTGGAACCAACTTGGAGGAGGAGTCCCACTCCTCCAAGCCGGCGCCCAGCCCAAGGCCGACTTGGGGAGGGACTCCCCTCCCCTGGCCGCGCCTCCCCACCCATAAAAGGAGGGGCAGGGCTCCCCTCCTAGAACACACAAGTTCCTATCTTCTACCTCCGGTTTAGAGCCGTTTTGGTTTAGAGCTTCTAATTGCTTTAGCCAGCGGTTTAGAGCCTTCTAATTGGTTTAGAGCCTTCTAATTGGTGTGTCTAATCTCTAGACCACTAATAGCCCTCTCTCATAATCCACCATACTCGCTCCGGCTTATGGCGAAGCCCTGCGGGATCTCCCCTCTACTTCCGGTACCACGCAGTTGTGCTGCCGGAATCGCGAGGAGAGTGCTACAACCTCCACTGCCTGCTAGAACAAGGGAGAGGAAGGTCTTCGTCGAGTACCGAACGTGTGACCGACTGCGGAAGCGCTGCCGGAACGCAGCGCCGGAAGGATCGTCTACGCGATCTTGAGATCGGAAAGAGTACGACTACATCACCCACGAGAATCTGCTCTCGTTAACTGCTTTGGAATCTTCGAGGGTAAGTTATTCCATCGACTCGTTGCTACAATCTAGTAGATAGATCTTGGCTTGTTTGTTTGTATGCGATAGAAAATTTTTGTTTTCCATGCTACGAACCCCTACAGTGGTATCAGAGCCGTGTCTATATGTAGATCTGTTGCACGAGTAGAACACAATGGTCATTGTGGGCGTTGATGCTTTTATTGTCGATTGCTTCTTGTGTACTTTGCATCTTGCGGTATGTTGGGATGAAGCGGCCCGGGCTAACCTTACATGACATCGTTCATGAGACTTGCTCCACGCTTGACATGCAACTTGTATTGCATAAGTGGCTTTGCGGGTGCCTGTTTCTCCTAGCATAGTTAAGATCCAATTTACAACGGGTGATTAACAATACTAGTATCAATGTTGTGGTTCTTGTTCGTAAGTTAGAACGACACTTATTGAAAGCCCCAAACCACGTAAAATATGCAAAGAAAGTAGAGGCGTCTAACTTTGTTTTGCAGGGGTGTGCAGTGATGTGATATGGCCATGATTGTGATTATATATGATGTATGCAATGTTCCTTATTGTAAGTTGGCAACCGGCAGGAGCCATATGGTTGTCTTTAATTTATGTTAAGACCCGCGTGTCTATTCAAAGTAGTTGTAATAGTTGAAGCCGGTGGACGACAACCATGGAGAAGCGTCATTGACCTTGATGCAATGCCGGTGATGATGGAGATCATGTTCGTGCTTAAAGATGGAGATCGGAAGCACAAAGAAAAAAAAGGCCATATCATATCACATATTATGAATTGCATGTGATGTTAATCCTTTATGCATCTTGTATTGCTTAGTAGACGACGGTAGCATTATAAGATGATCCCTCATGCACATGAATTTCAAGTCACAAAGTGTTCACCCTTAGTTAGCACCGTTGCTAAAGCTTGTTGTTTCGAAGCACCACGTGATGATCGGGTGTGTTAGATTCTACAAGTGTATACAACGTGAGCAAGCCAGATTTGCTCATGCGGAAACTAAGGTTTGATCTTGACGAGCCTAGCATGTACAGACATGGCCTCAGGAACACGGATTACCGAAAGGTAGAGCATGAGTCATATAGTAGATATGATGAACATGTTGATTGTTCGCCATTGAAGCTATATCAACTCTCGTGATGATCGGTTTTGATGTGGTGGATTTGGTTCGTGTGATCACTAAAACAATGTGAGGGATATTGTTTTGAGTGGGAGTTCACCTAGATTAATTTAATTATTAATTAGAACTCAATTTATCATAAACTAAATCAAAGTGAATTTGCATAGTTGTTGTAGTCATTGGCATCCGTTTACCACCTTGCGCTTAGTTATAATTGAGATGATAGAACTATAGAATTCTGGTTAGTTACTTTACGAACTGGTATCGTATTGTTTTAAAGTGTTAATCTAAAGTTTAAAAGTCCTATTGCAAACTTTCAGTAAGTTCCGGTTACTCCATGAAGTTTAATAATTAGTATTAAATCAAGAGTAACAATTCCAAGTGTTAGTATCATATTTGTATCCATGATTCTTGATATTCAAAGGATTGTCTTAATATCAAGGTTATCTAGGATCTGAAAGAGTTGTTTCAGAAACCATGATGTGTGGAAGATATTGTGATATCTGAAACGAAGTTTTGGTTGCAACATGATAGAGTATAATATGGCAAAGTTCATGTTCTCATATTTTGATGAGAATTTGCAAAGGGTTGTAGACACTTGTTGTCCTAATCCTCCAAAAGGTTTTGGATAGCAACATTATACTCATAATTCATCGTTATAAGCTAAAAGTAGCTTGATCATGGACGATTCCATGATAAGGTGAATATTTGATGTAGGTAAAATGTTTACTACACCAAGAGATTACTAAAGAAAGGAATTTGAAAGAACACCAAACATTTGATAATGGTGATCTACTTCAAAGTGCAAGTCCAAAGACATTGGTATTTAAATATACATGCTTTGGACTATATGTCATATGTATGACTCCACTATTGATGTTGATAGATTCTTTCAAACAAAAAAGGAAATATTGAAAGAGAATCTCATAAATATGTGGCAGAAAAGAAAAGACTAGAATTGTTCAGTTTAAGTGTATAGATGATATACATGTTATGGATATATTCTTTGCTTATTAAACAATGTGGTTCTTAAGTATTTGATACTGAATTTGTTGGTGTGAATCGTCATACGAAACAACACAATTCATGAACTACAATGGCCTAAGTAACTAGCAAAAGAATATGTGATGATGTTCATCGAGAACAAAATAAAGGGTTATTGTGTTGCTCGTTAAACATCAAAGCTTGCCTTCAAAGATTTGTTTTATCAGGTATTATGAGAACAAAAGGGTTGTTCAAATAATTGCCGTAATCCATAAAAGATGGATGATTCGCAAATCTCGTTGGAGACATCACATCCATAAAACTAGTGCTAAAAATGTCGAAAGACAAATTTATTGAAAGATCACTTAGGAAGTGACATCGCCGTTTAAATTATATTGGAAAGAAAACATGAAGAAAATCCATATGGATGGAATTTTGGAGTCTATTTGATTTTGATCAAATGACGCTTGTGAAACTTTCCTAGAGATAATTAAAACTTCGTTCATAGGCCAAAAGGGAACGATGGACTAGCTTATTGGAACTTGTACATATTGTTGTATGAAGTCCATTATAGTCAAGAGCGATGGATTTCAACTTCATGTGCTTTCTCCGAAAATTTGAGTGAATATATGAATATTTACTTAATAAGGATAAAAGTATGAAACACTTGAAAAGTTCAAAGACTTTCAAGATGAAGTGCAAAATCATTGTAACAAGAATATGAATAGTTTATGATAAGATCATAAAGGAAGATATTTGAGTTACAGAGTTTAGCATAATACCTAAGATTTAAGGAATCGTTCCGTGGATTTGCATTTTCCCGAAACACCATAAGAGTATGGAGCGTTCGAGATATGTAATTAAACCTTGTTTGACATGGTAAGATCGAAGGTGTAATTCATAAAAATGCCATTATATTTTAAAGATTAAAAGCTTTAGAGATTGCCGTTTTTCCACTGAAAAGAGCTTCATCATAATCCGTTGAAATGACACCATATAAAGTTATGGTTTGGGATTAAACCCAAGTTGTCCTTTCTTAAACATTGGTGTGCTATGCATAAGAAAGATGTTTGCAACCAAAGTCGGATGAACCTGTCTTTGTATGTTATTTCGAATAACTGTTAAGTACTCCTCCATAACATCGGAGACAAAAGTGTTTGTCACTTAAAACGTCAAGTTTCTTTGAGAAGGAATTTTTCGTGAAAAGTTAAGTGGGAGGACAATAGAACTTTGATAAGGTTAAAAGAACCTTAGCTGTATGTGCAGAGTTGCGCAGCGCCGAAAAGTGTTCCGGAGGCGGCAACAATGCTCATGGCTCACGTGCCTCAAAGGTTGTGGTCACGAAGATCTAAGTTCCTATTGAAACAAGTAGATCGGGTAAACAATCAAATACCAAGATTTGAGGGTTGAATCATTATTTGAGAATAATGAACCGACTACATGCAAAGAAGCGATGATGGGCCCTGACTCCGTCAAATGGCTTGAAGCCATAAAATCCGTGATAGTTCCATACACGAGAAATCAAGTTTTGAACTTGAAGGACCCTCGAGAAAGGTGTAAGACCTTACAGTTGTGTCTGGATCTATAAAGAAATAGACATGGATGTTTTACATCTATGAAATAGTCGACATGTTGAGAAAGAGATCACAACAATGTTCAAAGGTTGACTATGACAAGATTTGATCTATCATAGTGATATTTAGTCTAGACGGATTAATGTAGCAATCACTACATATAATTTTGTTATATGGTAGTTGAATAAACAAAACAAGTTCTTCTAATAGAATCGTTACCTAGGACATGTGCATAACACGGTCCATAGGGTTTTGTTAATTCAAAGGATGCTAAAAGCATATGCAAACTTCAATGGTTAAAGTGAGCATCGCGGAGTTGGAATCTTCACTATGATGAAACTGTTAAAGGAGTTTAAAAGTTCATTAGAGACAATGAAGATGCTTGCATTTGCAAGAAATTAAGTGGGAGCGCTAAGACATGTTTCTAATACATTATGTGGAAGACATATTGTTGATTGGAAATAATGTATCTTTTATTAACACATATTAAGAATTTCATCCCGATGAAAGACTTAGGCAAAAACTAAATATTTGGCATCAATAGACGCTAATATGGTTGTGCCAGAAGTACATAGACGAGATATTGAATGAGTTCAATATAGAAACTACAAGAAAGGTTCTTGTCGCACAGAAAGGATTGAAAGAGTTCAATGTTGATGATATATTCAAGTGTATTGACATTTGGTAAAGTGAAACAAATAATCAAGTATAGATTGATACTTGATGTATGAAATCACAAAGAGTATTTATATCAATCATACTGTGATATGTACAAATCCAGATATGTCCTATGCTCTAAATGTTGTGAGCATATACCAGAATGATTCGTAAGATGATCATTGGACAATAGTAAAGATATTCTTATGATCTTTTGGAAGAACTAAGAGTATAATATTTGTAGAAGTGACAAATAGATGGTTAGTTCATTGTAAAAGTACTACATTGATACTAGCTTTGTCACAAAGTACAAATTAAGTTTATCTCAATCTAAAACTAAGGGTGGCACAATATAATGGAAGGTGAGTTCCATAATGGATTTGGATGAGTTCCAAAGTTAAGACATTGTGACAGATACTACAACAAAAGGCTAAGTATATGACTGCTATTATAGCAGCAAAAGAGGGCATTTGTGTCAAGTAGTTTGTTATCAAACTAGGTGTAGTTCACAGAGGGATAATACTATGAAGATATATTGTGCGACAATATTATCAACATGTTTTAACCCCAAAGAGCTAAAGGTCACACCGAAAGACCAAATTTATACAAAGCCATCTCATTAGAGAATGAGTGATGCGTAGAGACGCAAAGACATGCAATTACACACGGACCTGGAAGTGTCAGATCCGGAGATCAGTTGACCACTAGCAATCGTGTACATACAACACCGGAAAGCCATAGGTGTTATATACACAAAGGTTTGAAACTAGATTATTGACTCTAGTGTAAGTGGGAGACTGTTGGAGATATACCCTAGAGGCAATAATAAATATAGTTATTATTATATCTTTGTGTTTATGATAAATGTTTATATTCATGCTATAATATTATTAACAAGGAAACATTAATACTTGTGTGAATTGTAAACTTAAATTAAAGTCCCTAGTATAGCCTCTATACTTCACTAGCTTGTTGGTTGATTAAATGATTGTGGTTTCCATATCATGAACATTGAGATGTTATCAACAACAAGATCATATCGTTAGGAGAATGATATGGTGGACATACTCCTATTGATAAGCGTAGCATAAAGATCAAGTCATTTCAATAGTTCAATTGCTATATGCTTTCTGATACATAGTAACCTAATTCCTTCGACCATGAGATCATGCATATCACCTTTACCGGATGGATGCTTTGATGACATCAAACACCACACCGTAACTGGGTGGCTATAAAGGTGGCATTAAGTGTTCGGAAAGTATTGGTTGAAACACATGGATCAAGAGTGGGATTTGTCCATCCATATGACGGATAGATATACTTTGGGCCCTCTCGGTGGAATGTCATCCAATTAGCTTGCAAGCATGTGACTTGGTCACAAGGGATCACATATCACGGGAACGAGAAAAGAGTACTTATCAGTAACGAGGTTGAACTAGGTATGCAGAGATACCGACGATCATAACCTCGGATAAGTAACATATCGTGAGACAAAGGGAAATTGGTATCGTATGTAAGTGGTTCATTCGATCGCAAAGTAATCGTAGAAATATGTGGGAGCCATATGAATTTCCAGATTCCTCTATTGGTTATTGTTCGGAGAAGTGTCTCGATCATGTCCGCATAATTCACGAACCGTAGGGAGACACACTTAAGGATTCGACGTTGTTTGAGTAGTTATGGTATTATGAGAAAGAGACCGAATGTTGTTCGGAGTCTCGGATGGGATCCGGGATATCACGAGGTGATCCAGAATGGTCCGGAGAATAAGATTCATATAAGGAAAGTCCCGTTTCGGAGTTCGGGAATGATTCCGGTGTTTTCATCGGGAATGTTCTAGAAGGTTCCGGATTGTCCGGCACTCCGGGGGGGGGGGAGGGTACATGAGTGTGTCATTGAATGATTGCATCATGTACTAAGTGTTCTTGCTGTTCCAAAAAAACATGAAAGTCAAATTGCCAGTTTGAAAGTCAAACGGCTAAAACAGGAAACTGTGGGAAACAGGAAACTGTGGGAAACAAGCAAGAGGAGTTGGAACCAACTTGGAGGAGGAGTCCCACTCCTCCAAGCCGGCGCCCAGCCCAAGGCCGACTTGGGGAGGGACTCCCCTCCCCTGGCCGCGCCTCCCCACCCATAAAAGGAGGGGCAGGGCTCCCCTCCTAGAACACACAAGTTCCTATCTTCTACCTCCGGTTTAGAGCCGTTTTGATTTAGAGCTTCTAATTGCTTTAGCCAGCGGTTTAGAGCCTTCTAATTGGTTTAGAGCCTTCTAATTGGTGTGTCTAATCTCTAGACCACTAATAGCCCTCTCTCATAATCCACCATACTCGCTCCGGCTTATGGCGAAGCCCTGCGGGATCTCCCCTCTACTTCCGGTACCACGCCGTTGTGCTGCCGGAATCGCGAGGAGAGTGTTACAACCTCCGCTGCCTGCTGGAACAAGGGAGAGGAAGGTCTTCGTCGAGTACCGAACGTGTGACCGACTGCGGAAGCGCTGCCGGAACGCAGCGCCGGAAGGATCGTCTACGCGATCTTGAGATCGGAAAGAGTACGACTACATCACCCACGAGAATCTGCTCTCGTTAACCGCTTTGGAATCTTCGAGGGTAAGTTATTCCATCGACTCGTTGCTACAATCTAGTAGATAGATCTTGGCTTGTTTGTTTGTATGCGATAGAAAATTTTTGTTTTCCATGCTACGAACCCCTACACATATACCCACACAATTGAGAACTGCGCAGCTGAATTTGGATTCAGAAAGTGTACATACGTCACCATTGGCGTTAGCATCAAAACCAACAGCAACTGTACCCTTCACGATCTTGACTCCTTTGTTAGTATACTAACTCTCATAGAAAGCTGCGATCTTGGCAGTGAACAGACGAGGCACTACAAGAAATGACATTATGACATTAATCTGTTGCTAAATAATAGAAGAACCTTTTGACTTTTCACATCATAACTGCTTGGTAATCACATGAGTAAAGCTGTTTGTGTTTATCTGATGCATGATAAGTATAGATGAATAAGGATTAGTGATAGTATGTGAGTCATGCACACTTACTGCACCAAGGTTCAGGGAAAACCATAGTGACATCCAGATTGTTCATCTTTAATACTGCGCTTAGCTCAAGGCCAATGTAACCTCCTCCAACAACCACAGCCTTTCCACCCTTCTTTGCTTGGATAGCTGCATACAGCTTGTCAGCGTCGTCAACTTCCCTTAGATACAGAATGTTGTTCGAATCAGCTCCTGGTGTGCCGAAATCAGAGAGCTTGATGACCTGAAAAGGAAGTCGAAACAGATGTTGTACATAAGTAACAGCAGCAGGAACTAGCAATTGCTTAAAATTCTTTTACCAAGTGCGAGGGCAACAATTTGTGCTGTAGTAGTGTTGTATATCCTTCATGTATATATAAAATAAATCGCTGGCAGTTCAAAAGTCTAAATGAGAAAAGGAAAACAGAAGATGACACTTACCGAGGAGCCAGTAGCAATAACCAAGATCTCATATGTAAATGTCGCTCCAGCTGCACTAGTCAGAGTCTTGGTGGCAAGATCAGCTTTGACAATTTCAGTGCTCAGGATCAGCTCAATACCTGCCAACAGATGAATCATGAATATGCCCAGATCGAAATTCATAAAAGAAACATATGGGTTTACTTGTAGGCATGTACTGCCTTATCAGCCTAGTCCTGAAAATGGACCCTAGGACAATGGCGCATTAACAGCAGTAGTTTAGCACAGTTTTATTCAAATGTAATAAAATTGATTTGCCCCAAGGTTGAACAGGAAAAAAAATCCTCGCTAATTTCATCCACAAACTATAATGGTTGTGTGAGATGACCTCTTGAGAGAGTGAAACAGGGCAGGGCCATCTAGTCTAGAATTGTACATGGGCGATTCCAGTTGATCCAGCGTGGCTGGGCCACTTGAGCCGGTGAATAGAATAGCAGCACGCAGAATCATGTTATGGGTAACATGTATTACTAGAATTGTTTAGAGCAGAGAGGATAATTACGGCCTCCTTGGAGATGATGGCGAGCTCCCCTGGCTGGACGCCCTGCTTGACGAACTCCCGCGCCGCGTAGCCCTGTCACAAGCGGACGCACATGTTTAGGAACAAATTGAAACCGCGACGAAGAGGGAGATCCAGGATCGATCTGGCCGCCGCAGGGATTGGATAGAACCGCGAGCGCGCGCGCGTGAAGGGACGGACGTACCCCTGAGACCCCGCCGCCGAGGACGACGTACTTGAAGTGCTTCTCCGTGGCCATGGCTGCCTGCCTCCCTGCCTGGTTCTCCGACGATTGATCGATCGGGCGGGCGGGCGGGGCACTGGGTGGAGAGGAGGAAGAAGAGGAGAGATTTGGGTTGTTGGCGAGTGTGGCAGGCCGACGCCGGGGACGGGGAGGCACCGGCGTCCAACACGCGGTCCCACACAGAATATGCGATGCGCCTCGCATATTATCAAATATAGGAGGCGCATATAGCCATATGCGCCTCGCATATTCGTGCACCTACCAACACGCGGGTCCACACAGAATATGCGAGGCGCATTTTGGTCATATGCGCCTCGCATATTATCAAATATAGGAGGCGCATATGCTCGCATATTCGTGCACCTACCAACATGCTGGCCCACACAAAATATGCGAGGCGCATTCTGTCTATATGTGCCTCGCCTATCTGATATATAGGAGACGCATATGTCTAGTATGCGCCTCGCATAATATGAGGCTGCTAGATTCTGTCCGTACAGGGATTATAGGAGGCGCATTCTTATCATATGCGCCTCGCCTATTTTTATACTAGAGGCGCATATCGCAATGTGCGCCTCGCCTATTTTTATAGGAGGCGCATATGCTAAATGTGCCTCGCATAAGCATGTCTCCTATAGCCTTTTCTCTAGTAGTGATAGACTAATGTGTAATGGTATTGCTTCGTTTTCCACCCGCACGAAAGTGTCTGGTGGGCAACTTTGAATCGTTTCTATGCGGGTTTGGCGGAAATCGCTAAAACTTGCATAGGGCCGATCTGAGGGTGTTACAGAGTGGTATCAGGGCTCAGCAGTTACGCTATCCCACTAGTCCAGCCTATAGGATGACCTAGCTAACGGACGTTGTAGAATGTCAAAGCTATTTTTGAAAATCGGTTGGATAGATCTGATTAGGTCTGTTTTTACTCCTTACCTTGGTGCTATTCTCTTCTTACCTAGGCGTGTTTTGAATATGTCCTCTTATCTTTTCTTCGAGTCCAGGAATTCTCGTGTTTGGGATTTCGTCGTACCTAAGGTGTGATTTATCCAACAACGCACCTGGATACATGTTGAGATCAAATTGGTGGCTAACATGGAGTTCTTCTTCATGCAAAGGAGGCTCATGTTCATCTTCTCCCTCACCTAGTGCTATGTTCAAGTCAATAGCCATGGAGTGTGTGTGTGCGCGCCTAATGTTTTATTTGATGCAAGTGTGTTGGCTTTATAGATGGATAGAGCCGCTTGGGGTCTAAATTTGAATTCTTGCACCCATGATTTATGCTGTAATTTGTGCCTCTAATTTCTGTAATCTGGCGCCATACTTTGTATTAGTATTAGTGTGGCTCTACTAGTATTTTGAGATGGCGGGAAGTGTACGCGGAAAGTGATTTCCGGTGGTGAAGTTAGTTGTGCTTTACAAACAATTGATGCATGCTCATTTACTCTCCTCATGGATCGAAGTGGCGATTCAGCTGGCAGCACCTTAATTGAGGGTGGGGAAGGGCTTTGTTGCAAAAGCCTTTAAGATGTCTTAGAATACCCAAACGTTCACTCTTTTACGAAAGAAAGGAGTATCTTTTGAGTGAGAGTTGTAGTTGTCGTGTCGGAATATAATACTACAACTATTCAGCGTCCGTAGACAATACTTGAATGCATAGAGCGTAGGGATGTAAGTGGCACACCATTTAATCCCGCGTAATACCGTTTATTTGTATTCTAGTTCAACAAAGTTTGTTTTTTCTAAAACAAAGAACTAAGATTTTGAATAAACGGGACTTGCGGATGCCATTTAAATGCCATTTACATAGAGCGGCTACGGTATTTCGGGCTTTTTTAGTCCCACCTCGACTAGTGAATGAGCGACGGGCCGGTTTAAATAGTGGCCAACAACTCGTATTAGACAAGCAATTGTTGTGCAATTGATCCAACAGCGAACGGATAGCGAGCCGCCAACTTTACCGGGCATGTATTCGTTCTAGCCCAATATCGTGAATCATGTGCGAAATAAAAGCAGTGGGACGCCCGAGCACCAAGGAGAAGCACCCATGAACGGTGGCCACGAGTAAGTGAGAGAGAGGAGAGGCAGATGGCTGGACTGCAACGTTGCTCTGTTTAGGCTGTTGTTGGTCCGTGCGGCTCACCTGCGCACACAGTAGGTAGGACAACCTGGCTCAGCTGACCCAATTGGTTATTTTGTCTTTTTGTTATTCGTTTTTCTTTTTTGGTTTTAATTAATTTCTAGAATTTGGTTTAGAGGTCCAAATTTTTTAAAATAAATTTATAAAACTCCAAATAGTCTTTTTAGACTTTAGGAAACCTTTTTTTTGGTCAAACTAAAATTACAAAAAATCCATTATGCATATAACGCCTCATATGGCTATTTTAGGAAATTCAAAAATAGGGTTTAGAGTTTAGGATATATTCCAATTTGTTTTTAGGGAATTAGGGAATCATTTCCTATACAAGAAAATTATAAAATGTCATTTTTTCCTAAAAAATAATAGGTGAAATAGCGAGACTTTAAAATTTTTTGATAAAGAATTTTGAAATAAGGGGGTTTGGCATGATAAATAAGATGCAATGCTTATGAACGCTACGCAAATCTCATTTTATAGAAATTGGGTTGTTACAGAAATAGACTGTCATCTACATTCATGCCTTTCAAGCCATATGATCATGTTCATAGCCATTACACATGGCATAGTTTGTGATAGTGTGCTCATACTTTGGTATAGAGGTGCATCTTGGCATGAAAAATAATGTTGCCAAAGGAAATTTACATAGGCCATTGAGACCATGTAGAAGGCAGGGAAATTAGTTTTACGGAAAAATTCCATCAAAAATATATAGGTGTTCCTGCAGTACACCTATATAAATGTAGTAAGAGGATCTAGAAAAAATATAGTAAGTAAAATAAACTACCCTCTTGGTCCATATCAATGGTTTCAACTTTGTCTAGATTCGTATAAATCTAGTTAAGTATTTAGACTATACTTTTGTATCTAGACAAAGTTAAAATTATTAATATGGACCGAAAGAATTAAGTAAAAATTGTTTCAATAGATTAGATAAAAATCCGATTTAACTGAAATGTACTAGTTTGAATTCAAAACCGTGCAGCTAAAATATAGTGTAGAGTTAAGATAAGATGCAGGTCACCGTCACGGCCTGTCTCCGGTCAGCAGGCTGCATCCATCCGCACAATTAATCATTGCATCCAAGCAGCACAAAAGAGACCGGTACTACTAGCGTTAACGCGGGCGGCCGGACAGCGGCATGCAGATGAGAGAGATGGATGCATCTCGGCGCTCTAGCTAGCGCAGTACGTAGAGGTAGAGTCATATTTGAACATCGAGTATCGGTGTGATCGTAGTTACGAGGTCTAATTGGCCTGGTCGGCGCGGAACGGTGTATCCAGCCCAGGAAGCGAAAAGAAGCATGCAGTGCATGTATGATAGCCTAGTCTCCGTCTAAGATCATCTTCAACTCGGCCGAAATCCGGACTAAATTTTGGCCGGACGAAACAAGTTTTTGGCTTGGATACGCCAAGTTTTCCACTCGCGTACTCAGGCGAGTTTCCGCGTTTGGCTAAAATTTAACAAAGTTCGGCAAACTTTGGGCGAATATAAGCGAACTGAAAGGATAGAGATGTCGCCTAGAGGGGGGTGAATAGGCAATTTCAAAACTATTACGGTTTTGGCTTGATAGAATGCGGAATTAAACTAACGTTTATTTTACAAGCACAAAACCTAAATACACTAGGCTCAACTAAGTGCACCAACAATAAATTAAGCTAAGCAAGATAGCACAAGATAAATATACCACAAGTGATAAGCAAGATATAAGTACTTCAAGCTCGATGGCTATCACAAGGAAAGTAAGCTCGGATATAGAGATAACCGAGGCACGCGGAGACGAAGATGTATTCCCGTGTTCACCACCTTTGGGAAGGGGGCTACGTCACGTTGGAGAGGTGTGAGGTTCCACGAAGGATTCCTCACGCGCCACAAAGGCTCACCTTCTTCTCCGAGTCTATCCCACGAAGGAATAGGCCCTTTCCTTATGGCTAGCTTTTCCTCCACTCCGGAGATGGCAAGCTCCACAACCACTTCACAAGCTCCACGAAGGAGAATCCCGGGTCTCTTCACAATCTTCCACGAAGAGAACACCGCGGTACCAACCGCCAAGCCAACTAGGAGGTCACCCTCCAAGAGTAACAAGCTCACGGTCTCTCACTCGAACAAATCGTAATGGAAAGCTCAACATTTATGCAAGAATGCAAAGCAAGACCACCAAGGGTGCTCAAATCCTTCACTCTCAAATCCCACCAAAGCAACAAGTGCTAGGGAGGAATTAGAGAGGAAGAACAATGGTGGAAGTCAACCAATGACTCCAAGATCTAGATCCAATGGGTTCCCCTCACTTAGAGGAGGAATTGATTGGTGGGGATTGTAGATCTAGATCTCCTCTTCCAAAGCCCTCAAAAAGATGCAAGAATCATAGGAGGGAAGGGGGAGGAAGCAAGCTCAAGAGGTTCAACAATGGAGGTCAATTTCGTGGTCAAGAACACCCTAAAACGTTGGGGGAAGAACCCCCTTTTATAGTGGAAAGCAAATATGGCCGTTGGAAGAAATCTGTGCGAACTCGGTTGAAAGTTCGGTTGGACCGGCTCCAGAACCGGACGATCCGGTTCCTGGACCGAAAAACCGAACTTAAAACCGGAATTAGGGTCAGTACACAGTTTCGGATAGACTCGGTATAGAAAAACCGAAAATCCCGGTTTCAGATCCGGTTTTCCGGTCCTGACACCGGACCACCCGGTCTGGGAGCCGGTTGAACCGAATCCACAACCGGGATGAACCAGGCTTCATGAAAAACGCAATAACTTTTGCATCCGGACTCCGATTTCGATGATCTTGGGCTTGTTTTGACGAGGAAAACAAGCTTTACAAGATTGTGCAGAGAAACATCATAGCCCAACAAAGGAGGATAGAACCAAATGAATAAAGGTTAGAAGCCTCCCTAAATAAGAACCGATAAAACCTTCAAACTCGAAAACGCCATAGAAGATGCATACGAATTCCGTTTTCGATGAACTTGGGCTTGTTGAAGAGCTAGCAACAAGCTCAAGAACCTCACATGGAGAAACACCAAGAAGCAACAAAATAGGAAGATGCAAAGTATGCAAAGGATTGAGCTCCCTATGATGATGTTATCAAGTTACACAACCGAAAGCCCCTCTTGATATTGCGGCTATCTATCCTATAACCCAGTCTCCCAACAACCACCCTGAGACCGGTAAAAGGAAAACCTAGCAAGGCCATACCTTTGCCTTGCGCATCCTGCTTGATCTTGATGACAACGCTTCAAGCTCCACCCAAGCCAGAATGCAACACTTGATCATTGTTGCTTCGTGAAGACTCCTAATTTGCTCCCCATGCACCACTATGGGATAGCTTAATTAATACATGTATTCACATGTCCATTATCACCAATATGGACGGCAAGTTTTAAGCAAATGATCTTCTCGAGATGCTTATCTTGAACTTTCCCTTCTCAACCTTGATGACGATCACCACTTGATGTCATCCTCTCATGGGCTATATAATATCTTCATTTTTGAAGCATGCCCATGGAAACATACCTGTCCCATATAGAAAACGCAAAGGCAAATATATAATGGGTTAGTTCATGATGCATAATTGACAAGGCTTACCATACCACAAGACCATGTGGTACATTCTTTATGCTTCATGTGTTGACCAACTTGAAATCACTCTTCACTCTTTGTATTGGTCAACCAAGTATCTTCTCGCGCTCCATCTTAATATCTTGAGGTACATAAGGAACTCTTAATTTGATTACATGCTCTAAATCTTAGTCAACCATAGCTCAACTAATGAGGCTATCATGACACCGACTTAGAGCCATATCTTGAATTCTTCTATTGAGATCACACTCTCAAGATCTTGATCATATCATATTATTCTCTTAATCACGATGATTTTGATGCCAATACTCAAGGTATATCTTTATCTTCATGGCATCCATACTTGAATCCAACACATGGACTACAAGCATGACCTATGGAATATACCTTCATATAAAACTCATTGAAAACATTAGTCCATAGGGATTGTCATTAATCACCAAAACCACACATAGGGGCAATTACCCTTTCACGAACTTTGGGCAAATATGGTCGATATGGATGAACTTTGGGCGAATATGAGCGATATGGACGAACTATGGGCAAACTTTAATTTGGGCGAAATTTGGGCGAATATGAGCGATACAGACGAACTTTGGGCGAATATGGCCGAATTATGGGTGAACTTTGGGCGAATATGGTCTATATGGACGAAGTTTGGGAGAATATGGCGATATGGACGAACTTTGGGCGAATATGGGCGATATGGACGAACTATGGGCGAACTTTAGGCGAACTTTGGGCGAATATGGGCGATATGGACGAACTATGGGCGAACTTTAGGCGAAATTTGGGCGAATATGGGCGATACAGACGAATTTTGGGCGAATATGTCCGAATTTTGGGCAAACTTTGGGCGAATATGATCTATATGGACGAACTTTGGGCGAATATGGCGATATGAACGAACTTTGGGTGAATATGAGCGAATACGGATGAACTTTGGGCGAATATGGACGAATATGAGCGAACTTTGGATGAATATGGACGAATATATACTGATTTGACGGGTCCACTCGCCGAATACGCTTTGTCCGAGATCCTGGGTATGGCCTGGGTAGTCCGTACCAAAATTGGCTCAAATCCGAACGAAAACAGATTCCCCGATACGCGACTGGACGAAATTTCGTCGTCCGGACCTATTTTCGACGTCCGGATCGGCGTCCTGGGTAGCTGAGTGGAGACGCTCTAAGTTGCATGCTTTGCTATGAAGTTGTTGCCAATGCCACTGGTCACGTGTCTCGCTCCTGAGACGAAAAGAAAAGGGGAGTGTCTAGATCTCAGGCGCCTGAGAACTAGTTATGTCTAAGTCGCTGATGTCATCCTAATATTTGTGCTAATTCTCAGTTGCAACCTAGTTACAACTTATAAGATTTGTACTAGTTCTCAGTTACAACCTAGTTGCAACTCATTAAATTCTCAGTTACACCCGACTTGCAACTCATGTGTAACTTCCATTTTGCACGAATCACGAGGTAAATCAAACGATGAAAGAGACAACTGAGACTTAAGAAGTTTTCAGGCGCCTGAGAACTAGCAAATCCGAAAGAAAAGATGTCACGATCGATCTGCCATTGTTGAGACGTGATTTCGGTCCATACAAAAATACACCTGTAGGCAAGAGACGATCACACAGAAGAGAAGGCGTTTGTAGATGTCGGTCAAATTGGTGCTGAGTGCTGACGAGTGACGATCGACGACCGTGGTCTATCAGTCAGAGTAGAGAGGAGGCACTTGAGTAGTACCTACCACCAAGGTACCGATCGACGGCGACCCGGCCACCCCTCCCCTCTCGGCTCTCTCTCTCCCGTCCCGTGCATGCATGTGCTCCCCTAGATGCCCTCCCTCCTCCCGTCGCAGACGCAGCTTCCAACGTGATCGAGGCGTACGAACCTGGTCGTCGGTTGCGCAGCCGGACTCAGATCGCTCTATATCGCTAAGGCGCGGTCGGGCAAATTACCGTGTCGAACGGCCACCGGCCACCACTCTCTCTCTCTCTCTCTCTCTCTCTCTCTCTCTCTCTCTCTCTCTCTCTCTCTCTCTCTCTCTCTCTCTCTCTCTCTCTAACCACGCAGACGCAGCTCCATCCATCACATGCAGACAGACACCATCGATATCTCGCGTAGTACGTACCTTCCATTGTGATGGATGTATCGATCGAGGAGTATTACATTTACCATTGACCAGCTGATCGATCATGCATGCCGCGTACTTTTACCGGCCTGGCCACAACTCTTCCGGGCCACCCTCCCAATGCCATGTGCGCCGCCGGTGCAACAAAAACATGTTGCGATCGAGTAGCGACCCCGGGTTAGCTTACCGTACCGTGATCCACACGCATCTACGTACGTACGTAGTATTTGGTTTCGACGACACGCATGCACACACATGCAATTAAACGCACAAGCTTAACATGGATTAATTGTCAGTTACTCCCTTCGTTTCAAAATATAAGATATTTTAGACATCTTTTATAGTGTGTAAGTTTACTAATTTCATCTTAAAAGGCGTCTAGATACCTACGTTTTAAAAAGGCTAAAATATCTTACAATTTTGAAAGGAATGACGAGAGTAGGCATTTTGATAGCATGACATACTTTTAAATAACGAGAGAGATGATGTTGCTAACTAGATATATACCATAGCATCTCACACTTTCCTAGATAAAATAAGTACAAACTAATTAGCTAATTAATATAGTCATCTATGATACCATATTTTTTATTTATGCACCATGAATGTGATAACTTAGACTAATGTCATGTGCATAACACTAGTCTAAGTTACCGTAATACACCGACATGAGCAACGAAGTGACACGTATAACGTGTCGATGGTTTTGGTCGCATTGTTGTGTGAAGCGAGACAATTCTTAGCAACCATTCACGACTTTTGTTTCATGCCTTTTGATCTCCAAATTTATCAAATGGTTCCACTTTTGGTTTGCGAGATAAAATCCCGCACTATTTTTGTAAGCTTTTTTATAAAAAACACTAAACCTAAATTTTGAAGATGTTTCTGACAAGACAGGCCCCGCGCATTAGGCTACTGTGGCATGAGGGGACGACACTTGGAAGGGATCAAACTAGGCGGGTGCGGTCGTGACCGGCATGGAGGTCGATGGCGTCTGAAGGGAAATCAACAACTACAAAGTGCCCCGACGATGGCGAACAACAACGACATGAGTAGGGGGAGGAGGGTTGCCCGATGCCATGCCCTAGATTCCGTTATGACCTCGAGGTCAGGGTTGGCCGCCGCGTGCCTCGGCTCGGACAGCTCCGACACGGGTTCGGATCGAGCTAAAGGGGAGGGTGCCTTGGACGGAGGAGAGGGAGTGGAGCCGGCCAACTGGTAGGGTGACGGCCTGCTTACCAGAGCTAGATGAGAGGGTTGACGACATGAAAGATGGGGGAAGAAAGCAAGTCGGTGCCCATCGGTAGGCCCCACCTACACCATCCTACGTGTGGGCCCGTGCTATCAAAAACACCGTCAATTCGAGTTTAGCGTCTTTTAACGAAAAAAATTGTCTGAGAAACAAAAATTCAATTCACATTAAATATGTAAACAACTAAGCAAGAGCCACATTTAGACAATTCAACTAGTCAAATGTTGCTTACTCTGGGAGATACCATCGGTCGTTGGGTGATAACTACAGTCAAATATTATCCTCAAATTGGTCCAGGCACTCGAGTACCACAGCACGATGTGGTGGCGATTCGATCAACGGCGTGGCGCGCGCAGTCGTCGGTGACGTCCTACGTCGAGCCGATCGATTGATCCATCGATCGACCGACAGTACACCGGCACACCGGACAGTTCACTTGTGCAACGTTGGAGTACGTACGGTGGAAATGTGCCAGCGCGCGCGCGCGCCGGCCGGTCTCGATGGAGTGGATCATCGCCACTAGGATTGCTCACCGCAGCGATCGATGATGTCGTACTTTGGTCAGCAGCAGCAGCTGACGCGCGCGATTCTCGCTCGTACTACGATCGATGGCGACCATCGTCCTCGCCACCGGCCGGCCACCACCCTACCCCACCTCCCTCCCTGCGCAGTGCCCGGTGCCATGTGCCGCCCGCCGCTATATATAGTGTGCGCGCGCAACTGCCTCGGCCACTCGCCACACCACCGCTCCATCTCCTCCTTCCCTTCCCACGCACCCAGAGCAGACCACAAGCAAAGCACTCCCAGGGAGCGAGCAGTCCACCGCCATGCTGCGTCCCAGCAGCCCGTGCTGCTGCTGCTCTCCGTCTCCGTCTTCCTCGGCCACGCCAATGCCGACTCGCTGGACGCCGCCACCAACGATCCCTCCTTTCCAGGCTCGCTGGACACCACCCCGACCCCCACCGATCCCTCCTTTGCAGGCACGCTGGACACCACCCCGCCGACCCCCACCGCTCCTGCCACGGACACCACCCCGACGACCCCAACCGCTCCTGCGACGACGGACACCGCCTCGACACCAACCGATCCTGCCGGCGCCGGCGCGCTGATCGTGTGCGCCGCGTGTCCTGCCTGCCCATCATGCCCAGCGTTGCCGGCTTGCCCGCAGGAGGAATGCCCTCAGTTGCCGCCGTGCACCATCAACGAGGCTCCGACGCCTCCCTCCGACGGCGACGGCACCGGCACCGGCCTCCCGTTCCAGGTCAAGCCAAAGCAAGCCGCGCCGCCGACCGCCTCCGGGGTTCCGCCGAGCGCCTGCTGCGTGGCCTGCCCAGTCTGCCCTGACCCGCCCAAGTGCATTCCCAGGGTTTGCCCCACCGCGCCGCCATGCAACTCCACCGCCGCGCGCCAGAAGCCGGCCCGCGGCTTGTCGGCCAAGGGGGTCATAGGGCTGGTCGGAGGCCTCGCCGGCACCGCGCTGGTCTTCATCGTCATTTGGTCCTACATCAGAGGACGTGGACACGGCCAAGGTCGCCGCCGCCATCGCTGTCACCGCAGTTGCTGTCGCGCCGGCCGGATGTCGGTCACGGTGGTCATCGACAGCGCCGTGCCGTCATCCGCCTCCAGCAGCCCTTCGTCCACATGGTCTACACAGGACAAGTCCACGGATTTCAGGGGCCCTAGGGCAAAACGACACCAAGGGACCTTTTATTTAAAGTGGCACAACTTTACTTGGTGGGGGGGGGGGGGGGGGGGGCGGGGGGCAAAGGCCCCCTACTCTAAAAATGACCTTAAAACTAATATATCTTTAATATTTTATGCTAAAAAAATTGTCCCATACTCTAGAAAACACATTAAAAGATATGTATCTTTAATATTTATGCTAAATTTTTCCCCCTAAACTAGAAAACACATTAAAGATATATATCTATAATATTTATGCTTGCGAAATGGTATAATTATGTTATTGCATCATTTGTATCTAGAAATAAATATATTCGCAACCCTGTAAAGGCATATGATTGTCGATTTTGTTTTGCACATTTAGAGAGGCCAGAGAAATCGTGGCATAAAAAAATATAAAGAAATATTGAAATATTTTTCATAAAATATGAGTCAAAATAGAGCCATGATAGGCTACAATTTGGATCACCTATATTTTCTAAGATAATTTTACACCATTAGGACTCAAAAGTAGACTAATATAGGAACACAAAAAATCTTGGGTTAAGGCCCCTATATTATGGGGCCCTGGGCGAGCGCCCCTCTGCCCCGCCCTATGGGCCGGCCCTGGGTCTACAGCCAGCTTCGACATGGAGGCGGAGGCCGGCCACGACAATGCATCAGCCTCTGACGAATGAACACCGCACTCGTCGATCGTGTCCGAGGTGCTGGTATAGACATCCTTAGTTCATTTAGATGCTGGTGGTGGTTTGGAACTGTTTTCGTTGTGTTTACCTGCAAGACATTTAGATGCTGGTGGTGATTTGGAACTGTTTTCGTTTTGTTTACCTGCGACGACGACGGTTTAGCCTCCTTTGTGCTGCTTTCGATAATGAAAACCTTAATTCGAAATAAAAGGCTGTATTATATATATATGAGATGTGCATCGGTGCGGAGGCATGCAGTGGTGGAGAACGATGGCTTCGAGCATGTCACGAGCATCTGTCCTCAAGGAGCTCTCGTAGCCAAACTACTCTTCGGTTTGATCGTGGCAAAACCAAGATTTATCTAAATTTTCCTGTATTTTATAGTACCCTTGCTACCGAAATATGTATGCAGCATCAATATCATATATATATCCAAAGGAGTTGTATTGTATGTGCTGCATTGACATCAGAGAACAAAAAACCTATAGCTCGTTCTCTTTATATGTAATTGCATATAGGACGTACAATCTTCCCTGCATTGACATCAGAGAACAAAAAACCTATAGCTCGTCCTCTTTTTTGGCACTATATAGAACTCGAGGATCAGAATATTATACAGTCCAATAATTCATTAGTTCCACCACAAAATCCTTGGTGCTGAACAGAAATTTGGCGAGCAGAAACTTCGGCTCCGCATAGGCATGCATGAGATCAGAATGTTTTATGGGCTTCTTGAGCAGATCGGCGAATAACTTGAGGACGCAGAGCCACTTCATCGTCTTGCAGAAATGATCCATGGCCGTGTCGTAACGACAGCGACCTCGAAGCCCAGCTCTTCGCATCGCTCCACCACCTCCGTGTGGCTGTTATGGGCTTCTGCTCTTCCTGGAACAGCATGTAGATTGTTCAGATCATATCAAATGCATAATGCATGCAGCAGCCCACACTATTGTTGGTATAAATATTTTAACATGAACAGAAACTTGTGGCATGGCTAGTTGGACAGAATCATTTGTAATGTAAATCAGACTGAGCAAAGGAATTTCTATTTCCTCAAATGTACAGGCTGTTGGTGTGCTGCAAAATGATTATAAGTACAGTATCGCTAGATGATTTAATCTTCACCAGGAAAGAATAGAAACAGATGCAGTAGAGACAATCATGCTAACATATAGGACGGCTTGATCCTAAGCATGTAAACAAGCTAAAAGTATTGATGGGATAATCATGCAATGATGCTACAGAACCAGTCAAGGAAATCACAGTTACAGTAAAAAGTAGAAACTGATTCAAAAAATAACATCGTACCATTTATGTGAATCCTGACCTTCTCTGAATCAAGGGCAGCAATAACCTTGTCTAAGGAGCACAACCCAACCAAAACAAATGTTAACAAAGTCAATTACATGTCAAGGTAATTTTAACAGCCCTAAAAATAGTTAAACATGGCATTTCATTGATGCAATCGGCTGTGATCACAGGGTTTATATATTTTTACAAAATCAACGCTTTAAGAGGGGAAAAGAACATCCTTCTGATACTTGTATGCCAGCCATGTTCTGTCATGCTCACAAGTCAGTAAAAACTGGAGAATGTATTGATCTACCATGAATAAGCCAGTAAAAGTAATAACAAAGTGGAGCAGAATTTTTTTAATGTGATGCTAGCCATAATGATGATATATAACCAGAGTAGCCAGAACTGACATGTAACAAATGTCTAATATCCAGATAACTCGTGATGGTGCAAAAAGTACAAATGCAGGGCATCTTAATTCGAGATTGTTATGTCGTGTAGGTGACTGCACTGTTGTAGCCTATCATCCTTGTACTCCTGAACTGTCAAGGAAACCACATTGTTGGTACTTCCAGCACAAAATATCAAAAGTACTTCAGAGTGTAAACTATTCCCATATAACACCAATTTAACGCGAATATCATATTTAGCATTTTAGCGACTTTACATAATGTTGTATTGTCTGCAGAATGTACACACAGTACACACCCATGTGCAAAATGGATAATAAGTGAAACTAAAAAGGTTTAGTTAACTAGAGAAGGTAGGTTTTTTATTTTACCAACCATGATAATACAATTCTACCGAGATACATTGAACTGCTCAAGAACCAAAAGCTAAATTAGCAACGGCTTGACTTTTTTGCTAAGAAGTAACTAGAACTAACCTGATAGATAAACTTACTTGGTAGCATATTGGATAAACTTACTTGGAGAACTGCTCTAAAGGCAAGCTTCAACTTCTACATTTGCTAACATGGAGCTAGCTAGAACTTGAAGCTATCAATTGTACAGCAAGATCGTTTAATTCTAAAGGTCCTAGCTTAAGAGTTTTTGAACTAAAACAGGAATATAAGGTTCATCCGTGTGCTACAATAATAACCTAGAAGGCCGGGACACTAAAATAACTCTTTGATAACTTTGTTTAACCCGGTGCTTGTGCTCTAACTTGTAGTTATTTTTCTGAACCTCCATATAAGCAGCTATCTACTTGGCAAATGGAGAGTTATTAACATAAGATAAGATGGATTCTAGAACTAGTATGGTTCAGTTTAGTGGAGATAAAGGCTCACATTAATTTCTTTTACCACATCTATTTTGTGCAAGAAAAGACTGCAAGAGTGTAGGGACTGTTTTTGTCCCAACCAGTCTGATAGCTTATACTGCTATCAGATCACGTAGCACCATAGAGCACACAAAAATACTCATGTATTCCACTCTACACATAATTTTACACCATTCAAAGATGTGTTGAATTTCAAGATATCAAAGCTTGAGGCTGAAGGTACATATTTACACCATTTACTTTGAGTTTTACTCCACTCTACACATAATTATATACTCCAAAAAACAACAAGGAGTACTCCACATTAATCTGAGTATGTAACAACAGGGAGTACCAATTCCTCTCGGTGCCACAATGTAATGAGAGTACCCTAAACATCTTCCTCTCAGTGCCAAAAATGTAACAACCACCAATTCCTTACCAGTTCTAACACATACTTGTAGAGTATATTTAGGTTTGCTGTGTAGTGTGAAATGTTGCATAACAAGAAATCAAGAAGTGAAATATGGCATGGAACCAAACACAGACTTACTCGCTAAACCAATACTCCAATCAAGTACTCCAATGATTGCTGAGTACTGTTGTTGCCAAATGAGTATATTCAGGTTCATGCTGAGTACTGTTGTTGCCAAATGAGCTGCTTAGTGCTTACAGATAATGTCGAGTCTACTATCAGTCGCTTGAATCCTCAAAATAACTGTTGTCATACCTTATTTCTCAAAATAACCGAGCTCAGGTTGAACATGATGGAGTATTTGAGCCCGGATGCACAAGACACATACAGAAATGTCAGTGTTCAGAGGGAACATCAGTACAGAAGAATAAGATTGCAGGATATGTGAAGCAGATCAGGCCAGAAAGGCAGCAAGATCACCCACTTAATCTTGGAACTTGAATGAATCGCTTATTAAAATTTTGGGTTCATGGATAGAGCAACCTACGGATCCTAGAGAGAAGTAAAATGAAGAAATAGGCGGCATATCATCATCCAGTTGCTAGAGTAGATAAGTTGTGCATACTAAATTTGATGTAGCCTAGCTATGGCATTGCAAAAAGAAACAGAGATGGGTAATCACTTCTCTGAGAACACAAGAGGGAGCAATGCAGCATCAGCCAAGACCAAAATAGCAAGCATGGTACTTCTAGCTGTGAACAAGAAACTTATCGCTAGCCTATCGAGTTCCAAGGGGCAGAAAAGCATTCTAAACCATAAAAAAAACCATGTAACCAGTTCAATACAAAGGTCATAGATTGAATAAAAAACAGATATTGTCAAGTAAAACCGATCTAGAACCAACCAGAATATTAATGTCAAGAATTTTAACGGCTAATCGTCTATGGAGTTGTCAACGGCGTGAACTCATGAAGCCTTGTGCAACAATTGTCCTAAATATTATGTTTACCCCAATGATTGGAAAAAATATCTCCATTGTGAAACTGCCTTTAGAGCAAAACTAAAAATATATGTAAGGTGTTTTGGTACGCGTGCTATTGTCAACCAAAAGCAGCACTTTTTTTTTCTTTTTTTTTTTCGAGAACGCGTAGGAGGTTTGCCTGTCATTGTATTAAGTTAAAGAAGAGGACACAGTTCGTTACAAATATGGGCCGGCCCACAGCCGACGCTACGTGGACCTCAATCTATGTCTCTCTCAGGCCCACGTCTGCAACGGCGATGGCTAATCCACTCACGCCACTCCTCGGCAACGCGATGCGCAATAATCTGAACGACGCAAGCCTGACCCTCAAAGATATGAGCATTACGTTCTAGCCAAATACTACGCATGGTGAGAGAGCATAGCGAGTTAACCACGCGTCTGTCCTTAGCGGCCACCCTGCCAAAAGCCTCATGCCACCACTCCCGGAGGACAGCCGCGCTGTCAGGGGCGAGCTGAGGCCAACCAAAATCCGCGAGCACCTTGGACCGCACCACCTGAGCATAGGGGCAAGTAAGCAGAAGATGGTGGATGTCTTCCGCCTGACACTCGCAGAGCAGGCAGGTCCCTTGGTTGGGCAGACCACACCGCTGCAAGCGATCCGCCGTCCAACACCAACCCTGAATAGCCAGCCAACTGAAGAACTTGAACTTCAGTGGGGCGAACGAGTGTCATACTTGCGCAATAGCAGGAAGCATCGTCCGGCCAGCGAAGCAAGCAAGGTAGGTGGACCGAGTAGAATACTTTCCATCAGACGATAGCTTCCACCGGAACACATCATCTACACCAGGCCTCGTCTGATTAGGACTGGATCATAGGCCACATGGTAAGGTGTTCTCGAGCCCCTGCTGAACCATTCTGGAGTTGATGGGCTTTGGCCGCACGAGAGAGAGAACGGCCAGAGCCAACGTGGCGATGCACAAGATGGAGCAGGGGTCAGTCCAGAAAAGGACTCGGTCACCCTTGCCCACCTCGATCGAGACGGCCGCGTTGAAGATGGGCACTGATGTGCTGGAACCAGATCCAACGGGCGCGTAGAGCCGCACTGAGCCAACATAGGTTGTGGAACCCAAGGCCACCAAGCGCCTTGGGCTGGCACACTTTATGCCAAGACACAAGACAGCTGCCACCGTGCGCGTCCTCCTTGCCAGCCCACAGGAACCCCCGACGGATTCAGTCGATCTGCTGGTTCTAGGTCAAGCGCAATGAGCTGGTAGATGACAGAGCCGGTCATCACCGCCTGCATGTAGACCACCCGACCTTCCCGAGTAAGCAGGCGCGCCTTCCAAAATGTAAGCATGTTGGCCAAACGGTTCAGAAGTGGCTGGATATCCTCCTTTCGCGGCTTGAGGAGGGAGAGTGGCAGCCCCAGGTAGCGACAAGGAAAGCGCCCACCGGGCAGTCCAGCAGTGGTGCAAGGCCCTCAATGGTCACCTCAAAGCATAGTATGGGGATGGCCACACTCTTTTCATAGTTGACCACTGTAGGGGTTTGTAGCATGGAAAACAAAAAAATTCTACCGCATGCACACAAACAAGCCAAGATCTATCTACTAGATTGTAGCAACGAGTCGATAGAAGCACTCACCCTCGAAGATTCCAAAGCGGTTAACGAGAGCAGATTCTCGTGGGTGATGTAGTCGTACACTTTCCGATCTCAAGATCGCGTAGACGATCCTTTCGGCACTGCGTTCCGGCAGCGCTTCCGCAGTCGGTCACACATTCGGTACTCGATGAAGACCTTCCTCTCCCTTGTTCCAGCAGGCAGCGGAGGTTGTAGTTCTCCCCTCGCGATTCTGGCAGCACGACGGCGTGGTGTCAGAAGTAGAGGGAAGATCCCGCAGGGCTTCGCCTAAGCCGGTGCGAGTTATGGTGGACCTAGGGTTTCCGGTGATCTAGGGTTTAGAAGACCGGGAGGAGGAGGAGGTGTCGGCGGCGGCTAGGGCGACGGCGACGGGCCACCGGCGGCGGCGGCTTGGCGGCGGCGGCGCGGGTGTGGGAGGGCTAGGGCTTGGTGTTTGGGGCAGCCCTCCCCCTCTATTTATGAGAGGGGGTGGGGGCATCGTTGGGAAGGGTGGGTTTGAATCCAAAACCAAACCCAAGTTGGATTGAGAGAAGGACTTGCTTCTTCTTCCACTAGGAAACCATTGTTCCAGTTTGACTTTTCAAACTTCGCGTTTGACTTTCCATTTAGAGTTTTAATTCTCTCTTGCAAATGCCCACACCAAGTGACCTAAGATATGAACCTATCATTCCACTTACCCATGACACATTCATGGACCATACCTCTTCCAGACCGGTGAACCTTCTAGACCCTTCTAGAACCTCTCCGATGAAAACATCGGAATCTTTCCCGAACTCCGGAATCGGACTTTCCTTATATGAATCTTATTCTCCGGACCATTCCGGATCTCCTAGTGATATCTCGGATCCCATCCGAGACTCCGAACAACATTCGGTATCCCTACTAACATTCCATATCTACTAAACAACATCGAATCCTTAAGTGTGTCTCCCTGCGGTTCGTGAATTATGCGGACATGACCGAGACACTTCTCCGATCAATACCAATAGAGGAATCCGGAAATTCATATGGCTCCCACATATTTCTACGATTACTTTGCGATCGAATGAACCACTTACATACGATACCAATTTCCCTTTGTCTCGCGATAGTTTACTTATCTGAGGTTTTGATCGTCGGTATCTCTGCATACCTAGTTCAACCTCGTTATCGATAAGTACTCTTTTCTTGTTCCCGTGATATGTGATCCCTTGTGAGCCAGTCACATGCTTGCAAGCCAATTGGATGAAATTTCACCGAGAGGGCCCATAGTATATCTATCCGTCATATGGATGGACAAATCCCACTCTTGATCCATGTGCCTCAACACATACTTTCCGAACACTCAATGCCACCTTTATAGCCACCTAGTTACGCTGTGGTGTTTGATGTCATCAAAGCATCGTTCCGGTAATGGTGATAAGCATGATCTCATGGTCGAAGGAATTAGGTTACTATGTATCAGAAAGCTTATAGCAAATGAACTATTGAAATGACTTGATCTTAATGCTACGCTTATCTATAGGAGTATGTCCATCATACCATTCTCCTAATGATATGATCTTGTTGTCAACAGCATCTCAATGCTCATGATCGGGAAACCACGATCATCTATTAACCAACAAGCTAGTATTACATATAGGCTTTACTAGGGAATCTAATTTAGTTTACAAATCACACAAGTATTAATGTTTCCGGTTAATACTTTTATAGCATGAATGTAAACATTTATCATAAACACAAAGATATAATAATAACCACTTTTATTATTGCCTCTAGGGCATACCTCCAACAGTCTCCCACTTGCACTAGAGTCAACTAATCTATATTACATGGTAATATACCGAACACCCATGGCGGTTTGGTGCTGGTCATGTTTTGCCCTCGGGAGAGGTTTAGTCAACGGATCTGCCACATTCAGATCTGTGTGTACTTTGCAAATCTTTATGTCACCATCTTGGACATGCTCTCGAATAGCGTGAAAACGTACCTTGATGTGCTTCAGCTTCTTGTGTGACCTTGGTTCTTGCGCATTGGCTATGGCGCCCATGTTATCACAGTATATAGACATTGGGTCCAGCGCACTTCGAACCACACCGAGCTCTGTAATGAAATCCTTCATCCATATTGCCTCTTGTGAAGCCTCCGAAGCAGCTATGTATTCCGATTCAGTTGAAGATCTCGCCACAATGCTTTGCTTTGTACTCCTCCAGCTAACTGCTGCACCATGCAAAGTAAATATGTATCCAGATTGAGATTTAGAATCATCCAGATCGGTGTTCCAACTAGCATCGGTGTAACCATTAACAACGAGTTGTTCATCACCTCCATAAGAAATAACCATATCCTTAGTTCTTCTCAAGTACTTAAGGATGTTTTTGACCGCTGTCCAATGATCCACTCCTGGATCACTTTGATATCTGCTAGTCAAACTAACAGCATATGCAATGTCGGGTCTAGTACATAGCATGACATACATGAGAGATCCTATGGATGAGGCATAGGGAGTCTTACTCATCCTTTCTCTATCTTTTGCCGTTGCAGGACTTTGAGTTTTACTCAAGGTCGTATTGGGCAACATGGGCAAGAATCCTTTCTTGCTATCTTCCATTCCAAACCTCTTTAGAACTTTGTACAAATATGTACTCTGTGACAATGATATTAGGCGTCTCGATCTATCTCTATAAATCCTTATGCCTAATATGTAAGCTGCTTCGCCAAGATCTTTCATTAAAAAACTATTATTCAAATAATCCTTGACACTATTAATAAGGTCTACATCATTCCCAATCAACAATATGTCATCTACATATAGTATTAAGAATGCTACAGAGCTCCCACTCACTTTCTTGTAAATACAAGCTTCTCCATAAGTTTGTATAAAACCAAAGCTTTTGATTACCTTATCAAAACGTTGATTCCAACTTTGGGATGCTTGCTTCAATCCATATATGGACCGTTGAAGTTTGCATACCTTGTTAGCATCTTTAGGATCGACAAAACCTTTGGGTTGCATCATATACAACTCTTCATCAATGTCTCCATTGAGGAACGCTGTTTTGACATCCATCTGCCATATCTCATAATCATAATATGCAGCGATTGCTAACATAATCCTTACAGACTTTAGCTTTGCTACTAGTGAGAAAGTCTCATCGTAGTCAACTCATTGAATTTGTCGAAACCCTTTTGCAACAATTCGAGCTTTATAGACAGTAACATTCTCATCAGCATCTGTTTTCTTCTTGAAAATCCATTTGTTCTCGACAGCCTTCCGGCCATCCGGTAAGTCCACCAAAGTCCATACTTGGTTTTCGTACATGGATCCAATCTCGGATTTCATGGCTTCTTGCCATTTATTGGAATCTGGGCTCATCATCGCTTCCTCATATGTCGCAGGGTCATCGGTGTTGTCCACCAATATGACACTCATAACGGGATCATACCAATCAGGAGTGGTATGAGTTCTCGTTGACCTGCGAGGTTCCGTAGTAACTTCAACCGAAGTTTCATGATCAACATCATTAGCTTCCTCTCTTATTGGTGTAGGCGCCACAGGAACTACTTACGGTGCTGCGCTACTCACAAGTTCGAGAGAAGGTTCAACAACCTCGTTGAGTTCTACTTTCCTTCCAGTCACTTCTTTCGAGAGAAACTCCTTCTCTAGAAAGGATCCATTCTTGGCAACGAAGATTTTGCCCTCGGATCTATGATAGAAGGTATACCCAATAGTTTCGTTCGGGTATCCTATGAAGACGCATTTTTCCGCTTTGGGTTCAAGCTTGTCGGGCTGTAACTTCTTTACATATGCTTCGCAAGCCCAAACTTTAAGGAACGACAATTTAGGTTTCTTCCCAAACCACAATTCATACGGTGTCATTTCAACGGATTTAGATGGTGCCCTATTTAAAGTGAATGCGGCTGTTTCTAATGCGTAACCCCAAAACGATAGCGATAAATCTGTAAGTGACATCATAGAATGAACCATATCTAAGAGAGTTCGATTACGACGTTCAGACACACCATTACGTTGTGGTGTTCCCGGCGGTGTCAATTGTGAAAGTATTCCGCATTTTTTCAAATGCTCGCCAAACTTGTAACTTATATATTCACCTCCACGATCAGATCGTAAAAATTTAATCTTCTTGTTACGTTGATTCTTACCTCACTTTGAAATTCCTTAAACTTCTCGAAAGTTTCAGACTTATGCTTCATGAAATAGATATACCCACTCAAGTCATCCATGAAGGTAAGAACATAGCGATAACCACCGCGTGATGCTGCACTCATTGGACCACACACATTGGTATGTATGATTTCTAATAAGTCCGTAGCTCGCTCCATCATACCAGAAAATGGAGTCTTAGTCATTTTACCCATCAGACATGCTTCACATCTTTCAAGTGATTCAAAATCAAGTGATTCAAGAAGTCCATCGGAATGGAGTTTCTTCATACGCTTCACTCCAATGTGACCAAGACGAGAGTGCCACATATAGGTCGAATTATCGCTCAATTTCAAACGCTTAGATTCAATGTTATTAATGTGTGTATTTCCACAATCGAGATTCAATAAGAATAGACCATCTATCAAAGGTGCATGTGCATAAAACATATTACTCATATAATTTGAACAACCATTATTCTCGGACTTAAACAAGTAACCGTCTCGCAATAAACATGATCCGGATATAATGTTCATGCTCAACGCAGGCACCAAATAACAATTATTTAAGTATAAAACTAATCCCGATGGTAGATGAAGAGGTAGCGTGCCGACCGCGATCACATCAACCTTGGATCCATTTCCAACGCGCATCGTCACCTCGTTCTTCGCTAGCTTCCTTTTATTCTGCAGCACCTGTTTCGAGTTACAAATATGAGCAACCGAACCAGTATCAAATACCCAGTCACTACTACGAGTACTAGTGAGATACGCATCAATAACATGTGTATTGGATATACCTTTCTTCTCGATGTTGCCGTTCTTCAAATCCGCCAAGTACTTAGGGCAATTCCGCTTCCAGTGACCTTCTCCCTTGCAGTAAAAGCACTCAGTATCAGGCTTAGGCCCAGCCTTGGTCTTCTTCGCCGGCATGGTAACTTTCTTACCGCCCTTCTTGAAGTTTCCCTTTTTCTTAGATTTTCCTTGCTTCTTGAATTTGGTGGTCTTATTGACCAACAACACTTGGTGCTCTTTCTTGATCTCCACTTCTGCAGACTTTAACATGGAGAAGAGTTCGGGCAACGACTTGTCCATGTTTTGCATATTGTAGTTCATCATAAAGTTCTTGTAACTTGGTGGTAGTGATTGGAGGACACGGTGAATCCCCAAAGCATTAGGAATCACTATACCTAAGCTTTGAAGCTTGCTTGCGTGCCCAGACATCTTAAGCAAGTGCTCACTGACGGAGCTGCCCTCTTCCATCTTGTAGTTAAAGAACTTTTTAGAAGCCTCATAACTCTAAACTGCCGCGTGAGCCTCAAATATCATTTTGAGTTTCGGGACAATATCATGTGGGTCATGGTTCTCAAACCTTTTCTTAAGCTCCGATTCCAAACCATACAAGATAGCTCACTAAACTGTGGAGTACTGATTCTTTCGAGCGAGGAAAACATTCTTTACCTCATCGGTAGCATAAGCTGCAGGCGAGTCACCCAGTGGTGCATCCAGCACATAGGTCAAATTACCAGCATTGAGGACAATCCTCAAATTGCGGAACCAATCCGCGAAGTTTCTTCCATTGTTTTTCAACTTTTCTTTCTCTAGGAACGCATTAAAATTGATGGTAGGGGCCGCCATTGATCTACAACATATTTGCAATAGTTTAGACTAAGTTTATGACAAATTGAGTTCTAATTAAAAGTTAAATTAATCTAGGTGAACTCCCACTCAAAACAATATCCCTCACATTGCTTTAGTGATCACACGGACCAAATCCACCACATCAAAACCGATCATCACAAGAGTTGATGTAACTTCAATGGCGAACAATCAATATGTTCATCATATCTACTATATGACTCATGCTTTACCTTTCGGTGATCCGTGTTTCGAGACCATGTATGTACATGCTAGGCTCGTCAAGATCAAACCTTAGCTTCCGCATGAGCAAATCTGGCTTGCTCACGTTGTATACACTCACAGAATCTAACACACCCGATCATCACGTGGTGCTTCAAAACAACGAGCTTTAGCAACGATGCTTACTAAGGATGAACACTTTATAACTTGAAATTTTTGTGCTTGAGGGATCATCTTATAATGCTACCGTCGTGAACTAAGCAATACAAGATGCATAAAGGATTAAGATCACATGCAATTCATAATATGTGATATGATATGGCCTTTCTTCTTGTGCTTCCGATCTCCATCTTCAAGCACGAACATGATCTCCATCATCACCGGTATGGCGTCAAGGTCAATTGCGCCGCTTCATGGTTGTCGTCCACCAGCATCAACTATTACAACTACTTTGAATAGACACTCAGGTCTTAACGAAATTAAAAGAAAACCATATGGCTCCTGCCGGTTGCCGACTTACAATAAGGAACATTGCATACATCATATATAATCACAATCATGGCCATAGCACATCACAACACACCCCTGCAAAACAAAGTTAGACACCTCTAATTTTCTTTGTATATTTTACGTGGTTTGGGGTTTTCAATAAGTGTCGTTCTAACTTACGAACAAGAACCACAATGTTGATGTTTGAACTATCAAGTGCCCGTTGTAGATTGAATCTATACTATGATGGGAGAGACAGACACCCGCAAAGCCATTTATGCAATACAAGTTGCATGTTAAGCGTGGAGCAAGTCTCATGAACGATGTCATGTACGGTTAGCCCGGGCCGCTTCATCCCATCATACTGCAAGATGCAAAGTACACAAAAAGCAATTGATAATAAAAAAACCACCGCCCACAATGACCATTGTGTTCTACTCGTGCAACAGATCTACATATAGACACGGCTCTGATACCACTGTAGGGGTTCATAGCATGGAAAACAAAAAATTTCTACCGCATGCACACAAACAAGCCAAGATCTATCTACTAGATTGTAGCAACGAGTCGATAGAAGCACTCACCCTCGAAGATTCCAAAGCGGTTAACGAGAACAGATTCTCGTGGGTGATGTAGTCGTACACTTGTCGATCTCAAGATCGCGTAGACGATCCTTCCGGCACTGCGTTTCGGCAGCACTTCCGCAGTCGGTCACGTGTTCGGTACTCGATGAAGACCTTCCACTCCCTTGTTCCAGCAGGCAGCGGAGGTTGTAGTTCTCCCCTCGCGATTCCGGCAGCACGACGGCGTGGTGTCGGAAGTAGAGGGAAGATCCCACAGGGCTTCGCCTAAGCCGATGCGAGTTATGGTGGATCTAGGGTTTCTGGTGATCTAGGGTTTAGAAGACCGGGAGGAGGAGGAGGTGCCGGCGGCGGCTAGGGCGACGGGCCGACGGCGGCGGCGCGGGTGTGGGAGGGATAGGGCTTGGTGTTTGGGGCAGCCCTCCCCCTCTATTTATGAGAGGGGAGGGGGCAGCCTAGGGAGGGGTGGGTTTGAACCCAAACCCAAACCCAAGTTGGATTGAGAGAAGGACTTGTTTCTTCTTCCACTAGGAAACCATTGTTCCAGTTTGACTTTTCAAACTTCCCGTTTGACTTTCAATTTAGAGCTTTAATTCTCTTTTGCAAATGCCCACACCAAGTGACCTAAGATATGATCCAATCATTCCACTTACCCATGACACATTCATGGACCATACCTCTTCCGGACCGGTGAACCTTCTAGACCCTTCTAGAACCTCTCCGATGAAAACATCGGAATCTTTCCCGAACTCTGGAATCGGACTTTCCTTATATGAATCTTATTCTCCGGTCCATTCCGGATCTCCTCGTGATATCCCGGATCCCATCCGAGACTCCGAACAACATTCGGTATCCCTACTAACATTCCATATCTACTAAACAACATCGAATCCTTAAGTGTGTCTCCCTACGGTTCGTGAATTATGCGGACATGACTGAGACACTTCTCCGATCAATAACCAATAGAGGAATCTGGAAATTCATATGGCTCCCACATATTTCTACTATTACTTTGCGATCGAATGAACCACTTACATACGATACCAATTTCCCTTTGTCTCGCGATAGGTACTTATCCAAGGTTTTGATCATCGGTATCTCTGCATACCTAGTTCAACCCCGTTACTGATAAGTACTCTTTTCTCGTTCCCGTGATATGTGATCCCTTGTGAGCCAGTCACATGCTTGCAAGCCAATTGGATGACATTTCACCGAGAGGGCCCAGAGTATATATATCCGTCATATGGATGGAAAAATTCCACTCTTGATCCATGTGCCTCAACACATACTTTCCGAACACTCAATGCCACCTTTATAGCCACCCAGTTACGGTGTGGTGTTTGATGTCATCAAAGCATCCTTCCGGCAATGGTGATTAGCATGATCTCATGGTCGAAGGAATTAGGTTACTATGTATCAGAAAGCTTATAGCAAACGAACTATTGAAATGACTTGATCTTAATGCTACTCTTATCTATAGGAGTATGTCCATCATACCATTCTCCTAATGATATGATCTTGTTGTCAACAACATCTCAATGCTCATGATCGGGAAACCACGATCATCTATTAACCAACAAGCTAGTATTACATAGAGGCTTTACTAGGGACTCTAATTTAGTTTACAAATCACACAAGTATTAATGTTTCCGATTAATACTGTTATAGCATGAATGTAATCATTTATAATAAACATAAAGATATAATAATAACCACTTTTATTATTGCCTCTAGGGCATATCTCCAACAACCACCAGTCCAGAGGCCGACCCGAAGCAAGCCAGAATGGCCCGCACAGCCAAGAGATCCTCCACCACAGTTTTGGCAAAGACCACCAAGTCATCCGCATAGAGTGCCTGAGGTCAGAGAGCAACCCCATAGACTCTGCCCTTTGGAACATGACAGACGTTCATGGAGACGACGAACAGGAGCAGTGAGATAGGGTCACCTTGCCGCATGCCTCTCCCATGGAGGAAGGAGGCACCGTGGCTCCCGTTGACAAGCACCTGGGTGGACGCCGTGCAAACCAATAGGGTGATCCAGCGGATGAACCTGGGCCCAAAGCCGCGCTGCTGGAGCACACTGAGGAGGAAAGGCCAAGCGATGCTGTCAAGAGCACGCACAACGTCCAGCTTGAGAAGCAGCGCTTGGGTTTTGGCATGGAAGAGTGTAGCATCCCATTTGTCTAACAACTGTAATGCTACTTGGTCTAGTAATATAATGGCTACTTCCTACATATAATTGTTGCATCATCATGTTATCATGCTCATGTAATCATGCCACCTTGCATTTGGGCATCATACAAAAACCCTGTTTGTTTTGGTTCTTATCTCATATGCATTATTATTTGTATTTGCCTCTTGATATTGTATTTGGTTCTTGATATATTGTTAAATGCCCAAGTTGAGTTGGGGGCATATCTTTTATTGACTCCACCACCCTTTATTTCACCACTTTACAATTCCACCATCCCATTATCCATGAGCTTGCAATTATTTTTCTTTGGGTGTTTAATCAAGCTCATGAGAGATAGGGTGGGTCCAATCCTGCAAGTTCTTTTGCTTGACCCTTACTCCAACTTTGGAGGATGCAAATAAATATATGCCATGAGATATTATTTTGTTTTCACAAGATAAAACCTAGCATTTAATGCATTTGCATGGGCCATGCAACCATCACCAAATTTGGTCATCTTTTGGTTCTTTTTGAATCTTGGAGGGGATCATCTCCCATCTAGCTCTCTACCTCTTTTCCATGCATGATCATGTGGACATGCCCAAACCCTAAACCTCCCCTCTCTCTTTTCATCTCAAAACCCTAACCACCCTTCCCCTAGGCCGAGCCAACTTTTCCTTCTCCCTCCCCTCTCTTTACCATGCTGCCCCACCTAGCTACCCCAACCCTGGTTCCAACCTAACCGAGGCTCCCTACCCGAGCCCCCTCTAACCCTAGCTTCTAACCCTAGCTCCCACCCGAGCGCCTCCCCTCTTCTCTCTTCTCTCTCTTCTCTCTCTACTGGCGTGCCCCACCACGAGCTCCCTCCTCCCTGGCCCACCTGGCAGCCCCCAGCACCCCCTCCCCCTGCCTGCGCCCCACCTGCCTGGTCCCATGCCGATCACGTGAGGAAGGTGGCAAAAGGTGGCCGACGCCACCTTCCCCTCCCCCACGCCATCCTCCCCTCACCCCATCCTTATCTACCCCCTCCCAACCCTCTGGCCTCTCCCAGATCTCCCCAGGGCCCTGCCCTCTTCCCTCTCTCTCCCTCGCCACCGTCTACCCCCCCTACGACAGCCACCGTCGGCTCCCTCTCGTCGACGTCGATCCAGGAGGCGGGCGAGTTGTTAGGGTTGTCGAGGAAGCTCAGCAAGGCCTCTGCATCGCCCCTGTACCCGCAAGCGAGGAGGAGGAGCCCCAGGCAGAGCTACACGCCGACGCTCCGACGCACACCCTAGCTCGCCGTCCATCTGCATCATCGCCGATCCTCTGCACGCCTGCCCGATCCGACGCCACCGACAGCCCCGCGGTGAGTCACTGACCACCCTAGACATGCCCAGATCCTACGTTGCTTCCCGTTCGCGCCGGTCGATTCGTCGAACGCCCTCGGTGCGCGTCGTTCACCGTTGTCTGCCAGGGTCCCGCGCCGTCTAGAGCCTTATCTAGCCGCGCCCTCCCTCCTGTCACCAAGCCCACACACACCGCAGCGGCAGCCGCCGCCAAGCGCAAGCCCCAGGTCGCGGGATCGAGTCCCTGCACACGCGCAAGAAAAACAGTACCGCGAGCAACTTTTGCACTTAACCCCCTGCCTGTTTTTATTCCTAGACCCGCAGTCCCCATAGCCCCACAGTCAGCGTCGGTTGCTTTTTTGTAAAAAGGCTCCCGGAGTTTTTACTCCTCAACCCGCGGTCCCTTACCCACCCTCCTGTCAGCCTCCGCCGCTTTCCCCCTGGCACGTGGGCCCGCGAGCCACTGACCCCACTTGTCGGCCTCGGTGGCTGGCAGCAGCCGCGGTAGAGAAGGTTCGTGGTGCGCGTGTGGCCCTGAGCCAGCTCTGGCCCCACCCGTCATTGAGCGTGGCTGGGTCTGTCTGGGTGTCAATAGGATTTCTGCATGTCTGTTCAAATTCAAACTATTCAAATTAGTTTTAAAATTCAAATTTCTTTTCTGTTTTAAATAACTTTGAAAATACAAATCCAAATAATACATATAATATATGTTTTTGAATCAGAAAAATGTGAGGATTCCAAATATGCTATTCAAATTACATTTTGCACATTTAAAATTCCAAGTTGAGTAAAATTACATAAAATGCCCCTTGACTTAATTAATTAATAACTTTTGTTTTATAACTCCGAATTTAACAAATGATATGTCTAAAATGATCAGCTCGACGAGACCTTTCTGTTTATGCTATCCATGATTAAATTGCAGCATGCATCATATAAATATATAGTATACAGCAGCTAATTTGGGGATAAAATGTGACCAAAACTCAATAAAATGACTTATTCTTGTATTCCACACCACACCCATGCCATGCTACATTAATGCCATGCAACTTGTGCATCATTCATCATGGCATGATTGTTTGCTTGTCGCATTTTATTCATATGCTTGTGCACTTTATTTATGTTGGCCCTTGTTTGTTTGGTTCTTTTTCGAATAGACACTGAGCAGGGGATATATCAAGAGAACCAGGAGCACTACCCAGATCCGTCTCTCGCTTCAACTGAGCTGCCAGGCAAGCACTACCACATGCTTGCATACATTTAGTACCTATTGCCTCTATCTTATCCTTGCATCATTGAGTCGCGATTGCATTAAACTGAATCCCAAGTATTGCATAGCCTTTACTTTTAACCCCACCAAGCTTGTTCCTCCGTCCCATGAGCCATTACTACAGGAGTTGTTTGAGCCATGCGAGTCGTAGAACAGCATGTGTAGGGTATGTGAGAGTCTGATGGATAACGAGGTACCTAAACAACTTAACCTGAGTAGTAATGGGATAACTAATGAAAGTGGCACCGGTGAGCAATATCTGCTATTTGGTTTTTCCTGCTCACTTGTGTCCCGTAGGACCCCGAGTACTTGATTCCTGTTCCTTGATTATTCGCGCTATCCACATCCGGGAGGCTTATGGGACCCCCCTGAGCCAGAGCTTGATTCATTCTTATTTCTTGGGGCCACAAACTAGTTTGAGGTTTTATTTACTATCCCGTACTTATGCCATGTTTACTGCTTTATTTAAGATTGTGCGAGGAGCACACTGTACTGTTTAGGTAACCAGAGTGTTTTTGCGGTATCGACAAGCCCAGTCACACTTTCGGGTTCCCGGTCGTTTACAGCCATTGTCGCAAACCTTGAGTCCGTCTCGGAGTCAGCTAGCTTCGTTGCGGGTCTACTCAATGGGGTGGCCCCCTGAAATATTTCTGAATCCTGTGATTGCTTTGTCATGAAAGCCTCGTCGGGTTTTGATTTGGTTTTTCCGAGGTTGATCGAGTGTGTGTTGCTATTTGTGCACCCCTGCAGGGTAAAACTTTCTGAAAGCCATGTCCGCGGTTATGGATGACTTGGAGCACAGTTTCTCGATCATAGACAAGCATAACTAAAGTACCGCTTTTAATTTGACTAAGTAACTGACTAGTAATTAGTGCAACACTCATGAAATGGTTAATAAAATTGCCAACGGATGGGGGTTGTTCGTCCGCTTCCTCGTTGGTAAGCGAGGAGGAGGATGGATCTGATGATATTACTGTTATAACTGTGGTCATTAATTTACGGACATCCGTCTATCTTTGGTTAGGCGGATGGTTAGCGAGTTTCTATAGAACTGTTAGGGTTTATCTTTTGCTGCAATTGCGTCACCCCAGGTTGTGTCCCCTTTAGAGGCATAAAGACTTGCTGAGTACCCCTAGGGTCTCACACGATAAATTATTTGATTCAGATGAACAGGTACACTCACAAGATGGATACTGGGTGGAGGAGGCTGATGATGTGGGCAACGATCGTTCGGTGTAGAGATTTCGGGAACGGGGATCCGTGAGATCTGTGGGCGGGATGTGCTTATTTATGGGGCATCTTATGCCGATTTGCTTCTTATCCGTACTCGGATCTTGTTTGCCGCTTCCGCCTGATACTCTGATGTGTGATGTATGAGGAGATATCCTAAACTATTATATCTATCTAGGACATTTGAATCTTGCCGTATGGCGTTGCTATATTTCCTTTCTTTTTAGATGGAATGGCTCTGATGTACTATTGTATGGTGGATTGCATACATACTCATTTGTGTATGTAGTTGATCCCTTCGCCCGCCGATTACGCCGCCCGTACTTGTCCCGATGACTGGAAATGGTTGGGACGGCCGAAAGGTCTACCTGTGAGTGGCATTTGGCCCCACCGTACTATTTCAACCATTTCCGCTCATCCAGGCTTGTATCTAGGAGCGTAATTCACCGAGGTAGTTACAATTGGTATCAGAGCCATCCCGCCCTTCAGGGTCTCAGCCAAATGGTCGTTGTCAGTCTAGCAAATATTTTTGGTAGTTATGTATACTAGGGAAAAACAAAACGCGAGAGTAGGACTGCTTCCACTTTTCTTCTTACCCACCCACCCACCCTAATCTGGTAAGGAAGTGTAACGTTTTCAATCCTCTTCTTAAAAGTTCAAACTAGGATTCACGTGTTCGGGGTTTCCGTAGTACCATAGGTTGTGTGTGTGTGTGTGTAATTCTTTGTCTATCTGTTGCATCCAAGTTGTTATCACAATCGGCCTTTTGGTTATCAACTGTTGGTACATTCCATCCCGACAGGCTTTTGCAAACCGACGCGATCTGTCTTACTCTTTGTTATCCGACGTTATCTTGTTTGGGGTGTTCGTTTCTGTAGTTACCAATCTTTAGGTTCAACGTGAGAAGAAGGGGTTAGGATATGTGTTCCACTTATTCATGTGCGGAGTAATGATTTGAGTGCGGGATGGAGTCACGACCATACCACTACTCTTATCATTCGCTTTTGTATATTGAATTGGTAGAGTCACTAATCTTGATTCGTTAAGTAATTTTGCGCATCTATTGGTATTTTAATGCCGAAATTTGTGGAAAATTTTTCTTTGATATATTTGTGTACCACACTCCTTTTCAGTCGTGTGCGATATGCTTAATATCTTCTAGGTGCTTTGAACTTTGTTGATATTTTAATATCATCTTAGTAAATTGTATCCCTTAATCTTGGTTAATTCCATCTTGGTACTATTTTGGATTATTATTATTCTCCATTATAGTACTGACTTGTGTTTTATATCAATCACAGGATGGCTCCACCACGCCATTCTGATGAGGACATACCACCTGAACTGGGATCCGCGTTGTCAAACATCGCCAATGCCTTGGCAGCAATGCAGCAGAACCAGCAGCGCTTTGAGGAAAGTGTTCGGAGGAATGAGTTTGCTCCACTACCTCCACCTCCCAAGCGAGGAGACATCAAAAGCTTCCTGAAGTTCAACCCTCGCCAATTTGATGTTTCTGATCGACCACTCGATGCTGATGATTGGTTGCGTGAGATGTCAAGGCTACTGGAGACTGCTGATGTTCCTGAGAAAGAATGGGTAAAATGTGCTACTCACCTTCTGAAGGGAGATGCAGCTCTCTGGTGGGAGAATTACCTGAAGGCAAACTGCACTGGTTTTCAGCCTACTTGGGAACGGTTCACTGGAGCGTTCAAAGAGCAGTATCTGTCAGAAATTGTCATGGAGAGGATGAAGGAAGCGTTTCTCAACCTCAAGCAGGGAAATGATAATGTCAATACCTACATCAGGAACTTCATGAATCTTTCTCGTTATGGTGGCGATGAGATATCTGATGACAAGAAGAAGCAAAAGAGGTTCCGGAAAGGGCTCAATGCATCGATTAAATATGCAATCACACATGCAAGGCCGGCGTCTTTCCTGGAACTTCAGCATACAGCTCTGCAGGAGGAAGCAAGTAGGCAAGTGTTTGAGGAGTCAAAGAAACACAACCGTGATGCACCAAGCTCTTCAGCTATGTCAGCTCCTTCTAAGCGGCATGTCTGGGTTCCTAACAACCCACCGTCGCTCCCGGCTTCACCAAGACCTTCAAGCTTCACGGCAAGGCCACCAAACTTCATCACTGCTGCTCCCAGGGGCTACAACCACCACTACCCTGGAGCTCCTGGCGGAGTCCCTGGCTACGTTGCTCCACGTCCACCTGGTGCTTGTTACACGTGTGGAGACCCTGGACATCTAAAATGGAACTGTCCGTTGAAAAACAAAGCTCTTCCTCCACCCCCTCCAAGATCTGCGGCAAGCTCTCCTTTGGTTCGTGCACCACCACCTCGGGCTCTCAACATCAACACCAAACCCGGGTCTACTGTTGCTCGTGCCAACTGTGTCAACGCCGCTCAAGCTGAGCATGCACCTGGAGTTGTGATGGGTATGCTTCACGTTAACTCAGTCCCTGCACGAGTTTTGTTTGATTCTGGTGCATCGCATTCTTTTGTTTCTATCAAGTTTGCAAGTGAGAATGGGTTAGCGTCGGATCCCCTTCTTAAGCGGTTAATGGTTCTTTCTCCTGGAGCAACAATGGCAGCTTCAAAAATCAGCCATGGCAATCAAATTGAGATTGGTGGCTCTTCGTTCTCGGCATCCTTAATTGTTCTGGGCAATTCTGACATTGATGTCATCTTGGGCATGGATAGGTTGACAACAAATGCAGCTGTGATTGATTGTGCTGAACGCTCGGTTTCTCTGAAGATTCCTGAAGGCCATATAGTCTATTCTCCAAGTTTGACTCCTGCTATCCAGCTTTTCTCTTTGGCGGCTCTGAATGATGATGCTATGGAAGCTATTCAGAGTGTTCCGGTGGTCTGTGAGTTCCCAGATGTCTTTCCTGAAGAGTTGTCGGGTATGCCTCCGGATCGTGAGGTTGAGTTTGTAATTGAGCTTGAACCTGGAACGGCTCCTATCTCCAAGCGGCCTTATAAAATGGGTCCTGCTGAGTTGGTTGAACTTAAACGACAACTTGATGAACAAGAGAAGTTGGGTTTCATTCAACACAGTACTTCTTCTTGGGGTAGCCCAACAATCTTTGTGAAGAAGCGTGACAGGACTGATAGACTTTGTGTTGACTATCGAGCTCTCAATGCTAAAACCATCAAGAACAAATATCCCCTTCCGCGGATTAATGATCTCTTTGATCAGCTAGTTGGAGCTGTGGTGTTCTCTAAGCTTGACTTGAGAAGTGGTTATCACCAAATCAAGATTCGCAAGGAAGATGTTCCTAAAACAGCTTTCACCACCCGCTATGGCCTGTATGAGTACACGGTCATGTCTTTCGGTCTCACCAACACACCTGCTACCTTCTCGAGGCTTATGAACTCGGTTTTCATGGAGTATCTTGATAAGTTCGTTGTGGTCTATCTGGATGACATCCTAGTCTATTCTAAGTCAAAGGAAGAGCATGAAGAACACCTTCGGTGTGTCCTAAACAAGCTTCGTGAGAACCGCTTGTATGCAAAGTTCTCAAAGTGTGAGTTTTGGCTGCCTCAAGTAACCTATCTTGGTCACGTTATCTCTGCCAAGGGCATTGCAGTCAACCCGGAAACTATGAAGACAATTGTTGAATGGCTTCCTCCTGTTAATGTCAAAGAAGTGCGGAGTTTCCTTGGTTTGGCTAGTTATTGCCGTCGCTTCGTTCAGAACTTTTCGAAGATAGCGAAGCCTCTTACCGATCTCCTCAAGAAAGGCAAGAAATACCTTTGGACTCCTGCATGTCAAGCAAGATTTGAGACACTCAAAGAGAAGCTCACTTCCACACCAGTCTTGGTTCCTCCGGACACATCTAAGCCTTTCCAGATATTCTGTGACGCCTCTTTGCAAGGATTGGGTGCGGTCCTTATGCAAGAAAAACAAGTGGTTGCTTATGCCTATCGACAGTTGAAGACGCATGAGATCAACTATCCCACACATGACCTCGAGCTCGCAGCAGTTGTTTTTGCTTTGAAGCTATGGAGGCACTACTTGCTTGGCAACCGTTGTGAGATCTTTTCTGACCACAAGAGTTTGAAGTATATCTTCACTCAGCCTGATCTCAACCTTCGGCAGAGGAGATGGATTGAAGCAATCAATGATTTTGATTTTACCATCAACTACACACCGGGCAAAGCTAATGTCATGGCCGATGCTCTCAGCCGCAAAGCTTATGTCAACAACCTCATGATGGAAGAACAGCAGGCTCTCTTGTGCGAGGAATTCCGTCAGCTCAACCTGGAAATTGTGGATCAAGGGTATCTCCTGAACCTTCTGGCTACTCCTCTCTTGGAAGAAAAGATTCGCTCTCGTCAGCTTGGTGATCCGCACACCAGAAAGATCATCTCCAAACTTCAGCTTCCGAAGTATGAGTCCTTCCACGTCGATGATCAAGGCACGCTTTTCTTTGAACACCGGATGTTTGTTCCAAACTACCCGGGTTTGAGAGAGCAAGTTCTCAAGGAGGCGCACGATTCTGTTCTTTCTATCCATCCTGGCAGCACAAAGATGTACATGGACTTGAAAACACAATATTGGTGGCCGGGTTTGAAACGATATTGTGCCAAGTATGTCTCGGAGTGTGATGTCTGCCGCAGAGTGAAAGCTGTCCATCAGAAACCTTTCGGTCTTCTACAGCCATTGAAACCCCCGGAATGGAAATGGGAGAAAGTAGAGATGGACTTCATCACTGGTTTTCCAAGGTCGCAGAAGGGCAACAATGCAATCTTTGTTGTCATCGACAGGCTTTCTAAAGTGGCTCACTTCTTCCCCGTCAAGGAAACAATTTCTGGAATTCAGTTGGCTGAGCTCTATATCAACAGAATTGTCTCTCTGTATGGGGTTCCGCTTGAGATCAGTTCAGACCGTGGGAGCATCTTCACTTCCAAGTTCTGGGAAAGTTTCCAAAATGCTTTGGGAACAAAGTTGAACTTCAGCACAGCTTACCACCCTCAGTCGCAAGGACAAGTTGAAAGGATCAATCAGATTATGGAGGATATGCTTCGTGCTTGCGTCATCTCTTTTGGCATGAAGTGGGAAGAATGTCTTCCTTATGCTGAATTCTCTTACAACAACAGCTTCCAGAAGAGTCTAAAGATGGCACCATTTGAGGCTCTCTATGGTCGCAAGTGCAGAACTCCGATTGGTTGGTCAGGTGCAGGAGAAAGAATTTGGTTTGGCCCTGACATTGTAACTCAAGCGGAGGAGAAGGTGCATATCATTCTTGAGAATCTGAAGATTGCTCAAAGTCGCCAGAAGAGCAATTATGACAGGAAGCACACGGACATGGTGTATGCCCCTGGTGATCTCGTTTACCTTCGTGTCACTCCCATGAAAGGCACGCACCGTTTTGGTATCAAAGGAAAGCTGGCTCCTAGATACATCGGTCCTTTCAAAATTCGTGGAAGAAGAGGAGAAGTTGCTTATGCTCTTGAGCTCCCGGAGAAACTCAAAGTCCATGATGTTTTCCACATCTCTCAACTCAAGAAGTGCTTCAAAGATCCCGGCAGGACCGTGGATCATGAGCTAATCGATCTCCAAGAAGACCTGTCTTATCAAGAACACCCCACAAAAATCCTCGAAGTCGCAGAAAGAAGGACTCGCAACAAGTCCATCAAGTTCTGCAAGGTGCAGTGGTCGCACCATTCCGTTGATGAAGCCACTTGGGAGCGTGAAGATGAACTCCGTGCCAACTATCCTACCCTCTTTGAGTCTTCTTCTTCCTAGAATCTCGGGGCGAGATTCCTGTTTAGTGGGGGAGAGTTGTAGCATACCATTTGTCTAACAACTGTAATGCTACTTGGTCTAGTAATATAATGGCTACTTCCTACATATAATTGTTGCATCATCATGTTATCATGCTCATGTCATCATGCCACCTTGCATTTGGGCATCATACAAAAACCCTGTTTGTTTTGGTTCTTATCTCATATGCATTATTATTTGTATTTGCCTCTTGATATTGTATTTGGTTCTTGATATATTGTTAAATGCCCAAGTTGAGTTGGGGGCATATCTTTTATTGACTCCACCACCCTTTCTTTCACCACTTTACAATTCCACCATCCCATTATCCATGAGCTTGCAATTATTTTTCTTTGGGTGTTTAATCAAGCTCATGAGACATAGGGCGGGTCCAATCCTACAAGTTCTTTTGCTTGACCCTTACTCCAACTTTGGACGATGCAAATAAATATATGCCATGAGATATTATTTTGTTTTCACAAGATAAAACCTAGCATTTAATGCATTTGCATGGGCCATGCAACCATCACCAACTTTGGTCATCTTTTGGTTCTTTTTGAATCTTGGAGGGGATCATCTCCCATCTAGCTCTCTACCTCTTTTCCATGCATGATCATGTGGGCATGCCCAAACCCTAAACCTCCCCTCTCTCTTTTCATCTCAAAACCCTAACCACCCTTCCCCTAGGCCGAGCCAACTTTTCCTTCTCCCTCCCCTCTCTTTACCATGCTGCCCCACCTAGCTACCCCAACCCTGGTTCCAACCTAACCGAGGCTCCCTACCCGAGCCCCCTCTAACCCTAGCTTCTAACCCTAGCTCCCACCCGAGCGCCTCCCCTCTTCTCTCTTCTCTCTCTTCTCTCTCTGCTGGTGTGCCCCACCACGAGCTCCCTCCTCCCTGGCCCACCTGGCAGCCCCCAGCACCCCCTCCCCCTGCCTGGCCCCATGCCGATCACGTGAGGAAGGTGGCAAAAGGTGGCCGACACCACCTTCCCCTCCCCCACGCCATCCTCCCCTCTCCCCATCCTTATCTACCCCGTCCCAACCCTCTGGCCTCTCCCAGATCTCCCCAGGGCCCTGCCCTCTTCCCTCTCTCTCCCTCGCCACCGTCTACCCCCCCTATGACGGCCACCGTCGGCTCCCTCTCGTCGACGTCGATCCAGGAGGCGGGTGAGTTGTTAGGGTTGTCGAGGAAGCTCAGCAAGGCCTCTGCATCGCCCCTGTACCCGCAAGCGAGGAGGAGGAGCCCCAGGCCGAGCTACACGCCGACGCTCCGACGCACACCCTAGCTCGCCGTCCATCTGCATCATCGCCGATCCTCTGCACGCCTGCCCGATCCGACGCCACCGACAGCCCCGCGGTGAGTCACTGACCACCCTAGACATGCCCAGATCCTACGTTGCTTCCCGTTCGCGCCGGTCGATTCGTCGAACGCCCTCGGTGCGCGTCGTTCACCGTTGTCTGCCAGGGTCCCGCGCCGTCTAGAGCCTTATCTAGCCGCGCCCTCCCTCCTGTCACCAAGCCCACACACACCGCAGCGGCAGCCGCCGCCAAGCGCAAGCCCCAGGTCGCGGGATCGAGTCCCCGCGCGACGCGGCCGGCCTCTGTCGCGCACCGTTCGCTCTCTGCACACGCGGAAGAAAAACAGTACCGCGAGCAACTTTTGCACTTAACCCCGTGCCTGTTTTTATTCCTAGACCCGCAGTCCCCATAGCCCCACAGTCAGCGTCGGTTGCTTTTTTGTAAAAAGGCTCCCGGAGTTTTTACTCCTCAACCCGCGGTCCCTTACCCACCCTCCTGTCAGCCTCCGCCGCTTTCCCCCTGGCACGTGGGCCCGCGAGCCACTGACCCCACTCGTCGGCCTCGGTGGCTGGCAGCAGCCGCGGTAGAGAAGGTTCGCGGTGCGCGTGTGGCCCTGAGCCAGCTCTGGCCCCACCCGTCATTGAGCATGGCTGGGTCTGTCTGGGTGTCAATAGGATTTCTGCATGTCTGTTCAAATTCAAACTATTCAAATTAGTTTTAAAATTCAAATTTCTTTTCTGTTTTAAATAACTTTCAAAATACAAATCCAAATAATACATATAATATATGTTTTTGAATAAGAAAAATGTGAGGATTCCAAATATGCTATTCAAATTACATTTTGCACATTTAAAAATTCCAAGTTGAGTAAAATTACATAAAATGCCCCTTGACTTAATTAATTAATAACTTTTGTTTTATAACTCCGAATTTAACAAATGATATGTCTAAAATGATCAGCTCGACGAGACCTTTCTGTTTATGCTATCCATGACTTAAATTGCAGCATGCATCATATAAATATATAGTATACAATAGCTAATTTGGGGATAAAATGTGACCAAAACTCAATAAAATGACTTATTCTTGTATTCCACACCACACCCATGCCATGCTACATTAATGCCATGCAACTTGTGCATCATTCATCATGGCATGATTGTTTGCTTGTCGCATTTTATTCATATGCTTGTGCACTTTATTTATGTTGGCCCTTGTTTGTTTGGTTCTTTTTCGAATAGACACTGAGCAGGGGATATATCAAGAGAACCAGGAGCACTACCCAGATCCGTCTCTCGCTTCAACTGAGCTGCCAGGAAAGCACTACCACATGCTTGCATACATTTAGTACCTATTGCCTCTATCTTATCCTTGCATCATTGAGTCGCGATTGCATTAAACTGAATCCCAAGTATTGCATAGCCTTTACTTTTAACCCCACCAAGCTTGTTCCTCCGTCCCATGAGCCATTACTACAGGAGTTGTTTGAGCCATGCGAGTCGTAGAACAGCATGTGTAGGGTATGTGAGAGTCTGATGGATAACGAGGTACCTAAACAACTTAACCTGAGTAGTAATGGGATAACTAATGAAAGTGGCACCGGTGAGCAATATCTGCTATTTGGTTTTTCCTGCTCACTTGTGTCCCGTAGGACCCCGAGTACTTGATTCCTGTTCCTTGATTATTCGCGCTATCCACATCCGGGAGGCTTATGGGACCCCCCTGAGCCAGAGCTTGATTCATTCTTATTTCTTGGGGCCACAAACTAGTTTGAGGTTTTGTTTACTATCCCGTACTTATGCCATGTTTACTGTTTTATTTAAGATTGTGCGAGGAGCACACTGTACTGTTTAGGTAAGCGGAGTGTTTTCGCGGTATCGACAAGCCCAGTCACACTTTCGGGTTCCCGGTCGTTTACAGCCATTGTCGCAAACCTTGAGTCCGTCTCGAAGTCAGCTAGCTTCGTTGCGGGTCTACTCAATGGAGTGGCCCCCTGAAATATTTCTGAATCCTGTGATTGCTTTGTCGTGAAAGCCTCGTCGGGTTTTAATTTGGTTTTTCCGAGGTTGATCGAATGTGTGTTGCTATTTGTGCACCCCTGCAGGGTAAAACTTTCTAAAAGCCGTGTCCGCGGTTATGGACGACTTGGAGCACAGTTTCTCGATCATAGACAAGCATAACTAAAGTACCGCTTTTAATTTGACTAAGTAACTGACTAGTAATTAGTGGAACACTCATGAAATGGTTAATAAAATTGCCAACGGATGGGGGGTTATTCGTCCGCTTCCTCGTTGGTAAGCGAGGAGGAGGATGGATCTGATGATATTACTGTTATAACTGTGGTCATTAATTTACGGAGATCCGTCTATCTTTGGTTAGGCGGATGGTTAGCGAGTTTCTATAGAACTGTTAGGGTTTATCTTTTGCTCCAATTGCGTCACCCCAGGTTGTGTCCCCTTTAGAGGCATAAAGACTTGCTGAGTACCCCTAGGGTCTCACACGATAAATTATTTGATTCAGATGAACAGGTACACTCACAAGATGGATACTGTGTGGAGGAGGCTGATGATGTGGGCAACGATCGTTCGGTGTAGAGATTCCGGGAACGGGGATCCGTGAGATCTGTGGGCGGGATGTGCTTATTTATGGGGCATCTTATGCCGATTTGCTTCTTATCCGTACTCGGATCTTGTTTGCCGCTTCCGCCTGATACTCTGATGTGTGATGTATGAGAAGATATCCTAAACTATTATATCTATCTAGGACATTTGAATCTTGCCGTATGGCGTTGCTATATTTCCTTTCTTTTTAGATGGAATGGCTCTGATGTACTATTGTATGGTGGCTTGCATACATACTCATTTGTGTATGTAGTTGATCCCTTCGCCTGCCGATTACGCCGCCCGTACTTGTCCCGATAACTGGAAATGGTTGGGACGACCGAAAGGTCTACCTGTGAGTGGTATTTGGCCCCACCGTACTATTTCAACCATTTCTGCTCATCCAGGCTTGTATCTAGGAGCGTAATTCACCGAGGTAGTTACAAAGAGGGTGCACGACGATTGCTGCACCATCAGGAAGTTGTCGTGTATGCATCGGCCTCGCACAAACGCGCTCTGGTTGTCGTCCACACTTTATGGATGAGAATTATGAGAATAAAAACCGAGACGATGAACAATATGTCTAAACATCTGTTGCACCAGATTCAAAAATGTCTAAGCTCGCACTATCACAAACATCAATCACTACATAATTTTCAGAGAAGCTCGTCTACCAGGTTCAGTAGTTTCCCCTGCATCAGGCTATACATAGTGCAAAGAAACATGAATAATCTCATTCTGGACCTTATCTTCTCTTTGCTGCCCCCTTGTCATTTCCCTCAATCCAACCAAATAAATCCTACAGCCTACCGCACGCATGGGAACCAACAAAAGAATACACTCCATGATTTAGTTAATCGGTGACACCGCATCTAGTAGTTGGGGGAACAGTAAAAGTGGAAATAAAAGAAAACAAGGTAAGAAAAAACAATAGGATTTGTACCGAGATGATGTTGTGGTGGTGGAGGCCGAGGAGGAGGAGGGCGACCTCGGACGCTAAGGGTGTGTTTGGATTTGTGACTAAAGTGTATCTTACTAATATTTTGGACATGACCAAAATGTTAGCTCTTATTTGGATTGTTACCAACTTTATAGCATGCTAATGCTCCACTACCAACTCAAGTTCAATTTTTCAGCAAATGTTTGACCAACTTGTGGGCAAATAAATTCAATTTTTCAGCCAATGTTAACCAACTTATGGGCAAACAAAGGCTTAACCAAAATTTGGCTAGACAAATATTTGATAGGGCAATGTTGGACACAAACCAAACACACCCTAACTCCCGCTCGAGCTTGACGGAGAGTGCGGCGTACATGCTGTGCATGTTGACGTGGATATGCCTCCTGAGGCGAACTTGATCCGGATCTCCATCGTAGTCCATGGACGACAACAGCTAGATGCAGCTTCCATGAGGGGACTCGGGAGGATCCGGCTTCCCCGCCAACGAATCCAGCCGGAGTTTCTCCTTCCCGTCGAAAAAATTCGACATTTTTGGAGGGAAATATGGGAGGCATTCATCAGGGAAGTTCTTACTGGAGAAATTTTTATCGGACCAGGTCCACAGCCTCCTCGGCATGGGCCGACCCGAAATGACGACGCGTGGCACTCAGGTCTCAAGACGTATGACGCTGTTACATGTACGTTTTTTTTCTTGATCATTTTGACTAGCCAAGCCAAGGTATATACTCCCTTCGCTCCTAAAATAGATGTCTTAATTTTTTTAAATTTTAGATAAATCTACTTACTAAATAGTGGCTAGATTCATTTAAACTTTAACAAATTTGAGACATTTATTTTAGAACGGAGGAAATACTACATATACCAACTCCTCGATCCGCAGTCTCTTTTCACCGGAGGCCTGGCGTGGCACGAACCTCTAATCTCTGACGACTCGGCGTTGCGGCGGTGGTGCTAGCTCCGACCGAAGATGTGCTTAATGGTGGTGTGGAAATAACTACTTCCGACGAGTTCATAGCACGAAACCCCCGCGGATGAAGTGTGGAAGCGCCCTGCTTCGTCGGCGGCTGCTCGATTCAAGAGCGCAAACAAGTTTTCACAAGGAGTCTACTCCCTCTGTTTGTAAATAATTGTACTTTTAGCTTTTGTCTAAGTCAAATTTTATCAGTTTTGATCAATTATATATATATAAATATAACAACATTTATTAAATCAAATTGACATATTATGAAACTAAATTTGAAAAATATCTACTAGTACCAATTTAAAGTCATAAATATTGCCCTGTTTTCCTATAAATTAGTCAAACTTTAGTAACTTTGACTTAGAACAAACCTAGAAGTACACTTATTTGCGAATAAAGGGAGTAGATGATTCACTTGCATGAACCAAATCAAAGATGCTACTCCATTCGTCTCACAAAGGATGTCGCAACGTCATTTTTGCAAAAAACGCCCTCCATTTTTCTCCGATCAACCCCATGTTCCCCCTTCTCATCCCCTCATCCTCGTCTCGTGCATTAACACATGCTTTGTCATTCCCTCTGGGTCTCGCTCGTGCCGCGCTTGTAACACCTTGGATCGAACTGGGGAATCGATCGAGGAAAAGTTGCGAGAGATTTCAGGAGATAGGGATCGGGATCAGAGATCCATCATCGGATAGTGGTTGAAGAAAGAGTCTACTTCTAACTAAGGGTCTCTAAATTTAGTTCAACTTTCTTACTTTCGTTCACGGCATAGCTGGCCATACATATAGTTCAGATCCGAGTACACTTACTATAATTAAGTCAAATACGGTAACAATAAACACTCAAGCTTTTAACTGGTTACAGTAACTAAGCCACTGAGCGTTGTGGACTGTTGATCCTTCTTTTGTTGGTCTGCTCCCATCGTGGCCGTCAGTTGTCTGACGAGTGTTTTGTGTGTTTGGTCAGGTAACTCCTGCACCTATGCTCTGTCTCCTGCATAATGTGTAGTGTGGACCAGAGATTCTTCCATATCATCTTCAATCTCATGCATAATGTGTAGTATTCTACCATGTCTGCACCTATGCTCCCTGTTACAGGGTTCCTTGCAATACCAGCATTGCCTGGCTGGTCTTTTTTGAGGTTGTGTTGTTATATGAGTTTTTTCTATACTAAGGCTCATAAGCTTGCTTTTGGGGAAATTTGAAAGAATTTTGTTGATCTTGGACTTTGTTTCTTGGAAATGAGCTCTGGTAAGAAGATTTCCTACCAGCAGCTGCATTTTCATACACTTTGGATTACCAATAAGCTTCTAGTATCCCACTTGTTCTCTGCCCACTGACATCATGTTTGATATCAACTCTCAATCCCCCAATAAAGCATCTCAAGATAAATGCCTCTTGAAGATAGGTATGATCTCTTCTTACCAACTGAACAAATTCCTCAAAGCTATCAATGTACAATTGAACATTTGTTACAATTGAACATTTGTTATCTGATGGATGTTTTTCAATCTTTCCACGAACACATGAGCATTGGCTTGTGTGAACCTATCTGCAATCATTTGGCAGACCTGTAGTCAGTCTACCATCTGCCAATGGATGCATATATTTTTGAGCCACCCATTTTCCATGCTAAGAAATGTCATGTGGAAATGTTGACCCATTCTTCATATGGTGTCCTTAGACATGCCAAGGAATTTCTCACACTATTGTAGCCATCCAATATGGTCTTTTCTTGCAAAAAGTGGTATCTCCAGTCTTGGTCCTTTACGAATAGCATCTGCATAATAACAGATCCCTCATATTTTGTGGATCTTTTCATTTCTATCACCTTCACCTGGTGTCATTCTCACATCAGAGCTGGATTGGTTATTCTCTTGTGAGTGTGGTAAAAACTTGCTACATGGGATCTCTTACTACAATTCAACAATAATAACGACCTTGCTATAGGGGTGTAACACCCTCTGAATCGGCCTTATGCAAGTTTTAGCGAAACCCGCCAAACCCGCATAGAAACGATTCAAAGGTGCCCACCAGGCACTTTCGTGCGGGTGGAAAACGAAGTAATATCATTACACAATAGTCCACGATGGAACCCACAGAACAGATATATACAACGGCGACTCAATGAGTCAAGAATAAATATATACAGTACAAAGATCCAAATCACCTTTAAAACGATATAGCGTCCGAGTACGGACAAGATGCAAATTGAGCTAAGAGCCCTGAAGAATAACCAATGGCGTCCATAACCCTGCCCAGAACAAGCCGGAAGGGTAACCCTGCTAACGACGTCGATCTCAAAACCTGCTAAAACAAAAGGGGTGCCGACAAAGGGCAAAGGAAAAAGAGAGAGCGGTCAGTACTGAGGCCAGTACACGGCGAGGCTAGAATTCGGCGGTCCTCGCCTACATAGGTATGGTGGACTGAAGCGGCAGCGCAGCATGCACTAAACAACCTATAGAGACTCGATATAACTGTCGGCTACCAGAGAGGGATAAGAAAGACCTATCCGGATCCAACCTGATACTACCACCAAACATACACATCCTGGTATTTCCCCCTCGAGACCAAACGAGGAAGTCAACCGAGGAACTCACACAGTTGGCAGTTTTATTTATACAGTTATCGTTGCAGCAATTACTAGTTAGGTATAGATAGTCATCCTGATATAATAAGCAGTGGGCAATTTTAGTTAACCATTCCGTTGTAGTTGCAACACTTACTAGTCAGATACAATAAGCATGAGATATCCCAAAACCCAGCAGTTGTTGGTACTTTTACTTAGCTATTCCGTTGTAGTGAAGCTGATTACTAGTCACATCGGATACAAGTCAAATTATAACAGTAAACTTTAGTTATAGTTGTCTATGATCGAGACCTGTGCTCCAAGTCGTCCATAACCGCGGACACGGCTTCTCGAAAAGATTTAACCCTGCAGGGGTGCACCAAAGTATCCACACGCACTTCGACCCTTTTTGCCAGATCAGTTAACATACACCCATCGGTATGTCGGCGGGGCCTAAGTCATGACGTTTCCCAGACCCAAAGCAAGTACATGGGGGCCACCCCACTAAGCTACCCGCAACGAAGTCGGCCGGTCTCCGAGACGGACTCAGGGTTTGCGTCAGTGGCTGTAAACGACCGGGAACCCGAAAATGAGACTGGGCTTGTCGATACCGCGAAAACACTCCGCTTCCAAAACAGTACAGGTGCAGTACCTCGCACAATTTAAATTAAGCAGTAAAGCATGGCATAAGTACAGAATAGTAATAAAGCCCCAAACTCCTTGTGGCCCCCGGTACAATACTTTGAAATCAGGTACTAATCGATGGGGGTGCCCATACACCCCACCTGTGGTTAGCGCGCTCGATCTCGGAACAGGTGTCAAGAACTCGGGGTCCTACGGGACACAAGTGGACGGTTAACGACCAAATAACATCTATTGCCCACCTGTGCCTCTGCATTTACCTACTTTCAATTTTAGTTATTAAACAATAATTGAAGTAAACGATAATTAAAGCCATGATCATCTCCAACCTTAAACATACGGCAATACTCCAACAACTGTGGTACTGGACGACACGCAACAGCACTTGAGCAAGCGACTACGACACGCAAGTCCAACTATCTACCAAACAACAGGTAATAGGATGTGTCCAAGGCAATATAAGGCTGCAAGGGATATCACGGGCACGAAACTAGAGCATCGCAACACAGATAGCAATAGATCAACAGGAGGGAATAAATACTATAAAAGTAAGATAGGTAGAAAGGGGGAGGTGCTCGCCTGAAAACATTGCTGAAGGTTCATCCGAAGATCGGGTCGACACTCGCATCAACTCATCGGCCTAATCCGTGAAGAAGCAAAGCACTAGCAGAAACACCGGATGCACTATTTAATATTACGGCAGAAGATCGGGCATGATGCATGTATGAGGTATGACATGGCAAAGATGCGATGCAATTAGGCAATATTAAGCGAAACCGAGGTTCCGACAATTAATTATTAAGTTCGTGTTGTTTAGATACCCCGCAATTTAAATGTTATATTAACAAGACAAAACATGGCATCGGTTTGCTACACAAATTTAAATGGGGCCAATATGAGACTAGATTCGCCCACATATGGCCTCCATGTTTAATTATTAGATGAGTCGGCAGAATACCCCCAAACGCCCACAGCATGTATGCGAGTATGAACAATTAAATATGCAACAGTTTATATAGTTGGCAATTTATAAAATAGGGGCTCGGACAAGGGGTCACACATTGGGATATCGACGATCTTGGCATACGAAGGTGTTTGGTGCGGTCTCGGCAGGTTCGGGCTTCGCATCCGAGAAGGTGGCCTTGATGTTCCCTCTTGATCGTCATTGGTGGACTCGGGTTCGATGCTACTGGTTTATCGGGTTCATTCTGAGTCGGTGTCGAACTTGTCGACGGTCCTGGTACAACTTGTTCTTGGTTATTCTTGTTCGCCAAAAGTTCCGAAGGACTTGTCGAGACAGTCGTCAGGTTATCCAACTAACATGGGGACCGATTTGACCATTAGAACAACACCACCACTTAGGGGATTTTCTCCAGAAGCTAGATAACACGGCATGTCTCACCTGTTCACAACAGGACTCGAGCCCTCACAGGCATACTGGACATCACCAGCGGTGGCATGTGCGAGGATGCAGAGGCGACAGTTGGTGCAGGGGCTCGCTCGCGACAGCGTACTGGAGCGTATAGGCCGGCAGGGAGGCTTGCGAGGGTGGGACACGGCGGTCGAGGCAGCGGCACGACGGAACAACGGCGAGGATGGCGTGGGGTCCTGCAAGGCGGGCCGACGTCGCTTGCAGAGAGCGGTGGCATGCTCTGCAGAGGAGGCCGAGGACTGGGGTCGAGGTGAGGAGGGTCTCGCGCGGCTGCAGGAGGAATGTGGCGGGGCCGACGAACAGGGGCGACGGGCAGAGGCGGGGTGGGCGGTGGAGGCCGACGAGGCCGAGTTGCAGGGGAGGTTGGCCCACAGCAGGGGAGACGCGGGGATGGGGCGCAGGCGGCGGCTGGTGGAGAGTGGCCGAGGGGGTCGGGACAGGGTGCCAGGGCAGAAGAAGGCCGACGGTGGCGCTGCTCGATCCGGGCGGCGGACGGAGGGCAGGGTGGAGGCGGCGGTTCCAAGCGGCTGGCTCACGGAGGACCGGAGAGACGAGCGCGGCTAGAGGTGCTGGGCTCGAGCGGACGGCGGAGGGCGGCCCCTGCCGGACGGAGCCGTGAGGCGAGCGAGGGCGGCGCCAGGGCCGAGCGGAGAAGAGCCGGCGGGACTTGGCGGCGGGGACGAAACGGAGGAGGGGTTGCATGCGGGAGAGAGGAAGGAGGAGGGTGGCGAGTAGAGGAGATCGGGGGCGTCGACCACGAGGCAGAGAGGCGGTGGCGTTCTCGGGAGATGGAGCGGAAGAGGAGCGGGGTCAGGGAGGGTTCGGTGGGGAGTAGGGTGGGGCCAGACGGGGGAGAGAGAGAGGGGGTTGGTGGCCAGGCTGGGCGCGCGCACGTGTGAGAGAGGGCGGCGGCTGCTGGGGGAGTGGAGGGAGTAGGGTTAGGGTTTGGAGAGGCTAGGGTTTGATCTAGGAATCAAGGGCCAGGATTAGCTGGGGTGGTAGGCTGCTGCCAGCTGGGCCTTTGGGCCTGGCCGGTGGCGGTCTCCCCCGGGTTTTATAAAATAGGATTTTATTTATTTGTTTGTTCTAAGTAGTTTTGATAAATAGTTTTAGGCAAATAAAAGGTCCGGACGGACCGAGGGTTTTACAGTTGAAATAGAGTGGGGATATCTTAGAAAACAAATATAGGCTTTTAGCAAAATACTTTTAGGCAAAACAAATGCATGTTGACGTTATGATAATGCACATAATAAAAACAATAGCGATTTTCTACTAGTGGCTTTACCCGGGGTGCTACAAGGGGGGGGGATAGTTGATGAAAGACAATGAAGAGGTGTTGATCCTTTCTTGAGAAATAAATTCACATTGTTCATCCCATATTCTTCATGTACATGCTTCTGAAAGCCCAAATTGTCTGTACATGTTAGATGTGTTTGTTTGTACCTATGGAGTAGTACTCCAAATCGGATACGTACATGTATTTGCCACCCTAGAGGTTTTTCCACGTCTATATTAACACGCACCCGATGACCCTAAGGGGTACGATTGTTTCCTCCTAAACCTTACATGGTATCACGAGCAATCTTCTTCCTCTCATCTAGCTAGCGTTGCGTCCCTCCAAGGTTGTCGTCGTCTTCTCCATATCTCCCCCCTCCTCCGAAAAATCCCTAGATCACCTTGATCAAATCCTACAACCCTCATGAACCAATTCCCACCTCTATAAACACCCAAATTCCATCCCTCCCTTACTCCCTCTTTTTTCATGTCGACATCAACAAACATGACCCCCACCTCGGGCACCATTGTTGTGCCCCAGGCCAGAAAGCTCACTTGTGGGGCCATTGTTGGTAGGTTCAAGTGCTGCCCTCCCTTCACGGTTCCTGGGTCATGGGACTTCTTGACAGCACCGATCTGGTGCCGCCCGAGCTTTTGGAGGCTAAAGATGCAAACCACACGAAGATCATCGTCCCCAACATGGCCTATGATTCCTGGGTTAGAAAGGATGAACAAGATGTTGGGTTCCTTGTGAACTCCCTCTCTGATGATGTCCTTGTTGAGGTCTTTTGTCGTGAACATGCTACTGACATATGGCGTTCCCTCAACACCCTCTACTCTACTCAATCCAAAGTTTGGGTCTCTACACTTTGTGGTGCTATCACAAACACCAAGAAACTCTACATGTCTGCCGCCCAATATATCAGCAAGATGAAGGGGTTCGCCTCTAAACTTGCCGCTGTAGGGAATAAAGTCGATGATGATGAGCTTAAGGACTATATTCTTAATGGCCTCGATGGTACTTTTAATCCTCTTGTTGCTTCTATCAATGTTAATCCATCTACTAGTCTTCATGACATGTGCTCCCAGTTATTGTCCTATGCGTATCGTGAGGACATGCCCACTAAAAGAGCATGTGGGCCCCATGTGTGGTTTTGGTAATTAATGATAATCTTTATGGACTAATGTTTGCATTAAGTTGCACTTGAAGGAATTTTCCATTGGCATGGCTTGGACCATGTGTTGGATTTAAGGTAGAAATAATGAAGAAGAAGCATTACCAAGGGCTTTGGGCATATTGGAATCATGTAGAAGAAGAAGAATAAATAAAAGAAGATAAAGAGTGTCTTAAAGAAGATGGAATTTCTCATGTGTATCTTCAAGACATCATCCAAATGAAGTTATAAGAAATGAAGTGCAAGCTCAAGATGCACCATCTCAAGAAGATCTCATGCTTGAAGCTTGCCGTCCTAAGTGTTCATGGATCGATGAAGACAAGCTCAAAGAAGAGGTTTCCCCATGTTGTATGGGGGAGAAATTTGTAAGTCTTCATCAAGCAAGCGTGGCAAGTGCAATCAAGAAAGGTGTTCCATCTTGAGGAGGACAAGATCATCTATATCAATCTCAATTGGATTGCTCAAGGCAAAGGTATACTCTTGATATGTTTTCCCTTTTGCCGGTCTCATGTTGGTAGTTTGAAGACTGGGTTTAGGATAGATAACGGTACTATCAAGAGGGGGGATCTCCAGTGAGTAACTTAATCATATCTTTCAGAGAGAGATCAAACCTTTGCATACTTGGCATCAACTTTCTTGATTCTTATTTGGTTCTTATCCATGAGATGTTTTTGAGCTTGTGTTAATCTCCACGACAAGCTCAAGTTCATTGAAAATGGATTTCATATTCTTCTTTATTGCGTTTTTATATTGGAGGTTTTTACAGGTTTATCTTTTATAGATAGGTTAAACATTTCATAATTTAGTTCTATACTCTCTTCTATACTGATACGTCGGAAACGTATCTATAATTTTTGATGTTCCATGCTTGTTTAGTATCTACTTTGCTTTGCTTTGTCTACACTTTAAGGTGTTTTTCTATGTTTTCTGGTACTAACCTATTAAAAAGATGCCACAGTGCCAGTTGTCTGTTTTCTTCTGTTTTTGGTTCTAGAAAGGCAGAAAATCAATATTCTCATAATTGGACGGGACAAAAGCCAAAGTCAATATTTTACCGTGGGGAACACGGAGCCAGAACCCCTGGTCGCGCGGCCAGGCCTGGCCCACGCCTGGGGGGTGCAGCCGCCTCGGGCACCCCCTCGGACTCCCTCTTCGCCTATAAGAAGCCCCCGATGCCTAAACCCTAAGTACCCGATCAATATTCCACGAAACCGTCTGTAGCCGCCGCCACCATCGTCCCTATATCGGGGGGGGGGGATCTGAAGCTCTTCCCGGCACCCTGCCGGAGGGGAGATCATCCCAGAGGCCTTCTTCTTCATCATGCCAGCCTCCGGTATGAAGCGTGAGGAGTTCCACCTTGGACTACGGGTCCATGTAGTAGCTAGATGGTTGTATCTCCTCCTTTGTGCTTTCATGTCTACATCTTATGAGCTCCGTTCATGATCAAGATCTCATTTATTTGTAATCACGCATGTTGTGTTTGCGGGGATCCGATGGATATTGAGATTACTTTGTCAGATTGATTAATGGTTTTGTCTTATTGATTCTATCATGTCTATGTTGTTTGTGATCTTGCATGCTCTCCGTTGTTAGTAGATATCTTGGCCAAGTATATGCTAGTGACTCCAATAGGGGGTATTTATGCTCGATAGTGGGTTCATGCCTCTATTTAATCTAAGGGAAGTGACAGGAATCTCTAAGGTTGTAGATGTGATGTTGATGGTTGTACACGTGGTTGATGTGGAGCCTGTTGGGAACCCCAAGAGCAAGGTGTGAAGCAGCACAACAACAAGTTTCCCCTCAGTAAGAAATCGAGGTTATCGAACTGGTAGGAGGAAGGAAACGTCACACAGGTGTTGCAAGCAACGCGGAGACATGCACAACACAAACTCAAGACTTTGCCCCAACGAATCAGTGAGGTTGTCAAGGTCACCGGTTTGTTGTAACAAAGGATTAAACGTATTGTGTGGAAGGTAATGGTTTGCAGCAAGTAAACAGGTAACAGTGGAAGAGGTATCAATGGTAAAGATTGGGCCAGAGTCCATAGTTCACTAGAGGTGCTCTCCTTAGATAAACACCATGGCATGAAGGGTAAACAAATTACAGTAGGGAAATTGACAAGAACTGAGCAAGGCATAACAATGCAATACCAGACAAAAATATCCTATGAGATTCGATTGGGCAATACAACAATATACATAGACCGCCATCCAACTACATCTATGACTAGAAGTCCACCTTCAGGTTATCATCCGAACCCCCTCCAGTATTCAGTTGCAAGCAACAAACAACTGCTTTAAGAAAAATGTGTAAGGTAAACAATCCACTTGTTCCATGAACAATAGACCGTTGTTTTCTCCCTAGTGGCAATAGCACATCTACAACCGAAGAGATTTCTGTCACTTCCCTTGGAAACTAGAGGCATGAACCCACTATCGAGCATAAATACCCCCTCTTGGAGTCACTAGCAACTACTTGGCCAAGATAGCTACTAACAACGGAGATCACGAAAGATCACAAACAATACAGACATGATAGTATCAAATATACAAAACCATTAATCAATCTGACATAGTAATCTCAATATCCGTCGGATCCCCGCAAACACAACATGCATGATTACAAATATATTAGATCTTGATCATGAACGGAGCTCACAAGATCTATAAATGAAAGCACAAGGAGGTGATACAACCATCTAGCTACTACATGGACCCATAGTCCAAGGTGGAACTACTCACGCATCATACCGGAGAATAAGGCCTCTGGGATGATCTCCCCTCCGGCAGGGTGCCAAGAAGAACTTCAGATCCCCCGATCTAGGGACGACGGTGGCTGCGGCTACAGAAGGTTTCGTGGAGTTTTGATTGGGTGTCTAGGGTTTCTGCATCGGGGGCTTCTTATAGGCGAAGAGGCGAGGCTGGGAGGCGGCCAGGGGGGCCCACACCCTACCCAGGCGCGGGGTGGGCCCACCTGCACCTAGGGGGGTGCGGCGACCCTGGTTCGCCTCTCCGTCTCTCCTCTGGACTTCGTGTCGCCCATGGTAAAATATTGACTTTGGCTTTTGTCCCGTCCAATTCCGAGAATATTGATTTTCTGCCGTTATGGAACCAAAAACAGAAGAAAACAGGCAACTGGCGCTGTGGCAAACTTGTTAATAGGTTAGTTCCAGAAAAGATATAAAAACACCTCAAAGTGTAGACAAAGCAAAGCAAAGTAGATACTAAAGAAGCATGGAGCATCAAAAATTATAGATACGTTCACCCCGACGTATCAAGCATCCCCAAGCTTAACTCCTTCTCGTCCTCGAGTAGGTAAGTGATAAAATAATAATTTTTTAGGTGATATGCACCATCAAAACCAAGATCCAACCATTTGTAAGCACTGAAAGCTGGGATCAAAGAACTCTAAACATGTGCATAAAATATGGAGTTCTAACAATAGGACATAGTAACTATGCATGCAACATGAAAGGCTACAAACAAAGATCTGTTGGAATTATGCCCTAGAGGCAATAATAAAGATGTTATTATTATAATTCTTGTTCATGATAAAGTTTATATTCCATGCTAGAATTGTATTAAGCGGAAACTTTGATACTTGTGTGGTATATGAACAACACCGTGTCCCTAGTACGCCTCTATGGACTAGCTCATTGATTAATGATGGTTAAGGTTTCCTAACCATAGACATGAGTTGTCGATTAATAATGAGATCATGTCATTAGGAGAATGATATGATGGACATACCCAAAATAAGCAGAGCAATTAGATCGTGTCATCGTGTTCATCTTTGCGAAGCTTTTCCTATGTCAAGTATTGTATTCCTTAGACTATGATATAATACAACTCCCTGGTATCGGAAGAAAGCTTTGAGGTCATCAAACGTCATCCTATGTGAGGGTGATCATAAAGGTGTCTCTCAGGTGATCGGAAAATACTTGTTGGGTTGTATGTATCGAGATGGAATTTGTCCCTCCCGAGTCGGAGAGATATACTTCGGGCCCACTCGGTAATCGATATCAACACCGCTTGCAAGAACGTGGTTAAGGAGTTAATCACAAAGTGATATCGGATTACGGAACGAGTAAAGTACTTGCTGTGAACGAGATTGAACTAGGTATGCCGATACCAACGATCGAATCTCGGACAAGTAAAATATCGCGTGACGAAGGGAATACATATATGAGATTAATTGAATCCTGGCATCGTGGTTCATCCTATATGATCATCGATGAATATGTGGGAGTCAATATGGGTTCCCAGATCCTGCTGTTGATTAATGATAGAAGATCATGTCTACATATTCTCGAACCCGTAGGGTCACACACTTAACGTGCATCGACGCTAGGATAGAATGGATAATTGGTTTATGAGTTTTTGTTCGGAGTTTCGGATGATACCTAGGACATCATGAGAGGTTCCGGAATGGTCCGGAGAATATGATTCATATAAAGGAAAGCAGTTTTTGGATTTCGGAATCATTTCGGAGTTTATCGGTATTGTACCAGAAGGTTCTAGAAGGTTCCGGAGTGGGACCAACGTGGGCCCACTTGTCGGAGGCCTGTGTGGGCCTAAGGGGAAGTTCCCTAGCCACTTTGGGCCAGGGGAACAAGGCCCCTAAGGCCCAGCCGGCCAGCCCTAGGGAAAACCCTAGGGGAACCTTCCAGAAGGAGGGGGGATGACTTGCCTCCCACTCCACCCCTTGGGCCACCGCCCTAGGGCTTGGAGGAAGGGTCAAGGGGGCCGGCCAGCCCCCTATATAAGGAGGGCAGGGGCACAACCTCCCCCTCACTCCAACCCTAGCCGCCGACCAACTGCTGCCCCTCCACCTCTCTCTCTCTCTCTCTCTCTCTCTCTCTCTCTCTCTCTCTCTCTCTCTCTCTCTCTCTCTCTCTCTCTCTCTCTCTCTCTCTCCCGACTGCGCGTAGGCGAAGCCCTGCCGCAGAAACTCTCCACCATAAGCACCATGCCGTCGTGCTGCAGATCCAATCTGTCTCTCCACCATACTTGCTGGACCAGGAAAGGAGGAGACGTCGCTGCACCATACGTGTGCATCTCTCGGAGGCGCCGCCACTTGCGGCGTAGGATCGGATCGGATCGGATCGCGAGGAGGAGATGACGAGTACGACTACGTCAACCACGTTCTGTTGAACGTTTCCACTGTGCGATTTTTTCAAGGGTATGAAGATATCAATCTCTCTCGTTGATTACATCTCCTAGATTAGATCTTGGCTTTCTTGTTCGCATCCGTAGGAATTTTTTTGATTTACTATGCTGCGAATCCCTTCAGTGGTACCAGAGCTAGATCTATGCGTAGATGTGTTTCACGAGTAGAACGCAACATGCTTGTTGCGGGCGTTGATGTTTTCTGTTGCAAACCTCTTGTTGTGTATTTCTTATGGCGTGGCATAGTGAGATCGAAGCAGTCCAGGCCAACTTTACGCGACCTCGTTCACGAGACCGGCTCTGCACTTGATGTGTGGCTTGTTCCACACATGCGGCTGGTGGATGCCAGTTTCTCTCACTATAGTAGTCATGGGATTTATAACGGATGTTAGCAACCATAATATCACCGTTGTGGATTTCCGTAGGTAAGAATCGTTCTTAGCTTGTTACTCCCATAAGCCACGTAAAACATGCAACAACAAAGTAGAGGCGTCTAACTTGTTTTTGTAGGGAGTGTTTTGTGATATGGTATGGCCCAAGACATGATGTGTATGAATTGAGATGTATGCAATGATCATGTTTTGTAATATTTCAAGACTTGCATGTCGATGAGTTCACAACCGGCAGGAGCCGTATGGTTGTCTTTATAATTGTGTATGACCTGCGTGTCAACTTCTTATACACCATGTAATAGCTTTACTTTATCGCTAAGTAGTTAGCAATAGTTGTAGTTGCTATTCGTGGTGGAGGCAATCATGGTGGAGTGATGGAGATCATGCTGGCGCACACAAGATGGAGATCATTGCGTGGAGATTGGCTATACCATGTCACATAAAATTATATGCATGTGATGTTTATCCTTCTATGTATCTTATTATGCTTAGATCGCGACGGTAGCATTATAAGATGATTCCTCACTTAAAGATCAAGATAAAATTGTGTTCTCCCCATGTATGCACCATTGCGAAAGTTCGTCGTTTTCAAGCACCTCATGATGATCAGGTGCTATAAACTCTATGTTCACATACAACGGGTGCAAGCCAGTTTTGCACACGCGGAAATACTTGGGTTTGACTTGACGAGCCTATCATGTACAGACATGGCCTCGGAACACATGAACCGAAAGGTTAAACATGAGTCATATGAATGATATGATCGGCACTTTGTTGTCCACCATTGAAACCACATCTCTTCTCGTGAAGATCGGATTAGGTGTGGTGAATTTGGATCGTGTTCATTAAACAACTTGAGGGATGTTGAATTTAGTGGGAGTTCATCTAGTAATTTGATTAAGTTGAACTATTTATCATGAACATAGTCTAAATTGTATTTGCAAATTTTGTAGATCAAATGGGCTAAGTCCAACTTCAACTTCAATGTTTTTGATGAGAAAGAAAAGCTTAAGAACAATGGGTCTAACTTCACCAACTGGTTCCGCAATCTGAGAATCATTCTCGCTGGCGGACAAAAGGACTATGTACTTGAGAAAGCGCTAGGTGACGCCCCTGCTATTGATGCGCCGGCTGATGAAAAAGCTGTTTATTAGTCACGCAAAGATGATTATGTAGTGATTAAGAGTACCATGTTGTTTTCTATGGATCTAGAACTTCAAAATTGTTTTGAGGAGTTCGCCGGGCCCTTTGAGATACTTGAGGAACTGAAAACCATGTTTCAAACTCAGACCCGTTCTGAGAGATATGACATCTCTGAGAAGTTCTTTAACTGCAAGATGGAGGAAGGGAGTTCCGTTAGTGAGCACACCATTAAGATGTCGGGCTACACTCAACGTCTTGAGCAACTGGACTGCAAGATTCCAGAAGAGCTCAAGATTGACAGAGTTGTGCAATCACTCCCTCCTAGCTACAAAGGTTTTGTAGTTACTCACAATAAAATTGGTTCCACTGATACGATCACTGAGCTCTTCGCTAAGCTGAAAGCTGCGGAGGTGGATATCAAGTAAGATAATCATGTGTTGATGGTCAACAAGACCACTAGCTTTAAGAAAGCTAAGGGTGCAAAGAAATCCTTCAAGAAAGGCAGCGGCAAGCGCGTTGCCCCTTCTGAGAAGAAGCTCAAGTCTGGACCTAAGCCGGACACTGAGTTCTTCTATTGCAAGGACAAGGGTCACTGGAAGAGCAACTGTCCGAAGTACTTAGCGGACAAGAAGGCTGGCACCATTAAAGGTATATTTGATATACATGTTATTGATGTTTACCTTACTAGCGCTCGTTGTAGTGCCTGGGTATATGATATTGGTTCAGTTGCTAATATTTGTAACTCGAAATAGGAGCTACGGAATAGACGGCGGCTAGCAAGGGATGAGGTGACGATGCGCGTTGGCAATGGATCAAAAGTTGATGTGATGGCCGTCGGCAAGCTCTCCTTAGTTTTACCTTCGGGATTAGTTTTAAACCTTAATAAGTGTTATTATGTGCCTGCGTTGAGCATGAACATTATATCTGTATTGTGTTTATTGCAAGACGGTTATTCATTTAAATTAGAGAATAATGGTTGTTCTATTTATATGAATAACAACTTTTATGGTCATGCACCTGTTGTGAATGGTTTATTTCTTCTGAATCTCGAAAGCAATGAAACGCACATCCATAACAATGAGGCTAAGAGATGCAAAGTAGAGAGTGATAATCCAACTTATTTGTGGCACTGCCGTCTAGGTCATATTGGTGTAAAACGCATGAAGAAACTCCATTCCGATAGACTTTTGGAGTCTCTTGATTTTGAATCATTTGACACGTGCGAGCCGTGCCTCATGGGCAAGAAGATCAAAACCCCGTTCGCCGGAATAATGGAGCGAGCAACGGACTTATTGGAAATCATACATACCGATGTATGCGGACCAATGAGTGTTTCGACGCGCGGTGGATATCGCTATTTTCTCACTTTTACTGATGACTTAAGTAGATATGGGTATATCTATTTAATGAAACATAAATCTGAAACGTTTGAAAAGTTCAAAGAATTTCAGAACGAAGTGGAAAACCATCGTAACAGGAAAATTAAATTTCTACGATCCGATCGTGGAGGTGAATATTTGAGTTATGATTTTCTCACGCATCTTAAAGCATGCGGAATCGTTTCGCAACTCACGCCACCCGGAACACCACAACGCAATGGTGTGTCTGAACGCCGGAATCGAACTCTATTAGATATGGTGCGATCAATGAGGTCTCTTACAGATTTGCCGTTATCATTTTGGGGTTATGCATTAGAAACCTCTGCATTCACTTTAAATAGGGCACCATCTAAATCCGTTGAGACGACACCGTATGAACTATGGTCTGGTGCTAAACCTAAGTTGCCGTTTCTTAAAGTTTGGGGATGCGAAGCTTACGTCAAGAAGTTGATGCCGGACAAGCTCGAACCCAAAGCGGAGAAATGCGCCTTCATAGTATACCCTAAGGAAACGATTGGGTATACCTTCTACCACAGATCCGAAGGCAAAGTGTTTGTTGCAAAGAACGGATCCTTTCTTGAGAAGGAGTTTCTCTCGAAAGAAGTGAGTGGGAGGAAGGTAGAGCTAGACGAGGTTATTGAACCTTCTCTCGAGTTGGAGAGTAGCGCAGCACCTGAAATTTTTCCAGTGCCGTCTGCACCAACAAGAGAGGAAGATAATGACGAGGATCATGAAACTTCGAACGATGCTACTACTGAACTTCGCAGGTCGACAAGGTCACGTGCCACTCCTGAATGGTATGGCAACCCTGTCTTAACCGTCCTGTTGTTATACAACAGTGAAACTGCGAACTATGAGGAAGCAATGATGAGCCCAGACTCTGAGAAATGGCTAGAGGCCATGAAATCCGAATTGGGATCCATGAGCAAAAACCAAGTATGGACTTTGGTGGACCCTCCTAGCGACCGTAAGGCCGTTGAGTGCAAATGGATTTTCAAGAAGAAAACGGACACGGATGGTAATGTGACTGTCTATAAAGCTCGGCTTGTCGCAAAAGGTTTTCGGCAAGTTCAAGGTGTTGACTATGATGAGACTTTCTCTCCCGTAGCGATGTTTAAGTCCATTCGGATTTTATTAGCAATTGCTGCATTTCATGATTATGAAATATGGCAGATGGATGTCAAGACTGCGTTCCTCAATGGCAACATTGATGAAGAGTTGTATATGATGCAGCCCGAAGGTTTTGTCGATCCTAAGGATGCTAATAAGGTGTGCAAACTTCAGCGTTCCGTTTATGGACTGAAGCAAGCATCTCGGAGTTGGAACCTTCGTTTTGATCAAGTGATCAAGAGTTTTGGATTTGTTCCAAATTGCTATGAAGCTTGTATCTACAAGAAAGTGAGTGGGAGCTCGGTGAAATTTTTAGTACTATATGTGGATGACATATTGATTATTGGAAATGACATTGGTATGCTTAACGATGTTAAGAGTTATTTGAATAAATGTTTTTCAATGAAAAACCTAGGAGAAGCTGCTTATATATTAGGCATCAAAATCTATAGAGATAGACAAATACGCCTAATAGCTTTAAGCCAAAGTACATATCTAGACAAAATTCTGAAAAGGTTCAGAATGAATAAAGCAAAGAAAGGTTCATTGCCCATGTTGTCAGGTAAGATATTGAGCAAGGCTCAGTGTCCAGCTACGGTAAAAGATAGAGATACTATGAGCAAAGTGCCATATGCCTCGGCCATAGGTTCTATCATGTATGCCATGCTATGTACTAGACCGGATGTGTCCAATGCTCTTAGTTTGACGAGCAGATACCAAAGTGATCTAGGAGTGGAACACTAGACAGCCGTAAAGAACATTCTAAAGTATTTAAATAGGACTAAAGAAATGTTCTTGGTCTATGGAGGTGATGAGCAGCTCGTCGTAAAAGGTTACGTCAATGCTAGTTTCGACACCGACCCAAATGATTCTAAATCTCCGACAGGATACGTTTATATTTTGAATGGTGGAGCTGTGAGCTGGAGAAGCTGCAAGCAAAGCTTGATCGCGGGATCTACAACAGAAGCGGAATACATGGCCGCTTCAGAAGCGTCAAGTGAAGGAGTTTGGATCAGGAACTTCATCACTAAGCTTGGTGTGGTTCCAAGTGCCTTGGACCCACTGGAGATATTGTGCGACAATACTGGCGCCATAGCACTGGCTAAGGAACCAAGATATCATCCAAAGACCAAGCACATCAACCGCCATTTTCATATAATTCGAGATTATATAGCAGATGGAGATCTGAAGATTAGCAAAGTACATACGGATCTGAATGTCGCAGATCCGTTGACTAAACCTCTTCCACGAGCAAAACATGATCAGCACCTTAATGCCATGGGTGTTAGATTGTTGCCAGATGTAAACTAAATTATTGACTCTAGTGCAAGTGGGAGACTGTTGGAATTATGCCCTAGAGGCAATAATAAAGATGTTATTATTATAATTCTTGTTCATGATGAAGTTTATATTCCATGCTAGAATTGTATTAAGCGGAAACTTTGATACTTGTGTGGTATATGAACAACACCTTGTCCCTAGTACGCCTCTATGGACTAGCTCATTGATTAATGATGGTTAAGGTTTCCTAACCATAGACATGAGTTGTCGATTAATAATGAGATCATGTCATTAGGAGAATGATATGATGGACAAACCCAAATTAAGCAGAGCAATTAGATCGTGTCATCGTGTTCATCTTTGCGAAGCTTTTCCTATGTCAAGTATTGTATTCCTTAGACTATGAGATAATACAAGTCCCTGGTATCGGAAGAAAGCTTTGAGGTCATCAAACGTCATCCTATGTGAGGGTGATCATAAAGGTGTCTCTCAGGTGATCGGAAAGTAATTGTTGAGTTGTATGTATCGAGATGGAATTTGTTCCTCCCGAGTCGAAGAGATATACTTCGGGCCCAATCGGTAATCGATATCAACACCGCTTGCAAGCACGTGGTTAAGGAGTTAATCACAAAGTGATATCGGATTAATGAACGAGTAAAGTACTTGCTATGAACGATATTGAACTAGGTATGCCGATACCAACGATCGAATCTCGGGCAAGTAAAATATCGCGTGATGAAGGGAATACATATATGGGATCAATTGAATCCTGGCATTGTGGTTCATCCGATATGATCATCGATGAATATGTGGGAGTCAATATGGGTTTCCAGATCCTGTTGTTGATTATTGATAGAAGATTATGTCTACATATTCTCGAACCCGTAGGGTCACACACTTAACGTGCATCGACGCTAGGATAGAATGGATAATTGGTTTATGATTTTTTGTTCGGAGTCTCGGATGAGACCCAGGACATCACGAGATGTTCCGGAATGGTTCGAAGAATAAGATTCATATAAAGGAAAGCAGTTTTTGGATTTCGGAATCGTTTCGGAGTTTATCGGTATTGTACTAGAAGGTTCTAGAAGGTTCCAGATGGGACCAACGTGGTCCCACTTGTTGGAGGCCTGCGTGGGCCTAAGGGGAAGTGCCCTGGCCACTTTGGGCCATGGGCACAAGGCCCCTAAGGCCCAGCCGGCCAGCCCTAGGGGAAACCCTAGGGGAACCTTCCAGAAGGAGGGGGGATGACTTGCCCCCCACTCCACCCTTGGGCCGCTGCCCTAGGGATTGGAGGAGGGGTCAAGGGGGCCGGCCATCCCCCTATATAAGGAGGGCAGGGGCGCAACCTCCCCCCTCACTCCAACCCTAGCCATCGACCAACTGCTGCCCCTCCACCTCTCTCTCTCCCGACTGCGCATAGGCGAAGCCCTGCCGCAGAAACTCTCCACCATAAGCACCACGCCATCGTGCTGCATATCCAATCTGTCTCTCCACCATACTTGCTGGATCCAGGAAAGGAGGAGACGTCGCTGCACCGTACGTGTGCATCTCTCGGAGGCGCTGCCACTTGCGGCGTATGATCAGATCGGATCGCGAGGAGGAGACGACGAGTACGACTACGTCAACCACGTTCTGTTGAACGTTTCCGCTGTGGGATTTATTCAAGGGTATGAAGATCTCATCAATCTCTCTCGTTGATTACATCTCGTAGATTAGATCTTGGCTTTCTTGTTCGCATCCGTAGGAAATTATTTGATTTACTATGCTGCGAATCCCTTCAAGATCATGAATAACGTGCATTGAAAAACCTTTGTTTGTTTCACATACAGAAAACATGGCATAATGGCAATCAACGTGTCCCTCATAGAGTAGCAAATAGATGCATATGTGTAGAGGTCCCAACCTGATAAGGTAGAGATCCCTGTGCTTACAATGCTAGTCCATGGATCAAATAGCTAGCATCCACAGTTTAAGAATTAATATCAAGAAACAAAGGTCATATTACAACTTATAACCAGGAATAGAATAATCCACTACATCTTACATAGCTCATTTGGCTATCTTATTACAATGCAGCAGATATAACTATAAGCATGGAGTCCTTCATCTTCATATGCCACATGCAATCATGTTGGTTGTAGACTTGTAATCCCTACTCAACAACTTCACTAACATCAATAAAACCTGCAACATAATAAGTTACAGCCACAAGGGTCAATACATTTGAATTGTATTGGCAAGTGATTTTATATTGACATGGAGAATCTATCATCTACATGAATATTTGGCTAGGTGGAGTTTTGGCTTGCCTTTGCATAAAACAAGTTTTCCCTATCCTTTGAAAAATAGTTTTTCTCTTTTCGAATCATTTCATCACACAATGGCACACTGGTTACACACCAGGTGCTTCCGTTGTTTACCCAACAAGTTTTAACTTAGAGAAATTGGGATGAGGAGATCCTTGATAGCTTCAATGTCTTTGATGCTCAAATTGTCCATTGCCAGGGACATGGCTTAGTACTTAGGTTTTACCCTCTCGAGAGGTGATGCACTTTCCCCACAAGACTCGACATGCATCGAGACGAGACTTTACAGAAACAATCCCTTAGATCAGCACAGACGCGTTCCACCTATCATCACTACCACCTTCTGTCTACCTGTTTGAGTTCTTGCAACCTATGTAGTCAAGGCAGAGCCCATATGCCATGTGGCCGCACTGGAAGCTTCTCAACACAAAACATCTCAAATTTCTTTGTTCTTGGGTGGCCATCCACAAGTGTGATACACAAGGTGAACCATAGAAATGGGCCTTGTGTAACCACTCAACACAAATCCATCCAAGCAATTACCATTCCACCTAGGTGTTTCAATCACTTAGTTGTTTTATTAATCAAAAACATAGTCATCGACTTTGCATAATATCATGGTATGTATAATCCACCCTTGAAATCTTTTAGCTAGGCTAAGCTTACTAGCAAAACTTGTCTCTTAACTTTGAAGAGTGTGACAATTGCAAGATCAAGGAGTGTACCTAGTTTCTCTACTAAAAAGGCAAGTGATACTTTGTTCATCAAAAGTCCTATCTTTGCAATAATGCATTAGTGATATTTTTGTAGTTTGCATGATAGGACTATTTTATATATATTGCTATGCTATAGTAGATCCTATAGAATATATCTTGGTAGGAATCTTCTTTAGTTAAGAGACAAGTTTTGCTAGTAAGCTTAGCCTAGCTAAAAGATTTCAAGGGTGGATTATACATACCATGATATTATGCAAAGTCGATGACTATGTTTTTGATTAATAAAACAACTAAGTGATTGAAACACCTAGGTGGAATGGTAATTGCTTGGATGGATTTGTGTTGAGTGGTTACACAAGGCCCATTTCTATGGTTCACCTTGTGTATCACACTTTTGGATGGCCACCCAAGAACAAAGAAATTTGAGATGTTTTGTGTTGAGAAGCTTCCAGTGCGGCCACATGGCATATGGGCTCTGCCTTGACTACATAGGTTGCAAGAACTCAAACAGGTAGACAGAAGGTGGTAGTGATGATAGGTGGAACGCGTCTGTGCTGATATAAGGGATTTTTTCTGAAAAGTCTCGTCTCAATGCATGTCGAGTCTTGTGGGGAAAGTGCATCACCTCTCGAGAGGGTAAAACCTAAGTACTAAGCCATGTCCCTGGCAATGGACAATTTGAGCATCAAAGACATTGAAGCTATCAAGGATCTCCTCATCCCAATTTCTCTAAGTTAAAACTTGTTGGGTAAACAACGGAAGCACCTGGTGTGTAACCAGTGTGCCATTGTGTGATGAAATGATTCGAAAAGAGAAAAACTATTTTTCAAAGGATAGGGAAAACTTGTTTTATGAAAAGGCAAGCCAAAACTCCACCTAGCCAAATATTCATGTAGATGATAGATTCTCCATCTCAATATAAAATCTTTGATATTCAAATTGTCCATTGTAACCAGTGTGCCATTGTGTGATAGATTCACTATAATTCAATCAAGCAAGGCACACATTCAAAACTAGTATTCAAACAATTCATCACATAAAATAATAAAAGCAAGTTAATGCATGCAAGCATGCAAAAGGTTTTTTTATTGAAAAAGTTGTTTCTAACAAGGTTCTAACCATTTCAAAACACCTAATGTCATTTATAAAAGTGGAAAATCATTTGAAAACAAGTTAGTGAAAATAGCCTTTTTAAATCATTTTTGTTTTGCTAGAATTGCTTTTATTCGAAGGAATAATTTCTAGTGTTAGCCAAATATATTTTTAATTCCAAATGTTAGTGTTTATGGTCATAGGGTTCAAATCAAATCCATTTGCAAAAGGTTTCACTCAAAAATCATTTTTAAAACAATTTTTATACTCAAAATAGTCCTACAAATGTTTCTTCAAAAACACTAATTTTTGAGAAGCAAATGACCAAACCAGGGCCATGGTTGCAAAGGTATCATTTTTCTGAATCCATTTATATAAAGTTTGTAAATTTTGGACTTACAGATCAAAAGTTATGAATTTTACAAACTCAAACAACTAATAGATCAAATCCTGTTTTTAAAACAAGAGTCTGGCCACGTGGCGTGTTATTACTGGACGATACCGTTTTGTTCGGATCAAGCAACGTGGAGTGTTGGATTTAAGTTACATCGTATGGTGCAGATCGAGCATACCGCTTCGTTTAAGTGATTCTATCACAACCACGAGATCTAAATCTAACGGCTCAGAGTGCAATGACCACAGATGTGCGGCGCTGACTGGCGACGAGCGGCGGCGGCGGCGCTCTGGTGGCGGTGGTCCAGCGAAAATAGGAAGCAAGGAAGAGGAAGGAGGGGCTCACCGGGTTCACGGGGTTGCTGCGGTGCTCAAGATGGCCGCAGGATGGACATGGGCGCACAGAGTCGACGCTGATTGCTCGTCGGAGATGCTCCTGGCGTCGGGCATGCTCTGGCATCATCGCATGTGAAGCTATGAGGCACGAGAAGGCAAGCCGAGGGTATCGTTAGACACACAGGAGAACAGTGAGTGTACGAGCGTCAATGAGAGGGAGAGGCGCGGTCAGGGATTACTAGGAGAAGTCGCCGGAGTTGAGGCAGAGGACGGTGGCGAGTATGCGAGGTCGGAGTCGATGTTCTGGGGTGCGTGCGAGCAAGCAGGGGTTACTGGCGTGTGCGCACGGCGAAGGCGAGCAAGATAGTGCGAGCCAGGGCAAGGGGCATGGTCGGAGCTGGCCGGAATCATGGTCGGAGCACGTCGGAGCAGTGGGGGTTCGAGCAAGAAATTAGAGCAGCCTGGGGCGTTTGTGTGCGGGATAATGGGGGGAAACAGAGAGCGGAGGGAGGCGATTAAGAAGTCTTGGTCACTTGAGGTAATCACGTGCGTAATCAAACGAATTGAAGTCGAGAATTAACCCAGGAAACGACAGAGGAATGAGGGGAAGAACTTGTCGCGCGGGGGGTGAGAACAACGATGCTGAGCCGGCGTGGGGCCGGGGCATCAACGAGGGCGTGGGTAGGGTGTGCGGTGAGAAAGAATGGGTAGAGAGAGGGAAGGTGCCGGGTGGGCTACGAGTTGGGCCAGGGGTTGGGCTAGCTGGGCCTGGTTCGCTGGGTTGGATCTCTTTCTTATTTTTTTCCTTCTAAATTCTTTTTCTTTTCCTGATTTCTGTTTTTATTCAAACCAAATGATTTGTACATCAATTTGAATTCAAATTTTTGCAAAACATTTTCAGTAGGTTTTAATCAAGTTATGTGTTGATTAATTAACTCACTTTGGAATATTTTCAAATATTCTCTTATGATTTATTATTTATTTAAATTAGGCATTTGTCTTTATTTAAATAAAATATGGTTCAAGCCCATATAATTTTATTCAAATAATCATTTATTCTTTTATTTTATTTGGATTGTATTTATTCCATTTGCTTATGGATTTGGCCAAGATTTATATTGTCTTTTAAATAATTTCTTATTTATTTAATTCTTTCTTTATCTTATAAAATCCATATCTTTTTATTTAGAGCTCCAAAATTAGTGATTTCAATTTGTAAAATTTTATTCAATATTTATTTATCTTTTCAAATCCTTTTAAGATTATTTTTCTCACAATTTGATATTGTTTTTAGTTAGGAGATTTATTAGCCTTGGAAATTATTTTCCTTTATCTTATTAAATTCATAAGTTTTTATCCATGGCTCCAAATTTAGTGAAATCAATTTCCATGGTTTTGTAATATTCTTGTTTATTATTTTTGATCATTTATTAATGTTTGTTGCCAAATATTTATATGGAACAAATCCATAGTCTTTGGGTTATTTCAAAATGATTTCTCTCATTACGGTTAAGGGGTTTTTATTTACTTTTGCAAGTGTTTAAATTCAAGATTCTTTCCATATATAAAATGCATTTGTTTTGTTTGGAAATTTGTTTGTTGCTTTCTTATTCAAATTTTGTTCAAGTAGGGTTTTGATGTTTCCATTTAGAAGCAAAAAGTTTCTTTTCACCCTAAATTTCAACAATTATTTCTTTTGTTTATTTATTTTCACATTTCAAAATTTGGAGAATTTTGGGATGTGACAATAGGACAGCATCAAAGTTCACAAGGGTGAATAGATACAAATAGCACAAGAACAAGTAATATCATAATATGCATCAATCAATAAGTTTTGGGACACTACACATAGAATGGCAACTATGCTCTCTTAATGGTGCCTAAAAGTAGAAGGTGGAGACTCAAATAATGGTGGAAGAAAGGCCCTTCATAGGGAAGTAGGGATTTCAAGTTTCAAAAAGAGCTTCCAAAAATTATGGTACTTGTTAGCTTTCAGCTCTCATTGCCCCTATCATAAGCATCTTGAAGTGATTAAGGTTAATGTGAACAAACTATGGAGTATATGCTTGAAAAAGTAGAAGTTGGCAATCTCAAGTCCCTTGAATATGAGGGCCACACCTCATGCTACTCAACTTTAGTCACCTGTAAGTTCTTGTAATTGTAAGTACATGCGTATCATAGAGAACTGCCAATGGGGTACCCCTTGCACATGGTACAGGAGCTATCCCATAACCAAAATGACAAGGCAAGCAGACAATGCGCATCTCAGCGATATTTTTATTTACTATATGCATAGCTTTTTATTGAGGATGCTTCATAGATAGCTCACTATGGTGATGCTGCAAGTTTCCACCATGATTAGGCATGGCTTAGGCTAGCGGCCCATGCGTTTATCTAACACAAAATACATACTCCATGGACTTACAAGTTCCCTCTTTATTTCACACCGGTGACATCCATAGACAAAAGAGCATGATATCAACTGAGTACAAAGTACAAGTGCAATGTTGAAAACGTTCCCCATGACAGCATGGTTCTGCTAATTCCAACGTATAAGTGCAAGAATATACAACATAGATGACACAATGGTTCAAGTTTATTAGGGGCAAATAATATAAAGTGTTCCATCAAGTTTGTGAGAGCTTTAATCACTAAGTTTTCACATAACAAAATACTTTTCAATTGGAAGATAGCTAAAAACAAGAATATACTTGGAATGGTGTAACACACCATGCATAGGAGTTTATAGTGGACACTTTGGGATAACTTGGTTTCTTGGGAGTTGGAAGCATGAGTAGAGCTTACTCATACAAGTGGAGGCTAGCAAAAGATTGGGAGCAACCAACTAAGAGAGAAATAATGGCCATAATCATGCAGAGCAACAAAACATTACTAATCAAAGCATACAGTGGTAGTACAAGTCAAGGACTAAATCATCATTGAGGCTATGGTGACTTGATCATAGTTATAACATGGTGTGAGCATGTGCCAAGTCAACCCAAACAAATCATCAAAGGAGAATACCACAATACTATGCTTTTGTATGCTAAAACAACACATAGTTCTTTCGAGGCACACTAAACAATCCCAATTGTTTGGAACAAGACATGATACAACAATAATCACTAAGCATAAGGCCAAAACAACACCTAGCATGTCATGCTGAAGTCTAAGTCACACTCAATGCAAGCTCCTCTTGTACTTTCAAGCAGGAACTTCCTACTCCTTTCCAACACCAAGCAACTTATTTGAAACAACACGGTGAGAACGGGGGTCCAAACTACTTTATTCAAGCAAACTAAACAAACTAAGCAAAGCAAACAAAAACTAAGACACTCCAAGAACAACACAACGGTGCATGAAACAATAAAAACGAAGTGTCTAGAAAGACCTGAGCTTTTTTATTGATGAAGAAGGGGATGCCTTGGGCATCCCCAAGCTTTGACGCTTGTACCTCTTGGATATTTCTTAGAATGACACCGGGGTGGCATCCCCAAGGTTGAGATTTTGTCCATTCTTCATCTCATAACATCATTCTCTCTCTACACCTGAAAATTTTCCTTCATACAAAACTTGACACAATCTTCATTAGCAACATTAGTGTATTCAAAAGATAATAGACCCTTAGGTTTAGCTTTAGAACAGCAAAACTTTCACTAAAAACACAAGATACTGTAGCAACTCCTTCAAAAAGCTCAATTTCCCAAAAAAAACCAAAAAGGAATCAATAAGAAGCAAATGCAAATAATGGCAGAAATCTGTCAAAACAGACCAGCAGGTAGAAACCTATTTTTTTGAAGACCTTATGTTGCTCAAATCAAAAAGTGTTGAACTAAAGAAATTTAGCTAACATACTGGGGGATTTATTCGTCAATTTTCAGCTCAATCCGACTTACAAAGACTCCTCACGAATTTTTATGGTGGAGGACAGAAATCGGTTTCGGGACAACAACTCCCCAAATCTTACTTCCCTCTCATTAGAGGTCATTCTTGGCACCAAAAGAAAACAAAAAGAATAAGGAGAGGTCATTAATGAAGTAATAACTTCCAAGGCTCAAGGAAACTCTTGGTTTCTATCTCCCAACAAGTACTTTTCTTTAACGTCTTTAAGTTAGGCACAAGAAGCAAGAAATCAAGTATTTTCAAATGAAGAAGCATTAACTTCAAACGTTGCTTTCAAAGGAGGAGCAAAAAGCAACTTCTCTATCCTCACAGGGAAGTGTTCAATACCTTTCTTGAATGGAAATTGATATTTAATGGTTCCTTCTTTTATATCAATGATGACACCAACAGTTCTAAGAAAAGGTCTTCCCAAAGAAATAGGACAAGAAGCATTGTATTCAACATCCAAAACATAGAAATCCATAGGGACATAAGCATTGTTAACCATAATGAGAACATCATTAATACTACCCATAAGTTTCTTTTTATCATTATCATTTAGTAGGACATCCAAATAGCAATCCTCCAAAGGTGGCAAATCAAGCATTTCATAAATCTTCCTAGGCATAATAGAGACAATAGAACCAAGATCACATGAATCTTTGAGATCAAAGTCATTCACTTGCACATTAATAATGGGTTCCCAACTATCTTCTACTTTCCTAGGAATAGAAGATTTGTGTTTTAGCTTCTCTTCCTTAATCTTAACAAGAGCATCTGTAATGTGTTTAGTGAAAGAAACATGCATATCACTAGCATCAGGACTTCTAGCAAGCTTTTGCAGGAACATAATTACTTCAGAAATATTGCAACCATCTATATCAAAATCAAGCTTAGCATCACTAGTAGTAGACTGAATAGGCTTAGGCATTGTAGGAGGAGGAATAGGGAAATCTTGTGGTTTAGTGGTATCCATTCTAGTGATGGTGCACACACTATTGTTTCTATCAATTTCAGCTTCCCTTTACCACTTAGCATGAAGTTGGGCTAACAGTCTAACACTTTCATCAATAGTAACTTGTATGGCATGAGTAGTAGCAAAGGTACTTTCCATGGTTTTAGGTTTAGCAGCCATTTTATTAATCAAGGAGGACTGTGCTTTAGACAAAGAGGATATATTTTTATCAATATTCAAAAGTTTTTCCTCTATAGTCTTGTTGAAAGTGGTTTGTTTACTAATAAAGTCTTTGAGCATGACTTCAAGTTCAGAGGGGGCACTTCTAGAATTGTTGTAGGAGTTTCCATAGGTATTGCCATTATTAGGAGGATAAGGCCTCTAATTGTTGTTACCACCAAATTTATTCCTATATGCATTATTGTTGAAATTGTTGTTTCTAATGAAGTTCACATCAACTTGATCTTCTTGAGCAACCAAAGAGGCTAAGGGAACACTATTAGGATCTAGAGGAGCTTTCCCATTAACAAGCATAGCCATAATAACATCAATCTTATCACTCAAAGAGGAGGTTTCTTCAATAGAATTTACCTTCTTACCATGTGGAGCTCTCTCAGTATGCCATTAAGAGTAATTAACCAGCAAATTGTCAAGGAGATTTGTTGCAGCACCCAAAGTGAGGCCCATAAAGGTACCTCCAACAGCTGATTCCAACAGGTTTCTTGAAGAGAAGTTCAAACCTGCATAAAACGTTTGGATAATCATCCAAGCAGTGAGTCCATGAGTGGGACAATTCTTAACCAAAGACTTCATTCTTTCCGAAGCTTGAGCAACATGTTCATTATCAAGTTGTTTAAATTTCATAATGTCACTTCTCATAGATATAATCTTAGCAGGAGGATAGTACTTTCCAATAAAAGCATCTTTGCACTTAGTCCAAGAATCAATACTATTTATAGGCAAGGATAGCAACCATTCTTTAGCTTTTCCCCTCAAGGAGAAAGGAAACAGCTTAAGCTTAATAATATCTGCATCTACATACTTATACTTTTGCATCTCACAAAGTTCAACAAAGTTATTGAGATGGGCAGCAACATCATCAGAACTAGCACTAGAAAATTGCTCTCTCATCACAAGATTCAACACAGCAGGCTTAATTTCATAAAAGGTAGCTGTAGGGTTCGCAGCATAGAAAACAAAAATTTTCCTACGATGTGAACTATATACCAAGATCTATCTACTAGATACAAACAACGGGCGAATGTATATCCGTAGAGAACATACCCTTGAAGATCGACAAAGCTTAACGAGTTCAACTCGTGGTTGATGTAGACGATCTCTTGCCGATCTCAAGATCGAGAGGAAGTCCTAGCGCCGCAAATCAGCAGCGCATCCGTGCTCGCACACACGTTCGAGGCACCGAGCAACCTCCGCCTCCTCGCTCTAGCGATGTAGCGGAAGCACAACTCTTTCTTGCCGAATAGCCACCGGGAACATGTATCTCTCTAGTCCGAGACCATGGGGGATAAATTCTAGAGGGGGAGAGAGATCCTTCACGAGGAGGTGTGTGTGAGACAAGTGAGGAGGGGGGCTCCTTTTATAGGAGGAGGGGGGGGGACCCCAAGGGGGTGTCCGGCGCATGGGGCTGCCCCCTTGCCCTCCCCTCTTCATGTGGGTGGACACTCCACTCACAAATCTCCTTTAAATTCCCTCCACTCAAAAGTCCACTCAAATTCCCATTAAATTTCCACCAAATTTAATGCAAACTCTCATTAAATAAAACTCTTTTATTTTATTCAGAATTTTGTCAATTACTTTAATGACAAACATTCACAAATAACCCCTTGCTAGAATTCTATTTCACATGCATAACCACTTTATGCAATTTCACCCGAAAACCTGTTTCGGTATCTAGTGAAATAAATTCCTGCGCTTGTTCATTCTTTCGGCATGAAACATTTGTTCCAATTGGATGTCGGTGTCTCTTAAGTGTGTCACCCTACGGTTCGTGAATAATGCGGACATGATCGAGACCCCTCTCGGATCAATAATCAGAAGCGGGATCTGGAGACCCATACTGACTCCCACACATTCAACGATGACTTTCTTGTGATCGTCGGAACCTTTTATGCTAGTATCTTAATCCCTTTGTTTCACGATATATTACATGTCCGAGATTCGATCATCGGTATCTCCATACCTAGTTTGATCTCGTTACCGACATGCACTCTTTTCTCGTTCCTGTGATATAACATTCTAGTGATCAAATCACTTGCTTGCAAGCTAATCAATGTGATATCACCGAGAGGGCCCAGAGTATATCTATCCGTCATCGGGATGAACAAATTCCACTCTCGATCCATGAGCCTCAACATAACACATTATTAGTTCTGAATCCATCTTTATAATCACCCTGTTACGGTGTGACGTTTGATGTTATCAAGAAACTCTTCCGGTGTTAGTGATTGACATGATCTCATGGTCTAAGGATTAGGATCACTTCGTAAGTTGTTATAGCAATATAAACTCAATGACTTTGATCGTAATGCTATACTTCGGATGAATGTTCATCACACCATTACACTAATGTTGTGATCCCGTTATTAACAACATCCAATGTCCATGATCAGGAAACCTTGATCATCTTGTTAATCAATGAGCTAGTTTATGAGAGAGGCATAACTAGGAACTTTCTGTTTGTTTATTAAACACACATGTATTAACGTTTCCGTATTAATACAATTATAGCATGCAAAATAAACATCTATCATATACTTGGAATACACATAATAAACACTTTATTATTGCCTCTCAGGGCATATTCCCTTCAGTAGCATCGGGAGCAGGTGGAGCAATAGGAGTGCTAAGGAAATCATTGTTGTTTGTGCTAGTGAAGTCACACAACTTGGTGTTCTCAACGGAGTTCATTTTGGCAAAGGTGGGCAAGCCAAAAACAACAGCAACAGCTAGAGCAGGAATTATTTTTTTGTGTTTTTGAATAAACAAAGCAAACCAAACTAAACTAATTTTTTTGAGTTTTTGAAAAGAGGCAAACAAAACCTAGGAAAATAAACTAAGCAAACTAAAAACAAAGTAAAGAGAAAGGAATTGGAGGACTCCCCTTGTGAAGACGTCCTTAGCCTCCCCGACAATGGCGCCAAAAAGACTTGATGGCTGTACACGTGGTTGATGTGGAGCCTGTTGGGAACCCCAAGAGCAAGGTGTGAAGAAACACAGTAGCAAGTTTTCCCTCAGTAAGAAACCGAGGTTATCGAACCAGTAGGAGGAAGGAAACGTCACACAGGTGTTGCAAGCAACACGGAGACCTGTACAACACGAACTCAAGACTTTGCCCCAACGAATCAGTGAGGTTGTCAAGCTCACCGGTTTATTGTAACAAAGGATTAAACGTATTGTGTGGAAGGTAATGTGTTAACACCCGGATTTTTAATCCCAGATGCCTGCTATGCCATACATCGCAATCCCAGGATTACCATTTTTGTGAGACATAACAGATTTGGATACCACAGTACATCATCCATTACAAACCATACATAAGGTCTTACACAGATAAGGATCTCATGATCCAGTTCTTAATACAACTCAAGCAGCAGAATAACATAATGATAACGGTAGCATAGGCGAAGCTCCATCTTCTGGGTCACAGGCAATGCTGACAGTGGGAGATGATCCTAGTTTTCGTAACCTTCCTGCGGTCCATCCTCCAAGTACTGTTCTTCATAGTCAGGCCACGGGAATAGCCAGGGACAAAGCCATGAGTACTCTTTAAGTACTCGCAAACTAATACTAACAAGTTATGGGGGGTTTTTGTAGTAGGACACTAAGCTCTAGGGTTGTTTTGCAAAAAGCCAGATTTACTTCTACTAAGTTCAGAAGCAAGAAAAGCTAGTTGAAATTTTATAACACCTAAGAGGGAACTTGAATTTCATATCACAACTCTGTTGTGGTCAAGTCAAATTCTCAATTCATTTCACAAGTCATTTTGAAAACATCTGGCGGGGGAACAGTATGGCCACTCCAACTGTCCATAACCGCGGACGCGGCTATTCGAATAGTTTGACACTCTGCAGAGATTGTACACTTTCACCGCAATATTCGATACATCCGTCAGGAACAAATCCTGAATTCACCATACTCAGTATGCGGATAATCAATCCTAACCTTTCAATTACAAGCCCTAGTATTAGCACCTCTCCTGTGAGTTTGGCCTCCCAACCATGACCAACTGTCATCTTGGGTACGGCACAGGTGGACAATCTTGACAAGGTAGCCTCAGCTCAGACCTTGGCCGTGAGGGAACCCATACTAAGGTATATAAGTTTCCAGTCAAGCCCTACCCAAACTTCGGGTATTGTGGTTGTACGGTAAAATTGGAATGGTATCGCATCCAGACAACCATCAGTTTTATAAAGGGCTAAGGCTCATGCCTTAACATTTTCATCATCAAAATCATCTGGTGTTCGGAAACATATGTCAAAACATTTCAGTAGAATGATCCATCATTCCAAGGTTTTCATGACCATTTTTCCACCAAGTATTCCCATCTAAAGTTGATCAAGTTTTATGCTTAGCACTAGCATCTACAATAGGGGTGAGTCATAATGAGGGGTGGTAAACAAGTGTAGTTTAACTAGGTTCAATCTCATGCCTTAGGATGACATCAAGATTATCTAGCTTAGTCCAAATTTAATGCTCTTTATGCAACCTTCAATTATCTTTCTAGTATCTACAATTTACTCAAGTAAACTCTAAGTAATAGCTTTGATAAAGAAATAAAGTAGGAAGCTTGCAAGTAAAACTAGGAATGGGTTTATCAAGTGGGTATGATCACATATGCTTAAGGCATATAGTTGGCATGGTAACAAACAAGTATTAGCTTGCATAGGTCAACTTGATTAGTAAGGCTTGCTAAAGTAGAGTATCTTGCAAGTGTTAGCTTGCCTTGTGTAGAGTAGTGGTTGAAGTTCTCCTCGGCTTCTTCTTCATAGTATCCTCCTTCCTCCTCGTATCCTTGGTCGGTACTAGCGTCTATGAATAAATACGAGGTACACAATCACCAAACAATACTTAACTACTTTAAATCATCACACAAAGGTGTTCTATAGATGATCTAGCATCATCACTTAACATTACAAGATTAAGACATTTGTCTTATTTATACTTAAGATTTAATATTCTCCAAACCAAACATGGGATCATGTTGACACATGTCATCACCACATATTTCAGTACATGGGAATGTGATTTGAAGTGGTGTCACAATTTAATAAGGTTTAACCTTTTAGTTTAAATAAAATAAGTGACTAGAAATGCCTATGTGGAATTCTTTTATTACTTGAACATTATTTCTGTAAGTAAAACCCATATGTTTTTATATATTCTGAAAGGTATGATCAAATGTGATTTTTGAGAGTTGGAATCAACTCAAAATCTATTATGGTTGAAATTTGAAAAATGTTTGAATGCAGAAAAGCTTCTGACTTGTTATTTTTACCAAGGTTGATCTATAGATCCAAATGATTTGAATCCAACGGGTTTGGATTAAGCATTTCAATACCTTTCTAACAAAATTTGTTTCATTCAATTTGGTTCACTGAATCGAGCTGGGTTGATTTTTGAAAGTGGGTATAGAACTAAGTTTGAATATAAATAGAAAAAGCTAAGTTCAAACGAGTGGGCTGCGCGGGAAAGGTAAATGGGCTGGCCCAGTGTCACTCTGCAGCGCGGGGCTCAACTGACAGGGGGGTACCACCAGTCAGTGGCTCATAACACGCGAAGCGGTACAAGGCAATCTCGGTTGCACGATCTATGTCTAATCGAACGGCTACGGCTCATCGTCCACGTCGGGCAGCGCCGGCGAGACAGAACCCTAACGCGACAAGTGGGGGTCGTGGGAGGCTCACCGGGGCTCAGGCGAGGGTCGGCTATGGGGGCAAATGACGAAGTCGACGACGGCGATTCTCCTGGCACCGACAGCTCCTCCTGGGACGGCTCCAATTGATGGCTTCCTTCTTCTCCAACAGCGGTGGGCTCCGGTGAAATTCCGGTGATGCGCTGCTCGCCTTGCTCCGGGAGTGAGGTGGGGTGGTTCTGGGTGAGAGGGGAGTGGAATGGTGTGAAGAAATCGAGCGAGGGAGGCCTCTATTTATAATGGCGAGAGGGGACCGATGGGCGCGGGCTGAGCTCGTTGTGGTCGACGGCACAAAGGGCTATCGGCGTGGGTAACGGTATGGGGCGGTGTTGTGCTCCCTGGCGAAGCTCAACGACGTGGTGGCGAGGCGTGGGGCGGTGCTGATCGGTCGGAACGCTTCGGTGCTCTGAGCGTGTCTGACGGAGGTTTTGATGGCGCACAGCACGCGTGGCCCGTGCGGCGGCGAACAGGCGTTTCTGCGGGGTTGCTGGGGTGGTGGTGATCACGCGTGCACGCGGCTAAGGCGGCGCGCGGTCTGTGGGCGTGTGTCGAGGGTGGCGCACGGGCGCGCTCTCGGCATTCTCGCAGAGAGGCTTGGCATGGCTTGGGCGTGTGAACCAGTGGCTGGCATTGCTCGAGGCTGGGACAGGGAGTGGCGGTGCGGTGCGTGCTAGCTCCCAGACAAGGTTGGCGAGGCTAGTGCTGCTCGTAGCTTGCTGTCGACCATGGGGTGGCAATGGTGCTCTGGGCCTGGTCACCATTGATGACAATGGCTAGCTTACAGTGGTGCTAGAGATTAGTTAAGGTTGCTAGATGGTCTACTAAGGCTAGTTGTAACCAAAGAGGGAACAAGTTAGGCTCAAAACACTATTAAAAACAGTGATTTTGATTTGAATCTGCAACCTGTTTGATGAAATGGCCGTAGGAACTTGAGTTTTGAATTTGAAAAGATTTTTGGTGGGTGTGCTAGGCATGTACTGGTGATATTGTGGATTCTTGGGTTTTGAAAATTGAGCTTGTTTGAGTGATTTTTGAAATAGTGGGATCTTCCCATATGAAATAGATTCAATTTTAAACTGTCATTTAAACTAAGCATTTAAATGTTTTTGGATGATCACAAAGTGGGCCTTGGTACCTTATTATGAGTACTATCAAGGGGTGCAAAGATCCATACATGTTTCTGTTAAGTTCTGAAAGTTAGAGATAGCCAAAGAAGGCATGTGAATTAATTTGGCCAAAGTGACCATTCACTTAATTTGTTTTTTTTGACTTGTTTGTCTTTGGGAAAAGTTTGGGGATTGTTTGGATGATGTTTATTTCACCTAAGAATCATTTTACAAGCAAAGAAACACAGAACCATGGCAATTCAAAAGAATCCAAATTTTAATGCACACACATATGAATGCTTTCATATTTTTAATTGGAAAAGTTTTTGTTAACCCTTATTTTGATGATTAGAGTTTGATGATCCAAGTTTAGTATTTTTGGGATGTTACAAACCTTCCCCCCTTAAACAAAATCTTGTCCCGAGATTTGAAAAAAGGACGAAAAGATTACCTAGGATTTGAAGAGATCGGGAAACTCCGTCCTGATGTGATCTTCGCGCTCCCAGGTAGCTTCCTATTCTGTGTGGTTGCTCCACTGAATCTTGAGAAACTTGATGCTTCGGGTTCTAGTAGTTCTAAAAGCTTCTTCCAAAATACGGACAGGTACTTCGGGATAGGTCAGGTCATCGTTGATTTTTATGGTCCGGTGATTGATATTCTTGAATACTTCAGTCTTCTCTGGAACTTAGAGGCACTTGCGAAGTAATGAGATATGGAACACATTGTGCACTGCTGACATCTCTTCGGGTAGTTCGAATTGATACGACACTTCTCCTCGACGGTTCAGAATCTTGAAGGGGCCGATATATCTGGGGGCTAACTTTCCTTTCAGCTGGAAACGTTGCATTCCCTTCAATGGCGACACTTTCAGATACACAAAATATCCTATGTTGAAGGCGAGGTCTCGACGTCTCTTGTCGGCGTAACTCTTTTGCCTTGACTGGGCTTTCTTGAGGTGCTCACGAATCTTATGAACCTTCTCTTCTGCTTCTTGTAGGATGTCGGGTCCGAAAATCTGACTCTCTCCTACTTCCGACCAGTTCAAAGGGGTGCGACACTTCATTACATACATGAATTCAAATGGGGCCATTTGCAAACTAGCTTGATAATTGTTGTTGTATGAAAATTCTGCGAACGGCAGACAGTCTTCCCATTTTGATCCATACTCTAACACACATGCTCTCAGAATATCTTCGAGTATTTGATTTACTCGCTCCGTTTGTCCGTCGGTCTGAGGGTGATAAGTTGTGCTGAAATCTAGTTGGGTTCCTAAACCTTCTTGGACTTTCTTCCAGAATCTCGAGGTAAACTGAGTTCCTCGATCCGATACGATGTTCTTGGGGACTCCATGCAAACTGAAGATTCTAGCGATGTATAACTCCGCTAGCTTCGAACTCTGATATGTGGTCTTGACGGGTAAGAAATGGGTGACTTTGGACAATCTGTCCACTATGACCGAGATAGAGTCATTTCCCCTACTAGAAGTAGGCAATCTGGTGATTAAGTCCATTCCAACGGAATCCCATTTCCATTCTGGAATCTGCAGGGGTTGCAATAATCCAGCAGGTCTTTGATGTCCCGCCTTGACTCTCTGACATATATCACACTTGGCGATATAGCTTTCGATTTCTCTCTTCATCTTGTGCCACCAAAATTGCTCCTTCAAATATTGATATATCTTCGTTCCTCCGGGGTGGATAGAATAAAGAGTATCATGAGCTTCCTTCAGAAAAACTTCTTTCAACTCGAAATCTGCTGGTACACAAAGGCGTCCTTTGTACCACAAAACTCCTTCTTCGTCTTCGGTGAATCCGGGTACTTTGCTTGTACCAATATGACGCTTGATTCCATCGATACTAGCATTTCCTTTTTGCGCCCCTTTGATCTGGCTGATCAAAGTGGGTTGAAGTTCTATGCTAGCCAAAAATCCTTCACTCACTAATTCCATTCGGAAATCTTCCATATTTTTGTGCAAACTTGGTTGCTCCTTCAAAATCATGGAGTTCAAGCGGCACGGCAATCTGCTAAGGGCATCTGCTACCACGTTGGCTTTACCAGGGTGATAGTGAATGTCCAGATTGTAATCCTTGATTAGCTCAATCCATCTTGTCTGTCTCATATTCAGCTCCTTCTGAGTGAATATATACTTCAGGCTCTTGTGATCCGAATAAACCTCACAACGGTTTCCCATCAGGTAATGCCTCCATGTCTTCAGGGCTAGAACTACGGCTGCGAGTTCGAGGTCATGGGTTGGGTAATTTTGTTCATGTTGCTTCAATTGTCGCGATAGATAAGATATAACTTTGTCTTCTTGCATTAGCACACATCCGAGACCAATCTTTGATGCGTCACAATACACATCGAAGGGCTTCGTGATATCCCGCATGATCAAGATTGGGGCTGAAATCAATCTCCTCTTGAGTTCTTGAAAACTCGCTTCACACTTGTCTGTCCATTCAAACTTCTTGTCCTTCTTCAGCAATTGGGTCATGGGTCTGGCGATACTCGAGAATCCTTCTACGAACTTGCGGTAATATCCCGCCAATCCAAGAAATGCACGAACTTGGGTCTGAGTGGTTGGGTCTTGCCAATCTTCGACATCTTTCACCTTTGCAGGGTCAACGACAATTCCTCCGGCTGATACAATGTGGCCGAGGAATCCTGCCTCCTGTAACCAGAATTCACATTTGCTAAACTTGGCATACAACTGATGCTCTCTAAGGGTTCCAAGAATGGTCCTTAGGTGTAGCTCATGTTCTTCTTCTGATTTGGAATAAATCAGAATGTCATCGATGAAAACAACGACAAACTTATCCAGGAAGTCCATAAAAATCTTATTCATGAGATTCATGAAATAAGCGGGGGCATTGGTTAATCCAAAAGACATGACAATATACTCGTATAATCCATATCTGGTGGTAAAGGCAGTCTTGGGAATATCCTCTGCGTGAATCTTGAGTTGATGATAGCCAGTTCTAAGATCAATCTCAGAAAACACTTTGGCACCGGTCAACTGATCAAACAAATCTTCTATCTTGGGCAATGGGTACTTGTTATTGATAGTGACATCATTCAACTTCCGGTAATCTGTACACAAACGGTTACCTCCATCCTTCTTGTCCACAAATAAGATAGGTGATCTCCATGGTGACGCACTTGGTTGAATCAATCCAATTTCCAGCATGGCATCTAGTTGCTTCTTCAGTTCTGCGGGTTCATACTATATGGTCTCTAGGCTATGGGTCCTGTTCCGGGGATTAGTTCGATGATACACTCGATATCCCGATCTGGGGGTATACCGGGAAAAATATCTGGAAATACATCGGGGTATTCACAGACTATCCGGACTTGGTCAATGGTAGGTTGGGCTATACTCTTGTTGTACTTGAATTGACGAGGTAAGGTTTCAGATACATGCTCGACTGATATTCCGGATGTACTGGTCATGGTTATGGCTTTCTTGGCACAGTAAATTAATCCTTTATGTTTGGACATCCAATCCATTCTTAGTACTTCTTCCAAACCTTTAGTTCCGAGTACTATCAGATTAGCATAAAAGTCTATGCCATGGATTCGCATAGGGACGGCTTTGCAAATTTGCCTAGCTTTGGTGGTTGAACCGGGGATTTGAACAATCATAACATGCTTCAGTTTGGTTGGTTGGATCTTACTAGTGCATGCAAATTCTTCGGTGACAAATGAGTGCGATGCACCAGAATCAAACAACACTCTTGCAAGTACTGAATTAACAGAAAACACACCCAGCACGATGTCTGGTGCTTCCTGACCTTCTTCAGCATGCATGAGAAAATGACGGCCGTTGCGGTTGAGCGAATTCCCTGGGGCAAACCTTCTTCTGGGCAGAACACGACGCTGCTGCGGAGCTGGGGCATTTGCATTGGGGGCAGCGACATTCTTCTTGGGGCACTCATTGGAGTAGTGACCCTTATTTCCACAGTCATAACAAGTCACTTGCGACTTGTCCTTTGCTGCAACAGGCACAACATTGCTTCCAGTCCTCGGGGCAGTGTTGGTGTTGGCGGTAGCATTGTTGTTGTTGAACTTGGGTGGTGCATGGTTAAAATTGTTAGAGTTGCCGGGGTTTTTGTGATTTCCTCCGGGCCTCGGGTTTCCACGGTTGGGATAGGTCGGACGGTTCATCGGGGGTCTGTTGGTTCTCGGGGCAAATCCTGGAGATGGGTTAGGGCGATACTTTGGGGTCTGATGGGTTCTTGGCTGATGCATCATGCGACGCTTGCGGTTCTCATTGGCTTGGTTGATCTTTCCTTCCATCTGGATGGCAGAGTCGACAAGGGCTTCAATATCTGCAAAGGGGATATTGACCAACACAGTCTGCATCTCATCGTGCAGACCGTTCAAGAATCTCTCTTTCTTCTTGGCTTCGGTGTCGATCTCATCCGGGGCATACCTAGCTAATGACAAGAATTTGTCACGGTATTCCACTACGGTCATCCGTCCTTGCTTCAGTTCTCTGAACTCATCTCTCATTCTCTTGATCAAACCCGGTGGCACATGGGTTCTGCTGAACTTGACCTTGAATTCCTCCCAGGTCATCATCTGTCCTCCGGTCATTGCACGAATGCTGTTCCACCATGCTCTTGCATCTCCGGCTAGATAGTGGGTGGCGAACAGAACTTTCTCGTTGGCTTACACTCCGGCGACTTCTAGGTTGTTTTCCATGGTTTGCAGCCAATCATCTGCGTCTAAGGGTTCTTCTGACTTAGTGAAAATGGGTGGGTTGGTGTTCTGGAAATTCTTGAGCTTAGATCCATGGTTGTCCTGATTTACTTGGCCTTGATTGTTGTGGGCTAGCTGAGCTATCTGCTGAAGGGTGGCTAAGTTGGCTTGACATTCGGATCTTTCAGCTTCGCGGTCAGAAACCAACATTTGCAGGATCTGCAACATCGGGTCCGGGGATGAACCACTTCCTCCGCGTGGCATCTGAAGATTGAGGTCGATCATGAGAAAAGAGGGAAATTTCTAAGGTTCAGGGACTTTGAAAAGTTTTTAAAGTTTGACTCAGATTTTCTAGCAACTTGCTTTTCATTCATTCATTCATTCATAGCACACGGTATAAACACACACCACAACAAAGGTAAACAAATGGTTTTAAGAACCATTCTGGAAACTACGATACAGTGGGACCGAATACAACTCACTACGCTAGTGCTCAAGTGCTACTACTCCTCGGAGTCGGTGTAGTCATCATCCTCATCATCCTTGTCGTCATCGATGAAGGCGAAATCATCCTCATCGGTGAAGAATTCCATAGCCTGATCCTCCAGAAAATCATCATCATCGCTGAGATAGGAGTAGGGATCTCCACGAAGATCCTCTCCGGCATTCTCCCTTTCCTCCAACTGCATGTCTCTCTCGTGGATGGTCTCCTCCAAATCCGAGATACGGTGGTGAAGACGGGCAATGATGTGATCCTTCTTGTCAAGCTGACAGCGGCGAGACTTGCGATCCTTCGCTAGCATGGAGATGGTCTGATCCTTCGTCTTGATGATGGCGGACTTGTGGTTGGAGTAGTCACGACAATTGTCCAATTCCTGCTGACGATCGTACATCATGAAGCTAAGGTGGTCCAACTGAGTCTTCAGCTCGTGGTGGTATGGGGCTTCCAGTGGCTGTGCCATAGCATCACGTCTTGGACAAAACTCAAATCGGGTACCCTTGATCTGGTTGATACTCTGCCCACACAGACGGGCAAGAGCTTCCTGCATGGCCCTGGCAAGTCCATCTAGCCAGTTGTTCTCTCTTAAGGTGAACTGAATTCCCTCGGCAATGGGGGGTTCAATATTTCCTCGGAGACTTGCAACAATTAGCCACTGCAGATCTTCCCCTCCTTGATCATTGAGCTGAGCTCCAAAGAACTCGGGGTGCGGACGCTCCAGAAGTTCCGAAAGCTGGTTCAAATCCCGCTCAAAGATAAGGTCTCCTCCATTCCCCAACTGATAAAACTTGCTGTACTTCACGTCCATCTATAAGAATATAGGATGAGTAAGTTAGTAGAGTGATCTAGTGTGTCAAATTTTAGGTATTTTGCAAGAGTTTTTGAGGAACATGAATTTTTATAAAAGAAACAAAGGGATAAGAATGGGAATAATTTTTTGTAAATATTTGTTTCCTTTGGTTTTGAAACCAAGTTTTTGATTCAAACGTCCAGTTTAACTAGGGTCTCCTATGGTCAGGATGGCTCTGATACCAACTTGTCAACACCCGGATTTTTAATCCCAGATGCCTGTTATGCCATACATCGCAATCCTAGGATTACCATTTTTGCAAGACATAACAGATTTGGATACCACAGTACATCATCCATTACAAACCATACATAAGGTCTTACACAGATAACGATCTCATGATCCAGTTCTTAATACAACTCAAGCAGCGGAATAACGTAATAATAACGGTAGCGTAGGCGAAGCTCCATCTTCGGGGTCACAGGCAATGCTGACGATGGGAGATGATCCTAGTTGTCGTAACCTTCCTGCGGTCCATCCTCCAAGTACTCTTCTTCATAGTCTGGCCACGGGAATAGCCAGGGACAAAGCCATGAGTACTCTTTAAGTACTCGCAAACTAATACTAACAACTTATGGGGATTTTTGTAGTAGGACACTAAGCTCTAGGGTTGTTTTGCAAAAAGCCAGATTTACTTCTACTAAGTTCAGAAGCAAGAAAAGCTAGTTGAAATTTTATAACACCTAAGAGGGAACTTGAATTTCATATCACAACTCTATTGTGGTCAAGTCAAATTCTCAATTCATTTCACAAGTCATTTTGAAATCATCTGACGGGGGAACAGTATGGCCACTCCAACTGTCCATAACCACGGACGCGGCTATTCGAATAGTTTGACACTCTGCAGAGATTGTACACTTTCACCAAAATATTCGATTCATCCGTCAGGAACAAATCCTGAATTCACCATACTCAGTATGCGGATAATCAATCCTAACCTTTCAATTGCAAGCCCTAGTATAAGCACCTCTCCTGTGAGTTTCGCTCCCAACCATGTCCAACTGTCATCTTGGGTACTGCACAGGTGGACAATCTTCACAAGGTAGCCTCAGCTCATACCTTGGCCGTGAGGGAACCCATACTAAGGTATATAAGTTTCCAGTCAAGCCCTACCCAAACTTCGGGTATTGTGGTTGTACGGTAAAATTGGAATGGTATCGCATCCAGACAACCATCAGTTTTATAAAGGGCTAAGGCTCATGCCTTAACATTTTCATCATCAAAATCATCTGGTGTTCGGAAACACATGTCAAAACATTTCAGTAGAATGATCCATCATTCCAAGGTTTTCATAACCATTTTTCCACCAAGTATTCCCATCTAAAATTGATCAAGTTTTATGCTTAGCACTAGCATCTACAATAGGGGTGAGTCATAATGAGGGGTGGTAAACAAGTATAGTTTAACTAGGTTCAATCTCATGCCTTAGGATGACATCAAGATTATCTAGCTTAGTCCAAATTTAATGCTCTTTATGCAACCTTCAATTATCTTTCTAGTATCTAAAATTTACTCAAATAAACTCTAAGTAATAGCTTTGATAAAGAAATAAAGTAGGAAGCTTGCAAGTAAAACTAGGAATGGGTTTATCAAGTGGGTATGATCACATATGCTTAAGGCATATAGTTGGCATGGTAATAAACAAGTATTAGATTGCATAGGTCAACTTGATTAGTAAGGCTTGCTAAAGTAGAGTATCTTGCAAGTGTTAGCTTGCCTTGTGCAGAGTAGTGGTTGAAGTTCTCCTCGGCTCCTTCTTCGTAGTATCCTCCTTCCTCCTCGTATCCTTGGTCGGTACTAGCGTCTATGAATAAATACGAGGTACACAATCACCAAACAATACTTAACTACTTTAAATCATCACACAAAGGTGTTCTATAGATGATCTAGCATCATCACTTAACATTACAAGATTAAGACATTTGTCTTATTTATTTATTTTTAGAAAAGTATTTTCTACTCATTGAAAAACTACTTAAGATTTAATATTCTCCAAACCAAACATGGGGTCATGTTGACACATGTCATGACCACATATTTCAGTACATGGGAATGTGATTTAAACTGGTGTCACAATTTAATAAGGTTTAACCTTTTAATTTAAATAAAATAAGTGACTAGAAATGCCTATGTGGCATTCTTTTATTACTTGAACATTATTTCTGTAAGTAAACCCATATGTTTTTATATATTCTGAAAGGTATGATAAAATGTGATTTTTGAGAGTTGGAATCAACTCAAAAGCTATTATGGTTGAAATTTGAAAAATGTTTGAATGCAGAAAATATTCTCACTTGTTATTTTTACCAAGGTTGATCTATAGATCCAAATGATTTGAATCCAACGGGCTTGGATTAAGCATTTCAATACCTTTCTAACAATATTAGTTTGATTCAATATGGTTCACTGAATCAAGCTGGGTTGATTTTTGAAACCGGTTACATAACTAAGTTTGAATATAAATAGAAAAAGCTAAGTTCAAACGAGTGGGCTGCGCGGGAAAGGTAAATGGGACGGCCCAGTGTCACTCCACAGCGCGGGGCTCAGCTGACAGGGGGGTACCACCAGTCAGTGTCTCATAACACGCGAAGCGGTACGGGGCGATCTCAGCCGCACGATCTAAGTCTAATCGAACGGCTACGGCCCATCATCCATGTCGAGCAGCGCCGGTGAGACAGAACCCTAACGCGGCAGGTGGGGGTCGTGGGAGGCTCACCGGGGCTCAGGCGAGGATCAGCGATGGGGGCAAACGACGAAGTCGACGATGGCGATTCTCCTGGCACCGGCAGCTCCTCCTGGGGCGGCTCCAATCGATGGCTTCCTTCTTCTCCAGCAACGGCGGGCTCCGGTGAAATTCCGGCGATGCGCTGCTCGTCTTGCTCCGGGAGTGAGGTGGGGTGGTTCTGGGTGAGAGGGGAGTGGAATGGTGTGAAGAAATCGAGCGGGGGAGGCCTCTATTTATAGTGGCGAGAGGGGACCGACGGGCGCGGGCTGAGCTCGTCATGGTCGACGGCACAGAGGGCTATCGACGTGGGTGACGGTAGGGGGCGGTGTTGTGCTCCCTGGTGAAGCTCAACGACGTGGTGGCGAGGCGTGGGGCGGTTCTGATCGGTCGGAACGCTTCGGCGCTCTGAGCGTGTCCGACGGAGGTTTTGATGGCCCACAGCGCGCGTGGTCCGCGCGGCGGCGAACGGGTGTGTCTGCGGGGTTGCTGGGGTGGTGGTGATCACGTGTGCACGCGGTGAAGGCGGCGCACAGTCTGTTAGCGTGTGTCGAGGGTGGCGCACGGGCGCGCTCTCAGCATTCTCGCAGAGAGGCTTGGCAAGGCTTGGGCGTGTGTTCCAGTGGCTGACATTGCTCGAGGCTGGGATAGGGAGTGGCGGTGGGGTGCTAGCTAGCTCCCAGACAAGGTTGGTGAGGCTAGTGTTGCTTGTAGCTTGCTGTCGACCATTGGGTGGCAATGGTGCTCTCGGCCTGCTCACCATTGATGACAATGGCCAGCTTACAGTAGTGCTAGAGATTAGTTAAGGTTGCTAGATTATCTACTAAGGCTAGTTGTAACCAGAGAGGGAACAAGTTAGGCTCAAAACACTATTAAAAACAGTGAATTTGATTTGGTTGATTTGAATCTGCAACCTGTTTGATGAAATGTCCGCATGAACTTGAGTTTTGAATTTTGAAAAGATTTTTGGTGGGTGTACTAGGCATGTGCTGGTGATACTGTGGATGCTTGGGTTTTGAAAATTGAGCTTGTTTGAGTGGTTTTTGAAATAGTGGGATCTTCCCATATGAAATAGATTCAATTCTAAACTGTCATTTAAACTAAGCATTTAAATGTTTTTGGATGATCACAAAGTGGTCCTTGGTACCTTATTATGAGTACTATCAAGGGGTGCAAAGATCCATACATGTTTCTGTTAAGTTATGAAAGTTTGAGATAGCCAAAGTAGGCATGGGAGTTAATTTGGCCAAAGTGACCATTCACTTAATTTGTTTGTTTTGACTTGTTTGTCTTTGGGAAAAGTTTGGGGATTGTTTGGGTGATGTTTATTTCACCTAAGAATCATTTTACAAGCAAAGAAACACAGAACCATGGCAATTCAAAAGAATCCAAATTTTAATGCACACACATATGAATGCTTTCATATTTTTAATTGGAAAAGTTTTTGTTAACCCTAATTTTGATGATTACAGTTTGGTGATCCAAGTTTAGTATTTTTGGGATGTTACATAATGGTTTGCAGCAAGTAAACAGGTAACAGTGGAAGAGGTATCAATGGTAAAGATTGGACCGGAGTCCATAGTTCACTAGAGGTGCTCTCCTTAGATAAACAACATGGCATGAAGGGTAAACAAAGTACAGCAGGGCAATTGACAGGAACTGAGCAAGGCATAACAATGCAATACCAGACAAAAAGATCCTACGAGATTCGATTGGGCAATACAACAATATACATAGACCGCCATCCAACTGCATCTATGACTAGAAGTCCACCTTCAGGTTATCATCCGAACCCCCTCCAGTATTAAGTTGCAAGCAATAGACAACTGCTTTAAGCAAAGTGTGTAAGGTAAACAATCCACTTGTTCCATGAACAAGAGACCGTTGTTTTCTCCCTAGTGGCAAAAACACATCTATAACCGAAGAGATTTCTGTCACTTTCCTTGGAAACTAGAGGCATGAACCCACTATCGAGCATAAATACTCCCTCTTGGAGTCACTAGCAACTACTTGGCCAAGATAGCTACTAACAACGGAGAGCATGCAAGATCACAAACAACACAGACATGATAATATCAAATCGACAAAACCATTAATCAATCTAACATAGTAATCTCAATATCCATCGGATCCCCGCAAACACAACATGCATGATTACAAATAGATTAGATCTTGATGATGAACGGAGCTCACAAAATCTATATATCAAAGCACAAGGAGGAGATACAACCATCTAGGTACTACATGGACCCATAGTCCAAGGTGGAACTACTCATGCATCATATCGGAGAAAAAGGCCTCCGGGATGATCTCCCCTCTGGCAGGTTGCCGGGAAGAACTTCAAATCCCCCCGATCTAGGGATGACGGTGGTGGCGGCTATAGAAGGTTTCGTGGAGTTTTGATCGGGTGTCTAGGGTTTTTGCATCGGGGGCTTCTTATAGGTGAAGAGGCGAGGCTAGGAGGCGGCCAGGGGGCCCACACCCTACCCAGGCGCGGGGTGGGCCCACCTGTGCCTAGGGGGGTGCGGCGGCCCTGGTTCACCTCTCCGTCTCTCCTCCGGACTTCGTGTCGCCCACGGTAAAGTATTGACTTTGGCTTTTGTCCCGTCCAATTCCGAGAATATTGATTTTATGCCTTTCTGGAACCAAAAACAGAAGAAAACAAGCACCTGGCATTGTGGCAACTTGTTAATAGGTTAGTTCCAGAAAATATAAAAACACCTCAAAGTGTAGACAAAGCAAAGCAAAGTATATACTAACAGCATCAATAATTATAGATACGTTTCCGACATATCAGCTGTTGCCACTAGGGAGAAAACAACGGTCTCTTGTTCATGGAACAAGTGGATTGTTTACCTTACACACTTTGCTTAAAGCATTTGTCTGTTGCTTGTAACTTAATACTCGAGGGGGTTCAGATGATAACCCAAAGGTGTACTTCTAGTCATAGATGCAGTTGGATGGCGGTCTATGTATCTTGTTGTATTTCCCAATAGAATCTCATAGGATCATGATGATTAGTATTGCATTGTTATGCCTTGATCAGTCCTATCAATTGCCCCGCTGTAATTTGTTTACCCAGCATTCCATGTTTGTTTATCTAAGGAGAACACCTCTAGTGTCCAATCTTTAACATTGATACATCTTCACTATTACTGTTTACTTGTTGGAAATCACCATTTCCTTCCACACCATAAAGTTAATCCTTTGTTACAGCAAACTAGTGAGATTGACAACCTCACTGTTCGTTGGGGAAAAGTCTTGAGTTTGTGTTGTGCAGGTCTCCAAGTTGCTAGCAACACCTTTGAGTCATTTCCTTCCTCCTACTGGTTCAATAACCTCAATTTCTTACTGAGGGAAAACTTGCTGCTGTGCTCATCATACCTTCCTCTTGGGGTCTCCCAACGAAGTGTTCACGCACTCATCAAGCCTTTTTCTGGCGTCATTGACGGGGAGGCTAAGGACGTCTTCACAAGGGGAGTCCTCCTCAACCTTTCTCTTTACTTTGTTTTTGTTTTTCTTAGTTTATTTTGTTTGGTTTTGTTTGCCTATTTTTATCAAAAACTCCAAAAAAAATTAGTTTAGTTTGGGTTGCCTTCCCTTATCAAAAACACAAAAAAATTTAGTTCCTACTCTAGTTGCTGGTCTGTTATTGCCTTGCTTTTTCATGCTTTCTATCAATGGATGGTTTATTTGACACTAGTTCTTATTGGCAAGGTGGGTTCACGGAAGAAAAAAAGTATTATTATAAGGAACACCGTTTGTCACAAAAAGGGAAACACTTATGGGAACAAATTGATAAGTTGAATACTATTGCTAGAGACGTGTGCTCCACTTATAATGTTACTTATTGCTTTGATGAATATTGTTGCCGTAGGAGGTATAAACACCTTTCTTTCCAATGTGAGTATAATGATAATGTTACCATATCTTCTAATGTTAAGGGAAATTATGACTTTTATGATGTGGAACAAATCGAAGAATTTATTGCTTTCAAGGGTGCATTTGAGCTTGCTAATTTGCTTGAAAATACTGATAATGCACCTTATGAATATGAGGTTTATGAGATACTTAAATTTTGCTTTGATAATTACAAGGAAGCGAATGGCTATATTCTTGAATATTTTAATAGATGCTTTCCACACACGGAAGAGACTAATGCTTTGCAGGAGCCTATGGAAGAAGAAATTGCTGAAACTGGAAGCTCATTAAATGAAAAAGAGGAGAGTGATGAACAAAGGGAGGAAGAATGGATCTACCCATGTCTACCTTCTAATGAGAGTAACTCTTTACCTCTTACATTATTTGATTGTCCCCCATGCTTACCAAAGGAGGATGAATGTTATGTACCTGTGGATTCTTTTTAAATATCTGCTGTGGGTAAAACTTGTGAAAATAGTTATCCTCCTGTTATCGATGATAATCCTTTATTTGTGCCTAACTTAGAAATGCATGGTACTAAAGAGTTTTAGAAAATGTTTATGATAAAGCTCTAGATGATGGTCCTATATTGAATGATCAGTCACCTTATTATAAAATTGTTAAAAGTGGGTTTGATGGTTTTAATCCCACCATTTTCGAGCTTGATAGATGTGTTTGTAGATCATGAAAAACATGCTTTATGTGATAGTTATATTGTTGAGTTTATTCATGAGGCTACTGAAAATTATTATGAGAGAGGAAAATATGGTTGTAGAAGTTTTCATAGTATTGAAACACCTCTCTATGTGCTGAAAGCTTTGAAGTTGCTCTTGTTTCATCTGCCCATTCTTGTTACTATGTGCTTCTTTGATTTATTTTCTTACAAGATTACTATGCATAGGAAGTGGGTTAGACTTAAATGTGTTTTGAATTTGCTTCTTGATGCTCTCTTTTACTTCAATTCATATTTCTTATGTGAGCATCTTCTCAAACTATCAAGCCTAATTAACTTAAAGGCGTTAAAGAAAAGTACTTGTTGGGAGATAACCCAAGAGTTTTCTTGAGTCTTGGAAGTTATTACTTCAGTAATGACCTCTCCTTATCTTTTTTGTTTGCTTTTTGTGCCAAAAATGATATCTAATGAGAGGGAAGTAAGATTTGGTGAGTTGCTGATTTTTGTGCTCCACCGTAAAAAGTCGTGAGGAATCTCTGTAAGTCGGATGGAGCTGATACTTTACTAATAAATCCCCCAGTATGTTGGCTAACTTTCCTTAGTTCAACACTTTTTGATTTGAGCAACAAAGTGTCTTCTAAAAAAATCGGTTTCTACCTGCTGGTCTGTTTTGACAAATTTCTGCCATTATTTGCATTTGCTTCTTATTGATTCCTTTTTGGGTTCTTTTTGGGAAATTGAGCTTTTTGAGGGAACTGCTACATTAGCTTATGTTTTTAGTGAAATTTTTGCTCTTCTAAAGCTAAACCCAAGGGTCTATTATCTTTTGAATACACTAATGTTGCTAATGAAGATTGTGTGAAGTTTTGTATGAAGGAAAAAAAATTCAGCTGTAGAGAGAGATTGATGTAATGAGATGAAGAATGGACAAAAGCTCAAGCTTGGGGATTCAATCCCGTGTCACCCCAAGAAATATCCAAGATGTACAAGCTTCAAATCTTGGGGATGCCCAAGGCATCCCCTTCTTCATCAATAAAAAGCTCAGGTCTTTCTAGACACTTCGTTTTTATCGTTTAATGCATTGTTGTGTTGTTCTTGGAGCATCATAGTTTTCGTTTGGTTTGCTTAGTTTTATTGAATAAAGTAGTTCGGACCCCCGTTCTCGCTGTGTTGTTTCAAATAAGTTGATTGGTGTTGGGAAAAGAGTAGAAAGTTCTTGCTTGAATAGTGCAAGAGGAGCTTGCTATGACTGTGACTTAGACTTTAGCATGTTATGCTAGGTGTTGTTTTGACCTTATGCTTAGTGATTATCGATGTAGCATGTTTTGTTCCAAACAATTGGGATTGCTTAGTGTGCCTTGAAGGAATCATGTGTTGTTTTAGCATACAAAAGCATAGTATTGTGGTATTCTCCTTTGATGCTTTGTTTGGGTTGACTTGGCACATGCTCACACCATGTTATGACTATGAACAAGTCAACATAGCCTCTATGATCATTTATTCCTTGACTTGTAGTACCACTTTATGCTTTGGTTAGTAATGTTTTGTCGCTCTGCATGATTATGGCCATTATTTCTCTCTTAGTTGGTTGCTCCCAGTCTTTTGCTAGCCTCCACTTGTATGAGTAAGCTCTACTCATGCTTCCAACTCCCAAGAAACCAAGTTATTCCATAGTGTCCACTATAAATTCTTATGCATGGTGTGTTACACCATTCCAATTATATTCTTGTTTTCATCTATCTTCTAATTAAAAAGTATTTTGTTATGTGAAAACTTAGTGATTAAATCTCTCACAAACTTTATGGCACACTTTATTTTTCTTGCCCCTAATAAAAACTTGAACCATTGTGTCATCTATGTTGTATATGCTTACACTTATACGTTGTAATTAGCAGAACCGTGCTGTCACGGGGAACGCTTTCAACATTGCACTTGTACTTTGTACACATTTAATATCATGCTCTTTTGTCTATGGATGTCGCCGGTGTGAAATAAAAGGGGAGCTTGTAAGTCCATGGAGTTATGTATGTGTGTTAGAGAAACGCCTGGGCCGCTAGCCTAAGCCATGCCTAATCATGGTGGAAACTTGCAGCATCACCATAGTGATATCTATGAAGCTTTCTTTTTATAAAAAAAGAGACATATTGAGAAAAAAAGAAAGAGGGAAAAAGCACCATATTCCCATGGTAAATAAGAAGATTGTTGAGATGCTCATTGTCTGCTTCCCTTGTCATTTTGGTTATGGGATAGCTCTTGTACCATGTGCAAGGGGTACCCCATTGGCGGTTCTCTATGATACACATGTACTTACTATGACAAGAACTTACGGGTGACTAAAGTTGAGTAGCATAGGGAGCGGCCCTCGTATTCAAGGGACATGAGATTGCCAACTTATACTTTGTCAAGCATATACTCCATAGTTTGTTCACTTTAACCTTAGTCACTTCAAGATGCTTATGATAGGGGCAATGAGAGTTGAAAGCTAATAAGTACCATAATTTTTGGACACTCTTTTTGAAACTTGAAATCCCTGCTTCCATTTATGAAGGGTGTTTCTTCCACCATTATATTGAGTCTCCACCTTCTATCCTTTAGGCACCAGTTAAGAGAGCATAGTTGCCATTCTTAGTTCCATGTGCATTGTCCTAAAACTTATTGATTGATGCATATTGTTGATATTACTTGTTCTTGTGCTATTTGTATCTAGTCACTCTTATGAACTTTGAAGGTGTCCTATGCATCTATTTTCTAATCCATGAGGGACAAGTTGATTGCCACTATGACATGTTTTCTGTATGTGAAACAAACAAACATTTTTCAATGCATGTTATTCATGATCTTTGTTTGTAGCCTTTCATGTTGCATGCATAGTTACTTTGTCTTACTGTTAGAACTCCATCTTTCATGCTCATGTTTAGAGTTCTTTGATGCCAGCTTTCAATTCTTGCAAATGGTTTGATCTTGATTTTGATGGTGCATGTCACCTCAAAAATTATTCTTTTTATCACTTACCTACTCGAGGACGAGCAGGAGTTAAGCTTGGGGATGCTTGATATGTCGTAAACGTATCTATATTTTTTGATGTTCCATGCTTGTTTAGTATCTACTTCGCTTTGCTTTGTCTACACTTTGAGGTGTTTTTTATATGTTTTCTGGTACTAACCTATTAACAAGATTCCAAAGTGCCAGTTGCCTGTTTTCTTCTATTTTTGGTTCCAGAAAGGAAAAAAATCAATATTCTCGGAATTGGACTAGACAAAAGCCAAAGTCAATATTTTACCGTGGGGAACACGGAGCCAGAAGACGAGAGGGAGGAGGGCCTCGAGGGGACCACACCCCCTGGCCGCACGGCCAGGCCTGGCCCGCGCCTGTTGGGTGCAGCCGCCACGGGCACCCCCTCGACCTCCCTCTTCGCCTATAAGAAGCCCCTGATGCCTAAACCCTAAGTACCCGATCAATATTCCACGAAACCGTATGTAGCAGCCGCCACCATCGTCCCTAGATCGGTGGGAGGGGATGTGAAGATCTTACCGGCACCCTGTCGGAGGGGAGATCATCCTGGAGGCCTTCTTCTTCATCATGCCAGCCTCCGGTATGAAGCGTGAGCAATTCCACCTTGGACTACGGGTCCATGTAGTAACTAGATGATTGTATCTCCTCCTTTGTGCTTTCATGTCTAGATCTTGTGAGCTCCATTCATGATCAAGATCTCAGCTATTTGTAATCATGCATGTTGTGTTTGCGGGGATCCAATGGATATTGAGATTACTTTGTCAGATTGATTAATGGTTTTGTCTTATTGATTCTATCATGTTTGTGTTTTTTTGTGATCTTGCATGCTCTCCCTTGTTAATAGCTATCTTGGACAAGTAGATGCTAGTGACTCTAAGAGGGGATATTTATGCTCGATATTGGGTTCATCCCTCTATTTAATCTAAGGGAAGTGATAGAAATCTCTAAGGTTGTAGATGTGTTGTTGCCACTAGGGAGAAAACAACGGTCTCTTGTTCATGGAACAAGTGGATTGTTTACCTTACACACTTTTCTTAAAGCAGTTGTCTGTTGCTTGCAACTTAATACTGGAGGGGGTTCGGATGATAACCCAAAGGTGGACTTCTAGTCATAGATGCAGTTGGATGGCGGTCTATGTATCTTGTTGTATTGCTCAGTCCTGTCAATTGCCCTGCTGTAATTTGTTTACCCAGCATGCCATGTTTGTTTATCTAAGGAGAAAACCTCTAGTGAACTATGGACCCCGGTCCAATCTTTACCATTGATACATCTTCACTATTACTTTTTACTTGATGCAAACCACCATTACCTTCCACACCATATAGTTAATCCTTTGTTACAGCAAACCGGTGAGATTGACAACCTCACTGTTCGTTGGGGAAAAGTCTTGAGTTTGTGTTGTGCAAACCGGAATGGTCTGGAGAATAAGATTTATATAAGGAAAGTGGTTTTCTTGAGTTCGGAAAAGTGTCGGTGTTTTGACCGGATACTTCTAGAATGTTCTAGAGGGACCACCAGTGGTTCCACCACCCCGGGAGGGGGTCACTTGGATAGTGACATGCCCTAGGGACCATCTTGAATATTCAAATCCTAGTTTGAAAAGCCAAACTCTAGTTTTTGGTAAGAAGGAAGACTTGGTGGAAAAGGTTTCAAGCTCTTCCCTTGGTGGCCGAGTTGGGGGAGGACATGGCCTGGGCTGGGAACCCTTGGCTGGTCACGCTCCCACCTATATAATGAGGGGTGGGGGCGCACCTCCTAGACCCTTGTCTATTGGCGCCTAACCCTAGCTGCCCCTCTCTTCTCTCTCATCCACCGTCCTGCTCCGGCTTAGGCAAAGCCTTTGCAGTAATCTCTCCTCCACCACCACCACCACACCATCGTGTTGTTGGGATTCTGAGGAGATATACTACGTCCACTGCCTTGCTAGAATAAGGGAGATGAAGGTATTCATCGACTACCGTACATGTGATCGACTGCAGAAGCGCTACCGGAACATGGCGCCAGAAGGATCGTCTACGTGATCTTGAGATCGGCAAGTGATCGACTACATCAACCACGAGAATCTGATCTTATTAAACGCATTGGATCTACGAGGGTTACTTCTCTACAATATCGTTGCACCAATCTTGTAGATTAGATCTTGGCTTTGCCATAGATTAGATCTTGGTTTTTTGTGTTCACGCGATATAATTTTTTTTTCATGCAACGAACCCTACAGTGGTATCAGAGCCGACTCTATGTGTAGATTTGCTGCACGAGTAGAACACAATGGTTTTGTGGGCGTTGATGCTTTTGTTGTTGCTTGATTTTCATGTACTTTGCATCTTGCGGTATGGTGTGGTGAAGCGGCCCGGGCTAACCTTACATGTCATCGCACATGAGACTTGCTCCACGCTCAATGTGCAACTTGCATTACACAAGTGGCTTTGCGGGTTTCTGTCTCTCCCACCATAGTTAAGATTCAATTTACAATGGTCACTTGACAATACTTGTATCAACATTGTGGTTCTTTTTCGTAGGTAAGAACGATTCTTATTCGAAAGCCCCAAGCCACGTAAAACATGCAAAGAAAATTAGAGGCGTCTAACTTGTTTTTGAAGGGCATGTGATATGATATGATATGGACATGATGTGATTGTGTTTATATTTTATGTATGCAATGATCCTTATTGTAAGTTGGCAACCGGCATGAGCCTTATGATTGTCTTTAAATTCGTTAAGACCTGCGTGTCTATTCATCATGTAATCGCTTTATTCCAAGTTGTTGTAATAGTTGTTGTTTGGTGATGGACAACCATGAAGCGACACCATTGACCTTGACGTCACGCTAGTGATGATGGATATCATGTACGTGCTTTGAATATGGAGATCAAAGGCACAAGAAGAAAGGCCATATCATATCACATATTATAAATTGCATATGTTGTTAATCCATTTTATGCATTTTATATTGCTTAGATTGCGACGGTAGAATTATAAGATGATCCCTCTCACTAAATATCAAGTAATAAAAGTGTTCGTCCTTAGTAGGCACCGTTGCTAAGACTCGCCATTTCGAAGCATCACGTGATGATCGGGTGCGATAGATTCTACGTGTGCATACAATGGGTGCAAGCCAGATTTGCACATGCGGATACTAAGGTTAACCTTGACGAGCCTAGAATCTACAGAAATGGCCTCGGAACAAGGAATACCGAAAGGTAAAGCATGAGTCATATGTATGATATGATGAACATGTTGACTATTTGCCTTTGAAGCTACATCATCTCTCGTGTTGATCGGACTTGGTGTAGTGGATTTGGTTCATGTAATCACCAAAACGACACGAGGGATGTTGTTTTTGAGTGGGAGTTCAAAAGTAATATGAATAAAGTTGAACACAATTTATCATAAAAAAATCAAAGTGAATTTGCATAGTTGTTGTAGTCATTGGCATCCGTACACCACCTTACACTTAGTTTTAATTGAGATAGTAGAACTATAGAATTCTAGATATGTACTTGACAAACTAGTATTGTATTGTTTTGAGTGTCAATCTAAAGTTTAAAAGTCCTATTGCAAACTTTCAGCAAACTCCATTTACTCCATGAAGTTTAATAATTAATATTAAATCAAGAGTAACAATTTCAGTGTTAGTGTCTAAAGTATCATGTTTGCCTCCTTGATTCTTGATATTCAAAAAATATTGTTTTAATATCAAGGTTATCTAGGAGATGAAAGAAATGTTTTAGAAACCATCATGTGTGGAAAATATTGCGATATCTAAAAAAAATGTTTTGGTTGCAACATGATAGAGTATAATTTGGAAAAATACATGTTCTCATGTTTGATGAGAATTTTCGAAGGTTGGAGACACTAGACGTCCTAATCCTCCAAAAGGGTTGTGGAAAGTAACTTTATACTCGCAATTCACCTTTATAAGTTATAGTAGCATGATCATGAAAATTGTCATGATAAGGATGAATATAATATGTAGGTAAAATGTTTACTACACTAAAAGATTAATAAAGATTGGATTTTGAAAGAACGCCAAACATTTGATGATGGTGATCTACTTCAAAATGCAAGTCCAAAGGTATTAGTATTTGACTATACACGCTTTGGACTATGTGTCATGTTATGGCCCCACTATTGATGTTGATAGATTCTTTTAAAAGGGAAAAGAAATGTTGAAAGAGAATCTCAGAAATATTTGGCAGAAAAAGGGAAGACTGGAATTTTCCAGCTTAGGTATATAAATGATATACATGTTATGGTTGTATTCTTTTCTTGTTAAACAATGTGGTTATTGGGTATTGGATACCGAATTTGGTTGGTGTGAAATTTCATGTGAGACAACACGATTCATGAACTGCAATGGCCTAAGTAACCAACAAGAGAATATGTGATTATGTTCATCAAGAACAAAAAAGTGTTGTTGTGTTTCTCGATGACATCAAAGCCTCCTTCAAGATTTGTTTCAACAATTGTTACTTCGGTCACGTATTATGAGAACAAAAGGTTGTTCAAATAATTATAGTGTTTCATATAAGATGGATGATTTACAAGTCTGGTTGGATAAATCACATCCATAAAACTAATGCTAAAAATGTCGCAAGACAAATGATTGAAAGATCACTTACGAAGTGACATCGCCGTTTAAATTATATTGGAAACAAAAATGAAGAAACTCCATGTTGATGGAATTTTAGAGTCTTTTGATTTTGATCAAATGAAGCATGTGAGACTTTCCTAGAGATAATTGAAACTTCGTTCAAAGGCCATAGAAGAACAAACGACTAACTCACTTGAATTTGTACATATTGATGTATGTAGTCCATTATGTGTAGTCGTGGGTGATGGATTTCAACTTCACATGCTTTCTCCGGAAATTTGAGTGAATATATGTGCATATTTACTTAATGAGGAAGAAGTGTGAAATATTTGAAAATGTTCAAAGACTTTCAAGATGAAGTGGAAAATCGTTGTAACATAAAAACAAAGAATTTATGATTGGATCATAAAGGAAGATATTTGAATTACAAGTTTAGCATAACACCTAAGATTTGAAGAATCGTTCCATGGATTTGCATTTCCCGAAATCAAAGGTGTCAGTTATAAAAATGCTATTGTATTTTAAAGATTAAAACATTAGTGACTACTACTTTACACTGAAAAGAGCTCCATCATGATCCGTCGAAATGACACTATATAAACTATGGTCTGGGATAAAAGTTGTCCTTTCTTAAACTTTGGTATGCTAGGCATAAGTAAAAAATTTACAACCAAAGTCGGGTGAGCATGTCTTTGTATGTTATTTTGAATGACCGTTGGGTATTCCTCCATAACACCGAAGACAAAAGTGTTTGTCTCTTCGAACGTCAAGTTTATTGGGAAGGAATTCTTCATGAAAAGTTAAGTGGGAGGACAATAGAACTTTGATAAGGTTATTGAACCTTAGCTGAGTTACACAACATGAGAAAGTGTTCCGGAGGCAGCAACAATGCTCATGGCTCACGTACCTCAAAGGTTGTGGTCACAGAGGTCTAAATTCCTATTGAACCGAGAAGGTCGGGTATACTATCAAATACTAAGATTTGAGAGTAAATCATTGTTGTTTGACAATGATGAACCGACTATATGCAAAGAAGCGATGATGGGCCCTGACTCCGTCAAATGGCTTGAAGCCATAAAATTCGTGATAGTTCCATACACGATAAATCAAGTTTTGAACTTGGAGGACCCTCTAGAAAGTGTAAAACCTTACAGTCATATTTGGATCTATAAAGAAATAAACATGGATGTTTCACATATGTGAAATAGTCGACATGTCATAAAACAGTTTACGACAATGTTCAAAAGGTTGAATATGACAAGATTTGATCTTTCATAGCGATATTTAGTCTGGACGGATTAATGTAGCAACCACTACATATAATTTTGGTATATGATAGTTGAACAAACAAAACAAGTTACCTAGGACATGTACATGACATGATCCAAAGGGTTTTGTTAATTCAAAGGATGCTAAAAGTATATGCAAACTTCAATAGTTGAAGTAAGCATCGCAGAGTTGGAATATTCACCATGATGAAACTGTTAAAAGATTTTAATTTCATCAGAGACGATGAAGATTCTTGCATTTGCAAGAAATTAAGTGGAAGCACTAAGACTACTTATTTCTAATACATTATGTGAAAGACATATTGTTGATTGGAAATGATGTATCTTTTATTGACACATGTTCATTTTGATGAAAGACTTAGGCAAAACCCGAATATTAGGCATCAATGTCTATATGAATAGATTGAGACACTAGTAATGTTGTGCTGAGAGTACATAGATGAGATATTTAAATAGTTCAATATAGAAACTACAAGAAAGGTTCTGGTCGCACGAAAAGGACTGAATCAAGATTCAGGTGTATTGACGCTTGGTAAGTGAGATAAGATACAAGTGTTTTTGACACTTGGTGAGTGAAATCATAAGAATATTTTGATTAATCATATTGTGATATGTACACATCCAGATATGTCCTATGATCTAAATGTTATCAGCATATACCAGAATGATTCATAAGATGATAATTGGACGATAGTAAGGATATTCTTACGATCTTTGGAAGAACTAAGAATATGTTATTTATGTAGAGGTGACATATGGATAGATAGTTCATTGTAAAGTGTAACATTGATACTAGTTTTGTCACAAGATACAAATTAATTTTATCTCAATTTAAACTATGGGTGGCACAATGTAATGGAAAGAAAGTTCCATAACGGATTTGGATGAGTTCCAAAGTTAAGACATTATGACAAATACTACAACAAAAGGCTAAGTATATGACTGCTATTGTAGGAGCAAAAGAGGGCATTTGTGTCAAGTAGCTTGTGATCAAACTAGATGTAGTTCATAGCGGGCTAGTACTATGAAGATATATTGTACGACAATTGTATCGATATGGTTTAACCCCAAGGGACCAAAGGTCTCACCAAAGTACCAAAGTTGTACAATGTCATCTCATTGGAGAATGAGTGATGTGTAGAGATGCAAAGACATGAAAATACACACGGACCTGGAAGTGTCAGATCCAAAGATTAAGTTTACCACTAGCAATCATGTATATACAACACCAGAAAGCCATAGGTGTTGAATGCACAAGTTTTTCCAAACTAGATTATTGACTCTAGTGCAAGTGGAGACTGTTGGAGATATGCCCAAGAGGCAATAATAAAGTGGTTATTATTATATCTTTGTGTTTATGATAAATGTTTACATCCCATGCTATAATTGTATTAATCGAAAACATTAATACTTGTGTGTTTTGTAAACATAAAAGAGTCCCTAGTAAGCCTCTTGTTAAACTAGCTTGTTGATTAATAGATGATCATGGTTTCCTGATCATGGACATTAGATGTTATTAATAACAAGATCATGTCATTAGGAGAATGATGTGATGGAAACACTTCTATAGTTAGCATAGCATAAGATCAAGTCATTTAGAGTTTGTTTGCTACATGCTTTCAAATACATAGTAACCTAATGCTTCGACCATGAGATCATGTTAATCACCATCACCAGATGGATGCTTTGATGACATCAAACACCACTTCCGTAACTAGGTGGTTATAAAGGTGGCATTAGGTATTCTGAAAGTATTTGTTGAAGCACATGGATCAAGAGTGGGATTTGTCCATCCATATGGCAGATATATATAATCTGGACCCTCTCGGTGGAATGTCATCCAATTGACTTGAAAGCATGTGACTAGGTCACAATTGATGTCATATCACAAAACTAGTTGTAGAGGTCCCAACCTGATAAGGTAGAGATCCCTATGTTTACAATGCTAGTCCCTGGATCAATAGCTAGCATCCACAATTTAAGATGTAATATCAAGAAACAAAGGTCATAATACAACTTTATAACTAGGAATAAAATAATTCATTACATCTTACATAGCTCATTTGGCTATCTCATTACAATGCAGCAGAAATATCTATATAACATGGAGTCCTTCATCTTCAAAGTGCTAGAGGCAATCATGTTGGTTATAGACTTGTAATCCTATTCAACACACTTCACTAACATTCAAACAAACCTGCAACATAATAAGTTACAGCCACAAGGGTCAATACATTTGAATTGTATTGGCAAGTGATACTATGGTAGAATAGTGGTATCTATCATCTATATGCATTTGGCTAAATGGAGCTTAGGCTTGCTTTGATCAAAATAGATTTTCCTTATCATTTTAAAACACTAAGTTTTTGTTTGTCAAAATCACCCAAGGCATCTACCAATAGAAATTGGTGATCCTTTACCCTTGTTCAACCGTAAGCTTTTATCTTAGAAATTGGGATGAGGAGATTCTTGATAGCTTCCATGTCTTGATGCTCGAATTGTCCATTGCCGGGGACACGGCTAAGTACTTAGATTTTACTCCCTCGAGAGATGGTGCACTTTCCCCACAACACTCGACATGCATCGAGACAAGATATTTCAGAAGCCTTCCCTTAGACCAAATGGACGCACTCCATCCTATCACCCCTACCATCAACTGTCCATCTGGCTAAGTTATTTCAACCTATATGATCCAGGCAGAGCCCATAATGCCATGTGGCTGCACTTGAAGCTTGTCAACATTTGACATCTCAAATCTCTTTGTTCCTGGGGGGCTTTCCACAAGTGATATACACTAGGGTAGGCCATAAATATGGGCCCCTGTGTAACCACTCAACACAATCCATTCTTTCCATTGCACCCAGGTGAATCATTTACATAGTTGTTTTATTAAACAAATCACAAGTCATTGACTTAGAAATATTTCATAGCATGAATATAATCCACCCTTGTTTTCTACTAGCTAGGCTAAGCATGATAGTAGCAGGAATCTTAACTTAGGGAAAATATACTAAGGCATCATGTACTAGGATTTACCAAGGCATAGCTTATACTTAGAAAATTCCATGCAAGTCCTACTCAAAATATCACTAATGCATAGTGAAAATATTAGGACAAAATGTATGAAGCACCACTTGCCTTTTTAGTAGAGAATATAGGTTCACTCCTTGATCTTGCAATTGTCACACTCTTAAAAGTTCACTACAATTCAATCAAGCAAACACATATTCAAATCTAGCATTCAAACAATTCATCACATAAGATAAAGAAAACAAAACAATGCATGCAAGCATGCAAAAGGTTGTTTTATTTGGAAAGGTGGTTTCTAATAAGATATAAACATTTTAAAACACCTATTGGTCATTTATAAATGTGGCAAAACCATTTGAAATTAAGTTAGTGAAAATGGCCATTTAGATCATTTTTGTTTTGCTAGAAATGATTTTAATCAAAGGAATAATTTCTAATGTTAGCCAAAATGTATATAAACACAAATATTAATGTTTATGGTCAAAGTGTTTTAAAACAAATCCATTTACAAGATGTTTCACCTAAAATCATTTTTAAATCAAAGCATTATTTTGTTTTACTAGAAATGCTTTTATTCAAGGAATAATTCCTTAGTGTCACAAAATATACTTTTAAATCCAAAAGTTAGTTTTTATGGTCAGTAGGTTCAAAACAAACCATGTATAAAAGATTTTATCCTAAAATCATTTTTAGAATCAATTTTATACACAAAATAAGCCTAGGAATGTTTCTGCAAAAACACCCTATTTTACAAAAGCAAAAGGCTAAACTAAAGGCATGTTTGTAAGGTTTGCATTTTTATCCATTGATGTAAAATTTGCAAATTTTGGATGTGTGGATCAAAAGTTATGAATTTTTTAAATCCAAATACTAAATAGAAATGTTTCCGTTTTAAAAACAGAGTCTGGGCTACATGTCCTGTTATTATTGGACAATACCGGTTCGTATGGATCGAGCATTGCAGGCTGTTGGATTAAAAGGGGATCTCATGACTCAGATCTAACATACCGATTCACTTAAGTTAACCTATCTACGCCACTGGATTAAGATCTAACGGACAAGAGCGAGTTGGTCAAGATTGGGCGGCGCTGGCGACTGATGCGCGGTGGCGGCGCTCTGCTCGCCGTGGTTCTGGCAAAACATGAAGCAAGAGAGAGGGGGAAGATGCTCACCAGCTTCGCCGTGGAGTGCTGATTCTCAAGGTGGTCGCAGTAGGGCAGGGGGAGCACGGAGGTGACGTTGATTGCTCGCCGGACTTCCTGTTGCCGTCGGGTGCGCTCGGGTTTGGTCGGAGACGAGGCTACAAACCACGGGAAGGCAAGATAACGAGTCAGGAAGATGCGCGCGAGAGAGAAGGTTGTAGGGGCATCAACCAGAGAGTAGGGGGCGCTTAGGGTTTACCGGGGAAGATCGTCGGAGTCGGGGCAGGTGACGGTGGCTCTCAGTCGTCGACGTTGTCGAGCCTCTGGGGCGCGCGCGGGCGAGCTGATGGTATGGGAAGATGCGTAAGGAGATGGGGACCAAGCTAGTGGGTACTGGGAGCGGAGAGGTGACCGGAGTTGGCCAAAATCGGCGCTGCAGCTCGACAGAGCAGTGGTGGTTTCGGGCTCGAATTGGAACAGCCTGGAGGCGGAGAGGGAATGGCGTCTGGGGGGAGAGAGAGTGGGCGATGACGTTTAAGAGGGCATGGACGCTGGCGAGGATTGCTGGAGCATTCACGCGAATTTACGAGTATTACTCACGGCAGAAACGACAGCGATGAATGGGAGCATGGTCACCGCGAGGAAGAAGATGCCAGTGCGACAGTGGGGTCCGTTGTCAGCGAATGGGAAGGGGTATGGTGGGGTCGCTAGGTCAGTGACTGAGAGGGTGTGCGCATGAGTGAGAAAACGGTTCGCGAGGAGGGGGAGAGAGTGGGCTTGTTCGGCCAGATTGGGCCAGTGGGTTGGGTCTGTTTCTTTTCTCTATTTTTTTCCTTTGTGAATCTTTTTCTTTTTCTATTTCTGTTTTCCTGTTTTAATTTTATTCAAAGGATTCAAACACTTGTTTGAATTCAAATATTTATCAAATCCTTTCATTAGGTTTTTATACTGTTTAACAATGTATTTTAAAGTCTATTTTAGAATCTTTTTTTATTCTTTTATGGTTTATTATTTATTTAAATTAGACACTTGTCTTTATTTAATTAAGATTTTAAATATGGTTCCAATCCATATTATTTAATTCAAATGATTTATACTTCTATTTTAAATTCAAATGTTTATCAAACCTTTTTAGTTGGTTTTATTTATTCATTAGTGTGTTTAAATATTTCACTTTGAATTATTTCAAATAGTTTCTTATGATTTATTATTTATTTTTAATTAGGTCTTTTACCTTATTTTATTGAACTTGAACATGGTTCCAAACCATATAATTCTATTTTAATTAATCCTTTGTTCTTTTTAAGTTAATTGCATAATCCTTTAATCCATTTGGCAATTTGAATTACTTTTCCCATGATTTAATTAATTCTTTATATTAGGGATTTTTGTCTTCCTTTAAATCAAATGTGGTTCAAGTCCATATTAATTTTTATTCAAATAATCTTTATTCCCTTATTTTATTTGGATTATCTTTATTCCATTTGCTTATGGATTTAACTCAAGGTTTAAATTGTCTTCTAAATAATTTACTTGGGATTTGTTATTTAGTTTAGGCAATTTGTCTTTATTTAAATAAAATTGGATATTGGTTCAATTCATATAATTTTATTTAAATAATCTTTTATTCCTTTCAATAAATTTCCGTTCTATTTGTTTATGGATTTGGCCAAGATTTAATTTGGCTTTTAAATATTCCTTATTTCTTTCTTTCTTTCTTTCTTTCTTTATCTCATAAAATCCATATCTTTTTATTTATAGATCCAAAATTTGTGATTCCAATTTGTATGATTTTATTTAATATTTGTTTATCTTTTTAAATACTTTTAGGATTACTTTGTTCATAATTTTGGCATGGATTTAGTTAGGAGCTTTATTAGCCTTGGAAATTAATTCTTTTTATCTTATTAAATTCATAAGTTTTTTATCCATGGCTCCAAATTAAATGAAACCAATTTCTATGGTTTTATAATATTTTTGTTTATCATTTTTGATCATTTATAAATGTTTGTTGCCTAAATCATATTCCCCTTCTATATTTGAGAATATTATGAGAATACCTATCAACTCCCTGGTTGTTTCCAGTAGATCCAATCGAATTATTTCCCTTTGATTCAACTCCCTTTGGCACATCTATTTCATAAGCCTACCAAAACTTTCATCATTTTGCTCCCAAGATTTCCCTATAAGGTTGATGTTGTCTCTTGTAACACCCCCAGGATTAGAGTTAAACTAACCTCAGATCACATCTAAGATAAGCTTAACTCCAATCACAAAAGATCACAATATGATTCGGTAACATTACAGAACTCAGGGATTCAACAACATAAGTTTAAACTCTTAGCAGAGTAAGATATTAGTGTTATTACAAACCAGAGGTCATAGACCCAACATTACATCACACAACAAAAGCAAATATGTTGTTCTACACAACAACTTAGCAAAGGGCCTAAGAGGCCTTAAACAGAAGCGACGTCCATCCCACAGTCCTCAAGCTGCTACCTGGGACCCCCACCTACTCGTCGATGTCAACGTAGAAGCCACCTTCAGTCGTAACCAGATCATCTATAGAAAAACAACAATGGCGCAAGGCTGAGTACGAGAATGTACTCCGCAAGTCTTAGATAACCTAGTATCTACATGCTCTAGCTAGAAAGGCTTTCTCTGGATTTAATTTTGCGTAAAACCATCTTTATTTGTAAACAAGAGAGAGACGAGACTCGTGTACTTAGAATCTTTTAAAAGGGATAATATAATGACTTCTTCATCTTGTTCATCATATTTTGATAACCACCAGCTTAATCAGAACCTCCTATATAGGATTACCCCCTCGACCTGTGTCACATCCCAAGATTTTCCAAATCTTGTAATGTGAAAAATTAATAAAAAAATAAATGATTATTGAAAATTAGGGTGAAAAGAAACTTTTGATTCTAAATGGAAACTTAAAATCCCATCTTGAACAAACTTTGGTTATTGTTTGAATCCAAATAAATTCAAATCAAGTGAAATGCATTCTTCATAAATACATCTGGAAATATAAACACTGAGAATAAACTAAAACTCTAAAACCCTAATGGAAGAAAATCATTTCCAAGTTATCTCCAAGCCTATGGTTTTGACCCATATACAAATTTGTCAACAAACATTTACAAATGATCAAGAATGACAAATAGAAATATTATAAAACCATAGAAATTGGTTTCACTTAATTTGGAGCCATAAATAAAATCTTATGAATTTAATAAGATAAGGAAATTGAATTTCCAAAGCTAATAAAGCACCTATCTGGAAATCCATACCAGGTGGTGAGCAAATAATCCTAAATAGATTTAAAAAGATAAGCAATATTAAATAAGGTTTTTCAAATTGGAATCACCAAGTTTGGACTTATAAATAAAAAGATATGGATTTTATAAGATAGAGAAAGAAATATTAAATGAGGAATATTTAAAGACCAAATTAAATCTTGGCCTAAGCCATAAGCAAATGGAATGAATATAATCCAAATCCAAATAAAATAAAAGGATAAAGGATTTCCAAATAAAATAATATGGCATTAACCAAATTCTATCCCTATTAGAAATGATTAATTAAATCATGGAAAAATAATATTTGGAATTTACCCAAGTGGAATAAAAGTTATTTAATTAACTTAAATAAGATCAAAGAAATATTCCAAGTAAAATTTATGTAATTAAAACTATAATTAATTTCATTGGAATAAAAACAAATGCCCAATTTAAATGATTAACAAATCATATTAAAAATATTCCAAATAAGTCAAGGAGAAATTATTTGACACCCTAATTAAATAAATAAACCTACTGAATAGGTTTGGTAAAAATATGGATTTCAAATAAAGTTTTAAAACACATTTAAAACTATTGAAATAAAGACCAATGTCCATTTATAAAACAAATAAAAGATCCTAAAAAGAATAAATGAATTATTCTGAATTTGACTCTAAAATGAACTATTAAACAATATTTGAATATACATAAAGTTTGGTTGAAGTTTTAAATCAAATAGTTGTTTGAATTGATAAATCAAAATCAAAACAGAAAATCAAATGAGAAAAAGAAAAAGAAACAGGAACAGGAAAAAAATTAAAAAGGAGAAGCCCAGCCCAGTCCAGGGCCAGCAGCCCACCTCTCTCCTCTCTCCCCCGAAGAGTTTTTCTCACCATAGACAAAACCCGCAAAGACACTGACTAGCAGGCCCCACTCCTCCTCTCTCTCACTCGCTGTCAAACAGGCCCCACGACCACGTCATCGTCTTCCTCACCGCGCTAACCACGCCCGGCCGTTTTCTGCCGTTGAATTGCTCGAGTAAATTCGTGTTAACGCTGCAGTGAATCCACGCCGCGACAGTGCCCTCTTAGTCGCCTCCCTCCCCTCTCCATTTCCCCCAGACGCCACACCTCGAGAGCCCCTAGGCTGCCCTGATTTCCACTTAGACCACCGCTGCCTCTGACGAGCTCCGACGACGATTCCGGCCACTCCTTGCCGCGCCTCTCTCTCTCGACCACGCAAGCATGATATCCATCACTCCCTAAACCTCTCAGTGGCCTCATCTCGCTCGCGCGTGCCCCCCATCGTCGGCAGCTACCTCGACTGAACGCGCCGCCGTCTGTCTCCAACTTCGTCAATGTCTCCCCGGTAACACCGACCTCCCCTTCCTCTCAGGATGATACTCCTACACTCCCCTCTCTCTCGAGCGTCTAACAGACCCCCTGTTTTGCCTATCCGTGTCCTGTAGCCTCGCCAACTACGATGCCAGTGCGTGCCCGACGCTGTCCTGAACTCCGGCGAGCGATTGCCATCCACCCCGAGCGCCCCTTCGACGGAGAAGACCACGTTGAGCATCAGTACGTCGTGGCGATTCTGGTGAGCATCTCCCCTAGTCCTCTCGCTTCCTGTTCTCGCTGTTACGCCATATCCAGAGCACAGCCGCCGCGTGCCACCGTCGTTGCACCGCCAGTTCTTGGCAAGGCATTAGGAGCCGTTCGATTTAGATCCAGTGGATACGATAGATTCACTTAAAACGAAGGGGTATGCTGATCTGTGCCGCACGATTTGCATTAGATCCTATGGTCTGCATCGCTTGATCCACGCGAAACGTTTTCAGCCAATCAGATCAGTCCACGTGGCCTAGAGTTTGTTTTAAAAACAGGATTTGTTCTATTAGTTGTTTGGTTTTGTAAAATTCATAACTTTCAAACCACACGTCCAAATCTTGCGAACTTTATATCAATGGAATCAGCAAGACAAATCCTACCCAACCATGCACTTTTTTTTAGTAAATTGCTTCTGTTAAATTGATTATTTTTACAGAAACTTGTGTAGGCATATTTTGAGTATAAAATTCTTTCTAAAATTATTTTGGGGATAAAATCTTTGGCAAATGGTTTGTTTTGAACCTACTGACCATAGAAATCAATTTGTGGTTTCAAAAATATATTTACTAAAGCAAAGGAATAAATCTTTGATTTAAAACATTTCTAGTCAAATAAAAAGATTGTTTATTTATTAAAAATGCTTTTTGAGGAAAACCCTTTGGGAAATGTTTTGATTTAAACTCTCTGACCCCAAACACCAAGTTTTATGGTTTAAAAATATATTTGGTGAACCCTATGAAGATTATTGCTTTACTAAAGACATTTTCTAACCACATAAAATATTGATTTGGTTTAAAAATGGTTTATAAAGTAAAATCTTTTGCAAATGATTTTTCCACTTTATAAAATGACCAATAAGTGTTTTAGAATGTCTATAACCTATTAGAAACCACTTTTCCAAAGAAAACAATCTTTTGCATGCTTGCATGCATTGCTTTGTGTCTATTATTTTATGTGATGAATTGCTTGAAAGGTAGATTGATTTCTTGCTTGCTTGATTGATTGTAGTGGAATTTGAAGAGTGTGAACATTGCAAGATCAAGGAGTGAACTTATATTCTCTACCAAAAATTCAAGTGATGCTTCATACTTTTGTCCCATTATTTTCACTATGCATTAGTGATATTTCTAAAGTAGGACTTGCATGGAATTTTTGCTAAGTGTAAACTATGCCATGGGAAATCCTAGTAGATGAAACCTTAGTAGAAAATTTCCTAAGTTAAGATTCCTACTACTATCATGCTTAGCTTAGCTAGTAGAAAACAAGGGTGGATTATATTCATGCTATGGAATAATACAAAGTCAAGGCCTTATGTTTTGTTTAATAAAAAAACTAAGTAAATGAAACACCTGGGTGGAATGGAAGGAATGGTTTGTGTTGAGTGGTTACACAAGGCCCATTTCTATGGTTTACCTTGTGTATCTCACTTGTGGATGGCCACCCAGGAACAAAGAGATTTGAGATGTCAAATGTTGAGAAGCTTCAGTGCAGCCACTTGGCATTATGGGCTCTACCTGGATCATATAGGTTGCAATAACTTATCCAAATGGACAGTTGGTGGTAGGGGATGATAGGTTGGAACGCGTCCATTCTGGTCTAAGGGAAGGCTTCTGAAAGATCTTGTCTTGGTGAAACCAAGTCTTGTGGGGAAAGTGCACCACCTCTGCAGAGTGTAAAATCTAAGTACTTAGCCATGTCCCTGGTAAGGGACAATTTGAGCATCAAGACATGGAAGCTATCAAGAATCTCCTCATCCCAATTTCTAAGTTAAAAACTTGTGGTTGAACAAGGGTTGAAGGATCACCAATTTCTATTGGGAGATGCCTTGGGTGATTTTGTCAAGCAAAAACTTAGTGTTTTCAAATGATAAGGAAAATATATTTTGAGCAAAGCAAGCCTAAGCTCCACTTAGACAAATGCATATAGATGATAGACTCCACTATATTACCATAGTATCACTTGCCAATACAATTCAAATGTATTGACCCTTGTAGTTGTAACTTATTATTTTGCAGGTTTATTTGATGTTAGTGAAGTTTATTGATTAGGATTACAAGTCTACAACCAACATGACTGCCTGTGGCACTTTGAAGATGAAGGACCCCATGCTATTGCTATATTCTACTGCATTGTAATGAGATAGCCAAATGAGCTATGTAAGATGTAATAAATTATTTTATTCCTGGTTATAAAGTTGTATTATGACCTTTGTTTCTTGATATTACATCTTAACTGTGGATGCTAGCTATTGATCCAGTGACTAGCATTGTAAACACAGGGATCTCTACCTTATTAAAGGTTGGGAACCTTACAACCCGGAGGAAGCATCCTTAAGCACACGCGATCAACAATTTTTATAATGGTTAATGTTATCTATGATCTTAGAATCTGTTCACCAAGCGTTCATAACTGTGAACACGGCTTTTCGAAAAGATTTAACCCTGCAGGGGTGTACAACTTTACCCACACGTACCAACCGACTCTTAATGCCAAAAATTATTAGCCCTCTTCCTTGGAAGGCCGGCAGAGGGTGGTTGACCATGACATTTACCTTGCTTTCACCGAGACCATGAGTCACACCCTAGGGATGGTTCCGCCGTAACGGGTAAAGTCCCGAAGCCGGTCCCTAAAGATGTGAGGCGAGGTTGGTTTACCATGGGCTCTATCTACCCCAAGCGACCCGGTCCATGCTTCCCTACCTGTTATGATGCACATCCTCCACCTGCTCTTTCGAAAGCGTTTTCAATGCGTATGCCAAATGGAAAGCCCGAACTATGTGACTCATAGAATCTACTAGGCAAGTTAGTCAGTCGAGGGGTTCCCAAGCCCGGTGTGGTTGTACGCTCGTCTCGGTTCCAAAGGAAAGAACTCAGTTCCTAGTGGTGGCTAGCATGGGACTGCAAATACCACACCCAACGTGGCCTCCCATACAAGCCTTAGCATGTTTAGTTAACTCCTTCGATGATGTCACCATATCCTACATTTCTAGATTCTCCGGCATCTCTGATTCATCAATCGTACAAATCAGATGTTGTTACTATGCATGGCTAAGCTGTCGGTCACAGAAGCTCTAGCAACGCTCAAATGCCAGACCTAGGCATGCTAGGAGCAGTGGATCAGGAGTATAAGGCTAGAAAAGGGAAACTATGCAGCAGATAGGTAACACTAGCTACTGACAAAATACCACATTGGAATCATGTGCATCATAGCGAGAAAGTAATATACTTTGTAAAATTAGGTTCAGAATGAGAGGCTACTCTTGCCTTGTCCGTCAGTAGACATGTATGGATCTTCGGTGTTGTTGACTTCAGCCTCGGGCTCGGATCCTATCGCGAAGAACCAATATCGGAAAGAAAGGCGACAATTCAAGACATGTCATAATGCAATGCGCAACAATATGTATGATATGACAAGTTAATTAGTGTTGAAATGAACCCTAGAACATGATTGGTTAGTTTAAACGGGGTACGAGAGGTCCAAACCCTAGAACAGGGGGATCCTCGAAATCACCTATGGGGTTCAATTGATTCTTCTAATTAAAATTGTCATGAAAGTTGGTTAACAATGTATGATGATTGCTTAGACATATATGTCTCAATTTTCTGAACATTTTGATATATTATTCATATTTTTCTGATTAAATATGAATTAGTTATGAATTTTACAAATTTATATCATATTCTGCCATTTTTAAATATTAATAAAGGATTAATGATGTCACGCTGGCGTCAGCATACCCTAACCCTAGACTTTCTGTACCGCAGGGGGTTCTACCCATAGACACTGACAAGGGGGCCCAAGCCAAGCTGGGTCCAACCTGTGGCCACGCAGGCGCCACGTCAGACACGACGGCGGGGAGCGTCAGGTGGTGGTCACTGGCGACGATCTGGGCCACCCCATCACGCGCGGAAGGGCACGTTCAAAAGAGCGCAACGAGGCAAACCTAAAGATCCTAGCGCCGCTAGTTATTGGTTGCCGGAGAGGCGGCTACGGTGAGCGGCAGTAGCGGTGCTCTCAGGAGAAAGCCGTGTGACGGCTATGAGAAGCTAGCAGGAAAACGAAGGGTGCCTTGAGCACCAGAGGCTCACCATGGTGCTCGTAGTAGGGTCGTGGAAGCCAAGCGAGGCCGAAGGCAAGCTAATCGACGTCAACGAGCTTCGTCGGGGTCGAAGAAGACAACATCGATGGCGAGGATTTGAGGCTCCACTCCTCGATTCCTTTGGCAGGGAGATAGAGGGCGGCGAGGCGGAGCTCGCGGGCTCACTAGCGTGGCTCGGGGCGACTCAAGACAGCGACGGAGCTCGCTTAGGGTTTGGCCAAAGAGGGGGAAGAACGTGCACGAGAGAGGCGCGAGGGAGAGTGGGAGGATAGGGTTGAGAGGGTGACATGGGGGGTGGTCTTATCCTCGTCCATGGTTCATCGGACAGCGCAGCGCGGGCGATGGAGATCGACGACGCCGGTGGCGGCACACAGCTGCTTGCTGTCGTCGACGAATACAATGACGAGGGGAAAGGCCGAACATGTACGGGCCAGGGGTGGGATAGCATGGGCCGAAGTTGGGATGCGGGAGTGCGTGCTGGGCAGCAGGGAAAGGAGGGAAAGGAGCTGGGCCAGCCTGGGCTGCGGCCTAGCTAGCTTAGGACCCATTTTTTAACTGAAAAACTTTTACCTTTTTCTGTTATTTTTGTATTTTCTCTTTTAGATTTGAGTTGTAAACTGTTTTTGGGTATTTCAAAAATACCAGAAGATTTTAAATATTATTTGAAACACATAGGGCCCTTGTAATCCATTTGGGCTCCACAAATTTTGATACTTTTCAAAATAGCAAAACTATTTGAATCTGTTTCAAAGAGAGGGGGAAGGACTAGGGTTTAGGGTTTGAATTATTCAAAAACTTGCTCACATGCATACTTTATTAAATTTAACACATGTATGCAATGCTTAAGTATTAATTACATATATCACAAACTTGGGTTGTTACAGTTCTACCCCCTTACAAGAATCTCGTCCCGAGATTCCTAAGTTTTAGAAAAGAAGGCAGGGTACTCAGATCAAAGACGAACTTCCCATTCCTAGGTTGCTTCATCCTCAGTGTGATGAGACCACTGAATTTTCAGGAACTTGATGTTTTTACGACGAGTCTTGCATTTGGTTTCATCAAGGATACGAACAGGATACTCAAGATAAGTCAGATCCTTCTAGAGATCAAGAGTTTGGGGATCAACACCACGGAAAGGATCTTTGAAGCATCGCTTGAGTTGAGACACATGAAAGACGTCATGCACCTCAAGGAAGTTTGCAGGTAGCTCCAATTGATATGCGAGTTTACCCTGCATGGAAAGAATGCTAAAAGGACCAACACAGCGAGGAGCCAGTTTGCCTTTGATGCCGAAACGATGGACACCCTTTAAAAGAGTGACCCAAAGATAAGCTTGGTCACCAACTTCATATTCAACATGTTGATGGTGACGGTCATGATAGCTTTTCTGGCGAGACTGAGCAGTTTTCAAACGATCTAGAATGATACGAACTTGATCTTCTGCTTCCTGGATCATTTCAGGACAAAAGAACTTTCTTTCGCCGGTTTCTGACCAGTTTAAAGGAGTACGGCATTTTCTTCCATATAAGAACCGGAAAGGTGCCATTTCTATACTGGACTGATAACTGTTGTTGTAGGAGAATTCAGCAAAATGAAGACATTCTCCCAGTCCTTGCCAAAAGATATGACACACGCTCTTAGCATGTCTTCAAGGATTTGATTCACTCTTTTGGTCTAGCCACCAGTACTAGGATGGTAAGCTGTACTGAAGGACATACGGGTTCCCATAGCTTGTTGGAAACTTGTCCAGAACCTTGAGGTGAACAAACTCCCGCGGTCAGAGATGATTTTCATTGGTACCCCATGAAGGACAACTATTCGAGAGAGATATAGATCAGCCAATTGATTAGCATTATTGCTCTCGCGAACAGGTAGGAAGTGAGCAACCTTGGACATATAGTCAACTATTACCCACATGGCATCATTTCCTTTCCGAGTCTTAGGAAGACCAGTAATGAAATCCATACCAACTTCATCCCATTTCCATTTAGGGATTCTATGTGGTTGCAAGAGACCAGCGGGCCT